>CM062819.1:1249836625-1250436625 GCA_031772625.1 Pinus tabuliformis
GTAGCAAGCTAAGTGGGCTTGATTGTGGGGAAAAACTCCACAGTTAAGCGCGCTTGAGCCAGAGGAGTTCTGGGATGGGTGACCTCCTGGGAAGTCCTGGTTACCGGGTGCAAGCCCCGGAAGTGATGATTGATGCTATGTGATTCGTTCTCCACATTTCACTAGTTTCAATCCCACTTCTTCACCCCTGTGAGCATCACCCGATGCAATGAGTGCTAAGTGAACTATTCAAAAATCATGAGAAATTAGTCACTTTACGACTACCTCTCATGGAAATGGTCATACTTTGAATGACTTACTTAACGCAGTTGAATCCCAAAAATGATATCTAATCATAAAAATGTTAAAAATACAACAAAATTAACCTATAAAAGATAAGAATTAAAAAACTAAAAAAAAAGTTAAAAATTATAAACAAATAAATAGTAAGAAAAACATATTAAAAAAAAATCGAAATTTTTTTTCTCTTGTAACCCATAAAAAAATTGGCAAAAAAAAAAAAAAAACAAAAATATGGAAAAGAAAAAAAAATTAAAATAAACTATAAAATTAAGTAAGTAAAAATAGAAAAATTTTAAAAACCATTAACAAAAAAAATGAAAATTAAAATCAAACTAGATTTAAAAAAAAATAGAAAATTAACCAAAAAAAAAATAAAAACAAACAAAAAAATAAAAACTACTAAAATTAAGATTAAAAACATTAAAAAAAACCTAGAAAAAAAAATATACTCAAATTTAAAAAAAAACCCAAGAAAAAATAAAAAAATAAAAAATATATATGTATTTGAAAAAAACATTTAAATTTAAAACAAAATATATATTTTTTGATTAAAAAAAATAAAAACATTTAAAATTTTTATTAAAAAAACAATTTCAAAAACAAATATTCTTTATTTAAAACAAAATAAATAAATTATTAACCTTATTTTTTTAAATAAAATTTTAATTTTTTTTTCACAAAAAAAATAAAAAAATAAAATTGACCCCCACCGCCACACTTGGCAGTGCAACCCTGGGTGGAGGGGCTGTATACAACCTCCTCTGCCCAGGGCCGCGCCACCACGGGTGGCCGGGTGATGGCGGGGCGATTCCTGGAATCGCCTTGCCACCGCTCGGCCGCCCGTGGTGGCATGGCCCTTGGCGGAGGGTGTAGAATCAATTATATATATATATATTAGATTATTATTATTATTATTATTTTTTTTTTTTAATTTTTTATTTCTTTAAGTTTATTTAAAAAAAATAAAAAAATGTGTATAAATTTATTATAGTTTATTTTTTTTGTTTTAAATATATATATATTTTTAAGTGTTTAAATTAAAAAATTTTATTTAAAAAAACAAAAATCAAATGTTTGTTATTTAAAAAAAAAAATATGCTCATTCATATATATATATATATATATTTGTTTTAAATAAAAAAAATATTTATTTATTAAAAAATGTTTTGTTTTGTTTTTTTTTTTTTTTAAATCAAATTTATATATGTTTGTTTGTTTGTTTGTTTTTTTTTTTTAAAATAAAAAATATAGGCTGAACAAAAAATAAAAAAGTTAAAAAAAAAATCTTTCTTTTTAAAATACAATTTATTTTTTTAAATTTGAAATATATATATATATATATTTTAAATTTTCATATATATATAATTTGAGTTTATTTTTGTTTTTTTAGTTTTTTAAAAATGTTTTTAATCTTAATTTTACTAGTTTTTAATTTTTTTTTGTTAATTTTCTATTTTTTTTTAATCTAGTTTGTTTTAATTTTTTTTTTTTTGTTTTTCTTAATTTTTTTTAAATTTTTCTATATTTACTTAATTTTATTGTTTGTTTGTTTGTTTTTTTTTTTTTTTAAATTTTGATTTTTTTTTTTCCAAATTCTTTTATGGTTTATGAGATATATATATATATATATATATATATATATATATATATATAATGTTAAATATATATATATATATATATATATATATATATATATATATATATATATATATATATATATATATATATTTGTTTTTCTAAGTAATCAACATTTAAAAAAAGAAAAATAAAACAACTTGAAAATTCGTTAAGTAATCATGATCTCAAAAAAAATTGGACATAATAAATTTTAAAGTGTGGAAAATAAGCCCTCTAAAAAAAAGGTATGCTACATCAACACATTTCAAAATCAGCATGAAAATCACTAACATTTAAAAACAAATATTTATATTTGATACATAAGAAAATTTAAAGTGTAAAAAATATGCTCCGAAAAAGAAGAAGTGTATTTTGCATCACCACTTTTCAAAATAGGGTCACTTTTTTGCTACCTGTATGAAACAGGTAATCGTTTCGGTTATTTAAAGTGCCAAAAACTATGCTCTAAAAAAATATGTGTGTTCTACATCGCCCCTTTTCAAAATTGGGTCACTTTTTTGCTATCTCTACGAAATGGGTAACAGTATCAGTTCCCATTTCAAAGTTTACGTTGTTTTATTTTTACAATCGTAAAGTGTTTTCTACTTTAATAGATTAGGGCTCTGCGTGAAACTTGAATAACATGCATTATTCATCATATGAAATAATATCTGAACCTTCGCGATGCAATTGCAGAAGAAATATAAAGTGAACCCAAAAAAACTAAAAACATAGAAACTATGCAAACATACAAAAATACACAAATTTATGCTCAATTTTCTTGTTTATTAGTCAAGTCTTCTCAAAATACAATCTTTCTGATCCTGTGCACATAGCTGTAGGGGCTTGTGTAGTCAGCTGCAGGCTTACCAAGGTATCCATGCACAGAACTGCAGGAGCCTTCCCCTTCACCTGACTACAAAAAGATCTTACAAAACAGACTCAAAAGTGTTTCATCAATTCAATTCTGTCATGTCCTAGACTTATAAACACATCCCCTTATATATGCTTCAACCCTTACAATACCATGGTCCACAAACCATGGGTAGAGCTCAAAATCCTCTAAGTAATCCCATCCCTTTACAAAGGAAGGGGCTTTAACCCACCCTAAAGCCCCTTTGACTCTTAGAATGCTGCACTAATCACACTCTACTCCTCAAAATGCAAAGTCTTTACATTCTTTGGACAAAGCGTAGACCTAGGGGAGCCCTACCCAACAACCATGTTGTCTATAGTTGATTTCTCACCTGACAGTTTGATAAACCCTTTGGCATCTAGCCTAGGCACCCTATGACCAAAGGCTATGATTAGGGGCTTTCTTCCCTACCACCTCCCACTCTATGATAACCAAGGGGGGGAGTCTAATATTTTTCACATATGCAACTTAACGCAACCCTCTTTCTCCCGTGTGTGCCATGGAAATCTTGTTGGCCTATCCAAGTGGATTGAAAGAACTGTACTCCCCCCCCGGACCTTTTATTTCCAAATTTTAATGACGGGGGGGGGATCCAGGATTTTCCTTATGTGCATATGTTGGAACCCTACTTGAACTGCAACACTTCAAACTTAGTTTTCTCTTCATTCCTTTGGAATTATATCAAGTTCCATATACCATTAGAAAGGTCTCTAAGAAGGTTATTTAACACACCACTTATTTTCCTCATTATAGATAATGAACTGAAGAAAAAATCCATTCAAATATATTACCCTCATCCATTACCTTAAGCTAGGAAACAACACACATTAACACATCAATGAAAACACACTTACAAAGCTCCACCTAAACTTGACACTTGAGATGAATGAGACATTAATGACAACAACTTATCAACAATAATTTGGTGAGCTATCAAATAGATTAAAATCTCATAAGCTCACATGTTCAACTTAGGATTAGGGATTGGAGAATGAAAAGTATGAGGATGGGGGTGATGATGGAAGGTGTTCCAAGGTTTCAATAATTTCCTATAAAGAAAGTTTGACTAAATCTTCCATATAATAGACTAAGATTAATTATTATATTTGTTGGAAAATTTTGTCATTGATTTAAAAGAAAAAAGGTAGACCCTTTGATATATTCCATGGTAGTAGGACATTGGGCATGAAAAGGTAAGAGGGGGAAAGCCTTTTACCAAAACAAAAAATGAAGAAATTTAAGAAGTCCTCATATTCAAGGCTAAAAATTTAAATTTTGAATAAAATACCAAAATTTGTATTATGCAAATGGTCAACAAATTTAATTTTTTATGGTCCTATATCACCAGTTAATGAAAGGAAAAACTACCATTAAGTGATAGTCCATATACCATAGGGACTAACATATCGTCATTTTAACATAACAACACCACCTTGTTTCACCCAATATCTAGCATGGAGTGGCCCTTGGTCACAAGGTGCTAGATTTAGCACCTAAGTAATAAGAACCCTTGGAACCTTGATATATTAGTAGTTTCAAAAAGGAGTACAGTGTTTCATCTTCCCAATATATAGTATGGATGGAACCTCATCAAGCCCTTGATCATGAGGTGTCAAGGTGTAGAACCTGAGGTTTAAGGTTCCTTGGCTTATTGCCATATTAGTGATTTGAAAATGCATGTAAATTTTTTATTTCTATGATCATGCAATATAACTCAACCCCTGACCATGGAACCAAGTTACATGGATGCTAAGGTGTATCACCTGAGCATATAGATCCATCAACATATTGACACATCACCATTATGACCAAGAAAAATCCAAAGGTTGGGATTTTCTTGTTATCTGATATATCGACTCTTAGTTATGATCCTAGTCTCGAGGAGCTCAAGCTTAGTGCCAAGGGCTTAGAGCCCTTTGCATATCGACACTTTGGAAGGTTTGTTGTGAAAACTCATAATATGTTATCGATATTTTACATCTTAAGTTTTAGTAAATGCTTAGTCTTGGTGCTTGGTCACAGGTGTACTACAGTATAGCTCACGGAGCCAAAGTGCCATAGAAATGTCGTTTTGGTAAGGGTTTCTATTGTTAAGGTTTTAAATACTTATAACACCCCTAGTCACGATATGAGTGAAAGAGAACATTGATATAAAAATTTGAGGCTTGAGTCTCATCCACCTTGTATCTGATAACCCAATGTGAAACACAGACTGATCATCCTTTATATGTGGTTCAACACTAAGGCATATACTTGAAAAAAAATAAAGTGCTTGCATAGTGATTGTTCATAAAAACAAGAACCATACATATATACTACTTTGTAGGCACCAACCTATAGGAGACACCAATCCCATCAATGCTTTATAGGGACCAACCTACAAGAGACATCAATCCCCTTTGACCTTTGATCTACAATCATTTTCTCTCTGGTCCAGTCTTCCCTTTTCCCATCGTTTATAATTTATGCTTACTAAATCTCTACACTACCACAAGATATTTTTTTTAAATCCAAATTGAAGTTGAACACTATGTTCTATAATTATCTACTTTTGCCTATCCCTTTAATTCTAATCATCCAAACACCTACTTTCCCATTTTCCAACAATATATATATATATATATATATATATATATATATGGAAAGTAGGTGTCTAGTTAAAAATAGTTAAAGGAAGCACTTAAATTTAAAGGTTGGGCTAAATACAGTGCCAAGATATGAATTACATTGTTGAAGTGTGTATGTTAAAGTGGATATATATATAACAAACGTTGGAAAATGGGAAAGTAGGTTTTGGGATGAGTAGAATTAAAGGGACCACTGAAATTGAAAGGTTGTGCTAAAGACATAACCAATATATGAATTACAAAATTGAACAATTTATGTATAAATTGGATATATTGAATGCATTTTAAGAGAGAAATAATTGATATTATAGAGGAAATAGATGAAAGAAGAGAATTAGAGAAAACAACGTTCAATTTCAGTTTAGATTTGAAGAAAGAGCTTGGTGTAGTGTAGTGTAGAGATTTATTAAGTTAATTATAGAGGATTGAAAAAGGGAAGATTGGACCATATAAGAAAATATAGCAAATAAAAGATTAAAGGGGATTGATGCCTCTTGTAGGTTGGTTCCTATAAATAATTAAGGGGATTGTAGGTTGGTTCATTGCTATCTTCTTTGTTGAACTTCCATCAGAGATAAACATATCACCAGATCTACAACTTATAAAAGCATTAGTGGTAGCTAACCATGGTCTACCTAGAATCAATGGGTGTCCTCCTAGATTATTCTTGGATGTTGTCGGCCAGATAAATTGTTCTTGCGGACAAGACCGATCTCCCTAGTATCAACAGATATCTAGCAACAAGTAGGACAAACAAATCTACCTTTCTCTAAATATATTGCGATTCATTAATAAAAACTAAAGAGGTGTTTTAGACTCTACCTTAAGTCCAACGCTAGTTTGTGGCAGCCACGATTTGACCGTCCGAACGAGTTTACTTTTGAGAACCTGTAATCACAAACAAGCACACATCAAATAACACCTGCATAGCCAATATAATAAATCATATTCATCATGGTGATCAAGGAATCCATGAAATAAACCATAAAACACAGCTTATTGAGAAAAATAAACTTGATCGTATTAAATTTAAGAATAGAAGAACTTTACAACCTTTGGTGCCTTGATGTTGTACAAGCTCCTCTGAGGGTCTGAAACAGGAATCTCCTCTACTTTGACAAGCCTCACACCCTTCCAAATGAGATCAACAAGGTATGTAATCTTTCCTCACAAAAGCTCAATTAGGAAGACTAAGTTCCAACAGCATTTCACCTCAAAAATCTTCAGCTTTCAACCTCCCTAGTAACTAGCCCAATGCTTCATTTTATAGTGCAAAGGAAGGAGGTTACAGGTCCACATATGAAGGGATAGAGTCCTCCTTCAGAGGGATAAGCTCCTCACATCAAGGGCTTAGCTCCTTAAGGTATGGGATGCATGAACCTTAAAGGAGCGAACTTGCCACCTCAAGATTCCTTCTAGAAGCTTCCAAAAATGACTCAAAGTGAGCTTTTAAGAATGTACTTGCGCCTTTTTGACTTTTACAGGGGTCCTCACCCATTACACAGAGACAGAGCGGTCAGGTACACAGGGGACATGACCAGTAGGTGTGGGACCACAGGTAATGCTAAGAGAAATTGCGGAACTAGAGTTTTAGAGACTTTTAAGGGCTTTCTCTTATTTTTCAAGGCTTGACATGAAGAACTGAGGTTTAAGACTTGCAAAGGAGGAAAGTATGAGTGGTGATAGACTCACACCGATTGCAGAATGTCATGGTGACAATATTTTGTGCAATAGATTGCCCCCTAAAGTGCGAAGTCTGTAATAGATGAGGATAGCATTTGTCATCTAAGAAGAGTGAAGTACTTTACCATTTCAAGAATCATCCTGTGGACACCCTGGTCAGAACCTGTAAAAAAAATTCAATACAATATATATATATATATATGTGAACATATCATCGCTAAGGTAGGCATTCCCATACTCAGATCAAAACTAACTAGAAAACTAACTAAATTGCTCTGATACAGGAATGATTTTGTAATACATCACAAGTATAGACATATGTAGACACAGTATGGGCGCAACCATCTATTTATGAATAGTCCACTGTATAATGAATAACAAAATTCCTCGCAGCCTGGATGGTGGAAACTAGATCCAGGGTCTTGATTTCTGCTTCCCGAACTAGTACGATTCTATCCATGTGAATGAATGTGTTGAAGTCGAACATGGTAGAAACCACTTGATTACCAGTCAATGATGTGAACTATTAACAAGTGTGAGAGAAACCACTAGTAATGTCAATGGCTCTCAAAGTACTCAGTACAATCCATGAAATGTGAATAGATGAGCTGATGTCGAACATGTCATAGAATCCTTTGATCGAAGGTCAATGATGCAACCTATTGTCAAAGGTGAGAAACCTGCCATTAGGGCATGCAGATTCCAAGGTACTGACAATTTCTAGATCATCTTTCTAGATAATGAGCTGAAGTCGATAGAAAGTGATCCGTCGTAGGCAAGCCCACAACACGAAATCATAGATCAAGTTTGAAGAAATATATTTGGCAAGGACTAACTCAGGGATGGTCAAGATGGATGACATATATTTTGCAGATGAATGGTTTATTTGAATTGACCTCTTGAACACATAACGACATTGCAGAAGGTTTGGTGACAATTGACCCAAAGCTAATACCCAGAAACCGGCTAAAGACTTTCAATATAATTTGATTAACTGTTAGGAAAAGGATTTCCCAACCCAGGTGAACAAAAAGTGTCGTGTTCAAGAGTGGTTAAATGTTTTTTTAAAACAAAAAGTATAACAAATAGGTTCATTTTTCTCTCTTTTCCCCCACCGTTTCTGGCAAGTACCTCTTTATTTTTGACAAGCTTAAGGAGGATAACATTTGCTTGGTTATAAGCTCATCCTTCGGATGAGTCCAACTTAGTTTAAAATTCGAACCCTAAGAAGGAGTGGTTCGTTCCTGTTTAAAATTGAACAGGTCCTTTACTATTAAATTTTAACGAGTCCAGTATAGGAGAAACTCGGTGTTTTTCAATTTTAGGGAGTCAGAAGAAAAACTTAAGAAAACTCCATGGTTGTCCTTTTTCGTAAATTTGTGTCCCCCAAGCCTGAAAAAGTATAAAATAATACTTGAGAGAACCGCTTGACCATTACGATCAAGGAGTACTTTTCATAATTAGTGTCCCTGATCCGAAAAAGTAAAAAAGTGATCAAAGACACGTCATTTTATAACCAATATCGAACTTGAAACGACAAAAGCCCAGCAAGCTTTTCATGTTTATACAATCAGAAAAGAGCTGTAAGTGGACCGTCTTTTTAATTCCATTTTAACGAGTTTAAAAAGAAAAACTCTGCAATATTTTCATATTTTACGAGTCAGAAAAGAGCGTAAAGAGGACTCGTCCTAGAGGAACGAGTGGTATAAAGGGTAGCAACTGGTTCCGGTAATAGAGGAACTAATCAAAACATGTAATGGTTAAGAGGCTGGCTAACAAAACCACTTATCGCTGCAGTCCCTCAGGAAGGGTAAACAACCAAGTGAAAGCATATGATCGGCCAAAGAGATGGTGGCGATGGGATGAAAACAACCAAGGCTCATCTAGTAGAATTTAGTGGATAAAAACGGCAACCACAAGATGTAAATCGGGTATAGGTTCATTTTTACACAAGCTTGAACCATAGTGAATTCTGCTTGGATTCAGTTTCATGTTTAACCAAGCTTGAAACGAAAAACTATGCTTGTTATAAGTTCGCATGCCCCCAGCATAATGACGCAAAATGAGGTACATGCCCCCCAAGCTTCATTGCATTCAACCAGGTGGATGTAAGGAAGTTTCACTTTTGAGATCTTGGAAAGACTCAAAGACTTGATTCGGAAAGGGAGTTGTTTCATTTTTTCATGAGGTTGACACAAGAAAAAAACTATCCTCGTGACATCCAGTTTCATTTTTTAATGAGGTTGAGATAGGAAAAAACTATCCTCGCAACACCCAGTTTCATTTTTTAACGAGGTTGAGATAGGAAAAACTATCCTTGCAACACCCTGTTTCATTTTTTAACGAGGTTGACACAGGAACAAAACTATCCTCGCGGCAGCCTGTTTCATTTTTTAATGAGTTTGATACAGGAAAAAACTATCCTCACGACAGCCTATTTCATTTTTTAATGAGGTTGATACAGGAAAAAACTATCCTTGCGATAGCCTATTTCATTTTTTAACGAGGTTGATACAGGAAAAAACTATCCTCGCCAACTGATTATGGCTTCCAACTGGAAGAAAGACATGTCAACGGACACACCTTGATCATGGCTTCCAAGAGGTCTTCATCAGAAGGAAGGATAGTTCTCTGGAAGGAACACATGTCAAGGGACTCAAAATGGATAAGAACATCATGTTCAAGTAATCCCATAGAGTTTTCCGTGTCAATTATTGGATCTAAATCAAAGGAAGATGAGCAAATAGTGAGAGGCTCACTTACATCGGTAACTGAAAACATGGGACCAGTTGCCACATAATTAACTCGGGGGGGGTATATACCACTTTAGAATCAGGAACATTTAGGGGTGTCAAATTATTGGCAGTTGAAACAAGACTAGGGAATGAAAGCTGGTCTACAGTCACAATATTTCCATAGTGAGGGAAAGACATCACGCGAAAGAGTGTCTGTTATATACCTAGGGGGGATAACATGGGGTACAAAGGGAGGTACCCAAGGGAATAATGTAATAATGGGATGGGCCATAGTAATAAATAATGTGGTTAATAATGTGGCCCATCCCATTATTACATTATTCCCTTGGGTACCTCCCTTTGTACCCCATGTTATCCCCCCTAGGTATATAACAGTATCGATACGACAACTTTCATTGCATAAACATAGTCTTTCCCAAGGAGTAGATTGAAATCCAAGGGACCTCGAATTACCATAAGATCAATACAGACAGTTTTACCTTCCAAGGTAATAACAAACTTAGGAAGGATCCCTAAAGGTTCACTAATGGTTCTGTTAAAAGCTTTTAGATTCTGCGTAATAGGCACAAGCTGAGGGGAACCCAAAGCTTTCCAAGCAGTTGAGGATAAAATACTAACAGAAGCACCTTCATCTACCTTTGTGCGGTGTATGTCCCTACCACCAGCCTTGACAATGATTTGGAAAGGGATGGAGGAAGGAAGATGAGGTTTTGTCAGTCTATTCCAATCAAAGGAAAAGACCTCAGTACTTGGAGGGGGTTATGTAGAAACAGGTGAAATGCCCCCTGATGTAGAAGAATCTGATGTAACAAGAAGAACCTGAGTGGTATGAAGTTCAGTCTCTAAAGGGAGAGTGGGATCGACCGAATGTAAAATTGAATCGACCACTTGATCAACTAATGGATCATCAACCTGAGTGATATGAGTTTCACTCTCCAATGGAAGAGTGGGATCGACTATACTTGAAATTAGATCAATCACTCCGTCAATTGACGATAGGTTGGGAGAAAGTTTACGGTAACCAGTTGGAAATTCTTGCTGTGGAACAGTAAGGTTTTCCAACAATTTCGAGGCTTCATCCATGTGAGGGAAAATGTGAGTTTGATGACCCCCTTTGCATAACTTACAAGGAAACCTAACTTTACCCTTTTTCCCAGGAACCTGACTATCACTAGTTGATGGATCAATGGAAAGTTGATGAGATTTTTCTGACCATACTTCCAAGAACTTTGGAATACCATGACAATTGATAAGGAAGTGGTCACCCTTACAAAGCCTGCAAGGGTATTTGGGTTTACGATGCATGTTGGAGGTTTCCTCAACACAACTAACACTTATAGCCATGGTTGGTTGGTTGACTTCTTTCTTATCTTGCTTCTTCTTCTTCCCTTTCTTCTTCTTCTTAGCCACCTGGTTATTAGCGTCAAGGATTTTACCAAGCGAAGAGGAAGAAATGGAGGAAGAAATATTAGGCAAAGAAGGTAAAGGGTCAATAGAAGGTTGGTGATGTTGAGATGGTGAACTCTGTTGAGGTGAAGCATTCGGTTGAGGTGGAACAATTGGAGTATTTGGGGCCAACGAAGTTGAAAATAACCATATTGGTAAACCTATTGTAAATCCAGGTAATGACAAAGTAGCCATATAAGGAGGATCAACATTTCCAAAGCAAGGAAAAGTACTAGGATTCTCGTTAAGAGGGGTTCCTTGGTTGGTAAATTCTGGAATAGTTGCCATTATATTCAACTTCAGTGAATTTTATTAACAATTTAAAACTAAAATTAACAATTCACAATTCACAATTCACACCTAACAATTAAAATTCACAATTCACACCTATGGTCTCTAAAAGTAAAAACAAACAAATTAACACGCGCTATCAAATCTAGGAGTCAAACCACACACAAACAGTAACTTCCCGTACTAAAAACACTAGTTGGTGATGAAATCCAACTTAGTAGAAATTTAATACAGAAAGGGCGGTTGGAACAGTTACCCCGACAACCTGCTTAATGAAACAGACTGGCACAAGTTTCTTCACAAAACCATCTCGAGTGAAGAGAACCCCCCATAGAGTCCAAGTGAGTCTAGTCGACGTCAGCTCTAGGTACAGTGGGATCTTCCCTCCATCGTCACCTTAGGAAAGAATCCTATAGATTATGGCCACTAAGGTTACCAACAAAAACAAATATACCTGGGGGAACAATCTACGATCTGATACACACGCAAAGGTAGAGTAACAAAGCTCAATCCCCTTGAAGGATCCTTGACATAATCTAAGGTTTACCAACAAGTGACCCCAGGCTCCTCGACAATGGTCAATCCGAGGTTTGCCGTTTTTAATACGTGTATATCTGCTATCATTCCCAATGAGGAAGGATTGATTACCTCACTGGTTTAGATATGATCTTGTGCTTGACTCCTTTAGGAGGAGCTTCCTAGAGCATACATGCAACAATTGGAATTTTTCCTACCGCAAGATCGACTACTTGTTTGTTTTACTGTCTTGGAGAGTTAACTAAAACCTATTCCAAGACACTAGCCTAAGCTAGATTGGTGGAAAGAGCCCTACAAATGTAAAAATTACTAGATGAATTTTAATTAAGCGATGAGTTATTTAGGCTATTATTACTCAAAAGGGTAAATGGATATGAAACCAATGGTGTTATGACCCGACCCAAAACCGAATGCAATCGAATATGATAATGTAATCTTTTCAATTCGATGAATCCTAACTAAAGTAAGGAGAGAGTTTCCATTCACTTCCAACAATGCAAAAAATTGATTACTAAGAGAAAATATAACAAATTCTCTAATGCACTAATTTCATCAAGAAAAACTAATGCAAATCAATTCCAAAACAGTTTTTATTTTTATTTTTGTGTGTTTAAAACAAGCATAAAAATATGTAAATTCAAATCAAAGAAAACTGATCTAAATCTACGATTGATTTTTCAGAATGTAAACTATGCAATTGTAATCTATGCACAATTCAGTTGAAAAGTATGCAAATGTAATCTATGTACATTTTTCATTCATATTCTGAAAATGAGAATTCTAATTATGCAAATGTGATCTATGCAAGAGAATTCTCAAACACAAGATGATTCTAATGTAATCTAAGAACCAATCAAGTGCAAGTCAAGAAAATTGGGTGAGAGTTCCAAAGATCAAAAAATAAAAACACTCAAAGGTGATTAACACTCATACACAATTTAGCAATGAAAAGACTGAGACAAACCTCCAAGTAATGACCAAAGGAAATCAAATTAATAATTTCTCAAAAAATAGACTCAAAACACCCAATTAACTTAATGGAGATTGATGAGATGAAGAATTTGCTGAAAGAAACTCATAAACAAGGATTTTTGATAGAAAAACACAGATATGGGTAGACTAAAAGCTGTAAATAAGACCTAAACCTAACTGGACGAAAACATTTTAGGTTTCTCAAAAATTTTGATAGGGTCCACGGACTTCCAGTAGAACCAGATGCGGTACCACTCTGTGCACTAAAGGAACAGTGCGGGGATGTCTGCACGTCTTGTAAAAAGAAAGTGCGGTCCTCTTCAAAATTTCGGAAAAAACAAAAAATATTCTAGATCCTAAAAACTACCCAATCCCACACACATTAAGCAAAAAACCAGAAACAGGGATAAGTTTCTCAAGTCAAAGAAAAAGGAAAAGCAAAAACCAAATTCAAGTCCCCAGCGGAGTTGCCAATTTGTCAGCTGGATAAATCATTCTTGTGGACAAGACCGATCTCCCTAGTATCAACAGATATCTAGCAACAAGCAGGACAAGAAAATCTACCTTTCTCTAAATATATTGCGATTCATTAATAGAAACTAAAGAGGTGTTTTAGACTCTATCTTAAGTCCAATGCTAGTTTGTGGCAGCCACGCTTCGACCATCTGAACGAGTTTCCTTTTGAGAACCTGCAATCACAAACAAGCACACATCAAATAACACCTGCATAGCTAATATAATAAATCATATTCATCATGGTGATCAAGGAATCCATGAAATAAACCATAAAACACAGCGTGTTGAGAAAAATAAACTTGATTGTATTAACTTTGAGAATAGAAGAACTTTATGACCTTTGGTGCCTTGATGTTGTACAAGCTCCTCCAAGGGTCCGAAACAGGAATCTCCTCTACTTTGACAAGCCTCACACTCTTCCAAATGAGATCAACAAGGTATGTAATCTTTCCTTACAAAAACTCAATCAGGAAGACTAAGTTCCAGCAGCATTTCACCTCAAAAATCTTCAGCTTTCAACCTCCCCAATAACCAGCCCAATGCTTCATTTTATAGTGCAAAGGAAGGAGGTTACAGGTCCACCTATGAAGGGATAGAGTCCTCCTTCAAAGGAATAAGCTCCTCACATCAAGGGCTTAGCTCCTTAAGGTATGGGATGCATGAACCTTAAAGGAGCGAACTTGCCACCTCAAGATTCCTTCTAGAAGCTTCCAGAAATGACTCAAAGTGAGTTTTTAAGAATGTACTTGCACCTTTTTGACTTTTATAGGGGTCCACACCCATTACACAGAGACAGAGCGGTCAAGTACGTAGGGGACATGACCAGTAGGTGCAGGACTACAGGTAATGCTAAGAGAAAGTGCGGAACCAGAGTTTTAGAGACTTTTAAGGGCTTTCTCTTATTTTTCAAGGCTTGACATGAAGAACTGAGGTTTAAGACTTGCAAAGGAGGAAAGTATGAGTGGTGATAGACTCACACCGATTGCAGAATGTCATGGTGACAATATTTTGTGCAACAGATGTCAAGATCATGAAGTCAACAGGATATTCCCAAGAATTTAAGGAAACAAATACATATTCTAACGCACCATCAGGTTGGATAACAAATTTATCTGCAAATTGCAATAGTATAGGTGTATATTGAATATTAAGAAGTTTCAGTTGATTCATAGTTTGTTTATTCATGATATTTATGGTTTCTCCTAAATAAATCAATTCATTTGGAATATCAAAACCATTAATGTGTGTTTTCACAATGGGACTTCCTAGATCTAGATATTTTTGAATTGTTGTTTTTCCCATCATGATATCTGCAATTTTCCCAACTAACTGGATTCTTTTAACTTCTTTTCTTTTTCTTCCTAGTTTTTTAATACTTAACTCCCTGATTGTCTTTGCAAATATTGGTATTTCTTTGATAACTTGTAAGAAAAGAATTTGTATACAAACATTATTTAGTTCATCTGTCATATCATAATCAGACAACACAATCTGTTTTTCTACCCCTTTTTCAATTTTCAATCTTTTAGGGAAAGGTGAATTTTGAACAAAAACTGAAGGTTGTTCCATAATGGGAGTTGAGTTTATTGGAGTATCATCAGAATGTACAGGGTTGTTTTTTTTTTAGGATTTTCCTCTTGATGAAGAGATGTCTCTTTCTCATAGAGGTCATCTTTCTCATATTCCTGGATAACAATGGATGGTGACTTCTTTTCCAATACTCTACCAGATCTAAGTTGGACATTGTTTAGATCTAATGGAGTTATCATGTAAGTTTGGAAATTTTTTCCTTCTATGTTGTAAATAGGCTGTGAGTTTTTATTATTTGGATTTGGAAGTGGTTGAGAAGGTAGTTGATTTGGCTTTTGTAGAAATGGTAATGAAAGTTGTGGGTTTGGATTTTGAGGTTGAACAGGTTGAGGAAAATATTGTGGTGGAAAAACAGGGTAAGGTTGTTGAAATTGAGGATATTGAGGATACTTTCCATAAGTATTTTTCCATCCTTGTGCCCAAGGTTGAGGCCAAGGTTGTCAAGGCATGGGTGTAGTCCAATTATTTTGTGATGGTTGTGTATATGTTTTAGTGTTGAAACCTTAAGTCATATTCGATTGTGGATTTTCCCATGGTCTTTTAGCAATACAACAAAGAGGTTCTACTTGATTTGGCATTACTTCATCTTGATAGTAAATCTTAAGGCCCAGTATTGAAGGGCATTCCTTTGTATAATGATTTTCTACACATATAAAATAGGTTTCTACACTTTTTAAGTCAACAGAACATTCTCTCAAGGCATGCTTCTTTCTACATTTTGGACAAAAGATAGATAATGCAGAATTTTCAGCCTTTGGCTTTTTATTTTATTTTAAGGGTATCTATTTGTTCACTAAGACTCCCCAAAATATTTGTTTTGAAATTGTCAAGCAAATTGCCTATTTCAACCCTACTTACTATTCCAGCTGTAGATTTATTAATCCTAGACATAACAGGATCTCTTAGATTTTTCCCTGTTCTTGCCTTTCCTCTTGAAATGTGCATGCATAACTCACAAATATCTCCAAATGATAACTTATAAATATATCCTTTACCCATCAAATTGAGAATATCTATCCACTCATCTCTGATAGATTTCACCAAGAGATATTTCAAAGTTTCTTCATCTAGATTATGCATTCTAGCCCTTTTTACATTATAAGCAAATAATGAAATGTTCAAGGTTTTCATCTTCTTTTTACATAATTTTAAAGACTTGATATTTAACATTATGGGGCATGTAATAATCCTTGTATTTTTCTAAGAACACGTTTTTCATTTCTTCCCATGTTCTTATAAAATGTGCTCCTAAGCCCATACACCATTTTATTGCTGAATCTTTAAGAGTGGCTAGAAAAAATTTCAATTTTTGAGTATCAAGCAAGTAGTTATAAGATCTACACAAGACTTCAAACTAAAAGAGAAATGTTTTAAGATCCTCATTTCTTAATCCATGGAAATTAGGGAGTATAGAGGGTGAGATTTTTTCATTGTGGTTGTGGTATCTTCATCAAAGATGGGAAATCCGAAAGGTTATGGATCTCCTCTACCAACTCCTCTTCCTCTTCCTCCACCTCTTGCACCTCCTCTTCCACCCCTAATCCTATGTTCACCATTCACATAATGTACTTCTCCTTCCCCTTATCCTGCCATTATAGATTCCTTAGAGTTAATATAAGGTTCCAAAATTGGATTTTATAGTTCCTCCTCCGGTTCTTCTATAATGGAAAGATAAAATCAATTTCTTCTTTTTCTTCACTAGGGATTTCCAGTTCTTGTCCTAGAAGTTGTTCTCTAGATGAAGATAGAAATATTACTCCTATTGGGGATGTAGGATATTCTTCTATTACGGTTTCAATAGAAGAAGTTGGTGATTCTTTAGGTTGGATTTTAGATCTATGTACCTAAGGAATTCTATGTCTGCGTGCAATTGATGGAATATAAGTTTGGGTGGATAGTGTGGAACTATAAGGTTGTGGTGGGGTGAGTGATGATGTTGGAATCAAATTCCTACATCTACTTATGAATCTACCTCTAGAACATTTTTCCCTATGCATATCATTTTTTTTATGAAAAGAAAAATACTCCTATATACAATTCCCCGACAACGACGCCAAAATGTTTGGTAATTTAATTGATGTTAAATTACTGCATATATTATCGACCAGGGCTAGTATATAGATGAAGTGTATAGACACTATATGTACTAGAAGTCTTTATTATTCAAAAAATTCCTAGATTAAATTGAGATATTGAGATGCACATGTTTTCTCTAACAAATATCATTCCTAGATGAAAGTAAATATGTCACACGTAACATAAATGAAACTAAAATTATCACACTTGTTTAAAAGAAATATCATAGTTGCTCAAAATAATATCACACTAGAATTATCACACTTTCTTAAAAGAAAGATCACACTTGCAGAAATAAAGTTATTCTAAAATAGAAGATGAAATAATCAAACCCAAATTACTTTCAATAGAAAAGGAAATTAATCTAAAATATCACACTTAATCAAAACCTTCTTTACTCAAATGTAACTCAAACTTAGATGTAACTCAAACTATACTACAAATCCTAAATCAATCCACACTCTGTCTTTTCATGTGCATAAGATATCTTCGCTTCACTCATTCATCCTATAGAAAAATGATTAAACAAATCTTGTTTTAAACTCAATCCTAAACATTCATTCAAAATCGAAATTGGATAGTTATATAAACTAATTAAACACTGTATAAAATGCAAAATTGAAATGTTAATAAAAAACCATAAAACCTTACAACTCCAGGGGGGGCCTCCTACGAGATGTAGGTAACAACATGACTTATTCAAAATATTATATACACATTGAGATAACGCACATCAAAGTTATCAAACAAAATAGAGTTTTATAACTGTAAACAGATTTGTCAAAATAATATCCAAGGTTGTGTTTAGTATGCCGAGAGGTAGATTTATAACCTCTATCAATCACTGTTTTAGAGATTTATGAGCCTATCCTACTTGAAAGAGACTAAAAATAACATAAGAAGATAATATCTTATGATTTCCTCATGATTTTCTATTGGAGAATAAAATCATGAGGCTAAATATCTACTTCCATTAATTTTCTCACTCTCCTAGTTTGCCTTTGACTCATTCTTCGCTGGTTGACTTCTGCGTTGACTGGGCATATGTGGTGTTCTCATCATCGATACAGGTTATGAATATAGGTAACTATCGTTATGTCAGCTATTAGCCACTTGCCCATATTTCTCATTCCTTGATAGGAGTTCCAGAACCCATCAAACCTTCAACTATTCTGCAGAATCAATCATTAGCTGCAGAATTGGTGCAATTCAGTAGCTTATGCAAATATTGAGTTAAATAATAAATAAAAATGAAAATTATGAAATAAAAGATGTTTAAGTACCTTATATTGCCATGAACCTTGTAAATTGACGCTCAATTAGAGTTATTAGAGTAAAAAGGAAGGAGGATGGAGTGTAAGAAGGTTGTCAAAAAGAGATAATTTTGGGCTTCAGAACTTTCCTTTTACAATTAAGCTATGTGATCAATCAATTAAAAAATGGTTTTTGTTTGTTGCGTATGATAAAAAAATCATATGCATACCTAATCGTCCTTGCAGCTCTCAAAGTAACTGGGCCTTGCAGAGATATATTCTCATGGGTCCTAGGGAAATGTCCCAAAAGAGCCAACAATGCCTTCCAGCAGTTGAAGAATCAACCAAGGTAATGGAAAAGAGGGTCAAGTTTTTCCCGCACCATCATCTATAGGGAAAGGATGCCCTAAATTTTGGCCGCTAAAGTGCCTTCGTCCCATGTGAGCATTCGAGTCTTTAGCTTCTTAGAAGTCAGTTACTAGTACCAAGCACTAGATGGGTCAGGTAGCCCCAAATAGTACCGCATGCACTAGACCTAAGCCGAACCCCCTCTGAATCGGGTCTCTGCCATGCTTGGGTAATCTTTTCCATGGGATGATTGAACGATTTTAAGCTCCCTAAAAATTATACACCTATGTTTCAAAGATGTAACATGACCATGGATGCTTATGGGATGCCTACCCCCAATGGTCCTAACCTGAAATATCATTTTTTTGATGGCCCTTGTGGGAAAACTTAGTTGGTTCAAGTTATGGTTGTTTTTAAGGAGTTTTAATTCACTTAGGGAGTGATTTTGTAAGTAACAATAAACTAAGTACACAAAAATCTGGAAACTAGATGCCTTCTAGTACAAAGATTATATAATCTTAGTGTGTGATGCGAGTGAACATACAAAGTGTGTTAAGATGCAGATATATGGTGATACTTTACAATATCCTTCTAATTACACTAAGTGTTGATTGTTCCTTGTATTGAAAAAGAAATATTGTGTGGATAATGGGCCACTTACTCTTTTCCTATTAAACTATGTGATTTTCAACAAGGGAGATGGAAATTCAAATGCTTTAAGAAAATGTTCATATGCAAGCCTAGTTTTGTCTAAGATACGTAAGGGAAGATGAGATTACTTACTTTCTATAATAACACTTAATTCTAGTCCCAAAAGTAAAAAAATGAATGGTTTGGTTAGTAGTAATATTTTTGGATGATGGGCCACTTACTCCTTTACTAATTAAGATATGTGATTTGCAGAAAACTTTAGCAAAATAGTTTGAAAAACATATGTGGAATTTGGCCACTTACTTTTCTCCCTAATGAAGCTATGTGTGTTTATTGTAAATACAAATGAAAAAATACTCTAATTGCTCCAATAATTTAGGTTAGTAAAGCAAGGAGGCAAACCAAACAGATAATAATAAATGCAGAGGTTAAGGAAATTCGCTAAAGGCTTCCAATCACCTGAGGAAAGAGAAAGTATAAGGCTCTTTTTAACTTTTTGGCAACCATTTGGTGACACAGACGCACGCGTGCGTCTGTCAAAGAAAAATTCGTGTGGGCGAGAAAATAAAATGAAAACCCAATTCCTTGGGCTCAAAACAAGTTCTAGAGGTCTTGCAAAAATTCCAAAGAGATGTTGAGTGTGTTGTAGAGTGGTTATTCATAGAGAAGATCTTGCAAACACAATATTTAGATTAAAGAAAATACAACAGTGGAGTCACCATTATTGTGGTAGTGTTTTTGTGGCAATGGTGTACCAAAAGACACCTCCTTAACAGTTGATTGTTCCCTACAAAGGATCACAGGAATAATTGGTGTTGTTAGTGAATAGAACTAGATAAATAAAGCATTGAAAATAGTGGAAACAATGCATATACAAACATAAAATAACACAAAGAAATAAATACACAAACAATGCTCAATGGAGAAAACAAGTCAACAAAAAATTGGAAAAATCTCTCTTTATTGACTGCTAGTAGTAGAGGTTGAATACAATAGATGAATCTTAAACACTTGAAGATAATTATTTGAGATATGGTGCTCAAAAATCCTTAGCAAGGGGGCACTTTTCCTCAATCTCTTTGCAAGTTTCTCCTCTCTCTCAAAGAAGTATGAAGACTCTCCAATGGTGGACTCTTCTCCTCTCACTAAGATGTTGTATCACTTAGAAGAAATATGGCCAACATGTTAGTGCTCTTACTTTCTTTGGCTTCAATAATGGAATGTTGGTTTTCTCTGATAGCAATTTGGCCATCATAACAATGTCTCATATTTTGGTTCTCCCATGGCCTGTTTATATAGAATTTTTGAATCCATCTTCCCTCTCTTGGTTCATGCATGACAATGACTCATGAGTAGGACAAGATGATTCCATTGAGAGTTGCATATCTTCAGGACGTCTCGAACTCAGTTGTCCTAGACTGAGATCCTGTCAAAGAATCAGCTCCAAGTGTGTGAAGTGGTTCTAAATTCGTCAAGTCATCCATTTCTTCAACCATTTGGTCATCATAGAAAATTCCACATGGAATGCAACTAATGAATAAATAGTTGTGGAATCCTCAATTTTTTAACCTTATAAACTTTGGACCTTCGGAGAACTTTTTTTTTTTACTTCATGATGTCTACAGTTGGAAAATCTTCACTTATGCATTCTTCTGGATGCCTTTTAGCATCTCTTGGACTGTGCAAACATGTGTACAAGTTTTTGGCATTAACAACCACCAACCAAAGGCATTCTCATGGGGAATTGCTCTGTCTTTGGATACAACTCTAAATCTGGGTATGGCTAACTCTAGCTCTAAGATGAGGAAGTAGGCTCAGGTTGTGGCTCAAGCTCACTTAATGTATATTTGAAGGTTGTAGATGACCATCAATTCCCCCCCTGTCATGTACAAGGTGAGAATATGAATAAATATCAACCTCAAGTTGTGTCAATACTCGAACGAATTATGTGGTATGACTAAAATATCTTCCTGGTTGTTGAAGCCCATTACCAAGAAGCAATCCATCCAAATTGAATCTTTTTCTTGTGAGAGGTTTGTTTATCTAGAATCTGTTTGAATCATGAGTGTTTTTATGAAAATTCTCACACAGGGGAAGATAAAAATAGTGGTCTTTCACATATCCAACTCATTGACAATGTTGGAATTTGACAATTTTTGGTTGTTGTGGAAGCGGAGCAGAATCTGGAATAGGTGAAGATAAATTTTCTTGAAGAAATCCAACACTATGAAACTAGATGGGCTTAGAGTAGTCCAAAATATAAAAGGACACATCCTTTTCATATCCAATACTGGTTTTTTTCTTTTTAATAAAAACTTCTTCCCAAGGTTTGATGATCGGCTTGAGAAGTGCAGTCTGAACTTTTGCATCTTTATGCAAAACTTCTCCTGAAGTGGGACTAGATCTAAATAAACCTCAACTTTACTAAATTGATCACTTATAGGAAGTTGATGGGAGTTAACTTCAGGCTTGAATAGAGGATTTTTATGAACAAAAACCAAGTGATAATGATGTCTTTTATGTTGTAACTCAACTTGTTGGAATTGAGATTTGAGGTTTAGAAATTAAATATTTTCTTGTGCATTTTTCAAACATGTTTGAATGCCAAAGAGAGTGCCCTTGCTGATTTTTTCCATCCCATCAACACTAGAAGGTATCAAAGTATTCAATAAATCTAATACTTCATCAACCATTTTCTCAACAACTCAAATTTAGCAAAAGAAGGAGATTCAAAAACTTGGATGCTTCACTATTGATGATTCTTGTTACACTCTATTTTGTCACACCTCCTATTCACTTATTATTCTACATCTTGAAGTGAAAAAATGTTGACAATTGTGAAGTGTATTTATCATGAAACACATACTGAAACATCCCTGAAGAATATAAGAAAAAATGCCCTGAGTCAATTCTGGAGAAGGTTGACT
The DNA here is from genome assembly GCA_031772625.1 of Pinus tabuliformis. Classification (NCBI taxonomy): domain Eukaryota; kingdom Viridiplantae; phylum Streptophyta; class Pinopsida; order Pinales; family Pinaceae; genus Pinus; species Pinus tabuliformis. The sequence continues at coordinate 1,249,859,114 of CM062819.1, forward strand.
GAAATCCTAAATTTCAAGACCAACACTCTTTGCTCACTGATTTCCCGTGATGATGGAAAGATATAATTATTTGACCTAGCGATTCTAGCACAAGTTTTGATATGAAATCCCATCATGAACCTTTTCTGACAGGTTTTCTCAAAATGGAGGAGAAGCTTCGTATGCTAGAAACTTTGCGAAACAATGAGTTGGATGTTGTTGGGTAGAGATATGGTTGAGATCTCCCATTTGGAGCTCTTGATCCTCCCTTTTAGGTCCTTCCCCTTGAGATGTGGACCTTCCTCCCTCTTTTGTGGATCCCTAACTCCCTCTCCGTTCCTATAAATAAAATCCATTCCATCCCCAAATGGTTGGTCATTGATTGTCTGTATTCTGACGCTGATATTATGCCTAAATGTTTCCCATCTAACTTGGAGAAGGAGTGCTTGAAGAGTCTTGGCTTGGACTTGGACATCCACCAAAAGGAGGTCTCCAACATCAAGGAAATGGTTGTATGATTCCCTTTTTGATTCATTAATATATACATATGATCACTTTCCATAAATGTCTAAATAATTATGCATTTAGCTTGATACTCCTTGATCTATCAAGTAATTTATGTTTGATATATAATATGTATTCTCTTGATCTTTTATTGTTCTTTGATCTCTCTTGTAGGTACTCAAACGTAAGGAACGAACAAGGAGTGAGCCTGGAAGCTAAGGGATTGAAGTCACCACCAAAGGATTAAGAAATTAGCATTAGAGTGAGGTAGGGTTCTCTATCTCTCTCTCTCTCTGCATTTTTAAACACAAGCTAGGAAAGTTTGCATTGGTTTGTTCAGTTTGTTACTAGAACTACTCATTGGGCTAGAGAGATCACATCTGTCTGTAGAGGGGATTTATCTTCACAACAAAATGGTGACTCCACTAGTGAAGCTATAGCCTCTGTTCATTCAATTTAATGTCTTAAATTTCTAACATAAATTATCGACCAGGGTTAGTAAACTGATGAAGTGTGGTGCACAATATGTGCTTAGTTAACCTTGTTTCTTACTTCGTTGAGTATGTTTTTGTATTGTTTTGAGGGTTTTGTCTTTTATGCCTAATGATTTTAATGGATGTTTAGTGTCAATGATCAACTAAGTCTAATGGATGCTTAATATAAAAACTAATTTCTAAGAAGGAAGAAAAGGAAATGTACTTCAACTAACTTAATTTGCATAAAATCAAATCAAAAACTTGAATGGTTAGTCTAATCTAGGCCAACACTATGTCTATGAAAAGCAGAGCATTATTCTAGATAAAATTGTATTGATTGATAAGATGAAAATGAAATCACTTCCTATCCTATCTTTGAAAACTCTTGATAAAAAATAAAACTAATCCTATTCTATGAAATGAAAGCAAGCAATATAAAAACAACTATGATCTACTGCAAATACTATTGTGAACATTCAATATAGGAAGATGTTGAAATCATATTCTTGAAATGACTTAAGAAATTGAGTATACATTAGATGTGATATAAGAAAGCATCATAAAATCATGGAAAGGAAAACTTGCAGCTACTATGTGATCTAATGCCTTTTAGGCAACCCAAATTGGAAGAACTACCTTCTTGGACTTGCTGATCATGAGATTACACGATAGATGAAAGCTTAATATAAAAAGCATGACAAAAGCATAAGGAAAGAAACTAAATCACTGTTTATTCTTAATGCCTCAAGCAACCAATATTGGAAAATAGCCGAATGCTACCTTCTTGAGAAGCTCTTTGGAAAACATAGGGTTAAACAGTGAATGTAAAGCTGAATCTAAGAAAGCATTGTAAATACATGTGAAAGAAAACTAAGTCACTATATGTTCTAATGCTTCAAGCAATCCAATTTTAGAAAATAGATAAAACACTACTTTCTTGAGATGCTCTTAGGAAACATAAAATCACACAATGAGGTAAATCTACATTTGAAAAATAAAATAACATTTGCAATGGAATGCTAAACTATTTGCATGAATCAAAGTAAAACAAAATTATTAATATTACAAATTTACAAAGGGATGCACATGGTTGATGGGGGCCCTTCCATTGTCCAATAGCATTCCAACTCACAGAACTCACATTCTACAATTCAATAATAGAAAAGAACCTTCTTTATTGATAAACTCACAATTTTACATAATGGAAATCTACACTCCTAATCTCATTACATCAATAGCTCTTTTCTTTACATCTCATTCCATCTCAAGCCTTGTTACAAAACATTCTATAATTCTTTCTCTTCTTTTCCTCATTTTTCCTCATTTGATAGGAGAAAACTTCCCTATTTATACAAAAAGATGAGAAGCTATCTCATTAATGGGAGTCCATGAATCTCTCCCTATATCTCTAGAGTTACAATCAAAATAAGAAATGATAAGACATATGTATTCTTAGAGTTTCAATACAAATAAGAAATGAGACACATATCCTTATGATCCCATGATCTTCACCACTCAAATTCAAATTTGGTTTTGGGAGGCCACATAAAGGTCTTTTAGAAGCTTCCTTTTGATCTACGCATGTCAACAATCTCATCCCACTTGTTAGGTATAAGAATATGCACATTATTTTCTAATTTTTAACCATAAATTCATTTAAAAATGCTAAGTATTAATAAAGTTTGGAAAAACATAAATGTAACCCAATATTGATAATGGTAAGGTAAATGTAATGAAATAGAGGTGGAATGAAGGTGACAATATGGAAATATAAGTGAAAATGTAATGGAAGTGAATGACAATTTCAAGGCCCAACATACCCTCAACTGAAGCTATTGCATGTCCTCATGTAATCTATTACATTAATTCTTTTTGATCCTTGAGATTTGGCTTAACTTTGCATGATATCATTTGATAACTTCATACTTTTGCAAAGTCTTTTAGTTGAATTGCAACATGGTTGGTTCTTGTGTTACAACCATATTTTGTTGTTGCATTCATTTTTGATCTTTGAACTTTGCATAATGATAATTTGATTATTGTTGCAAAGTGTGTCTTTATTGGATTGCATCATAGTTGGTTCTTGTGTGACAACCATGATTGTGTTTGTATCCAATTATCTTTTCAGTACTTTTGAAAAGCCTTTGTATGCTTATAACAGTAATGTAATAGTTAATATCTTTTGAAAGTATATGGGCTTTTGAATGTGATATGAATATGACAAAATATGAATAAGAATGTATCCCCCCTCCCCCAACTGATGATATTGGCAATTTTATGAGATGAGGAAGATTTTTTTTTTCCAAACATTATCATTCTAGTTTTTCAAGAAATTTTATGGTAAAAAGTTAGAAAATGACATACCTTAACTTACCCTTTGGAAATGGATGGGCTGCATGTGTGGTGGCTACAAAATTCTGATCATAATCTTCTTCAAGTGGCTAAACAAGTCATGGAGAAAAGAGTCAAGATGAATTTTTATTGCTTTTATTAAAACTTGTTGAATCTGCTATAGAATAGTGCTAATTCTGTTGCTGCCATGTGATTTCGTGGCTGTTATTTGATTCTGCAACTGTCATCTGATTCTGTAGCTACATGTCTTCTAAATTTGCTCCAAAATGCTAAAAATGATAGTCTTCATGTCTTCAAAACTCATTGGCACAATTTCTGCTATGTGAATAGATTTTCTGATGTCGAACATAGCAGGAAATTGTTGACTTAGTGGCCATTAATGGATGCCACTAGTCAACATGAGAACTCTCACCATTGATGACAGTGAGAGTCAAGATGCCCAAACACATCTTGCTAGGTACGAATAATTTTGCTATTGTCGAGTACCTAGAAGATCTGATGAACAAGGAACATTAATGTATTCGAGCTTGCCATTAAGGCATGCAAGCCTCAAGGTGTTTTTTGCAAGGATTTTAGACTCAAAGGACTATGATCTCAATAATTTGCATTGAAGCATGGTTTATTTGTGAAATGAAAAGGATAGGAAAGGAAAAATAAAATGGAATATGACAATGAAAAATAATAATGACAATGGGCAATAAGCATGCCAGTGAGCTTCTTGATTTTATTTGCAGGTCTAGATTAGACTAAAAGTAATGGGAAGTGTATGTGAATAAAGGAAAATGAACAACTAACTCTTGCTGGGAAAATAACTGTGGCTTGATTCAAAGTTCTTGGTTGGATTTATAATTCAAAAGGGAGGAAGAGTAATGGTTTTGATGAATATGGACATGGACTTGTTCTTATGTTTCTCGTGAGATTGGTCTTTTGAAGACCAATTGTTGTTACAATTTAATCTCCTTGTTGACCATTCAATCATCCTAAATCTGCAAAAAGAACTTGACACAAAGAACATAAGTGTGTTAAAAAAGAAATAGCTAATTTCTTTTTGATTCTTACGCAAAAATTGAATGTCAAATAAAACAGATTAAGGAAAATCAAAAGTGTTATATTCGGTCCAATTCATGATATCGATAACAATCCATTTTTAAGAAATAACCATGAAAAATAATTCAACTCCCTGTTGTTGGATGTCTTCATGCACTGTGCTCGGTAAAATGATTGGCATCACAAAGATTTGCTGTGTCTTGCAAATTAAAACTTCATAGAAAAATACACAACAATAATATTAATGCCAAATGTTCAAAAATCATCTAAATAATTTTCCAATTGTTCTGCAAGTCATTATTGAATCATCATCTGTGTTGCAAAAATAACATGCTATCAAAAATATTTGAAGCAGCAAAAATATGAAAAAGTACTTGTACAAAAAATTTATTTCAATCAAATTTTGCAAGTATTTTCATTTTTATAAATCGCTTCAAAAATTTGATTGCACGTTTCATTTTGTTAGACCAACTTTTACCAGGTTTCATGATTCCATCTAGCACTGCCTCTTCAAAATTGGAATGCCTTCATTAGCTGATAAAAAAAAAATCCCTACAGATTTGTAACTGGAACTGGCGTAGATTAAGATCTTGAAATAACAATTTCAGAATTCATCTAGTGTTTCTCCTATCTTCTTATTTTCCATTGGCTGATCGATCCTGGAGATTTGATCATCCTTCAAAACTGATTGCTACAAGATCTTCCTGTTTTGATTTGAAGAAATCATTTTGAGTAATCATAGCTGGTACTCCTGTGTGAATCACACCTACATGAATACGTGCTAAGGTTTGCCATATTGGGAGGGTAAATCTGTTGAAATTTTGCGGAGGAGCAAGAGTCATTGTTTGACTAGAAGTCTTAGTGAATTAAATGTGTTATTGCCAGCAAAACCTCGTGCATAAAAAGAATCTGTTTTCCTCATGTAGTTTGGAAACTAAGGCTCTGAAGAACCATACAATTCGCTCAAATTGTTGTGAAATTCGGAAAACCATTTTTGGGTTAACTAATTCACCCTGTTCCTGAAAAAACCCATGTCTTGGATTTTTCTAATTCTCCTAGGTTTTCTTAGAATTTGCATTTTAAAATCGTGTGTTTATGATGCTACATTTTTTGGGAATCACTATGAGTTCAATTGGTGTGGTTTGATTTGTAGGTTTTGGAAGGCTATTTCGATTCAACGTGGAGGTGCCATGGTTGAGTGGCTGGGCTGGCTTGCTCTGGATATGGAACTGGATCATAAACTAGTGGATCTTCATCTCCATCTTGAACGACTGCTTTTGAAACCACTGCTTTTGCCTCAACTATCAATTCTCACATAATAATCCATGCCTGAAAGTCCCTACGATGCATCAAATCAAAGCTTATTTCCTCTGGATTGCTTGAACTTCAAACATTGGTTCTGCTCCTGGACTGCTTCGTCTCTCACCAGCACCACCTCGTCCAACCTTTCAAGAAAGAAAGATCTGTTGATGCCTCTTCCTCAGAAACTGGAATGAGGAACTTCAAGGTTTGGGAGAATGACTGTATGTGTGCTTCAAGGATCAACTATCCACATCACACCTACACAATTCAATAGTGGGCAATGTAAGGACAGGATTCATTCAGTGGCATTTGGTTTTTAATGATTAACAATCACGATTAAAATATATATTGGAGAGTGAACTGCTCTTTTAATCGAATTAAAACTCAACCTTGCTCATTGAACTCCAATTGGCTTTGTCTTTGCCATGAGTGGGCAGTCTCAACAATTTTCCGTAGCTACATGGTGCTTGAAGGTTTGTATATTTGAAGGTTTTTGCTCTTTTGTTTCATTATGTTTAATTTTTGTTGTTGTTGTTGTTGTTATTATTTTTTTTAATTTTCTTTATTGACATAAAAATTCTTTTTTTTGATCCTCCAGATCACATAAAGCATGGGAGGAGAGCATACTTGAGAAATTATTAATTGTTTTTTTTTTAGATGTAAGAAATAAGGTCTCCTAATTACACTTCCCCGACAATGGTGCCAAAATGTTCAGTCAATTTAATGTCTTAAATTGCTAACATAAATTATTGACCAAGGTTAGTAAACTGATGAAGTGTGGTGCATAATATGTGCTTAGTTAACCTTGTTTCTTACTTCGTTGAGTATGTTTTTGTATTGTTTTGAGGGTTTTGTATTTTATGCCTAATGATTTTAATGGATGTTAAGTTTCAATGATCAACTAAGTCTAATGGATGTTTAATATAAAAACTAATTTCTAAGAAGGAAGAAAAGGAAATGTACTTCAACTAACTTAATTTGCATAAAATCAAATCAAAAAATTGAATGGTTAGTCTGATCTAGACCGACATTGTGACTATGAAAAGCGGAGCATTATTCTAGATACAATTGTATTTATTGATAAGATGAAAATTAAATCACTTCCTATCCTATCTTTGAAAACTCTTGATCAAAAATAAAACTAATCCTATTCTATGAAATGAAAGCAAGCAATATAAAAACAACTATGATCTACTGCATGCTCAAATACTATTGTGAACATTCAATATAGGAAGATGTCTAAATCATTTTCTTGAAATGACTTAAGCAATTGAGTATACATTAGATGTGATAAAAATAGCACCATAAAAGCATGGAAAGGAAAACTTGCAGCTACTATGTGATCTAATGCCTTTTAGGCAACCCAAATTGGAAGAACTACCTTCTTGGACTTGTTGATCATGAGATTACACAATAGATGAAAGCTTAATATAAAAAGCATGACAAAAGCATAAGGAAAGAAACTAAATCACTGTTTATTCTTAATGCCTCAAGCAACCATTATTGGAAAATAACTGAATGCTACCTTCTTGAGAAGCTCTTTGGAAAACATAGGGTTAAACAGTGAATGTAAAGTTGAACCTAAGAAAGCATTGTAAAGACATGTGAAAGAAAAATAAGTCACTGTATGCTCTAATGCTTCAAGCAATCCAATTTTAGAAAATAGATAAAACACTACTTTCTTGAGATTCTCTTAGGAAACATAAAATTACACAGTGAGGTAAATCTACATTTGAAAAAGAAAATACAATTTTCAATGGAAAGATAAACTATTTGCATCAATCAAAGTAAAACAAACTAATTAATCTTACAAATTTATAAAGGGATGCACATGGTTGATGGGGGCCCTTCCATTGTCCAATAGCATTCCAACTCGCAAAACTCACATTCTAAAATTCAATAATAGAAAAGAACATTCTTTATTGATAAACTCACAACTTTACACAATGGAAATCTACACTCCTAATCTCATTACATCAATAGCTCTTCACTTTACATCCCATTCCATCTCAAGATTTGTTACAAAACATTCTATAGTTATTTTTCTTCTTTTCCTCATTTTTCCTCCTTTGATAGGAGAAAACTTCCCCTATTTATACAAAAAGATGAGAAGCTATCTCATTAATGAGAGTCCATGAATCTCTCCCTATATCTCTAGAGTTACAATCAAAATAGGAAATGATAAGACACATGTCTTCTTAGAGTTTCAATACAAATAGGAAATGAGACACATATTCTTATGATCCCATGATCTTCTCCACTCAAATTCGAGTTTTGTTTTGGGAGGCCACATAAAAGTCTTTTAGAAGCTTCCTTTTGACCTACACATGTCAACAATCTCATCCCACTTTTTAGGTATAATCATATGCACATTATTTTCTAATTTTTAACCATAGATTCATTTAAAAATGCTAAGAATTAATAATGTTTGGAAAAACATAAATGTGACCCAATAATGATAATGGTAAGGTAAATATAATGAAATGTAGGTAAATGTAATGAAATAGAGGTGGAGTGAAGGTGACAATATGGAAATATAAGTGAAAATGTAATGGAAGTGAATGACAATTTCAAGGCCCAGTAGGAGACCAACGGAGTGTGGGAACGAAGTAGGAAGACTACCAGGGTTTCAAACTGTCATAGAGGCCGTCCTCCATGAAAGGATGCACAAGAGGGAGCTACACTCCCTCCTACAAGTAGACTGTGGCTAGCTGGGGAAAAAACCAATGGAAAATGACAGAGAGCCTTCAAAAGGAAAGGAGAGAAGCAATGAAGAAGAGCAGGAGGGAACTAATTCAAGGGAGCACATTGATGCTTTGGAAAATGAGGAAGAAATCAAGGAACAAAGCACTAAAGACAAAGCACACATGGGACCATGCAAACCCAAGGCGACGGTAACTCCTAGAGTCATTTTAAATGATCCAGCGCTGCAGGCGCACAGGGACCACATGCAAACATATGCAATCATTTGTAAATTCATGGGGTTGTGGCCCACTGAAAAAGCTTTACAAACATGGATTAAATACCACTGGAAACCAAAAGGTAGCATTGACCTACATTTTGGGTCCAAGGGATTTTTCACTATAGTATTTGCAAATATTGAAGATAAGGACAGAGTGTTTGAAGGAGGGCCATACTTTTATGCTACAGCAGGCCTCTACATGCGACCTAGGATTATGAACTTTGTTCTAGAACGTGAAACTTTTACTTCAGTCCTAGTTTGGGTAAGACTCTATTCTCTATCTCTTGATTACTGGCAAACGGAATCTCTATCAGCAATAGGAAATAAATTAGGGCGTTTTGTCAAAGTTTCTGAGGCTACTAGAAGGGGAAAGTATACTTCCTTCGCTAGAATATGTGTGGAGATGGATCTCTCTGGAGCTTTGCTAGATGAGGTTATTCTAGAAGTTTTTGACGAGGAATTGATACAATCGGTAGATTATGAACATATTCCTTTTAGATGTCACAAATGTCACGAGCATGGACATTTGTTCAGAGACTACCCTCTCAGTAAGATAGAGAACAAAAACAAAGCTGAAATAATGAAGGATCCAGATAGCTTCTTCAAGGTGGAACACAAAGGAAAAGGGGGCAAAAGAGGACCAAGAACACGCAAAGCTGCAGGGTAGAAAATTAACCAGAACATGTTGCAAGTCCTCAAAGCAGACGAAGGTCCAACAGATACTTCTAAAGCAAAGGAAGGAAGCCCAGTGGAGAAGGAGAAAGAAGAAGACAGTGAAAAAATACAAGAAAACGACAAACAAGAAGAATCTATGATAAGTAATGCAGAACAGGCGATGGATCTTGAAATGACCCAAAGTGAGATGGATATGGAGGACCATGAACTCCAGGAAATTCTTGAGAAAGAGAACCTAGATTTAGAAGGTTTCTTGAATCAAGGAACCAAAGAAGAGTTATACTCGTTACCTACAGAGGATTTCGATAGGGTTCAGCAGCTGTTTCTATGGAAGACCCAAACTAAAGGGTTGGATAGACTAAAACACAAAGATAGAGAAGGCAACGAAGGAGTGAAAACGATGAAAAATACAATAGGACTAGCACCCAGTATCCCAGGAAAGAAGAGGGGCAGAAAAAAGTAGAATGAGCTGTTGATGGAATGCGGAAAGCTAATGATAGATTTAGGTAAGATGAAAGACCTATCCAGTTACTCCTTTAATAATCTTTAATTATGAAGTTCACTTCTTGGAATATCAGGGGTCTAGGTAGTAAAAGGAAACAAATGTCACTGAGTAATAGAATGAAACAAGCATCTCCGGATGTGATTTTCATTCAGGAAACTAAGTGTTCCATTCAGAAGATAAGAGATATCCACAGTAAATGGCTCAATAGATTTGAGTTTATAGAATTCAAAGAAGAGAATACAACAGGAGGTATTCTCATTCTTTGGAACCCATAAAAAATTGACTTAATAGATGCGGAGGCATCTAGGGATTATTTATCTGTAGTAATTCAACCAGTAGGAGATAAGGAAACCTACCTGGTTACAAATGTCTATGGCCCACAAAGAATGGATGACAAACTTAGGCTTCTAAGCTCTTTGGAGACTCTCAGAAATAGACATGTAGGAATACCCTGGATCTTAGGGGGTGATTTCAACATGATTAAATCACTCACAGAAAAAAAAGGGGAACTAGAGTTCTAGGCAAAGACTCTTTGGCTTTTCAAACCTTTATTGATAAGATGAAGCTAGTGGATATTGAAATGAATAATAGAATCTTCACTTGGAACAATAAAAGAGGAGGATAGTCTCAAGTAGCCTCCAAATTAGACAGATTCATAATCTTAGAGGATCTTATGCTCAATGACAAGGAAATGGTAGCAAGAGTGCCACTCTTTGGCGGTTCAGAGCACTGGTCGATACAACTAGAGGTTTAGGGCATTGGTAACCCCAGGAATAGACCTTTTAGATTTGAGAATATCTGGCTTTCCCACCCAGATTTCATCAACAATGTAACCAAGTGGTGGGCAGAAGATTTAAACATTCAGGGAACCAGAATGTTCCTCCTACAGAAAAGATTAAAACACATCAATCTTCGGCTTAAAGATTGGAACAAGAATGAATTTGGAAATATCTTTGAAGAGAAAAAAATGATTGAAGGTAGACTGCAGGAACTTAACCAAACCCTTATCAAAGAGGGCCATGACAAAGTCCGAAGTGATCAAGCCACCAAATATCAGCAACAATGGGAGAATATATGCAAACAAGAGGAAATATTTTGGAAATAAAAATCTAGAGTCCAATGGCTAAAAGAAGGTGAATGTAATACTCGATTTTTTCACAAATCCACCATGACAAACATAGCACATAATAGAATTTCTTTGATCAAGGATAAAAGAGGAAATAATCTAAAATCTCATGAAGAAATAGAGGCAGTTCTAGTCCAGCACTTTAGAAACATAGCACAGGAAACCTGTTACGAAAGAGAACACTACATCTGGGACTTCACTAAGCACATACCCAGGATAGTTTCTAGAGAGGATAATGTTAACCTATACAGGCCTGTGACCGAAGAGGAGGTAAGTGGGGTTCTCAAAGAAATGCAGAATGGTAAGGCGCCAGGCCCGGATGGTTTCAATGTCGACTTTTTCAAAGCTTGCTGGAATATTGTCAAACAAGACATTCTGTAGGTAGTGGAAGATTCCAGGAGGCACAAAACCATTTTGAAAGCTCTGAACTCCTCTTTTATAGCCCTGATCCCTAAACAGGAGCTGGCTCAAACCCCTGATAGATTCAGACCTATAGCTCTATGCAATGTGGTTTACAAGATAATATCAAAGGTGGTTGCAAACAGACTCAAACCCCTCTTGCCTGCACTAGTTTCGGGGGAACAATATGGATATGTGGAAGGAAGGAAAATTCTTAATAACATCATCCAAGCTCATGAAGTGGTGCACTCTCTTACTAGTAAGAAAAAAGCTGGAATGATCATGCAACTGGACATAGCCAAAGCTTATGATAAACTGAATTGGAACTATATCAGGAAAGTTCTTATTGCTTTCAGGTTTGATCACAATTGGGTAAGATAGATCATGGATTTGATTACTTCTTCTAGTTTTTCAATTCTAGTCAATGGCTCTCCTTCGGAGACTTTTACCCCTTCCAGGGGCCTAAGGCAGGGTGACTCTCTCTCTCCCTTTCTCTTCATCCTCATGATGGAAGGACTAGGCAGGGCTATCAAGCATGCAAAAGTAGTTGGCAACATCAGGGGTATACAACACTCCGATAATGGACAGGCCTTAACTCATCAACAATTTTTGGATGATACCATGTTGCAGGGAATACCCACAGTCAAAGAAGCTCATGCTTACAAACAAATCCTCAATGACTTTGCCATGGCCAAAGGTATGGAAGTTAATCTTTCCAAATCTAAGATTTTTTTCTTTAATACTAACATTGCTATTCAGAGGAACATATCTAGAATTCTGGGCTTCCAAAGAGACTCCCTCCCCTCAAAATACCTGGGGGTTCCATTAACTGCTAAACCGTTACACAAGAGTATTTGGGAGCCGATGATTAGTAAGCTACAAGACAAGACCAGGAAATGGACAATGAGATCATTAAACTTGGCTGGCAGGTTGGTCCTCACAAAGGTTGTGCTTCAATCAATCCCAATCTTTATGCTTTTAGCTATCCCTACCCCTAAAGGAATTATGCATCAAATGAGAAACATACAAAGAGACTTTCTTTGGGGCAAGGGGGAAGAAAAGAAGAAATGGGCCTTGGTTTCCTAGGAAAAAATGTGCAAACCCAAAAACCACGGGGGCCTTGGATTGGATGATCCTGAGATTCTTTGTAAGGTTCTAGGGGCAAAATTATGGTGGAGATGGATAAAGGAACCAGAAGCACAAAGGGCCATCACTTGGAAAGAAAAATATGCAAGTTCTTAGCTAGATAATGACCGCATAAGGATGGATGGGAATATAAGAGGATCCCATATTTGGAACAAAGCCTAGGATAATAGAAGCTTAATTCAAGACTATAGCTTCTGGAAAATTAGAGAGGGAGACTTAGCCTTATTTTGGGAGGATAGATGGAAACAAGAATCCATTCTATTATAGGAGGACTTGGAGGACCTCAAAGCAGAGACAGACACCAAGGAGCTCACCCAGGTAAAGGACTTTTGGGATCAAAATAATAGTTCAGGAAAATGGAGAAAATGGAGAAAACTTGATCTCCGAAGTGACAGTCCTCTAAAAACTAAGGCCGAAAGACTAATGAAAATGTTAGAGCAAAGGAAAATTCTAGTTTCAAGGGGGCATGACCAGCTGAGATGGGGCTACAACAATGAGGGGAAATTTAATCTCAAAGAAGCTAAACTCATACTCCTTGAACTTGATTCCCATGCTCCTAACAGGATTTGGCAAAACCTTTGGAAGCATCAAGGTTGGATGAAAATTAAACTTTTTCTATGGCTGGTTCTGCAAAGGAAAATCCTAACCTGGGATAATATTAGGAAAATGGGTTTCCTAGGGCCTTCTGGATGCCAACTCTATAAGGCTCAAGAGGAGACCATGGAACACCTTCTCAACAATTTCATTTTCACCTCCAAATTATGGGATTCTTTTGCAGCTATCTTCCAACAATCTGATAGAGATATTGGAAGTAATTTCAATACTGTCACCAAATGGAGAAAGAACTTTTCAGATAATGAAGTTCTTGGTTCAGCATGGGCTCTTACACCAAGCTTCATTATTTGGAATGTTTGGAAAGAAAGGAACAATAGAATCTTCAAGAATGTTAAGAAATCTTCCTAGTGTATTTGTGATCTGATCCTAAAACAGATTAAGGAAACGGTTAGTACTACCATTCGAAATCTTCCCTCGAATCCCCCTTCTACTACAGACTAGAGGATTCTCTGTAGGCTAGAGCTGCAGGGACTCGTTCCCCAGGGCTTTGTCAGGAAAGTCTCTATTGTGGATCTTGAGCTAGACTTCTGGCATCCTCCCCCTAAGGGCTTTCTAAAATTCAACATTGATGGGGCTTCCAAAGGTAATCCGGGCAAGGTAGGCCATGGAGGGGTGTTAAGGGATGACAGGGGAGATATTCTGTGTACCTTCCATGGTCACTTAGGAAAGGCCACCAACAACATGGTGGAGTTAATGGCCATGGAACAATGTCTTGAGTTCCTAGTTCAAGAAAATCGCCAAAATACGATCATTGAAGCTGACTCCGAGCTGGTCATTAAATCAGTCAAAAGAATAAGCTAGGGAACAAAACTAGGAAAAGCCTCTACAAACTAGAGGCTAATTCAAGTTTTCCAACGGATTCATAGTCATCTACAAAGCTTGAGAATAGTCAATTTTGCACATGTGCGAATAAAGGCCAATAAACTAGCAGATTTACTAGCCAATCAAGGAGTGATCTGCACAGATAATAGCGCAGTGATGAACTGGAAAGAGTTCCCTAGAAACAGACTAAAGACGGAGTGTCAAAACCAAGCAAATGAAGACAATATAGTGTTCCTTAAGAGAGCCATGGAGGCGAGTACAGTTAACCAACAATTGTTTGTTCAAAAGTATGCTCACAATGGGGTCTTTTGAAAGCGGTTTGGAGAGGTTAACCAATGATTCACAAATTAATTGGTTCTCTGAAGTTTCTAGTTGTACTAACAAGGATGAAATGGCTTCTGGGGTTGCTGGAAGGAAGGCGTCGATTGCTTCATGCATCGGGTCACGGAGGGTTGATGATGCGAACAATCGGGAGTAGATGACACTTGAAGACCGTGAAACCATAGATTTTCCAATTTTTCCCTTTTCACCGCGACCTGAGTGGTTTTCAGGTGATCGCGGCCCTCACAGGCAGGAAGCGGTATTTCCCTTTTGGGAGCGATCCCACTCGGTGAGCTCCACGTGGCGGTGGGGTCGGGAGGAAAACCACCCTTTTCACACGCTAACTTCCATGAATGTAGGCGGGTGTGATATCTATCTCCACCGTTGGATCTCACAAGGTGAATCAACGGATCAGATCACTCGTGCAGGTTTGCGGACCCTTGCGGTAAATGGTGAGCAGCTTATCATTGCGATTTGGTCTACAACCATTAGATCAATCAGAAAGGTTCAACGGTCGAGATTAAAGAGGAAGGCTAGGTTTGGCGGGAAGAGAGTATCCTGAGGGACAAGAGGTTTAACGTGTGGGCAACCGAACCAAGTTCAAGAAATCGGGTGGATTTATTGCCTTTATATGTAGACAACCATATGTTCTTTTCGGGTCCGAGTCCATGTGTGTTTTTCTTTTGAGAAATGTAAAGTTTGGAGATAGGGTGTAGGGAACAATTTTGATGGGGCATCTCCTCAATTAGCAACCATGAGAGTTTGGATGTATTCTATGTACTTTATTTTTTGATTAATGAATTGGAAGGACCGATTCTTGCATTAGCAAAAAAAGAATGACAATTTCGAGGCCCAATGACCTTTTCAACCTCTTTACTTGATATGGTCTTTTGATCACTTTGATCGACCATTGAATTATCAATTAGTCTGGGTCTGTATAGGTCTGCACATTGAATCATCACTGCTTTAGAGTGTTAGGTCTAGACTCTATTGAAATCCTTTTTATTTTTTCCCAACTTTCTCGCCTAGTGCATTTTTGCCTTGAACAGTCGCGCTGCCAGCATGTTTTTACTTGAAACAGTTGCGCTGAAGCCACTGTCAGCATGTTTTTGGCTATGAGAGTTACGCTGATCTTAGAAATTTTAGAAAAAATAGGGTTTCTACCCTAGGATCCAATGTGTCCTAGCTTCTGAAGGTCTTTTCCTATCCTTTGAGTTTGGATTTGCTAGTGTTTTTGTCTGATTGTCTCGTTTAATTAGAAACTTAGTCTCTTTGGCTTTGAAGTGCTTGAATTGAGAATTTGATCGAGTTCTAGGGTTTCTAGGTCAATTATGTTGGCATTATGAGACATATGTTGTACTTGATGGCAACCCACTCATCTCAAATGATAAATTATAGTGTAGCAAAGTTCACGCACTTTCATGAAGATAAAATTTTCTTTCATGTAGAGAAAAGTTCACGCACTTTCATGAAGATAAAAGTTTCTTTCATGTAGAGAAAAGTTCATGCACTTTCATGCATAGAAAAGTTTCTTTCATGTAGAGAAAATTTCACGCACTTTCATGCAGAGAAAATTTTCTTTCATATAGAGAAAAGTTCATGCACTTTCATGCAGAGAAAAGTTCCTTTCATGAAGAGAAAAGTTCACGCACTTTCATGGTTGGCTCATGGTATTAGTCCGACAGTTTTTTATCCTATGGTTTTGGTCCATGGTATTGCATCCAAAAGTGTTGACCCCAAGTATTGGGTTCATGGTATTGTGTTATTATGGTTTTGGACCGTGGTATTGAGAAAGGCCTAAGACTATAAAAGAGGAAGGAGATCATTTGGGAAAGCATCATCTAAATCAATTGAATATCTAATATGTGCTAGATCTGAAATATTTGTGATTGGGGTTATGGTGCATATCTGGATCTGAATGAAGGAGGAACCTTAGCGCATAAAGAAGGATAAGTTCTATTGATGGGTCATAATCTTTAAGCTTGAATGATAGTATCTTTGTATGATTTTGTTCTGTTATATGAGGCGCATGCTTGATCTATAAATCTAACAATCTGGGTTAATTAGTGTCTGAATATTTGAAAGAATGAATTATCCTTTATAGATCTGTACGCAGGTTCAGTGAAGTGAAAGTGCGTATACACGCTGGTTCAGTGAATGAAAATAGTGTATACGCAGGTTGGTCCAAACACAGGAGCGTATGCACGCAGGTTTCAGGTTGTTGAAGTAGCGTATATCTTTTAAATTATGATCTAGCTGCCTCTGTTTATTGTTGCAGTATTCTGGGTTCAGAATTTGGTGTGTGGTTACTGTCACTGTGTTCTGGGTACAGCTGTCAGAAAAGTGTTTACTTGATTCAGTGCTAATTAGGGAAAAGGATATTGTTTGATGCAGATATACTTGATGATTGATTGATGTTCATGGATCCAGTCTGAAAATTTATGAAACGAGGTCCCTGGAAGAAAGAGAAGGTTGTAGCCTTCAGTAGGCTAGCACCTACATACTAGCATCTTGGCTAGTACAAAAGCTAAGGGGGTTGTAGCTCCCTTCCAGGAGAAGCTGGAGAATGAGAGAGGGTTGTAGCTCTTTGCAGGTTGCAGCCTGCGTACTAGTAAAGGACTGCACCAGTACATTGTAAAAGGAAGTTTCTAATTAACAAAAGATAGAGACGAATTGCAGCAGGTGGTTTTCACCCACATTGGGTTTCCACCTTATATCTTGTGTTCTTGTGTGTGATTGTCCTCTGCTCTGTTTTACTGTTTCTGGTTACTGGTTATTTGATTCTGATACACAGATTAATAATCAACATCTGAAAGATAAAGTAAATTATAAGTTTGCATTATATACGCGGGTTTCCTTCTACATAGTTGCGTATATACGCGGTTTTAATTAACTGAAGTAGCGTATATCATCTGGATTTGAAAAAGGAATATTTGACTTGATAATACTGATTCACCCCCCCTCTCAGTATTATTTCCAACAATTGGTATCAAAGGAGGTCCTTCTGAAGAAGCTTGATTGCTTGGAGGGAGATCCATCATCATGAGCAACTACGAGAGAGAAGCATCTATCAGGCCATCGATTTTTGATGGGACAAACTTCATATATTGGAAGGTAAGAGTTACTGCCTATATTCAATCACTTGGTACAGAAGTCTGGGATATCATAGATACAGGGTACACTTTTCCTTCAGCAACTCCTACAGATCCGGCTGAGAAGAAGAAATATGAAACAAATGCAAAAGCAGTCAATACCCTATTAGGATGCCTATCTCAATCAGAATTCATCAAGGTTATGCAGTATAAATCCGCAAAAGAAATATGGGACAAGATTGTTCTGAGCTATGAAGGAGATGAACAGGTAAAACGAGCAAAACTTCAAACCCTCAGGATTCAGTATGAAAATCTCAGAATGCACAATGATGAAAGTGTGGCTAACTATTTCCTTCGTGTAGATGAGATTGTTAATTGTATGAAAAACTTGGGTGAAGAAATAAAAGAGGCTGTTGTGGTTGAAAAATTTCTAAGATCTTTGTCCCCTAGGTTTGAATCTAAAGTTTTTGCAATAGAAGAAAAGGAGAATCTTCGAAACCTTACCATGTCACAGCTACACGGGATTCTAACTGCTTATGAAATGAGGAAAGGAGGACCATCAGACAGGAAAGAAGCAGCTTTCAAGGCTTCAGGCAAAGGATACTACTATGAGTTAGGACATGCGTCAGAAGAGGAAGAAGAATCAAATTTTGTCAAAAACCTTCAACAGGGTACTGGAAGATTCAGAGGTAAGTTACCTTTCAAATGCTTTGCTTGTGGGAGAGTCGGTCACTATGCTGCCAAATGTCCTCATAAGGATAAAATTGACAAAGGGAAGGAACTTGTTAGATGGAACAAGAAACAGAATGTAACTAAGAAAATTTACTACACTCATGAAGATAGTGATGGTTTTTCAAATAGTGATGAAGATGAACGAGGTAATAACTATAAACTTTTAATGGATTTTGAAGATGATGATTGCATGGATGCTATAGATGTGGATAGCTTTTATGAAGAAATTTCTAGACTCAAAACATGTTTAGAAGAAAAGAATGTGATCATTGATACTCTGCAATTCCAACTTGATGAAAAAGAAAAATTTCTTGAGAAGTTATAATGTGAAATTGTTGGCCTTAGAAAAGAAATTGAGAAAACAAAGGCTCTTAATCTTAAATTTGTTAAAGGGTCTGAAAATCTGGATGAGATTATCAATGTACAATGTTCTCCACTAATCAAGACAGGTTTGGGGTATAATGGAGAAGCATCTCAAGCATCCACCTCAAAGAGTTATCTCGATGCAGCAAGGAGGAATGAGCAAAAGCCCAATGGAGATCACCAGGTAAAACAGGGATGAATTACATCAAGAATAAACAAAGAATACCAGGTAAATAAGGGGCAATCCACCTTAAGGATGAACAAAAGCTACAGCCAGCCACAGGTAAAATCTTCTCAATTTGCCTCAAGAATGGATGACA
Source organism: Pinus tabuliformis (assembly GCA_031772625.1). Classification (NCBI taxonomy): domain Eukaryota; kingdom Viridiplantae; phylum Streptophyta; class Pinopsida; order Pinales; family Pinaceae; genus Pinus; species Pinus tabuliformis. The sequence goes on from CM062819.1 coordinate 1,249,877,852, forward strand.
ATAGAAACTACAATCATTTGGCAGGTAGATTTGATAATCGCAGAAGTTTCTTCAATGGCCAATGTTTCTCTTGCCATAACATTGGCCACAAAGCAGCTCAATGTGTTGCCTATAAAACAATCATGACTAGAGAAGCTCAAAAACAAAGAAGTATGACTGGGATCACGAAAAGGACCTATAACAACTTTTGGGCCCTTGAAAATGAAATTGAATGTTCTATTTGTAATAACTTTGGTCATGAAGATTCTGAATGCAGGAGCAAGTTTTGGCAGACAAAGGAACAAGCCTCAAGTACCAGAACATGGAGAATAAAGGAACCACAACCAAAAAGATGTGGGATAGCCTTTTATGCAGAAGGACAGGAAAATCAATGGTACATCGACAACGGATGTTTGAAGCATATGATAGGTGATAAAGAAAAACTTGAATCATATAATGCTTTAGAAAAGGGAAAGAAAGTTTCTTTTGGAAATGATATCCCTGTAGTCATAAAAGGAAGAGGCACTGCTCAGTTGAAAGAAAAGGTCAAAGCTGGAAATGTTTTGTATGTTGATGGCTTGAAGCATAATCTACTGAGTGTCAGTTAGATGTGGGACCAAGGAACCGAGGTAATATTTCGATCAAATGGATGTAGTGTTCGTGATCTTGATATAGGAAAAACAGTGATCAAAGGCAGAAGAACTCCAAATAATTTATACATATTTGAAGAAGGACAACAACAATGCTATTTGAGCAAGGATGATGAACACTGGTTATGACACCGGAGGTTGGGGCATCTAAGCTTTTCACAAATAAGGAAAGCATGCAAATACCAGGCAGTTCGTGGTCTTCCAGATATCAAAATTCTAGACAACGCCATATGCAAATCATGTCAGTTTGGTAAGCAAACCAGAACTAACTTCCCTGAGAAGGAAGGATTAGCCAGCAGGCCTCTTGAACTAGTCCATACAGATGTATGTGGTCCATTTAGGACAAGATCACCTCGAGGAGAAGAATACTTTATATTATTCATTGACGACTTCTCTAGGATGGTTTGGTTAGGACTTATGAAACACAAAGACGAAGCATTCAAAAAATTCAAATATTTCAAAGCCTTGGCTGAAAACGAATCAGATCACAAAATTAAGTGCCCCAGGTTTGACAGAGGTGGGGAGTTTACCTCAAATGAATTTTTCAATTTTTGTGAAGAACATGGAATAAGAAGGGAATTCTCTACAGCTAGGACTCCTCAGAAAAATGGAGTGGTGGAAAGGATGAACAGAATGGTTCAACAAATGGCTCGTGCTATGCTTGATGAGACTAGAACTCCCGCAACCTTCTGGGGTGAAGCTGCATTTGCTGCGGTTGTTATTCTCAACAAAAAAAATGTCCGAGTGAACAGCACTCAAACTCCTCATGAGCTCTGGTATGGTGAGACTCCTTCGGTAAAGAATTTCAAAATTTTTGGAAGCAAATGCTATATTAAGAATAATGATGAGCAGCTTGGAAAACTTGAACCTAGAGCAGATGAAGGAATTCTCCTTGGTTATTCTCCCCACAACAAAGCATATAAGTGTTACAATAAAAGACTTGGAAGAATTGTTGACAGCATTGATGTGGTGGTTGATGAAAAAGGAAACATTCCTAGGCAAGTAAATTATGAAAATATCGAAGAGGATGAAGACTACCCTCCAAATCAGACTGAAGATGAAGAAGAAACTCAAGAGGCACCAGAGGAACAAACAAGGTTAGAAGAGAAGACTCCATCCAGGTATGTTTAGAAGAATCATCCAGAATCTCAAATTTTGGGGCAGAAAGAGGCAGGTATACAAACAAGAAGAACAATTGCAGAAGCCTCAAGCTATTTGGCTTTGCTCTCCTCCACTGAACCACAAAATGTAAAAGAGGCATGCAAAGATGAATGCTGGGTCAAGGCAATGGATGAAGAACTTGAGCAGATCGAAAAGAACAACACTTGGGAGTTGGTTCCTACACCAAAAGATAACAATGTCATAGGGAAAAAATGGATCTTTAAAAATAAGTTGAATGAAAATGGAGAAGTGATTAGAAACAAGGCCAAACTTGTTTGTAAAGGGTATGCTCAACAAGAAGGAATAGACTTTGAAGAAACTTTTGCTCCTGTTGCTAGACTTGAGGCCATCCAAATGTTCCTTGCTCTCTCAAGTTTTCAGAAGTTCAAAGTATTTCAAATGGACATGAAATCAGCCTTTCTAAATGGAGACTTAGAAGAAGAAGTGTACATTGAGCAACCAAATGGTTTCATTCTTGGGAATGATCCAAATCTTGTATGCAGACTAAAAAAGGCTCTCTATGGTTTTAAACAGGCTCCAAGGGCTTGGTACTACCATTTGGACAAATATCTTCATCAACAAGGATTCTCAAAAGGATCAGCGGATAGCAATCTTTATATAAAAACTGAAAATGACAAATTGCTAATACTAGTTGTGTATGTAGATGATATTATCTTTGGCAGGAATGAAGAAGCTATGAGTCAAAGCTTTGCCTTGGTGATGCAGAAAGAATTCGAAATTTCCTTGCTTGGAGAACTGACATACTTTCTCGGATTGCAAATCCAACAAAATGAAGGTGGTATCTTTTTGTCTCAAACCAAGTATCTCAAGCAGATCTTGAAGAAATATGGCATGGAAGATTCAAAACTAGTGTGTACCCCTATGGTTACAGGATGCAGCCTCAGTGCAAATGATGAATCGGCTGCCGTGCATCAACCAACCTATAGATCCATGATTGGAAGTCTTCTTTATTTGACAGGTACTCGACCAGACATCATGCATGCAGTGGGAATAGTTGGAAGATTTCAGGCAAATCCTAAAGAAACCCATCTTCAGGCAGTAAAGAGAATTTTCAAGTATCTTCAAGGAACTCAAAACTATGGCTTATGGTATCCTAGAGATACAGATCTCACTCTACATGCTTATACAGATGCAGATTGGGCTGGAAGCGTGGATGACAGAAAGAGCACAAGTGGTGGAGCATTCTTTATGGGTTCCAGATTAGTGTCTTGGTTCAGCAAGAAACATAGTTCGATTGCTTTATCTACAGCTAAAGCGAAATATGTGGCTGCTGCATCTTGCTGCAATCAACTCCTTTGGATGATGCAAACCTTGCAGGATTTTCAAATCACTTGTACACCACCTATCTCCATCCTATGTGATAATACAAGAGCAATCAACATTTCAAAGAACCCAGTCATGCATTCAAAGACCAAGCACATACTTATCAAGTACCACTTTCTCCGGGAACAAGTGTTGGAACAAAAGGTCAAGTTGGAATATGTTCCCTCTAAGGAACAAGTTGTTGATATACTCACCAAACCACTGCCCAGGGAGACATTTGAATACCTCAGACAGAAGCTGGGAGTAGTTGATGCATCATCTTACTGTTAAAACTTGTCTGTTTCAGAGAAAAATGGGTGTACGCAAGTTGCCTGAGGAGGATCCGCGTACATACGCCGGTTTGTGCAGAGACAGTCGCGTATATGGAGGCTTGATGGATATCAGTAGGGACAGGCTATGGTTGAAGATAGTCTGATATGGGTCTGACAGAGACCATCTGGCACAGGTTTAGGGGGAGTAGATAAACTTCTAATGATGCATTGTTGGCATTATCTTAGAAGCTTTTGGTTCTAGTTCACAGCTGTTGTTGGTTGCAGGTGGAACAAATGTAGAGGGAGAACAGAAGGAAATCATGGTTGCTGATCTGAATGGTGATTGACAGATGCTGCTATCAGTTATTAGTGACTTTCATAAAGTCTTGCTCTAGATATTTCGTCTCTATGTCATGTATCTCTTTTATGGTGTCAAGGTCATGTAACGGCCTATTTTGGTTTCCCCACTATGCCTGGGATGAAGATGTCATGTATTTGGTTGTCATATGTAAATTTCTGATGTATCCCCACTTGGTTGGGTGATGGATGTATGTATTGAGTCTTTTGGTGATAGGAAGGTCTTTTATGATGTGTAAGTCTTGGTTCTTCTTGAAGAACATCTTTTGCAGATCTTGCCTACAGTCAGGGGGAGCATGAACAACACACTTCAGCAGAGCAGAGATTTCAGCATGTACTCAAGGGGAGCATGGACAAATTGGTACACCTTGGCATATACAAAGGGGGAGCTCACTCAGAAATTTCAGTAGGCACTCAGGGGGAGTATGGATAGCAAAGGAAGAGAATATCTTGGTCCGCCCTTTGCCCTTGATGTCAAAGGGGGAGAGTGATTTGGTATTGTTGCCATCAAGTCCAAAGGGGGAGATTGTTGGCATTATGAGACATATGTTGTACTTGATGGCAACCCACTCATCTCAAATGATAAATTATAGTGCAGCAAAGTTCATGCACTTTCATGAAGATAAAAGTTTCTTTCATGTAGAGAAAAGTTCACGCACTTTCATGAAGATAAAAGTTTCTTTCATGTAGAGAAAAGTTCACGCACTTTCATGCAGAGAAAATTTTCTTTCATCTAGAGAAAAGTTCACGCACTTTCATGCAGAGAAAAGTTTCTTTCATATAGAGAAAATTTCACGCACTTTCATACAGAGAAAAGTTCCTTTCATGAAGAGAAAAGTTCACGCACTTTCATGGTTGGCTCATGGTATTAGTCCGACAGTTTTTGATCCTATGGTTTTGGTCCGTGGTATTGCATCCAAAAGTGTTGACCCCAAGTATTGGGTTCATGGTATTGTGTTATTATGGTTTTGGACTGTGGTATTGAGAAAGGCCTAAGACTATAAAAGAGGAAGGAGATCATTTGGCAAAGCATCATCTGAATCAATTGAATATCTAATATGTGCTAGATCTGAAATATTTGTGATTGGGGTTATGGTGCAGATCTGGATCTGAATGAAGGAGGAACCTTAGCGCATAAAGAAGGATAAGTTCTATTGATGGGTCATAATCTTTAAGCTTGAATGATAGTATCTTTGTATGATTTTGAAGCTTTGAATGATACTATCTATACGCAGGTTCAGTGAAGTGAAAGCGCGTATACACGCTGGTTCAGTGAATGAAAACAGCGTATACGCAGGTTGGTCCAAACACAGGAGTGTATGCATGCAGGTTTCAGGTTGTTGAAGTAGCGTATATCTTTTAAATTATGATCTAGCTACCTCTGTTTATTGCTGTAGTATTCTGGGTTTAGAATTTGGTGTGTGGTTACTGTTATTGTGTTCTGGGTACAACTGTCAGAAAAGTGTTTACTTGATTCAGTGCTAATTGGGGAAAAGGGGATTGTTTGATGCAGATATACTTGATGATTGATTGATGTTCATGGATCCAGTCTGAAAATTTATGAAACGAGGTCCTTGGAAGAAAGAGAAGGTTGTAGTCTTCAGTAGGCTAGCACCTACGTACTAGTATCTTGGCTAGTACAAGAGCTAAGGGGGTTGTATCTCCCTTCCAGGAGAAGTTAGAAAATGAGAGAGGGTTGTAGCTCTCTGCAGGTTGCAGCCTGCGTACTAGTAAAGGACTACACCAGTACATTGTAAAAGGAAGTTTCTAATTAACAAAAGATAGAGACTAATTGCAGCAGGTGGTTTTCACCCACATTGGGTTTCCACCTTATATCTTGTGTTCTTGTGTGTGATTGTCCTCTGATCTGTTTTATTGTTTCTGGTTACTGGTTATTTGATTCTGATACACAGATTAATAATCAACATCTGAAAGATAAAGTAAATTATAAGTTTTCATTATATACGTGGGTTTCCTTCTACATAGTTGTGTATATACGTGGTTTTAATTAACTGAAGTAGCGTATATCATCTGGATTTGAAAAAGGAATATTTGACTTGATAATATTTCTGATTCACCCACCCTCTTAGTATTATTTCCAACAAATTAGTCATCACTTGATCGCTTGTTGTGTCACTGAGATATTGGTTTGCTAATTGATCGAGTCTTTTTTTTATGGAAATCATTGAAAACATCAGTTTGCGTTTTTTTTTAGCTTGTCTTTCACGAAGTTTCTTTTAAAGTTGCACTAGGTCATTTGCATTTGGAAATCATCTTTGTTTTTAATCAAGCATAAATTACAATGTTTGGTTTTCAAGCTGAAAGGAGTGCATTGTTTATTTGTTCAAAAGGAAAGAGTGAAAGTTATTTTCATTTAGGTGCTTTTGAATTGGGTTTGGTGTGTCTTTGGTTGGTGCATTAGTTCCATTAGAGAATTTGAATCAAATTTTCATTTTGCTTTAGTTGATGCTTTAGTTTCATTAGAGAATTCAAAAATCAAAAACATCATTTATATAAGTGCATCTTAGTAAAAGTGAAGATCATTTTTCTTTCGAAAAAGTTGCATTTAGGACAGTGAAAAGTTAATATCATTTTTACTTTTGAGCATTGCATTTGGAAAACAAAAGTGAAAGTTAGTGGAAGGCATGATATTTGATGCATTTTGTTTGCTGTGTTATTGATTAATTTCTTCCCCTTATTAGTCTAGCTTTCATCAAAGTGGAAAGTTTTCCTTTTCTCATATAGTTGCATCTTAGGGATTCAGGTGACATCATTTTGAGCCCAAAATTGAAACATAATTCAAGATAAACGTTAAAATTTACTCAATTAACCTAAGGAGAATTTGGAACTTAATGCAAACATTTAGAGGTCTAGGCTAGAGACGTGTTCTGACGTCTATAAACCTAGTGGTGGTTGTTATCTTCCAACACTGTATTCGGGGGTGAAATCTCGTTCCACATACGAAAGTATATAGGATCCTTCTCCAGCACTCTCAAGCATATTGGAGGCGCTCCATGTATGGCAAGTATATGGGAATGCTCTCATCAAACGGTTATGCATTAGACAACGCTAACATGAACTTGTGCTCCTTGTTTCATCATGTATATATTGGGAGGCCCCACTAGGTTGCTATCCTTTAGCCACAAGTAACTGAGTCAGCCGCCTTGTTAACTTGATACATTGAAAACATCATTTAGGGAGATTGGTCGTCATGCGTTAATTCCTTGGTTTTAGCTAAGGTGTATATTGTGTTTCATGGATACTTAGTAAACCCTCTTGCCTAGATTATCCTTTATGATTTATTTTTTGTTTTTAATTTTTAAAATTTACTGCCCAGGATAACATGTCTTACCCATGTAGTTCTCCTCGGCCTCATTATGCCTTATTAATGGTAAATTTTAATTGAAGCTCAAATAAATCACCTCCTTTTGTTTTGTTTTTGAGAAAAGGTCATCGTGGCAGAACCACCGAGTTCGTCTCACATATCCGCTCCACAAACTGATAGTAAAGGGTCACCACATGGAGTCCACCTTGAAACTCTAGATTCACTTGAAGGTCAAGATTTTGAACTTGGAATTGTCCCGAGTATTCAAACACTTTCTTCTCGTCCTCCACCTTGAGATTTGTTGTCATCATCTCAGGAATTTGACCCAGAAAGTCTTGAGGTTCCTCAATAGTTTCTGCTGTTTCCCTTGAATATTATTTATGGTCCTTTGATAATCAGCCGCAGATAAATAAGACAGAAGATAAGATTAGATCTAGATCTGACCGCAGAAATTAGCCGCCTAGATCTAGCCTCAGATCTATAACCTCGCCGTGAAACAAGACTTCTGAGATCTGCGGAATAGGAGATCTGAGCCACCGAGACTTCTGGAATCCCACCGAGACTTGTGAAATACTTCTAGAATCTCTAATAGTAAGAGCTGCAAAGGAATAGGCCGATCTACATTCTGGTATGAAAGACGAGGAGCCAGACAAGTAAAAATTAAGAAAATTGTAGGTCCGATAGACCAATTTGGTCTGAGTGGACGTTAACCGTCATCATCATCATCATCATCAATATCTCCTCAATACCCATATAGTCCATCTAATAATCCCAGCATACCTATTGAACTTTCTCCTCATTCATCGCGGATTGCTCCTCACCAACTGTTTCCACCCATGGCATCAGAAGGTGAGAATCCAACCTCTCCTCAAGATCCTCATCCAGAAGTCTCATCCACTCATACTCCAGGTCTTGGTGATGAATTTGAATATCAATTTCCGCCTGAAGGCTTTCCGTATGTGTGCTCTCCTCATATGGGGAGCAGGCCAACTCCACCACCTAAAGGTAGTGAAACTTTATTCCCTCCAAGTTATACCTCTCTTGGTCATTTGGTTTCAGGTATTCCAAGTGCATCTTTACTTTATCATTATCCGATATGATAATCTAGCATTACGCCTACCTCTGGCCCATTCATTTTGAACATGGCTTCCCAAATTCCTATTCAAACTACATTTTCTTTGGTTCCCGTTCAACCTACAGTTATGGTTGGGATAGTTAATGTCCCTATAGGTTCTTCAATTCCTATTTCGACCTCTAGAGTGGTTACATCTCCTCTATTGAGTGGGCAATATGTACCACCCCCTATCCCAATGCATGGGGGGCAACCACCTCCTCCATATGTACCTCCTATTTCTAGTGGAACCTATGTGAGTGGATCCAAAACTCACTTTATGGGATCAAGTCAAAATGTTGGTAGTATTCCTTCTAGATCTGGTCAAATACCTTACCAATAGCCATACCCTCCTTATGGTTCACATCAACCTCAAAATCCACCTTTCAATCACCAGGCAGGATCCCAAATGCAATCTGGTCCTAATCCCTCATTTGGGTCATCTGGTCAGTTTCAGTCTTCTTCTGGAACTTATCCTTTAGTATCTGGTAATCCTTTGTAGCAGGGACCATTGCAGCAGTAAGGAACCTATCAAATTCCACAAGGAACCTATTAGCAACAAGGACCTTTTATAAAATAAGGACCTTACATGCAGTAAGGTTCTTATCAACAACCATTACAACAGCAAGAACAACCATTTTAGCAGCAAGGACAACAATTGTAACAGTAAGATCAACCCTTGTATTAATAGGGTCAACCATTGCAGTAGCAAGGTCAACCATTGCGGCATCAAGGTCAACCGTTACATCAACAACCCTATGCTCAATACTCCTCACGAGCTATCTATCCCCATTATGGTTCTCAACGGCCTATGTCAGGCCAATATCAAGCTTTTCATGGTCAAAACCCACCTCTGTGGGGGCAGATTCAACCTTTGTATGGTTAAAATTCCTCCCAGTGGGGGAAATATCAAAATCCCTATGGTTAAAATATGCCACTATGGGGGAAAATCAATAACAACAAGGCTAAAATCCTCAATCTAGACCTTATCAAAGGCCTTTCATGCCTTTTAATCCTCTTATTCCTTCCAAAATTCCTGGTGATTATCCAAAATTTGAAGGGAAGTATGGGGAAGACCCCTAAGCTCTTGTCCTACCACTTATGGTGTTCGTTCAACTCTTGGGTTAGTGATTCCCTTTGATTGCATTTTTTCCAGTGAACCCTAATGGGTGTTGTCGTCAAATGGTACATTGAGTTACCTCGAGGTGGCTTTTAAGATTTTAGTAATTTGGCTATGGCTTTTCTTACTCACTTTTAGCTACCAATTCGGTATGAAACTTGCACCCATCTCCTAACATCTTTGAAATAGAATATTGCTACCCACATCTCTGATCACATCCATGAATGGAGACGTTCACATCGTCTTATTAAGTTTGAAATCCATGATGAAATTTTAACTGAATGGTTTACTAAGTCATTCATTAATCAAATCACCAAAGACATAGCTATGGGTGGTTGTGTGATTGAAGAACAAACCATTGCCCATTCTCAGTATCTAGATTTTTTATATTAACAATCTGGCACACTTTATGATCTCTTACCCAATGCTCCGAGACCTTCAACTGATCCGACATCTTCTAAACCTGTAGAGACACCACCCATTGATGGTATTCTTAGGGTAATGGCTCAAACTTATAGTAATGATTCTTTTGCTTCTACGAAGCAAAAATATGCTCTGGCTACTGCACCTTCTCCTACTTTGAATACTCCCAAAAATCTTGGTAAAACTTCTAAGGTGAATGTTATCCAATCTACCATAGTAGACAAAGCCTCAAAAGGAAAAAACAAGGGTAAAGATAAGGCTAAATCTGATTCCCCAAAATAGGATCCTCCTAAACCATCTGTTGATGATGAATCCAAACACAATATGAAATATACTTGTCTTATATGTGATGAAGATCATTATACCAAGGATTGTCCCCGTTGTGCTGAGGTTAGTCATATATTAAAAGGCACCTCAGGGACATTAGCTGTATTGAAAGAACCCTTTCCATCACAACAGACTTCAGTAGTATATCAACCTCAATCCTCTAGATCTTTAGGCTCTCAAGTTTTTATGAGTGGAATGACATCTATCTCTATTGCTACTCGATCAAAATATTATTAGACTCCTACCAAACCAGTTGTGGAAAATGATGCTACTAATACACCTTTTACCTCCACTCTACCCAGTTTTGGTCCTCTTCATATTGAATGACCTAGTAATGATTCCATTATCTAACCACCTCCCAAAGGTGTTCTTCGGAAGTCATCATATAATCCGAATGTGCAAGTTTCTCAACATTATAATATTGTGGAAGATTTAGCTTAAGCACCTTCGACAATGTCAGCTTTGGAAGTCCTCTAGACTTGTCCATTAGAAAGAAAATCATCACTATCTACCATAGGAGGGATTGATCCTACAGATTTGAATATGATTACTTTTGACCTAGAAAACCATGTTCTTCATCTCTCGCATCAAATTTCCTTCTTGATACAAGTTATTATCAAAGGAAAGACCATTAATCAGATAGTTATTGATGAGGGTGCTTCTACTTACATCATGTCCCTTTCATGTTGGAAAGCTATTGGCTCTCCACTTCTCAACAAGTCCCCTAATAAATTATAAGCCTTCGATGGTAGAGGTTCTCATTGATATGCTATTATCAATGACTTTCCAATTCAATTGGAAGGAAAAATCGTTAACCTAGAAGTAGAAGTTGTTGATGGCAATCTGAATTACAATCTTCTACTTGGTCATAGCTAGACCCATGCAATGTTTTGCATGGTTTATACTTTATTTTGTGTGCTTTATTTTCCTCATGAAGGGAAAATAGTCATTGTCGATCAGCTCACCTTTTTCTCTTACAACTCTTCAAATGGTAATGTGCCATATGTTGGGAATACCGATATTCCTTATGAGAGTGTTGGGGCGGGTCTTTTCAAAGACTCTTCCATTATGGGAACTTTATTCCTTCCACCTCTGAACGTCGCTTCAATTAACATGGTCTCGACTTATCACAATCCTTGGGTCATACTCGTCTAGATCAGATTGACAGTTTTAGTGATGTTATGCCAGTTAGCCCATAGAGCAAGCATATAAAGTTGTTGTTTTGGATTCTGCAGTAACTTCTAAAATTCATGATCATTTTAGTATGAGTCTAGATGCATATTTACAATATCCCTGGCTCGGTTCTTGGGATTCTCCAAATCCTTTGAATGAGACATTTCCAACTGATGAGAGTATCACAAAAGTTATGTCTCTCGAGGAAACTCCATGGAATGATGCCCATCATCGTTCCTAATTTCTCCCAAGCCTTGGTGATATTTCTTCTTCTCTAGAAACCCTTGTTTCCGATGTACCAAATCATCTACTTCACACACCTATTTTGGTTCATGAAGTGTTCACCAAATGAAACATGAGAACATTATGGCTACTTTTCCTAGTGACATCTCAGCCCAGCCTAAGGTTGTCAAAATATTTCACTTGGGGGTATATTTTTCTCGTGACGAGCTTAAGATTTTTGCGTCCTCCTTCATGATATTTTTTAACCGATATTTTACCGTTCACCCATTTTCACAATGGGGCATTGATTTTCTGACTTGTAACCCTCACTCGCCCAGGGGGCATGGGGGCATTGTCATTTATGTGTATCATTCCCTAATTGGCCGAGTCGATGCTTACATGTCATTCCATTGGTGAAACTATAGTTTTACTCTCTCTTGATCGATTACGTGAGTCCTGAAATGGTCCTTTGAAAAATTTTATGCGTGATTTCGTGTAAATACTTTGTACATTAGTGTGTTATTCATTAGTGTGAAGTTTGGTTTTAGTGTTTTTGTTTTCTTTTGCAAACGTGTTTTCCGCTACTTACCATGTGTTCTACTTGGTTTGCAGATGTCATCGAACCATTATGTCAGTTTTGCTAATGGAGCCTATCATAGTACACATAATTTATCTTCCGCCTCATGGGCAATCTATGACCCTAATGGTGAGTTAGTGAATTTACAAGGCATATGTTTAGGTTGTGCTACTAATAACATTGTAGAATATAGTGCATTATCAAGCTTTTGTTAGAATCAATTTCTCTTGGAATTAGAGAGTTAGTCGTTAATCTTGATTCACATCTCATTGTACTACAACTTAACAAACAATATTCAATTAGAAAGGCTCAGATTTTGAGAATGTATTTGTGAGTTCATATTTTGGAACAAGACTTTGATTATATCACTTATCAACATATTCTGAGACATTTGAACACATTAACATATACATTGGACAATTATGTATTAGATAGACATTTGCGACATATGTAAAACAAAAAACCATCACATAGTGAACATAACATGAAAACATGTGTATATATATATATATATATAGATAGAGAGAGAAGTGCTTGTAAAAAGTTGATTACATCAAAATGTCGAAAATTGTGTTCTGAGACACAAGGATTTTCAAGCCTACATAAGTGCAGAAAATAAAGACTAGAGATGGCTATCCACCCACATGGTGCTCATGGTAGCACGAAACAACTCTAATGGCTCGGTTCAGCAACCGACGCAGTTTGATGGGTACCCCTATAGCATGCCTCTGATATCGCAGTCGCACCTCATCGATCAATGCATCTTCTAGAATGCCCCTTGTTAGGACTTCCATGTTGCATTCTACCTCAAAGACCGAGTCTGCTCCCTCCTCATAAGGATAATCCTCTATTTGGAATTCCACTCCACTCGCTATTAGAGAAACTCCTGGAGGTCTCTCTTGTCCAACATCTACAAAAATCATAAGTGCAAAATCTCAGTACACAAAAAGAAAAAAAGAAAAACTTTAAGAATTGGTTTTTACCTACATCAATCCATTATGTGCCTGGTGGAAGTGGAAGGTCGAGATCTCCTTGGAAATCTATGTCAGTGTATGTCTAATAATCTATCATGATCAACTGTTGTCGCAGCCATCCAAAAAATATTGTGGGAAATGACATCCGTTGACCACCTCCATGTCGAGGCATTAACTCATCCCACCGCATCAACCGTGGATCTTTGGGCACTGGTGCATCCACTTTTATCCACTAATATCGAAACAATGGAACACGTTCCAAGAACAACGTCACCAGGATGGATCCATAGCCGAATTGTTTCATCTTTCCTAACTTGCACTTCATAAGTTGGCTCTTGATATTAACAAACAATCCCTCACACTAGTTGAAAATCGTGGACTTAGACAATCAATGGTGTACTAGAAATGAGACTTTGTTGCTTCATGCAAAGCCTAAGCCCCAGCTATTTAGGCCATAGTATGAATCATTGTTCATAGCGGGAGATTAGTGATGGTATTTATATCTATCTTCCCACTCCAATTTTTTCGAGTGATTGGACAATGTATCGCAATCAACATATCTGTGCTCTCTCGTCCAGTGGGAGAACTGGATAACTGAATCCGTTGTCCCTTTCTGGACAAAATAGTAATGGAATAAATGTTTGTGACATCTATTTCAAGTTCTTGGTCCCAAATGATGAATGGTTGGTGATCCACATCCCACCAACCGATCAAATGTTGTAGTAAATCTACCTGGATCCTAATCCTAGGAGTCTGGAAGAATTTCAATAACCATAGTCTCGAAGGGAAGCAATTCAATTTGGGTCCTAAGCTACATGATGATCTTTGGCTTCATGTCCTCTTTCTTTCCATTCAGTCACCATTTTTGGTTGATCAACCTGTGAAACATCCATAAAACAACATTTCATGACTTTCTATGGAAACAAATCTAGAAATAAAGCATTAAATATGGAGGATTTTCCAAAAAATTCACACTTTGTGCCAACAAATCTGTCTATATATTTTTCTACACTTCCAGCGCATTGCCACAGTTGGCCACTGGGTGAGCAGTGTGGGTCTGATGGGTAAAAACCGCGCTGGTCGCACTCGACATGAATCTTTGCTAAGCCCTGCTTACAACCAAATTGAAGGGAATGGACAAATCTCTTACCTATAGTGAACAGATTGACGATTGGTGTTCGGGATTGATCATACTCCTTTCCAAAAGATCAAGGTAAAATAGGGTAAACATTATCTCTAGTTTGAAAAATGGTAAAATGGTAAAATGATTTACTTTTTTGAGATTTATAAGTTTTTAAATGACATTTTTACCAAATTAGGGCATATTTCACTTATATTTTAATATTTTTCCTCGAAATTGGTAATGTGCATTTCACTTGTGCAGTGATAGGTCATGGAACATGGTGAAAATGATTAATTATGACTGATTCAACGAGTTTCATTTTAGTACTTTTTCGGACTCATAAAAAATAAATGAAAAAGTGACCCCCTGGAGTCATCTTTAAGCTCTTTTATGACTCTCGAAACATGAAAAGATCGTTGAGTGCTTGCCATTTCAAACTCGTTAAAGTAAATGAAATGACGTCTACTCAGTATAAGTTTAACCCTTTTTCAGATTGAGATAGACTATTGTATGAAAAAGGAATACCTTAGTCGAACATGGCTAAGAGGTTATCTTCGATATTATCTTCTACCTTTTTGGGTTCAAGAGACGATTTACGAAAAGGGACTTTTGGAGTTTTATTTTTCACCTCTTTTTCAAACTCTTTAAACTTGAAAAAGGTGTCGAGTTTCACCTTTGTTAGACTTGTAAAACTTAAATGACGCAGGACTTGTCACCATGATGAGATCATGTTTCTCCTTCCTAGGACTCATTAAACTTACCAGGATGGATTCATCCGAAGGATGAACTTATATGGAAAGCGTATGCTATCCCCTTCAAGCTCGCGATTAAACAATAATGGGGTACTCACTAGAAATAGTGGGGGGAAATGAAATCGAACATCTCTTGTATTTTGTGTAAAGGAAACATATATCTCTTAAACATGACACGTATTTGTTGCTTGTGTCGAGTTTGGGTTATCCTCACTTCATCACTTTCCTTCCTGGGTTTGGGAAATCCATTTTTCCTCTCATATGATTATAATGCTTCGTCATCATGACCTCTGATCCCATGTTGAGTCAAATTTTGTCAAACCCAATAGTCTTATCGTCGATATGTTCAAGAGAAGTATTATTTGCAGTTTATTACCATTTATACACTGTCTAAATTTCTTCCACAATCTTGAATCAAAATTACCTACTCTACTATATCCTTTGTTTCGTGTCAATGATGTGGGATACATTATGGCTCTCCTTTGATGAATCACTTCCTGTCGACTTTAGCTCATTATCCAGGAAGTTGATCTAGAAACTCCCTTCCAATACCTTGGCGCTTGCATGCCTCAATGGAAAGTTCTTCGCATTCGACGATAGGTTTACATCATTTTCCTTCATTTGAATGATTCTACTGGTGTTTGACTTCAGCTTCATTATTCACACTTGTGAATTGTTTTGATTGTACCTTGAGATCCATTGTCAATATTGGTGGTTTCTCTCATGCATGTTAATGGTTTACATCATTGACCAGTAATTAGGTGGTTTTCTATAATGTTCGACTTTGACACATCTATTCTCATGCTAGAATTCATACATTGATCGGATCGAGATAGAACTCAAGACTCTGGATTCCATTTGATAAAATCTAGGTTGCGTGGAGTTGTGAGTTGTTGATGATTGTACACATGATTATACAGATGGCTGCAACCATACGGTGGGTCCATATATGTGATCCTTTCTATTCATATGGCTACATCCATACCATGGATCCATGCACATGATCCCTTCTATTCAGATGGTTGTGCCCATGTCGTGGATTCATGTATTATTAGATGCCTATTCATGTATCATTAGGCATGTTTATATCAGAGATGTTAGATATGTATATGTATATGCTTGATTTGCAAGTCTCCTAACGGTGTTTTTCCGGTCCTTGCCTTGACTTGTAAAGCATTTCACCCATCACTCCCTGTTCTACCTTCATGCTTTAGGGGGCATCTATTACACAATATTTTGTCACACCTCTTGTTCACTTCCTGTTCCACATATCGAAGTGCCAAAATTTTGACAATTGTGAAGTGTATTCATCATGAAACATATACTAAAACATCCCTGAAGAATAGAAGAAAAACTTCCCTGAGTCAATTCTATAGAAGGCTGACTAAAACCCTAAATTTTAGGACCATCTCTCTTTGGTCCACTTCTTTCCCATGCTGATGGCAGGCTATAGTTCTTTGATTTAGTTCTACCATCACTAGTTTTGATATGAAATCCCACGTTGAACCTCTTATAGTAGGTTTTCTCAAAATGGAGGAGAAGCTTCATATGCTAGAAACTTTGAGAAACAACGAGTTGGATGTTGTTGGGTAGTGATATGGTCAAGCTCTCTCATTTGAAGTTCTTGATCCTACCTTTGAGGGCCTTCCCCTTGATATGTGGATCTTCCTCCCTCTTTTGTGGATCCCTAACTCCCTCTCCCTTCCTATAAATCAAATCCCCTCCATCCCCAAATGGTTGGTCATTGATTGCCTACATTCCTATGCTGAGATTATGCCTAAATGTTTCCCATATAAATTGGAGAAGAAGTGCTTGAAGATTCTTGGATTGGACTTGGACAGCCACCAAAAGGAGGTATCCAACATCAAGGCAATGTTTGTATACTTCCCTTTTTGATTCATTAAGATATACATCTAATGTTCACTTTCCATAAATGTCTAAATATTGATGCATTTAGCTTGATACTCTTGATCTATCAAGTACTTTATGTTTGATATATACTGTGTATTCTCTTGTATCTTGTATTTTCTTTGATCTCTCTTGCAGGTACTTGGATGTAAGGGAAGCTAAGGGATCAAAGTCATCACCAAAGGATTAAGAAATTAACATCAGAGTGAGGTGGGTTTATCTCTCTCTCTCTCTCTTTGCATTTTTAAACATAAGCTAGGAAAGTTTGCATTGGTTTATTCAGTTTGTTGCTAGACCCAATCATTGGGCTAGAGGGATCGCCTTTGTACACATAGGGGATTTATCTTCACAACAATTCTTACCAAGGTGGTAAAAATTGAGGAGCAACTAGTCTTGAGCTTGCTATACTGCCTCACAATAAATATCAAGGGAAACTACAAAAGCCAAGCTCTATGTGGCCAAAATATGAGTGAAGCTATGATTCCACTATTATTTAACAAATGGTGACCAATATTTTTTAAATTTACCTTCACATTTTCAACACCTCCCATATGGTCACAATTCTATAAAAAAGCAATAGAAACAACAAAACTTCCTCACATTTTTCTTCATAAGGGACTCTATGTATAGATTATATACATATTCTCCTTCAAATCAAATTCAACTTATTAAAATAGGGTAAATGATATTAAATACTTTTTGGTGTGCTCAACTGCAAGTGAACACAAGCAGATAAATCCACTGATAGACCCACCTTTACCTATACAAACATCTCACAATAGTCACCTACAACTATTGAAGCCCAAATTAACTCGACATATTTTCTTGGGAGGCATCTTAGAGACAAAATCTATTCTTGTTTTTGATAATATACTAAAATATTTCAAGGAATTCCAAAATTTTGAGTGATTCCACTGGGTAAATAAGTGAAAAAAGTTAGGCAGAGGTGTGAATGATGACCAATCAAATGTTAAGAACTTTGATATTTTTCTCATACATCATTGAAATTGTGGCCTGACTTACAAATTCTCCAAATTCAAGAGACACCAATGAAACTAAGCTAATTCAATAAAGAAGCATCCATAGCCTAGTAATGACCACGATGATGGCACATAGATGGTCACATATGTAATTTCCAAGTGCATCGATTACACTAACTACCAAACCATTTCTAGTTTGCTTTAGCAACCTCGAAAAAAGGTGTTGAAAAGTGTTTTTTCACAAGTGAATTGAGTATGAGTTGTAGAAAGAATAAATTTGGAATTGGAGCCTCTCATTTATTTCTACTGCATTAGAGCTTCTCATTGATGAAGAAGGTTTTCATGGGGGCTTCATTGAAGGAGAAATACCATACCACGTGTGTCCATATTGGGGGATATATATTGAGTTCAAAATGACATAATATATTGAGCATATAATAGGGGGTAAAGGGTTTTTATATGTTGTGTATAAAAACTGTAGCTCAAAGTTAATGAAAAAATATAAAGCGGTATAAAAAATGTTAATGAAAAAATGGATACCTACAATATCTAATGAAAGTAGGGGTTTTTTAAATTGGGAAGGTGTATTTGTTCGTGTTGGTAGGGGGTCAAATAAAGTGAATTTTAAAGGTATTTCCCAATATGTAGTCAAATTAAGGGTATTGTTTAGTATGCCATGAATGTAAGTTCTATGTCAGAGGTTCATTTAATGAAGCCCCCATGAAGGTTGTGGACTTCTTGGTCACCTAGTGAATGCCAAAATTAATTTCTTGCAAGCAATTGTAATAGTTGTGCACTATTAAACACAACAAATCACACAATTTGATAGAAAAATATTTAAAAATTGAAGAAGTACTCTATCGAACCTATCCTTTAAAATGATACAAATCTGGTGAGAAATTTCCTAGAGAAGAAGATTTCAATGAATAGGTTCACCTCAAACATGTGCTACCATTTTATGCTTAGAACATTTGTCTAAATATTGCGCAAAAAGTCGGTATTTTCTCATTCAAAGGATGGAATATGTATTTTCTCAGAAAACTTACTCTTAGATTCCATAAATCAATCACCATGACCATCCTCAACACCACAAAACTTCATTCGAACACCAATGGCACACATATTGTGTTGAAGGAAATGTAACTAGGTTCGGTCTTCATAAATGTAATTTTATATTTGTATTTATGCAAGAAAATAGAAGTTATTTATCAATGAGTTTCTTGCTCATTGAAAATAGGTCAAGCACATTTTAAAGTGCTTCTAGAAAGTCGAAGTCAAAATGTAATTATGTTGATAACCTTTGAGGTCATGTTACATCATATATGTCAACATACAGGGTCATGAGAACACCTCTAAGAATAGTCAAATCCCCTCCTAGCATCAACGAAATTTCCAAGCAGCAAAATAATGAAGAAAAAATGAATTATAGTGAAACTATCAAGTTAGCCTAATAGATAGTCAAGTTGGCTTGAAGAGGAAGGAAAAACCTCTATTTATATAGGTTGTACACTCCTCAAAAGGAGAATGCATTCTCTCTGAAATCAGGGAGGGTATAAGGTAGGAAAAAGAGGTCAACGAAAGGAGAAAAGAAGCTGAAGATTAAGGACTGTCTATGGGGTAAACCTACAACCACACGTGCAAAAGGGAAAGGGTATGCCTGTGGCTATAGTAACAGAAAATCATAGGTCATCATATCTCACTTTTTTGGGTGCAAACTAGGCCTACAAGGCCTCTCTCTCCAGAGAAGAAGGAAGGAAAAGTCAACGAGAATAAGAGGATTGTTTTAGGGTTCCTATCCACACGTGTAGCAAGAAAAAGTTTGTGGATTTCATAGCAGTTGAAGGAAGCATCATGAATTGCCTCATTCAGATGTGTATCTAGGTATACAAGGTATCCAAAAGAAACAAAATAAGGTTCTCCCTATAGAGAAGTAAAGAAGCTCTAATGTTCTATGGTTTCCCCTAGAAGAAAATAATCTAAACTTAGACAAGCCACATAAAAGGATGAAGTGCTGAGGAGAAAAGTGCCGAAAGACAGAGGTCAATGTGTTGGAAGTTATAATATAGAAAGAGGAATAATTTGACTTATGATTGGACAATATCTTAGTCAAGGGTCTAGGGTTTGAGAATTGTTCAAATAAGAAGCTTCAATAAGGGAAAAATCACCAAGGGTTTTCCTCTCAAGAGTGGAGAGGCTTTGTCCTTGATAGAGAGCCAAACTTTGTGTTCTTTTTATTTTGTTTTGGTAGTAGTTTGATGAAGTACACACATATGCACTAATAAGAAGAAGAATAAGCATAAACTAACAAGAAAAATAAAAAGACTCCACAAATTGTTATCAAGTAACGAAGAATCACACTACGCTACTTTTCCCTAGATTCTTCAACATCGTATCATATCTAAGGTGACACATAAAGGAAGAGGGAAGAAGCTCACATAACTCAATAAATGAAAGAATAAGGAAAGAAGCAAAAGAAGGAATATCCTCCAGATCTCTATTATGACTAGGTCAAACTCTTTACTGCTAGACATCTTTCAAAGTTTTGAGTAGGATAGGAGCATGTAGGAATAAATTAAAATTGCATGGCTAGAAGCATCCTCTAGAATCTAACAACATGATGTACATAGAGTTCTAGATATTCATGTAGATGTAGCATTTATGATAAGAACAAAAATCATAAGTAGAAATATCTTCTAGGAGCATGGGAGATATAACTCAAGATATCCATGTAGAAGAATCATACTTAGTATAGACCTCATCTATGATGAAAGAAAAATTGACCATGATAAGAATCTTAGAAGACCTACATCATCAAAAGAAAGGAAAAATTTGCAAGGCAAGGATCTTTAAGATCCTATGATGGAATCTTCAAAAGAAGGTTCATGGACCAAAGAAGATGTCTCATTGGGAATTCCATTCATGGGTTTCAAGAAAATAATGATATGTAGGCAAGCTAAGATGAAGCAAGAAGGGCCACACGAAAGGATGATCAAAGGAGAATCAAGATGAGGTATGTATGCATCAAATTTTAAGTCATATTATCATTTGTATGTTATTGAGTCATTGGTGTAGTTATATAACATGATCAAGCATGAAATAATCTCTTTCACCAAGGACATGCTCGAAGGCATGCACTATAATGTGATGAAGTTCAACAAAAAAATATTCTTACATAAGGAGCATAAGATTGTTGACTAAGAAGCAAGAAGAAATGTTGACAAGTCCAGAAAGAAAGCAATGAAGGAATGCTCTCTCAAGAACCATTAGATGGTTGACCTATCTATCTAAGGAGAAGAAATTGAATAAAGAGATCAAGCATGTGAAGACCACCATGATCACTGGGAATCACTATCTGACAAAAGGCATTGAAGATATCTCTCGAAGGAAGGCAGGACAACTATGATAAAGAAAGAAATAACCCTTGACACCTATGAAGGCCTTGGAGATATAAATGTGCACTTAATTGATTCTACTCTATGAAGATGTCATGATGAAGAAGCCATCCAACAAAAGGAAAAACAATGTTGAAGCAATATCAGGATGAAGTCATGATGGGCTACTAGGTCAGAACGTGTAAAAAAGCAAGTACAACAAAGCATCCATGAGAAGAATATTTTGAAGCATGGATAAGATGACAAAAGAGTAGCCAAGATGAAAGGAAAACTTGATGAATGATAAGAAATCCACTTCCAGAAAGGAAGCAAAATCTGACAATCTTGGAAGGAAAGTGATCAATGGATGGTGCCCTACATAGAAGAAGTTCGAACAAAGACTTCATGAGATCAAGAAAGGAAGGAGATCAAGCAGCTAGAGGACCCACAAAGAAGAAGCTGCTAATGAAGGAAAGAGTCCCTAGTTAAGAGGGAGCTCTGACAAGTCCCTGATCAAGAGGGAGTTTTGAATCACCTATGATTACAAAGGAGTGACAATTGTGTTTTCCATTTCATGGGTCATGCACTACACCAGGACTAACAACCATAAGTCTAGATGAGGGTCATGAATGGAAATGTAGACACAAGATAGACACAACATTCTTGTCTTCACTTGGAAGAAAGAATGGAAGGATTAGATAATCATCTAGCATCCAATACTCTTTGAGGATGTGTAGGGCATCCAAGACAAGAGTAGGAAATAGGACCAATATTCTTTGAGGGATGGGAACCCAAGATAAGAATAGTCCTAGAAGGTCATACTCAGAGAACACCTGGGTGGGTATGTACCTTGAGAGACAATGATGAAGGTGTCTATAAATCATTGGGCTTGCCAGCATTGTAGCTCATGGTCTCGTAAAGAGATGGAATTGTTAGTCAAGGCCTTTGACTATGACAATATTGATGGATATGATGCTATAACAGATGGATTGCTAATCCAGTTTCTCTTATGTGAATTCTTCAAGATTGAAAATTGCCAAACACCTTGTAATGTTGTATGAATACCTCCCTGGTTAAGAGGGAGTGTTGAAGGACATGTAACTAGGTTCGGTCTTCATAAATGTAATTTTGATATTTATATTTATTCAAGAAAAGAGAAATTATTTATCAATGAGTTTCTTGCTCATTGAAAATAGGTCAAGCACATTTTAAAGTGCTTCTAGAAAGTCAAAGTCAAAATGTCATTATGATGAGACCCTTTGAGGGCATGTTACATCATATATGTCAACATACAAGGTCATGGGAACACCTCCAAGCATAGTCAAATCCTCTCCTAGCATCAATGAAGTCTCAAAGCAACAAAATAATGAAGAAAAGATGAATTATAGAGAAACTGTCAAGTCGGCCTAACAGACAGTCAAGTCGGCTTGAAGAGGAGGGACAAACCTCTATTTATAGAGGCTGTCCACTCCTCAAAAGGACAATTCATTCTCTCTAAAATCAACAAGAGTATAAGGAAGGAAAAAGAGGTCAACAAAAGGAGAAAAGAAGCTTAAGATTAAGGATTCTCTATGGGGTAAACCTACAGCCACATGTGCAAAAGGGAAAGGGTCTGACTGTGGCTATAGTAGTAGAAAAGTACAGGTCATCATATCTCACTGTTTTGGGTGAAAACTAGGCCTACAAGGCCTCTCTCTCCAGCGAAGAAGGAAGGAAAAGTCAGTGAGGATAAGAGGATTGTTTTAGGGTTCCTGTCCACACGTGCAACAAGAAAACCTTTGTAGATTTGACATCAGTGGCAGGCAACAGCATGAACAACCTCATTCAGATGTGTATTTAGGTCTACAAGGTATCCAAAAGCAAGAAAATAAGTTTCTCCCTATAGCGAAGTAAAGAAGCCCTAATGTTCTATGGTTTCTCCTAAGAAGAAAAGAATCTAAACTTAGAAAAGCCACAAAAAAGGATGAAGTGCAGAGGAGAAAAGTTCTGGAAGACAGAGGCCAATGTGCCGAAAGTTATAATGCAGAGAGAGGAAGGATTTGATTGATGCTTGGAGGATATCTTAGTCAAGGGTCTAGGGTTTGACAATTGTTCAAATAAGAAGCTTCAATAAGAGAAAACTTACCAAGGGTTTTCCTCTCAAGAGTGGAGAGGTTTTGTCCTTGACAGAGAGCCAAACTTTGTGTTCTTGTTATTTTTTTTTGTTAGCAATTTGATGAAGTACACACATATACACTAATAAGAAGAAGAAGAATAAGCTAACAAGAAAAGTAAAAAGACTCCACAAATTGTTATCAAGTAACGAAGAATCACAATACACCACTTTGCCCTAGATTCTTCAACATATTGTACAGTGACTATACCAATACGTGTTATGATAGATGGATAGAGTGAAACTTCGACTTTGGCCAAGCATTCAACATGCATGAAATTTTCATGAAATTTCATAGATTCCACATATGAGGGAGGAGACATAGATACCATATAGGTTCCATGTGAAGAGGAATTCAGGCATCTGGTATAAGGTCACTAGGAAATTTCAGCAGAGAGTCTATTGTAGTGGCTACAACACCCTCCAGAATTTTGGCCTACACTCAAATTTTGGAGCCTACTATGGATCCTATGAGCACTCATTACTGATTCACTTATTGGTTAGTTGATGATTTCAATATCCCTTTTTGGATTTCAAGTGTCGCTCACACTTTTATCTTTACATAGCAAGTGTCATCTTCAGGCATGGGAATTATTGCTTATCATGCAAAGGGGAGTTTTGGTTTGCTTCAAAGGTAAATATTTGTGAAAATGAGTTTTTCTCATCATATAGGCATGTTTCACACTCACTTGAAAATTTTCACACACTATTACACAAGTGTTGTCATTATCATTACAAAGTCTATCTTCGGTGCTGCACTTGTTGTAAGTTTCCACAAAGATTGTTGCACTAAGGGAAGTATGTTTTAATATGTTCTAGATTATCTATATTGTTTCACCAAGTGTCAAAGTGTGTGGTCACACTCAAGTTCTATCATTGTTCACATCAGTTCCACTAATCCCAAACTTAGCCAAATTCTGGAGGATTCCTAGCAACCTAGCCTCATCTAACCTTCCTAAATTGCGCACTTCGCATATTCAACCCTCAATATTTTCCCTTGTCTACTGGAACTACACAATGCGCAGAATCCTAGCCTCCATTGACACCCAAAACTATGCAGATGCTTCTCCCAGTGTCCTTTCCCTCAATCGGACCTCACTGCCTCAATAAATTGCATAGTTTTGACTTTCAAGCCTTCCTAAGCTACACATTGAATAGTCTCAATTTCCTAGTCCCCCTTTCCTCTTGAAATTGTGCACTTTGTCCTCCCAAGCCCCAATCTTGTAGCCTCCACTACCTACTTGAACTCTACAAATTTTTCCCTCAATGGGAACTGCGCAAATTTTTCCCTCAGTGGGAAATGCACAATTTTTTCCCTTAGTGGGAACTAGACAATCTTTTCCCTTAGTCCAACCCTGTCAATGATCCTTCCCCCTTGACCTACTACGAGTTCCTTCTTAGTCAATGGATTATCATGCAAGATCTTAGACTAGGGGTTTATCAGGCTAATATGGTCTTGTCCTGAGTGGATTGTGGATATAGGAATTCCACCATGCTATGGCAAGATGTTGAAAGAGATGAAGAAGGAGGACATGCTAGATGACACTTAAGGAGTTGAAGAGAGAAGATAATCATCAGATAATAAGACCAAGGAACCCTGGGGTATGATATAAGGTCAGAGATAAGGACTGCATGAAGACTCCATCTGATTCACAACCCTTTGGAGGGTAGTGTTATAGACATTTTTGTGCCTTACAGCTCTAAGCATGAAATGTCCATAAACCAAGGGATCCAAAGTCCCTAAAAGTGTTGTTCCTGCCCCTAAAGGAACAAGGTCAACAAATTACAGCTTCTCCCAGAAGTTCTCCACCAGAAACTGCTCAGAATCAATCAAATCAGGATCTTGGATTTCAGAGATCTGAATTTCTGATCAGTAATGGAGTTTTTACAATCAAATCAGGATCATTTCAGCTGCTCCACTAGCTACCTGCGTTGCATAGCACCCCAGTACACTAGCTAGGTGCGTTGCAACGCACCTAAATGCACTACCAGGGTGCGCTGAGAAGGAAATGACAAATGGCAGTGCCATTCCGCAAGGTGGAAAGACAATGGAAGCTTCCAGAATCTTCCTCCATGACACTTGCCTCACTGAGTTCGACCAAGGATGAGTAAGAGGCTCTCAGTCTCCAAGTGGAAGCAAGAACTGACAGAGAGAAGCCACTAGTCAAAGCATAGGATGACTCATCCTCTTTGCATACATCTATATATGGATCCCTCATCCCAGAGATCCAGAGGCTGGAATTTTATACTTTGCAAAGAATTGCTGTTGGTTTGTGGATTGAGATTAGAGTATTGGGTGATTTATGCTTTGTTGGAGGTGAAGAAGGGATTCCTTTGCTGGGAGGTTGATGCTGGATCGGGACTCACTTGGTTGTATCTCCTCTTGGATCTTCTTGTTATATCAATAAAACTATTTGAGTTTCTCCTACATGCTTGTGTATCATTGATGCTTGTTACATTTGTATGTTTAGCTTAAATCTGATCCTAAGCTATTTATGAATATAAATCCATGTCTTTGTGTAGTTTTCTTCTTCTGTGATCTTACAGGAACTTGGTGAAGCTAGGCAAGTAAGGGAGCAGGTAGCTGGAAGCTGTCAAAGAGAAGAGAGATCGGATCAAAGGACTAGCGCAAGACACAGGTTGGTTCATCCTATTCCTCTTCGTTTATAATTCATAAAGAAGAATACAAAAGTAGTTTTCTCTGTTTGTTGCTAAGGCACTGTCACACCTTAGGTGGATAGGGTCGTTCTGAATAGACACTTTTCCCCACAACAAAATGGCGACTCCACTGGGGACGATGTCTAATTAGTTTATTTGTGTTTCTCTTGTTGTTTGTTTCATAGACTTAGAAGTAGCAATCAAACTGCATTTGCCATTTTCAAATGCAAAGTAGACACCTGCTACTTCAATCCACTCACTGGATCTGTTTATGATTTGAATAGCTAACCCACAAATGATCTGATTGCCCTTTGTGATAGCTCTTAGTCCTCCTTTAAATCACCCCTCTGATTGTACCTTGCTGATTGCTTTTACTCGGCCAAAAACCATAGATTAAACTGCAAACCGTAACCCAGAACCCGGATAGAAGTCTCGTTTCTGCCCCAGCGCAGGCTCTGTGAAGAGGTTCTGCATTTCAACGTAGGTCCCGAGAGGGCTACCTGCGCTGCAATTCAGTTTCTCTGTGCAACAGGTGCGCTGATCAGCCTTTGCCCTGTGCAGCTAAGGTTCTTTGCTTCTTTTTGTCCAGTTTTGTCTCTGATTTTTGCAGCCTCTGATCAGTGTGTGTACCTATCTGAAAACCCCTTTTCTTTGCCTTAATTCCGCCTCCTTTGTACAAAAGACTGTAGGTGTTTTTGTGTGTTTGTGGCATCATTTACAGTTTTCCATTGCAAAAGTGAAATAGTCATATTGTCATCCTTTGATTTAGATCTGTCGTAACTGTCGATTTTGGTCTTAGGAGAAAGTTCATTTACTGTTGACATTCGATTATGCTTTTACTTTTGCCTTTGGTTTGAATTTGTGACTTTCTAGTGTCGAAACGAGTGTTTATTTCAAAATCATAAAGTTCATCTCTACCTTTTGATTTCGAAAAGAAGCTTGTTTGTGTTTGTCATTTGAAAGCGAATTCAGATTTGTACATCAACTTTCTTTTTAGGCATCAATATTAAGAAAGTGGAAAACAAATACATACACTTGTGCATTTGCATATTGATAGTTTGTGTGGCTTGATTTAGGAAAAAGTGCATTTACATTGTGCCCTTTGCTCTTTGAGAAAAGATTGTGTCTTTCTTTTCCCCTTGTAGCTAGGATTTTCATTGTTGAAAAGAGATAAAAGATTTGCTTATCATCTTTAGATTGCATTTAGGAATTACATCTACATCTCGTGGTGAAACCAAAAGGAAAACTTCTAAGAAAGATCAACTTAAAATAAATTGAATGAATCTAACAACGCTTTGGAACTTAACGCAACATCTAGAGGTCTAGGATAGAGACATGTTCCGACGTCTTTAAACCTGGTAATTGTCGATGAGTGGTTGGGTGATTCCTCCATGGTGAGTCGATAGCTGCCAGTACGGACTTGAGCTCCCACGTGCCGTCGCGTATATATTGGGAGACCACTATAGGATTAAAGCTTTTATCCATAGGAAGCCATGTCTGCCGCCTTGTCGATCGCAATGCACCGAACACAACATTCGAGAAGATTGACTGCCATACCGTAAAACGTATTCTGCAGTTTTGTGATTGATCTGGTACACCCTCTATTCCTAGATCTCTAGAGCAGTTCCTTTAAGCCTTTTTCAGACTCTATAACGGAAAAAGTCCATCCGAGCATTTGTCACTTCGGGCTCGTTAAAACATCGAAGGCGACTAGAGTCATCTTTTGTTTTTTCTCGACTCTTTAAAATTGAAAAAACGAGTTGTGTCTAAAGCGTCTAAAAATTTATTTTAAACGGAATATTCATCACCCTTTTCCTACGTTGATCTTTAGGTTGAGAAAATGGAGTCTACCAACCAAGGAATTCCCCTTGGTGGAAATCCTAGTCCCTTCTCCTCTTGGGGAGATGTTGGTGCACCCCATATGGCCACATTGTCGCTTCCAGGACTGACAATTGGCTTGCCAGTATGGCTCTTCTCAACCAATGTCGTTCAGAACACCACTATTCCTGAACAATCGAATCGGCAATTAGACGAATCCAGAGTTACCCACCAACCTTCTACTTCCTCTAATTCTTCTTCTCCTCCTTCCTCTTCGCTTGATGGGGCTGGCAAAGCCAAAAGTCAAGTTCCTAAGGAGAAGAAGGGAAAGAAGAAGAAAGAGAAGAAGAAGAAGGAGCCAAAGGCGAATGGAGGGAAACAAATGTCGTCTAACGAAAATCCACACACTGCACTGACCAGGCCTAAATCGCCATGTGTCATTTGCAAGGGAGACCACTTTCACAGAGATTGTCCTTGCATCCCCCGGATACTAAGGGACTGGTCTCCCCGTTTGCACAATCCGGTGTCATCAACCTCTGGTGATCATGTTGAAAGCACACCGTCAACTAGCGAAAGTGAAGCCCCAGGACAAAAAGGGAAAGCTAGATTTCCCTGTAGACTGTGCGAAGGCGATCATGCCCTCCACCGTTGTCCCTTCTTAGACGAAGCTAAAAGAGTTTTGGATGATCGTCCGGTTTCACCGTTACGACTTCCTCCTGGATATAATAAACTCTTGCCGAGTCCGTCACTAGTTGAGAATCCACTTGGCCCGCTCAGGTGGTCAGCTGAAGCATCTATCATTGAGGATAAACCATCTGAATCCATACCAGACGAAAGTCAAAAGGTCGAGGCGGCAGTTGACCCGGTCTTGCCTTCAGAGGTTTTATCTTCGAATGATACAGTCACTGAAGAGAACAAGGATGACACCGTCCAAATTCTCTTCATCAACACAGACTCCGACAAACAAGGGGGCAATCTACCCATTCCTTTACCGCAGGAAGGAATTTCATCAGAGCCGTACCTGGCCGTCTACTCGGTCCCACCTCCAAGCAACCTAGTTGTCTCCTTCGACTGGAATCAACTAGGCAGACCCCGTTTACGAGCAAGCATACCGTTCATAATTATCGTTCAAATATATAGAATGGTCATGGCTGGTACCATCATAGATGAAGGGGCTTCTGTGACTATCCTTTCCTCTATTGCTTGGAAAGCGCTTGGTTCGCCATCGCTTTTGCCTGAGATGAGAAATCTGACAGGCTTTGATAAAGGAACCAGTCGACCTTTAGGGATCCTTCCCAATGTGCCCATAACATTGAGAGGGAAGACAGTTCAAATGAACGTAATGGTAGTTCAAGGACCCTTGGATTATAACCTACTCCTTGGAAGAGACTATATTTATTGCATGGGAGCCATCGTCTCCTCACTCTTTAGAGTAATGTGTTTTCCGCACGAAAGAAGAGTGGTCAAGCTCGTAGACCAGCTTTCATTTCCCGGATCACGCATAACAAATAGTCATATACCATACTTAAATGGTCTCTTCACGCAAGAAATGTCTCAACCCCCAGTCCGTCCTCCCGATGAGCGCGAGTAATTCGGAGAGATATGACTGAAACCCAGGGGGCATGCATCCTGGTCTGCTTCGGCAGGAAAACTTTGGGTATAGGGTAGGTTTCCGCGGGAGAATATGACTAGTCTATACCCCGTCCGTGATTGGAAGAGGGAGTTATTCTAGAACAAGATTCTCTTGTCAAAGTTATGTGAGTGGAGGCATCAGCGCCACTCACCTTTGTTTATTTCGGTAGACATCGCCGAAGAAGTGTTTTATTTGCACCGTGAGTAAAGCAATCTTTGGATAGCCTATAAGAGGTAGTACCCTTCCTGATAAAACGAATGTTTTGTCAGCTCGAATAAAGGGAGACCCTTCCTGATAAAACAAATGTTTTGTCAGCTCGAATAGAGGGAGACCTCGAAACTCTGTTTTATACCTGGGGGCATGCAAACCTTTTGGAGTACAAGAAAAGAGCGATTATTTATCTGTTTTTTGGATTAGTCGTTTCCTAACTTGCATAAAGGGAGGAAGTGGGGCAAAAATATAAATGTTGCCGTTTTATATGAGACATTCTTATCATATGACTGGATTAATTGAGCAGTTTTAGCACATAGTTCAAGCTCGTTAAAAAATAAACATAAGACCGAGCAAGTGTTTCAATCCGCGTTTAAGCTCGTTAAAAAATGAACTATCCTCTGGTAAATAACCACTGTGAATGTAGCATTATCAGCCATTAAAGCCTTGGTCGTGTTTGCACCGTCACCTCCACTTTTCCATTGGCCGATCATTCACCTCCATTTGATTGTTTACCCATTTTGAGGAACAGCTGCGAAGAGTGATTTCACTAGCCATCCTTGTGACACTGCCATGATTGGAAAATTCCAAACCTTACCTGGAATCAGCTGCTACCCATTTTTTCACTCGTTCCTCAAAAGACGAGTCTTCTTTAAGCTCTTTTCATCTGACTCGTAAAATATGAAAAGATTGCCGAGTTTTGGCCTTCCAACTCGTTAAAGCGACCGAAAGTGCTATCCCTCCTCTAGATTTTAATCTTTTTGGACCTGAGGGATTATTGCACAAAAAGATTGAGCGCTTGTTTTGTTCGGCTCGTTAAAACTATCGAAAATTCATCCCTTCTGTATTATTTTATACTTTTTCGGACTTAAGGGGTTAGATGACGAAAAAGGAATTCCGGAGTTAACTTTACGTACCTTTTCAGACTCTCTAAAAATGAAAAGGACTGAGTTATCTTTGTCGTTAGACTCGTTAAAAACATTAATAGCGACAAACTTGTCTTTAGAC
This sequence comes from Pinus tabuliformis, assembly GCA_031772625.1. NCBI lineage: Eukaryota > Viridiplantae > Streptophyta > Pinopsida > Pinales > Pinaceae > Pinus > Pinus tabuliformis. The sequence continues at coordinate 1,249,908,459 of CM062819.1, forward strand.
GAGAACGAGTTTCACTATCGCTAGGCTCGTTAAAACATAGCGATGGGTTTGCCCGAAGGGCAAATTATAGAACAAGCATATGTTATCCTCCTCAAGCTTGACAAAAATAAAGAGGTACTGGTCAGCAATGACTGGGGAAAAATTGGGAAGAACTCAAAGAACCTTTATTGGTAGCAAGTCTCTCTTGAACATGACAATTCCACTCTGTGCCTGAGTCGGGTTGGGTTGTTTCATTCACTGGTCACATCGCCATGGTCACACCATACCATCCACATTTGGGGTAAATGCTACCAATCCATCACATAAGTGTCGCTGACATGTTCAAGAGAAGTCCTTCAGAGAAGTCACCCGTGTCCCATCCACTACCATACATTATACTTCATTTTTTCATGACCGCCACCCTGAACCATATATCATCAGATTGTTTTCACCTCCATCAAAATCATTTGCTCTGTTCTGTGTCATTGATGTGGGATTCATTAAGGCCCTCCTTTGACGGATCACTTCTTGTCGACATCAGCTCATTATCCAAGAAGATGATCTAGGAACACCCCCTTCAGTACTTTGAAGCTTGCATGCCTCAATGGCAAGTTTCTCACTTCCGGCGACAGGTATACATCAATGACCTTCGACCGAGAGATTTTGCGTGGTGTTCGACGCCAAGTCCTTTATTCACACCACGTGAATTGTACTGCAGTACCTTGAGGATCATCATCATTATCGGTGATTCCTCTCGCACTTGTTAACAGTTTACATCATTGACTGGTAATCAAGCGATGTCTTTCCATGTTCGACTTCAAAACATTTCTCACATGGATCGACTTGTACTTCGAGTGAAGATAGAAGAGATTGAAGACCCCGGATCTAGTTTCATCCATCCGGGCTGCGATATATATTCAGGAAAATAAAGACATTGAAATGTACAGCATTGCAGCACAGATAATCATCCTACCAAAAGGATGATGGCTCTACCAGAATCATCAGTCTACCATCAGACGATTGTCTGTCCTTTGTACATAAAAATGAATTTATAAAGCTGAGCATGGGAATGCCCGCCTCAGCTAGATCATGAAAAATAGTATGAAGATAATGTATTGTATTGTATCTTATTATAGGTCTCCTCCCAACATTGAAAGAACTTCGGATCCTCCTAATAAAGCATTTCACCCGATAAACGGCCTCATACTTTAGGGGGCAACTGTTATAGACATTTTTGTGCCTTACAGCTCTAAGCATGAAATGTCCATAAACCAAGGGATCCAAAGTCCCTAAAAGTGTTGTTCCTGCCCCTAAAGGAACAAGGTCAACAAATTACAGCTTCTCCCAGAAGTTCTCCACCAGAAACTGCTCAGAATCAGTCAAATCAGGATCATTTCAGCTGCTCCACTAGCTACCTGCGTTGCATAGCACCCCAGTACACTAGCTAGGTGCATTGCAACGCACCTAAATGCACTACCAGGGTGCGCTGAGCGGGAAATGACAAATGGCAGTGCCATTCCGCAAGGTGGAAAGACAATGGAAGCTTCCAGAATCTTCCTCCATGACACTTGCCTCACTGAGTTCGACCAAGGATGAGTAAGAGGCTCTCAGTCTCCAAGTGGAAGCAAGAACTGACAGAGAGAAGCCACTAGTCAAAGCATAGGATGACTCATCCTCTTTGCATACATCTATATATGGATCCCTCATCCCAGAGATCCAGAGGCTGGAATTTTGTACTTTGCAAAGAATTGTTGTTGGTTTGTGGATTGAGATTAGAGTATTGGGTGATTTATGCTTTGTTGGAGGTGAAGAAGGGATTCCTTTGCTGGGAGGTTGATGCTGGATCGGGACTCACTTGGTTGTATCTCCTCTTGGATCTTCTTGTTATATCAATAAAACTATTTGAGTTTCTCCTACATGCTTGTGTATCATTGATGCTTGTTACATTTGTATGTTTAGCTTAAATCTGATCCTAAGCTATTTATGAATATAAATCCATGTCTTTGTGTAGTTTTCTTCTTCTGTGATCTTACAGGAACTTGGTGAAGCTGGACAAGTAAGGGAGCAGGTAGCTGGAAGCTGTCAAAGAGAAGAGAGATCGGATCAAAGGACTAGCGCAAGACATAGGTTGGTTCATCCTATTCCTCTTTGTTTATAGTTCATAAAGAAGAATACAAAAGTATTTTTCTCTGTTTGTTGCTAAGGCACTGTCACACCTTAGGTGGATAGGGTCGTTCTGAATAGACACTTTTCCCCACAACAGGTAGGTACCAAGAATAAAGCACATATTTCATGAAGTTGAAATACACCTCTTAGTGTAGTATGAAGGAAAACTTGTCATTGTCATATCATTATGTCTTCAATGACATGTATGGTTGCAAACATTGAAAGTCATTCCATGTGTTTTCTCTAAGTGATTCGCTCCCTTTCATAAGATAGGCAAGATGTCATATTTTCGTATGCTGGTTGTCACACTTTATGCATAAGCTCATTCTGATGGTTTCAAGGGCTCATCTTTGTTTTTATGAGTTTTCCTAACCATATAAACACCTGTCATCCCCATTCATAATTTTTATAGCGTTCTCAAACAAGTGTCGTCACGGTCATCATAAATTCTATCTTAAGTGTTGCACTTGTTGTAACTGGTCATGAAGCGGCCACACATAAATGAAAGAATTGTTCATGTGTCATGTGTGATCAATGTTATTGAGTCATCAAGTATTCTATGTGTTAGGACACAATTGAAGCATTACCACTTCACTTATCAGTCTCATTGGTCCAACACTTAGCCTTTTCCGAAGAAGCTCCCCAACCCTTCAACTTGGCTTCACGTAGCCTTCCTGGACTATGCATTACATAGTTCCAGTTAGCAGGTTGTGACCTTGACACATGGGTCTGTGCAATACACAGTTCCTGTCCCCCAGAACTATTGCATTGCACAATTCCTAAGCCTAAGACCAACCTTCCCTTCCAGAATTGCGCAATATTTTTAGCCAGCCTTCCCTTCCAAAACTACACAAAATCTTCCTTTAGTGGTCCTCCCCTCACTTTGACCCACTGCCTCCTAGAATTATGCCTAATCCAATTGACCTTCCTCTCCAGAACTACACATAAATAAACAACAGTGGCCCCTCCAGTTGGACTAAGTCATCTTCAAAATTGCATAGAAGACAGCCCCCGAGCCTAGCCTAGATTGCTCATTGCACAGTTCCAAGCCTCAAGCCTCAGCCTTGACTGCTAGGAATGCACAATTCACAGTCACAAAGCCTCTCTCTTTTGACTGCATCTCAATTCTGGCTCAATCTTTGAAGATGAATGCACTATCTTAAGCTAGGATGTTTTTGGGCTGATGTCTTCTCGTCATGAGTAAATTGTAGATACAGTTACTTTGTCATGGCGAGATGATGAGGAAGGAGATGAAGGAGGAAGACATGCAAAAGGAAATCTTGCAGCCAAGTAAGAAATCTGATCTTCCAAGTAAAGACAAAGGGACACCAACTTGTGACCACCACTCAAGACTTGAGATCATTGAAGATTCCTGTCACCAAGCCATGGGGAGGTGGAAGACAAAAGAATTATCAAGAAGACATCACTTACAACAGTAGCATGGGCCTAACACTACCAAAACATCCATGTCTTCTCTCATCATGATTTTTCATATGCCACATCATCATTGAGGACCATGTATATTGTATTCATTGTAAAGTGGAAGTCCAAAGGACACATATGTAATATGGAGAGTCATGTAAGCTGAAAAGCCATAGGAAGGCAAACAAACATGAGGGTATTCAGAGAGTCACAAAGGGGTAGCATCACCCCTTGGATATACATACCCCCTCATTGTATGAGAAAAGGAATTTTCACCTTGGTTCCTCCTACAAGGCATTAGAGAGATTAGCTAGTTCTTTGAGGAGCAAGGAGTGGCTCCAATGTCCTTGTTACATAGTATTTTGTCACACCTCCTGCACTTCATTGTGACATACCCCGAAGTGCCTGAAACATGACCATCATGTAGTGTACTCATTTAGATATGCAACTCAGATTCTTCCTAAAACACTGATTGGAAAATTCCTTGAGCTTCCCCTGAAGGAAATGGCTCTAAAACCCTAATTTTAGAATCATCGCTCTTATGATACTGAAAACCATGATGGTCACTAGTTTCACTATACTAGCCCCACAATGCCATCACTCTATTTTCTTGTATACCCATGATGATCCCTAAAAGGAAATTTTCCAAAAGAGGATGAGAAGCTTCGTGATCTAGAAGCTTCCAGAGCGACAAGATGGAGGTTGTTCGGCATGGATGAGGTCGATTTCTCTCAACTTGGCCTTTTGGTCTTATCCCTATGAGCTACCTCCTTGAGATGAGGGCCTACTCCTATCTTTGGAGAGATCCTAACTCCCTTTCCCTGCCTATATATTCATCCTCTCCCATTCCCAAATGGTTGGTCTTTGTCTATTTGCACCCTTATGCTAAGATTGTGCCTATATGCTACTCATTTGGCTTGGAGAAGGAGTGATTGGAGAGCTTAGATTGGACTTGGACATTCATTCAAGGAGAGCCTATTGACATCAAGGCTTGGTTGTATGCTTCCTCCTTTATTCTATTAATATACAACTACTAGTTCATTTTCCCTAAATGTGTATGCTCATGTATCATTTAGCTTAACGCTCCTTGATCTGTTAAGTAGGTTACTTTTGAATATGCTATTTGTATTTGCATGCCTTGTTGTGTCTTGATCTCTTGTGTAGGTGCATAAACACTGTGAGTAGTAGGAACGAGCCCGTGACATAAGTGGTTCAAGGTATTCAACAAAAGATGACATGATAGCATGAAAATGAGGTAGGCCATCTTCTTCATCTCTTATTTCAATTGTAACTTAGGAAAGTGTCTAGTATATTGTGATGTAGGTTGCTAGTCCCACTCATTGGGCTAGAGGGATCATCTCTGTCTGTAAAGAGGATTTACCTAAATAATAGTCCCACTATTGGGGTTAGTGATGTACATTGTAAACATGTGTCTTGGAATTTTTGCTTAATAACAGAAGCCTATTAAGGCCAACACCTTCTTCATGCATGGACTATGAATTTTTGTAAGACTATTTTGTGGACGTTTGTATTTCATGTTTTCTTTCACATATAATAAGATAGTTGAACTATTTCAGTTATTTTAGTGCTTACCTTATTGAGAATATATTGTAATGGTTATTATTGTTGTCCCATCCTTTTGGACTATTCTGTGAGGTACTAGAAAAATCTTTACTTATTTGTTGGTTATAATGATTGTCGCACCCATTGTGGACTATTCTGCTGGATGTTAGATGGATCCTTCTGGTTCATGTGTGTCTCTTCCTGGGTGGTACAATTACCTCTCACTTAGAGGCTCACTTTTCTCCCCCCCTTTGTAGTAAAATAACCTTGACATAATCGCAACTGCACACTCACCAGGCACACCTCCCTTGCTTTTCAAATACACCATTCCATCCGTCCCCAATGATAACATTTAGAGCCAAGACATATCTTTGAGATATATGGAAACTGAGTCGCTATGCCAGATAGGGCTCCTACACCAAATGGTGTGAGGTCTAATTGGGACTTCACATCGGGGAGGCCCCTTTGGTAGAAGGATTTCCAACATTGTCAATAGAATGGTGCTAGAAGGAGGGTCAGATGACAGGTTGTGCCTGTTGAGTTTGGCTTGACCTTTTATTCAAAATGGTTCTTTCCAAAATCCTAATCCCAAGATGTTTTTCTAAACAGCTTAATTGTACCATCCCTGCGAAAGTTATTCATAACCTGTCCCAATCGAAGTTCGATGGTGAGTGTAAATCAACTTTTCATGAACATATATTTCAAGTTGTTTGTTTTTGTCTTGTTAATGAAATATATTGCAAAGATGTTATGGCTAGACTACTCACCCTCACATTCGAAGGTCGCATTAGTGGATGGTGTCATACATTACCCATTGCTTCTATCCATTCATTCAATTAGCTTGCCAAGGAGCTTCATAAATCCTTTGATAAGTATGACTACCAAATGTTTGTATAAGAATCAATCTCTTAAGAATGAATCCAAATGAATCAGTTGAGGATTTTTTTGATCAATTCCTTCACCTTTGTTATGAAATTCCTGAAAAACATATGAATTGGGATTTCTTGTGACAAGATTTTGAACATTTGGTTCTTATCTCGTTACACAGTGAACCTGAACCCCTTGATTTTTCTATTTCCCGAACTCATATGACATAAAATTTCAGAGGAGGAGCTTACTTCCCCTTTTTTTCTTTATCCTTGTCCCTTTCCAGTATTGATGCAGGTGCCTCCTTGCAGTGGTTGTAAAACTGGGAATTATGAAAATGAAATCTCCAACACATCTTGTCATTCTTCTTCTTCTTTGCATGATTAAGATTCAATGGAGGAAATTCCAGAAGAGCTCATGAAGCCTATGTTGAAGACTCAGTCCTCCATTCCACAAGATGATGTCACCGTTCACAACTCTAGTCTCAAATATAATCTGGATCTCTATTATCCTCTATCATCCACATATCATGACTCGTTGTACCATGACCTACTTGATCAATTTTCTCCACCAACTAGTTCTTCACATTCTCTTAATTCTCAAGCTGCTAGCTCAAATTGTGATTAGGTACAAAGTAGTCACATTACGCAGGTAGAGGAGCAGGAAGGTGAAGATGCTTTCAATATTTCCTCTCTTTTTTAAAATCTTCCATGTCAAAATAATGAGTTTCCATTCTTGGATGATTCTCAATATGTTAATCTCGGTAGTGAATCAAATACAATCAATTATTCTAATCAATATCTAGCCTTAGGCAACAATAATTCTGATGACGATGACTTCCTTGATCCATGTAATCATAAGTGCCCAGGTATATCAACTGATCTTTTGGTTTCTCATGAAGATATTACCCCAGATCCAAAATATGTTTTGGTCAAAGAAGATGTGCTTACTGAAACTTCCTCTTCACCTCATTATCCCTTGTGTTTTTTTGGTTGTAATGCATCTATCTATGACAGAGATACTCCACGCTCTTAATTTTCTTCATCTAATGAGTTATATTCTCAATTGAAACAAGTCGATGAGGTTTTCCATGATAAGATAGAAAACAATGAAATCATAGAGAAACCCTCCCACCCTTCATCATCTCTTTTATTGCATGAAGACAACTCTTCAAATTGGCTTTCTTATGAAATTTCCATGATTCATTTATCTTTGAAGTTGATATCAGAAGACCCTTTCCACTTGAGTAATCTGATTGTTGAAGTTGAAAAATTCAGTGAAACCTATGACAAAGATGGCTTCCATCCAGTGAGCATTATTGAAACCAGCAACAACAGTTATCCTCAAACCATGCATGACTTGATTCAAGCTTCAAAATGTGATTCTACAATCCTGGAAATTTTTGGGACTTTCCACATAGTTGAGGCGCTTCAACTTTTGTTGATGGTTATGTAAGGATCTCACGACTCTGGTAAGCCCCTTGAACTAAATCAGATATGGTTTCTCTCATACAATCCTTATTTTTGCATGGTTTCATTCTGTGTAAATCTCTTTCTCAAAGATGTTTGGTATTTTGGATGTAATCTTTCAAACTCTGGAGATTTTACTTTTGATCGAACTCAAGAATCTTTTTGGGTTCATTCATCTTCATGAAACTCACTTAAAGCAAATGTGGGTTTAGAATGTGTACCTCTCATAGAAGTTGATTATTCCAAATACCATCTTTGGTTGCAGGAATTATATCTATTATATGTATTTCGTGATGAGAAGCTCCTAGCTTTCCTTAGGAATATCATATCTCGAACCTTTTCCTTCATTACACAAGAAACCCTCATGAGTGTGAATTTATGCACAAGTTGTCACATGAGTCAAGTTATTCTCCATTCACCATTCCCAAAATGGTCTCATTTATTTGTGGGGATGGAATCCTCTTTAAACTCTTTTGATGACTATGATGCTTGTACAATTTGTCACTAGTTACTGGAAAATGGTTTGTCATATTTGGCTCGCAAGGAACTTGTTAGGGTCCAACCCTAACCCCTTTATTTATGTAATAATCCCAATGGGCTGAGTCAGAGTCATAGTTTGTTAGAGAGTCAATAAATCCTGCATTAATAACTGTAAGTGGTTGACCCGCATTAGAGAAAAGGGACCACAATTAGTTGTAAATGGGTCATAGTTAATAAATAAAGTGGTTAACCCATGTGATGTAAGGGACCACTAGTAGTTAGGATTTTGGAAAGATCATCGAGTATTACTGTAATTGAGCTTTGCTCTGTTGAAGATTTCCCCCCTCGAAGAGGTAAGTGAACATTGAATTTGTTTCTGAATAATAAAATACTTTTCATTTTTTCTCATTTCATGTGATAATTTTTTGTTCTGGGCTATATTTCTTATTAGTTTTGGTATTTTGGATTTCCCACAAGTCAAGAGCATAACAAGTGGTATCAAAACACTTTACAGGGCTAGTTATTCCTCCAATTTTTGCAGAATTTGGGGAGGCATGCATGTAGGAACTACAAGAGGTAGCCATGCTTGTTGGACTCCCTTGTAACCCCTATGGGCACCCCTTCAAGTAGTAGTGCATTAGATAAAACCATGCATGGAATGCACTTCCAAGTACCCTTGTGTATATCGAAATCCCCCTAGGCTCACTTGAAACCTAACCCTAGATAAGTTGTCAACCATCTTGTTTCTACATGTTGTAGGGAAAAGTATCCGATTCGGATGACCCTATCCCAATCTAAGGGTGATAGTACCTCAGCAACAACTGTAAACAAAACTACTTAAGGTTTACTTCTTTATGAAAGCAAGAGAGAATGAAGAAATGCACTAACCGTTGCCTTGCGCTTAATATTTGCTCCAATCTCTTCTCTTTGCTGCTTGCTCCTAGCTCTTTGCTCTTTTGCTGGCCCAGCTACAATGAGATCCTGCAAAATAACAAAGAAGGAAACTACAAGAAGCATGCATTCATAACTGATTCAAGGATTAGCACAAATCAAATATACAATCATCACAATACATCATTGAAACAAATGCATATAGAAGAACCTCAATAGCTTTTATTAATGGAAGAAGTAAAGTTCTGAGAAGGTTACAACCATTGAAGGCTCCAATCCAGCAACACCTCCCAGCAGAAAGAATTTCTCCTCTTCACCTCCTTCAAGCAATCACCCAATAGTTCTATAGTGAAACCAACAGCATGTCATTACTTTGCACAAAATTCCAGCCTCCTGAGCTCATAGGGGAGAGCTCAATATATAGATGAATTGAGAAAGGATGAGTCAGCTTGCAACTGATGTGTAGCTGCCTTGTGTCCTCTCTCTCTTCAGTTGATCTTCAGTTCTTGAGTCCACTTGGAGAACAGAGCCTCTGACTCATCACAAGGCGAAATCCCTGATCCAAGTGTCATTTTTGGAAGATTCCAGAGCAATGACTCAGTGTGCCACTTGTCCCATCTCGCTCAGCGCAGGTGGCCTTTGTTCTACCTGCTTTGCAACACAGGTACACCATGGAGGAGTTGAGTTTCAGCGCAGAAGCCTAGTGGAGCACCTGCTTTGATTTCAGGATTGCTTGTTTTTGAGTGTTTTCAGGTGGAGAACTGATCTGAGAGCTGTTGGTTTGCTGACCTTGTTCCTCTAGGGGTAGGAACATCATGTTTAGGGACTTTGGATCCCTTGGATTATTGACAATTCATGCCTGATGCTGCAAGGCACAAAATTGTCTATAACAGATGCCCCCTAAAGTATGAGGTCGTTTATCGGGTGAAATGCTTTATTAGGAGGATCCGAAGTTCATTCAATCTGCTGAGAAGTGTCCTGTAATAAGATACAATACAATACATTATTTTTCATACTTTTTCATGATCTAGCTGAGGCGGGCATTCCCATGCTCAGCTTTATAAATTCATTTTGGTACATAGAACAGACGATCGTCTGATGGTAGACTGATAATTCTTTGCTGAAATTATCATCCTTTGAGAAGGATGATCATCTGCTGCAATGATGTATACATCAAATGTCTTTATATCCTGAATATATATCGCAGCCCGGATGGATGAAACTAGATCCGGGGTCTTCAATCTCTTCCGATCTTCACTCGATGTACAAGTCGATCCATGTGAGAATTTCTTGAAGTCGAACATGGAAAGACATCGCTTGATTACTGGTCAATGATGTAAACCGTTAACAAACGCGAGAGGAATCACCGATAAGGATGATGACCCTCAAGGTACAGCAGTACAATTCACATGGTGGGAATAAAGGACTTGGTGTCGACCACCATGTAAAATCTTCTGGTCGAAGGTCATTGATGTATACCTGTCGCCGGAAGTGAGAAACTTGCCATTGAGGCATGCAAGCTTCAAAGTACTGAAGGGGTTGTTCCTAGATCAACTCCTTGGATAATGAGCTGATGTCGACAAGGAGCGATCCGTCAAAGGAGGGCCTTAATGAATCCCACATCAGTGACACGGAACGGAGCTAGTGATTGTAATGAGGTGAAAACAAACTGTGATGTATGATTCAGGGTGGCGGTCATGAAATGGATGAAGGACAATGTATGGCAGTGGATGGGACACGGTTGACTCTTTGCAGAACAACATCTCTTGAACATATAATGACACTGATGTGATGGATCGGTAGCATTACCCCAAATGTGGATGGTGTGGCGAGGACCATGGTGATGAGACCGGTGAATGAAACAACCCAACCCGATGTGATACGGAGGACAAAGTGTCATGTTCAAGAGCGACTTGCTACCATTAAAGCTGTGAGGTTCTCCCAATTTTTCCCCAGTCATTGCTGACCAGTACCTCTTTATTTTTGTCAAGCTTGAGGAGGATAACATATGCTTGTTCTATAACCTGCCCTTCGGGCAAGCCCATCGCTATGTTTTAACGAGCCTAGCGATAGGGAAACTCGTTCTCGTCTAAAGACAAGTTTGGCGCTATTTAATGAATTTAACGAGTCTAACGACAAGGATAACTCGGTCCTTTTCATCTTTAGAGAGTCTGAAAAGGTACATAAAGTCAACTCCAGAATTCCTTTTTCGTCATCTAATCCCTTAAGTCCGAAAAAGTATAAAACAATACAGAAGGGATGAGTTTTCGGTACTTTTAACGAGCCGAACAAAACAAGCGCTCGATCTTTTTGTGCAATAATCCCTCAGGTCCAAAAAGATTAAAATCTAGAGGAGGGATAGCTCTTCTGGTCGTTTAACGAGCTGGAAGGCCAAAAAACTCGGCAAACTTTTCATATTTTACGAGTCAGGAGAAAAGAGCTCAAAGAAGACTCGTCTTTTGAGGAACGAGTGATAAACAGGGATAGCAGCAGATTCCAGGTGTAGGTTGGAATTTTCCAATCACGGCAGTGTCACAAGGATGGCTAAGTGAAATCACTCTTCGCAGCTGTTCCTCAAAATGGGTAAACAAACATATGGAGATGAACGATTGGCCAAATGAACGGATGGAGGTGAGACTGCAAGAACACGACCAAGGGCTTTAATATGGCTGTCAAAGGTTACATTTACCAAGGTTATTTACCGGTTCATTTTTTTTGGGTGAGCTTGAACTCTAGGGGAAGATTGCTCACAACTTATGTTTATTTTTTAACGAGCATGAACTATGTGCTAAAACTGCTCGGATCTTGCGTTTATTTTTTAACGAGCATGAACTGTGTGCTAAAACTGCTCGATTATACCAGTCATAAGATAAGAAATGTCTCCTGTGAGATAGCTATTTTTTTTTTATGGAGCTTTATCTCACGAAGCTATGCTCCTAATTTGGCAAATTTTGACCTTTGCCCCACATCCTCTCTTCATGCAAGTTCGGAAACGACTAATCTAAAAAAACAGATAAATAACCACTCTTTGCTTGCACTCCAAAAGGTTTGCATGCCCCCAGGTATAAAATAGAATTTCAAAGCTGCCCCTCCTCTCCCTCACTTCTGCTTTTCTTTGGGTGTTCCCAGCTACTTATCATCTTGCCAATCTAATGTTAACGATACTTGTCTTCTTGTTATTCTAAGGGATCTTACGCGGTACTTGTCTTCCCGTCGGCCCAGCTTTTAACGAACAGCTATTTGTGACAAGAGAAGAACACTACTCAAAGAAAAAACATTAATGTTATCGAGGGAGGCTTGCCTCTTTCTGGTTACCCGAAGAGTGGTTCTATTTGCTGCCGCAAATCAATCTTTTTCTTCGGCGATGTCTATCATTAGGTTACACAAGGATGGTTACAATTTGTTGCAGCAATAGAAAACTCATTCTTTGGAGGCTGCCCCTACTTATCCTTTAAAACATTTGTTTTAATGGGTGAGGCTTGCCTTTTATCCAAAGACGGTTACTACTTACTGCCACAAATGGATCCCCTTCCTTGGCAGAGCCTACTTATTTAGATAAAGATGAATGACCTTTGTCAAACAAGTAACCTTGACAAAAGAATCCTGTTCCAGAACAACCCCTCTTCCATCCACGGACGGGGTACGGACTAGTCATATTCTTTCGCGGAAATTCTACCCTATACCCAAGGTTTCTTCTGCCCAAAGCAGACCAGGGTGCATGCCCCCTGGGTTCCAGTCTCATCTTTCCGAATCACTCGCATTCATCGGGAAGTAGAACCGGGGGTGGAGGCATTTCTTGAGTGAATAAGCCGTTTAGGATTGGTATTTGACTATTTGCGATGCGAGATCCCGGAAATGAAAGTTGGTCTACGAGCTTGACCATCTTTCCTTCGTGTGGAAAACACATTACTCTAAAGAGTGAGGAGACTATAGCTCCCATGCAATATATATAGTCCTGTCCAAGGAGTAGGTTATAATCCAAGGGTCCTTGGACGACCATGACATTCATATGAACTGTCTTCTTCCTCAATGTAATTGGAACATTGGGGAGGATCCCTAAAGGGCGACTGGTTCCTTTATCAAAACCTGATAGATTTCTCATCTCAGGTAAAAGCGCCGGGGAACCCAGTGCTTTCCAAGCAATAGAGGAAAGGATACTCACAGATGCCCCTTCATCAATGATAGTTCCAGCCATTACCATTCTATAGATTTGGACAATGATTCTGAATGGTATATTGGCTGGTAACCGGGGTCTGCCTAGTTGGTTCCAATCAAAGGACACAACCAGGTTGCTTGGTGGTGGGACCGAATACACGGCCGGATACGACCCTGACGATGTTCCTTCCTGCGATAAAGGAATAGGCGCATTGCCCTGATGCTCATCAGAGTCTGTGTTGATGAAAAGAATCTGGATGGTGTCATCCTTGTTCTCTTCAGTGAGGGTGTCATTTGAAGATGAGTCTTCAACGACGGTGTCATTTGAGGATGAAACCTCTGAAGGAAGAACCGGGTCAACTGCCGTTTCGACCTTTAGACTTTCGTCTGGTCTGGATTCAGTAGGTTCATTCTCAATGACCGACACTTCAGCTGACCACTTGAGCGGGCCAGCTGGATTTTCAACTATCGAGGGACTTGGCGCGAGTTTTTGGTATCCAGGAGGAAGTCGTGACGGTGAAACCGGACGATCCTCCAAAACTCTCTTTGCCTCATCTAAGAATGGACAACGGTGGATGGCGTGATCACCTTCACACAGCAGGCAGGGTGATCTTGGTCTCCCTTTTCGTCCTTCACTCTCGCTAGTTGACGGACTGCAATCAACATGACTACCAGAGGTTGATGCTACCGGATTGTGCAACCTGGGGGACCAGTCCCTTAGTATCCGGGGAATACAAGGACAATCACGGTGGAAGTGGGTCCCTTTGCAAATGACACATGGCGATTTAGGCCCGGTCGGTGCATTGTGTGGATTTTTGTCAGATGTCTTTTGCTTGCCCCCAGTCGCCTTCGCCATAGGCCCCTTCTGCTTCTTTTCTCTCTTCTTCTTTTCCTTCTTCTCCATGGGAGGCTGACTTCTGCCGGCTCTACCTTGTGAAGATGAAGGATCAGAGGAAGAATTGTAAGAAGTGGAAGGCTGGAGGGTAGCTCTAGACTGGTCTGACTGTTGATTCGACTGCTCAGGATTAGTGGTGATCTGAACTACATTAGTTGAAAAGAGCCATACAGGTAGGCCAATTGTCAATCCTGGAAGTGACAATGTGGCCATATGAGGCGCACCAACATCTCCCCAAGAGGAGAAGGGATTGGGACTTCCACCAAGGTGACTTCCTTGGTTGGTAGGCTCCATACTTTTCAACTGAAAGATCAACGTGGGAATAACAGGTGATTATGTTCCGATTAAAATAAATTTTATTAACGACGCTTTAGACACAACTTTGCTTTTTCATGTTTTAAGAGTCAAGAAAAAACTAAAGATGACTCTAGTCCCCTTCGATGTTTTAACGAGCCCGAAGTGACAAATGCTCGGATGGACTTTTTCAGTTATAGAGTTTGAAAAAGGCCAAAAGAAACTGCTCTGGAGTTCTAGGCAGAGGGTGTGCCAAACTTTTCGCGAAACCACAGAATACGTTTTACGGTACGGGTGGTCGATCTTCGTGAATGCTGTGTTCACTGCATCGTGATCAGTAAGGCGGTCGACACGGCTTCCTATGGATAAAGGCTTTGTTCCTATAGGGGTCTCCCAATATATACGCGACGGTACGTGGGAGCACAAGTCCGTATTAGTGCCACCGACTCTCAGGAGGAATCACCCACCTTCGTAGAGATCGACAGTCACTACGTTTAACGATGCCGGAACACATCTCTACCTAGACCTCTATGTGTTTGCGTTATGTTACAAAGCGTTGTTATGTAAATTGAATTTATTTTAATGTTGATCTTGCTTAGCAGTTTGCCTTTAAGGATCACCACGAGATGTATGTAACAAATTCCTGAATGCAGTCTAAGATGAGAAGCAAACTTTTCAATCTTTCAACTTTGAAAAATCTTAACTACTGAGGAGAAGAAAGGCAAATCTTTTCACACAGATCATAGAGCACACACTAATGCAAAATTTCCTAAATCAGCATGCAAACAGTCAAATGCAAAATGCACAATGCATGTATTTTCTTTTCCCTTTCTTAATGTTGATGTATTACAAAAAGAAAGTTGTTATATAACTTTGATTTCGATTTAAAGCGAAAACAAACAAGCTTGTCCAAAATCAAAAGACACCTTAAGATTTACCTGTTTAATCACTGGAAATACATGAAATCAAACCATAATGACGAAAGTAAAAAGACTAATCAGTTATGGACAGCAAACAAGCTAACTCTTTAGACCAGCAAAATGCCTAACACAGGTTCAGATCTAAGAGGCCAAAGCAAGACTAGTTCACTTTCGTTATGGGAAATTGTAAATGATGTAAGAAATACAAAAGAACAAGTACAATTTCGTTATATAACAGAGGCGGAATGATGGCAAGTAAGGTTGGTTTCAGAACAGGTACAAGACTGGTAACTGGCTGCAAAATCTATAGTGAAAACAGGCAAGAAAAAGGGAGGAAACCCCACATGCACAAGGCAAAATTGGGCCAACGCAGGTGCTGCACAGCCAGTCTGGCTCTCATCACAGGTAGCCCCTTTGGGACCTGCGTTGCAAAGCAGGTAGCCTGTGTACTACCTGCTTTGGAAAACGAAAGTTGCGTTTTCACAGTTTCCGGGTCACAATTTTCTCAAAAATTCACAGTTTTTGCTCAAATCAGAAGCTATCAGTCAAGCACACACTAAGGGATGACAAGGAGGATGAAAAGCTATCACTAAGAGCTTACAAGGATCCTTGTAGATCAGCTCTTCAAATCATGAACATGCTCAGAAATGAGCTAGAGTAGCTGCCCTCTACTTCGCTTTTGATATAGTCAAAAGCTTTTCGATTTGGTATTCTTTTGTTCAGGAAATGAATAGCAAAATACTACAAACAATCAAACAGATACGATCCCCAGTGGAGTCGCCAGTTTGTTGTAGGGAAAAGTATCCGATTCGGATGACCCTATCCCACTCTAAGGGTGATAGTACCTCAGCAACAACTGTAAACAAAACTACTTAAGGTTTACTTCTTTATGAAAGCAAGAGAGAATGAAGAAATGCACTAACCGTTGCCTTGCGCTTAATATTTGCTCCAATCTCTTCTCTTTGCTGCTTGCTCCTAGCTCTTTGCTCTTTTGCTAGCCCAGCTACAATGAGATCCTGCAAAATAACAAAGAAGGAAACTACAAGAAGCATGCATTCATAACTGATTCAAGGATTAGCACAAATCAAATATACAATCATCACAATACATCATTGAAACAAATGCATATAGAAGAACCTCAATAGCTTTTATTAATGGAAGAAGTAAAGTTCTGAGAAGGTTACAACCATTGAAGGCTCCAATCCAGCAACACCTCCCAGCAGAAATAATTTCTCCTCTTCACCTCCTTCAAGCAATCACCCAATAGTTCTATAGTGAAACCAACAGCATGTCATTACTTTGCACAAAATTCCAGCCTCCTGAGCTCATAGGGGAGAGCTCAATATATAGATGAATTGAGAAAGGATGAGTCAGCTTGCAACTGATGTGTAGCTGCCTTGTGTCCTCTCTCTCTTCAGTTGATCTTCAGTTCTTGAGTCCACTTGGAGAACCTTGCTTCCACTTGGAGAAACAGAGCCTCTGACTCATCACAAGGCGAAATCCCTGATCCAAGTGTCATTTTTGGAAGATTCCAGAGCAATGACTCAGTGTGCCACTTGTCCCATCTCGCTCAACGCAGGTGGCCTTTGTTCTACCTGCTTTGCAACGCAGGTACACCATGGAGGAGTTGAGTTTCAGCGCAGAAGCCTAGTGGAGCACCTGCTTTGATTTCAGGATTGCTTGTTTTTGAGTGTTTTCAGGTGGAGAACTGATCTGAGAGCTGTTGGTTTGCTGACCTTGTTCCTCTAGGGGTAGGAACATCATGTTTAGGGACTTTGGATCCCTTGGATTATTGACAATTCATGCCTGATGCTGCAAGGCACAAAATTGTCTATAACACTACATCACACAAGAAACAACACTAGGGGAGATTACTCGCATGTACAATAGGGTAGTCAGGTAGTATGGCTAAGGGTATGGTTGATCGTCCTTAGTTAGTGCCCTAAAATATTGGGCCAAGTAATATTGTTGGACACTTGTGTATCTTTTGATTTGTAACACCTGACACTCCTTTGTGACCATAGTTCCCTCTAATATTTGAAGATCGCCCTCTACCTTATCTCCCATCACATCCAACAGTTGAAGTTTTGTCGCCTCTGTACAACTCAGATTCAGTAGTTGGGGTTTTCACAGTGCAAATCAGATTGTTTGTGCAGTAAAGGTTTTGGCCACCATAGTCCAGATCAGATTATTGCAGTACATTCATAGGACCAAGACCTTGGGGTATATGTTACTACAGTCTAGGCCCGATTTTCGTAGGACATTGGAAAGTATCAAGATTTTTGGATTTCGTCCACTACAATATTGATCAGTGGGGAGTAAAATTCCTTTCGGAGTAGAGACCATCCCGAGACACTTGGAAGAGACTTAGCCCATAAGATTTAGGACGACGAACTGGTCATAGTGGTACCATTCACTTGTAAGCCCCCAATTTTTTGGTGGTCCCAATTTTTTTCCAAAACGGCTTTAAGTGACCACGTTATTAGACTCTCGAGCTTGCCCTCTTTCCAAGCAAACTATTCTTAAGTAAGCTCAAAAAAATTGACCAGGATTGGTGTATGTTGGGTACCATATCTCAAGTTATGGCTGCAGAAAAGGAAGTCGAGAGGGTCAACAACCTTGAAGATAGAATTGAAGCATTTGAGACCAAGATTACCCAAAAACTCTTAGTAATAGCAGCCCTTATAAGACTGCATCATATTGAGGAGCTTAGTGTTGATGCACACACAAAAGGAGACTCCAACCATCACATTCACTTCCATGGAAATCACCGCTCTTCCAATCACCTGACACCCAAGTTGGACACGTATAAATTTGATGGTTCTAACCGTGTAGTATGGGTAGCACAAATGGAACAATATTTCTCCCTTAATGATATCCATGAAGATGAAACTAAACTACATGTGGGAGCCCTTTACTTGGGCTAAGAGAGATGGCAGTGGTGGAAGTAACATCATAAATGTTATCCAGGGAAATAAACTTGGAACATGTTCTCAAAAGCCATATGTGATCGCTTTGGCTGAGGATCTAATTTTTTGGGTCGTATCACGAATCTCTAGCAAACAAGTATAGTAAAGGACTACATTGCAACCATTGATTAGTTGGCCATCAAAACTGTCAGTCTAAGAGATGACTTCTACTTTGAATGTTTCATCAGTGGCCTCAAAGAAGCCATATAAGCCCATGTATGGATGCACCACCTAGTTACTTGGTTGGACGCATGTTGCAAGGAATTGGATGTGGAATTCACCTTAAATTCCTAGTCCAATCGTCGAAATTTCATCACCAAGGCACGTACCACCCAGGCTTAGGGCCCCACCCAAAAAATTAAGGTTCAAAAGGTGTCACTAGTAGAAATCACCAAAATACAAAAAAAAAAGAATGTTTGACTACTGAGATGACAAATACTTCCCTGGACATAAATGCAAGGAACCAACATTCTTTCAAATTGATGCTACTGATAACATCTTAACAGATGAAGCTCCATCCCTTGAGGTTCCCAAGGAAGAAGCAGGCGAAACCCAAACCAAAAATGATCTCACAGCTATGCCAGATGAGTCTGTTATATCACTACATGCCTTGGCTAACATTTCTTCGCCTTAGACTCTCAAAATCCTAGGCTTTATTAAACATCGACCAATAGTGGTATTGATTGATAGTGGTAGCACTCATAAATTTATCCATAAGAGATTCATAAAAGGTGTTCATTGTTTTTTATGGGCGGTATCTAATTTCCGAGTCCTTATTGCTGATGGGGGGACCATGAAATGTGAAGACCGTTGTGAAAATGTTAAGCTTCAGATGGGAGACTACCACCTAAAGATCCACATGTTTTCTATTGAAATGGGTGGTTGCAACATTGTCCTGGGTGTTGAATGGATTTGCACACTCGACCCTATCACAATGGATTTCCAGGAGTTATATATGATATTTAAGTAGAATGACCACATTGATACATTAAGGGGACTCCAGGAAGGTGTTCCTACTATCATCAGCTCACATCAAATGGAGAAGCTTTAAAAAAGTGGCAACGTTTGTCGTTGCAACAACAAAATAAATGACTTGCAAAAATGTTGGGATATGATTATGAGATACTTTACAAGAAGGGGTGTGACAATGTAATGGTTTATGCTTTATCATGCCAATTTAAGGATGAGAGCACCCTGTTATCAATCTCTCTGCCCACGCTAGAGTGGATTGAAGAGGTCTACACGGAATGGTTCTCCCACCCCTCTCTTTCCAAACTCACTAATAACTTAGAGAAGATCCTAATTCCTCATCAAACTACTCTTTGAAGGATGAGATTCTTCACTACAAGGATCGAGTAGTTATATCACCAGCCTCCACCCTCAAAACCTACACCTTGGATGAGCTGCACTCATCTCCAATTATAGGAAATTCAGGATTTCAGAAGAATTATGGTCGCGCACGTCGTTCTTTCTTTTGGACTGGCATGAAAAATGACATTCTTACTTTTGTAGCTGAATGTGATGTGTGCTAACGCAACAAAGGGGAGCTAATCAACTTACCATGATCCTTACAACCATTTCCACTCCCTACCTCTGTCTGGATGGATTTTTCCATGGATTTCATCACTGGTCTCCCAAATTCAGGTGACAAATTAGTCATAATGGTGGTTGTGGACAAACTTTCTAAATATGCTCATTTTTGTGCTCTACAACACCCCTTTACCCCCACTTTGGTGGCTCAAGTTTTCTTGGATCAGATCTTCAAACTGCATGGCATTCTGACTTCTATTGTGTTTGATCATGACCCCACTTTCACCAGAAAATTTTGGTAGGAACTTTTCAAGCTACAAGGCATGCAACTCCAACTAAGTACTGCCTATCATCCCCAAACCGACAGTCAAACATAAGCAATCAACAAATGTTTGGAGACACATTTGAGGTGCTTCACTTCAAAAAAGCAATATCAATGGGTATAATGGAAACCTTTAGTTGAATGGTGGTATAATACTAACTATCATGAAGCCACCAAGATGACTCCATATGATGTAGTGTATGGCCAACTCCCACCTTCACCTATTTCTTATATCCCTGGATGCTCTAAAGTATAGGAAGTTTATCAACTCCTATAGAACCGTTACGCCATAATAGCTCATCTCAAGGATAATCTACATCAAGCATAGAATCGAATGAAGCAATAGGCAAAACAATATCGTTCCAAGCGCACATTTCAAGAAGGGGATTAGGTATTCCTATGACTACAACCATATAAGAAAAAATATCTCAAATAAAAGGGCTACTAGAAATTAGCACCAAAATTCTATGGGCCTTATCAAATACTTCAGCGCATAGGAGAAATCGCTTACAAACTGGCCTTATCACCTACTTCAAAAATTCATCTGGTCTTCCATGTATCATGCCTCAAGAAAGTGGTGGGGAACAATTACAGAGTTCAAACAAGTCTACCTGAATTGAGGATCGTCAATTGAGGACCCCGACATCATCGCGCCACTAAAAACGAAACAAGTGAACATTGGTACGGATGAGAAGCCAAAGTACACAACCCTTGGGGACTATTGGGATGATGCCATGGTGGATAAGGTCATCGAGTTACTTTGCGAATATCAAGACTTATTCCCAACCAAAATAATAAAGTTAAAAGGAATCCTTGGCAACCTAGGGATGATGAAGATAACTCTAAAATTGGAAGCAAAGCTAGTTAAGCAATGTCCTTACTGTTTGAATCTAAAGTATAAGGAAAAATTCCATGAAGAATTGGACAAAATGCTTGCAGCAGGAATCATTGAACCTATGGAAGAGCTTGACTAGGTGAGTTCTATGATAGTGCAGGAGAAAAAACAGAAGGGCAAAATTTGAATCTGCATGGACCTCCGAAAACTGAATGATGCCTGCGTTCACGACCCGTTCCTGACCCCTTTTACAGATGAAGTCCTAGAGAATGTTGGTGGACAGGAAGTGTACTCATTCATGGATGGGTTCTCGGGGTACCATCAGATCAAGATCACACTGGAAGATAGGAGCAAGACCACCTTCGCAACCGAATGGGGATGTTTTCAGTACATTGTTATGCCCTTTGGGTTGAAGAATGCACCAGTGATATTTTTGCGCATAGTAGTGGCCGCATTCAAGGAATTCATTCATAAGTTTTTGGAGGTTTATTTTGATGATTGGACTGTATTTGGGCTAGTCAAGAAACATGTAGTGAGCTTACGGTTGATGCTGGATACATGTTGATGACACCAGATTGTGCTGAATCTTAAGAAGTGTACATTCCTCATCCCTTTTGGCAACTTGCTCGGCCATGTAGTCTGCAGACAAGGCCTGATGGTGGACCCTGCGAAGATTGTTGTCATACTCAATCTGCAAGTGCCGCACAGTGTCAAACAACTTTGTACCACATTGGGACACATTGGCTACTATCAAAAGTTTATTAAGGGCTATGCACAAATCATGGCACCAATGGAACAATTGTTGAAAAAGGATGCTACATATTGTTGGAATGATGACTGTAAGAAAAGTCTAGAGATTCTCAAGGAAAAGATGGCATCCGCCCCCATTTTTGTTTTCCCAAAATGGGACATTGAATTTCATGTACATGTTGATGCATCGTGTATTGTGCTGGGAACTATACGCATGAAGGAAGGAGCAGAAGGCATTGATAACCCGATCGCATTTTCAAGTCGATGATTGTCTAAAGCAGAGAATAACTACTCCATTACTGAGCGTGAGGGGTTGGCGATGGTATACGCGCTCTAGAAATACCGCCACTATCTACTCGATGGGCACTTTAAAATGTATATCGATCACTTCGCATTGAAATACCTGGTGAACAAGCCTGTGTTGGGGGGGCACATTTGTAGATGGTTGTTACTATTTCAAGAATATGATTTTGAGGTCATCGTAAAGCTGGGATGCCTAAACGCAGGCCTAGATCACCTGTCTCGAATTGAGAATGGTGAGGAGACAAAAAATTTAGAGGAAGGACTACCTGATGCACAACTCTATGCAGTGCGTGTCGTGGATGGCCACTTCGATGATATAATCCACTTCTTAACCACAAGTACCGCACCATAGGGATATTCAGTT
Organism: Pinus tabuliformis; assembly: GCA_031772625.1. Lineage (NCBI taxonomy): Eukaryota > Viridiplantae > Streptophyta > Pinopsida > Pinales > Pinaceae > Pinus > Pinus tabuliformis. The sequence continues at coordinate 1,249,930,633 of CM062819.1, forward strand.
CAGCAAAAGAAAGAATTGGTGGTACGTGCGGTGGATTTTACTGTTATCACGGGGCACCTCTACAAAATGGGAAATGATGAAATATTATGAAGATATGTACCTGAATTTGAATGAGGACAGATCCTTGCAGAAGAACATGGGGGGGGGGGGGGGTTGCAGGAGGAAATTATGCGGGACGGGTGACAACACAAAATATTCTTCGCGCCAGACTATGGTGGCCAACCCTACATCAAGACTCAAAAGCATACTGCCGGGCTTGTGACATATGTCAACGAACTAGGAAACCATCACGAAGGGATGAGATGCCACTCAATCCATAGATGATGCTGCAAACATTCAAAAAATGGGCCATAGACTTTATGGGGCCTATCACCCCTCAAGGGAAGACGAGTGTGAGCTATATCATCATTGTGACAGAATATTTAACTAGATAGGCGGAAGCACAGCTGGTTAAGGACTACACGACAGCTACAACTGTGAAATTTTTATTTGACAATGTCTTGACATGTGTTATAGGACAAATTGACCTCCTAATCAACTTAGAGGAGAAGGACAAGATGATTGAAAGATTGACCATAGTTGCAGGCCCAGAATCCACACTAACGCTCTCTGTACATTGATAACATGCTTTATAAAGCTTGTTTACAAGCATAAAGGAGCACTAGTCAAGTTGCTAACTCATGTTGTTAGACTAGAGGGAGCGTTAGTGAACTTTAGTGATGCTCAAGTGGTTATGCCAACGAATCTGCCATAAAATATCTAGATATCATTTCCCTAAATTTATGCAAGAAAAGTAGGGAAACTCCAAAAATCAAGATATTTGGAGAAATTCTATTCCGGAAACAGAGGCAAATGGGAAAAAGCTGGTAAAAGAGGCAGGTTCATGGTTTTTACCCAAATGAACTATAGGTGGAGTTGGGAAGCCCTAATTTGATTGCTATTTAAGCAACGAGAGGGCCATTGTAGAATGGTCAGAGCATTTAGAAGGATAGTACATGGTGTTGTTGTGATATTGTCATATTCTTGAAGGAGCTAGCTGAAAGAAGGAGAGAGAGAGAGAGGAAGAAGGGATAAGGAAGGTTGATGCAACAGGGTTGTTGTAATCACTCTTCTGTTCTGAATATAAGACTGCGGTTGTGTTCCACTACTCAAAGTGTCGGTGATATTGTGCATTTATTTGTCCATTCTGATGCTTGTTGTGTTGAGTAGATAAGTTACACATTTATACATGTTTGTTACAGATTCTTTCATTAATTGTCAGAAGTATATGCTGTGATTGGTTTGCTTCATTCTTTTGTGCAGGAATCGTCTTGAAGCCAGTCAGGAGGAGTTCTTCTTACCGCACGGAGATCCCCAAGTGAATCTAGAAAGAACGAAAGGTGATCCTTTCTCCATATCCTATCAATATATGTCAGATAGATGAACATGTGTGTAACAGTTACCTTTTGTAGATAACCTTACGGTCTGTCGGAAGTCCCTGGAAGAATTTCGAGGGTAGTTTTCATCCCATGCATTTTACCCCATAGCAGAATTGGTGACTCCACTAGGGACTATACATTAGTTCCCGGTTATCCGGACTCCTCTCAGATCTCTTCTCTCTTCTATGAGCTTCCCGCTTCTTCATATCCTTCTCTAATCCACCATCTAGTTTGTTGCATCCTACAAAGTTGCTTTCTCTTCAGAAAATGATCCCAAAAGCCCACGTTTTGAGCTCTTTCCCTCACTAACGCAGGTTGCTGGTCTACACAGAGCTTTATAAAGCTCTTTGACTGTGCACAGGGAGTGTTAGTGGCCAAACTAAAGCTCTATTTACACATAGACAGAGCGTTAGTGACCCATTTCCATGTTTTTCAAGAGATTTTGTGGACCAAAAAGGGGGGGGAACTTGTCCCAAGGGCTGAATCAAGATCTACAACAGTATCATGCTAACAAATTTGGTGTCTTAAAATTTATTTTTTAAGAAAATGCTTTAGTTTTTCTCTCATAAAAGAAATTTTTATTGAAAGAATCGCTAATAGAATGTACATCTCCTTTTGTCAAATTAGTTGTAGGCTGCTTTGTTTTGGTGTAATAGTTGTTAGGGAATATTGAGAAAAGGAACTTTTGGTTATGCAAAGTGTTGAATGATTTTTAGATGCACTGACGAATACATGAATATGTGAAATAATACATGTGTAGAATAAAACTTGCTTGCATAAGAAATTGAAAAAAAAAATTTCAAAGCATTGTTCTGCATGGTTTATCGAGTCGAGAGTCTCATAATATTCATACGTCAACACCCCCTCCGAAGACAAATAAAAAAGTACACTAAAATTTACACTAAAATCAATCAGATACTCTTTTTTAGAGCAAACCAACATTAGATAGATTAGAACCTTGGGATAAGAGAGTGAGTCAACTACCCAAGGTTGAAAATCAAACTAGTGTCGTTAAAGAGTGAAAAATCCTTCTGCACTTATATTACCAGGACCACTCCACTCACAACAGAGCTAAATACGAGACAACATCGGATTGTAATCAAAGGTAGCTCGCCTTCTTTTACAACTCCTTTGGGAATTCTGTGTAACCGGGGTCCCTTCGGGGATTTCGGAATTGAGTCGGGGACTCAGGTATCCTGCCCACACAGCGTGCTGTCTGCGACTATGTCCCCCCTTGTAATGTCTGTGATTTGAGGTATCTCTAGTGGCCAATACTTCTAGGTACTTACCTAAGGTGACTGGGACAGGATGTCTTGGTACCTCAAATGGACGGACCTACTTTGTCTTCATTTTTTGGGAGGGTGCTCATCTTCATGAGAGTACTTGGCCCCTTAATCTGAGGTTCGGGCGAAGCTCAAAAGTAACTATAATTGTACATTTGGCCATCCTTCTCTGTTACTCATTGAGAGACTGGGTTTCATCTTCAGTAATCGGTGTTTATCAGACATGGTAATTTCACTTTGTTTGTTGATTGTCATTTTTAGTGTATTTTTTCTTTTTAATTACCTGAGTGCTATTGTTTTTGAGAATTAAAGAATATCACCTTAAAAATTTATCTGATAAAATTTACTACTCATTGTGGCTACATCCAGCCCTCACCGTCAATCCAGACGGTTGTTAGAATTTCCTCCACTCACTGTGGAGGATCTACCGAGATCCACTAACTCGAATTCCTCATCTTTGAGGAATCAGTCTCTTAAATCACACACGGGATCATTCTAGATGACCGGCGATTCTGATTTGCCGGAGGATTTCTTCACAGAAGGATTTCTTCCTCATTTTAAGACTCCGCTTACAAATCTATCGGATCCTGTTATTGATCCCATCGTACTAGTACTTCAGTCTTCACTGGGAGGAACTCTCCCATCTATTCAGTTGGCACCTCAAGGGTTGTGGAATTATGGAGACACTGTGAGTCCTCTACCACTTCCCTAGTTGACAATCATCACAACACCGACAATGTGGAACCCCACAATCCCGTTTGTCCCAGGTACTGCAACTCACATCAGACCCTCTATCAGCGGAACCCAGCAGATGCTAGGTTCCACTCCTATCGTGCACCAAAGCATACCTTCGACTAGTGCCACATATAGTGCTCCATATAACACTCAATGTGGCACTATGGGCGTGGTTCCAGTTTACCAAAACCAAGGATGGCCACCAATGTTTGGTTATAACCCCCAGATTCAGATATCTAGGGCCCAATATGCACATGGCAGCAGGGAATGTCACAGTTCCCCCGCCATTCTCAGGCATGCATGGACAGTCGCTGATTGACATGAGTTTCCCTCTATCAATCAAAGCCATATGGTCAGTTCAGTGTCGGTTGGAACCCACAAGGGATCCCCACCCAATCCATGGGGGCATCCTACTCACAAGCTCAGATGAGTCAAGGGGGCACCGCTTATACTAGGGGTAACTTCATACCATAGTATCAAAATCCTCATGGTAATCCACTTTACAACACCGTATCGCAAAGTAACTGCTACACCTCGCAGCCCATGCACAACATAGGGAACCAAATGATGGGTGGAGCGCAGAGCTCCTCAGGTCATCCGTCATCATAATGGTCCGAGTCGGGGGCACCCAACAATTTTCCTTTTTTGACAACATTGGATATCCCTAACTTATACAAGTTGACTAATGACCCCATCTACCATAACCTACAGTGGTTGCCGATCCCGCATAAAATATCAACGGATATTCCTAAGTTCAACGGAAAACAAGGGGAGGATCTAGGCACTCACATCACCACCTACCATCTATGGTGTGTTTCTAATTCCATGGTGGATGACAGTGTCCGGTTGCGTCTATTTCCCCACACCCTCACTGGCAATGTTGCAAAGTGGTATATTGAGTTACCACGTGCGTAAGTGAATACCTTTGACGCTTTAGCGATGGAGTTCCTAAAGCACTTTCAATTACCTATCCATTATGAGACAGGGATGGAGCTCCTTACTTCATTTCATCAAGATACCACCACCCACATCTCCAATGATATCCATGAATGGAAACTTAGGCGGAGGTTAGTCAAAGCCCCCATCCATGACTTTCTCTTAACAGACTGGTTCTATAAGTCATTGCTCCCGCAAATCGCTAGAGATGTTGCTCTAGGTGGTGCGGTCACAGAGGACCAATCCATACGTCATGCCCAACACTTGGATTTAATTTATTCATAGTCTGGCACTCTCTACGACATTATCCCCTATGCTCCCGGTAACCCCAATCCCCCCACCACTCAGCGCCCTGGAGCGCATGTTGACGGGATCGTCGTCACAACCTCCATGGGCACTGTAAAACAACTCAATGGGTCCGTTGCCAAGTTGGCAGTGGACCCCTCTACCAAAACGACTGCTCTTCCTACCACTGTGATTAACTCTGTGCAGTCTACACAGAAATCTAGTAGTAAGAACAAGAAGAAACAGAACAATACCGCTCCTTCTGAGGAGCAGTCATCTAAGTAGCCCAACCTAAAACAAAAGGTTGCTGTACCTACTGATACAGAGAAGGATAAAGGCACCAACTATTCTTGCAAACTCTGTCTTGAAGATCACATAACCTGGCATTGTCTGCGTCTTTAAGAATGCATGGATTACCTTACCAAGAAAGACTCTGGTAAGGCACCTGCTGTCCTTTGAAATCCTTTTCCTAATCAACAACAGCAACATCTCACTGCCAACCCACTGCCACCCGTGTCAGGGGGTAGCGATAGTTCACAACAACCTTCAGCTGGTGAAGGAAGTTATACCATTTACACATTTGAAACGGTAGAACTAACAACCAGAGCCAAATCATATGAAGCTCTTATCGCTCCAGCAGCAGAATCATACGCAGGTCAAAACCCATCCCCACCTAAAGATTTGCGAATCGAAAGGCTGGTTGAGGACTTTGTAATTCGATCCCCCAAGGGGGCACTTCGACGAACAATGCACAACACATCTACACGTGCTGCTCAACACTACAACATCGTAGAGGATTTGGTGCAAGCACTGTAGGCTATGTCAGTGTTCAAAGTATTACAAACATGCCCCAGCCAAAGGAAAGCTTTTCTTTCAGCTATCGGAGGTATTGACCCTGTGGATTCCATGCTTGCCATTTTCGACATGGACAAAGGTAAACCTCCCCTTTCACACCAGCTTGCATTTCAGGTGCGTATGACTTTGAAAGGGAAAGGTATACATCGAACTGTCATCAACGAAGGTGCTTCAACCTGTGTCATGTTGGCTTCATGTTGCTCACCTTGGGTTCCCCAACCCTCTCACCGCCATCAAAGTCCCTTAAAGCTTTTGACGGCCACACCTTTGTCCCAAAAGGATACTTATCTAGTTTTCCCATCACTTTGGTTGGGAAAATAGTAACGGTGGATGTAGAAGTTGTAGACTGAAAACTCGACTATAATCTGTTGCTAGGTCACAGTTGGACATATGCCATGACTGCCGTCATATCCACTATCTTTTGTATCATCCTATTTCCATTGGATGGAAAGGTCATAACAGTGGATCAGTTGTCTTTCTACACCTCTGATTATTCACCATTACCACACGGCTCCGTACCCCTAGTAGGAGGTGTAACTGACAGCTTTGTCAGTATCGGTACCAGTTTGTTGAAGGCTTCCTCCCTGATGGGTTGTTTTCCTCTTCTGTTTCCATAGGTTCCACAATCAGTCAACATGCTTTCATCAATTCCTCATGAACTAACTGATCCCTGGATCCTAATGGTGCCTTCAGACCTTGACACATTCGGAGACCAGATGCCGTTGTCGTCAAACATTCAATCAGCACCAGGCATCTTCAATCAGCATTGGCTCTCCAACAAGTTGGCTATCACCAACCCCCCCCCCTTAACTACTCTTCTTTTAGATCCATGCGATCAACTCCCCTCAACGGACGAAGTCGTTAGAGAAATCATGAGTTTTGGAGAGAAACATTGGGAAGAATGGCATATTCGGGGTTCGACATTTGATTCGGACATGATGCCACTTCCAGTCCTCTCCTCTGACACAAATGAAATCATTTCCCCACCCTATACAAGCATTCAAACTTCTGGGGTGGAAGAAAATATGGACGACACTTCTAGGTCAATGCCCATAGATAGTTTAGTCACGACAGGCACCATGGAAGACACCCCAATAAGCGCAGATTGCAGTCCTGAGGAAATTGCAAACTCCACCTGCCTACATAAGGAATTCCATGAAGAATTTGTTTGGTCTCAAGAGGAAATGCCCGACTTTAACCCGTCGTTTGTTGCGCATGAGATCCAACTTTACGACGAAGCAAAACGGAATGGGTGGCCACTTCCTTCCCTCGATATAGCCGTTGAACCCATACCTGACCCTACGGCCAAAGAAGAATGCCTACTATACCTCAAACAACTAGATAAAACCTGTAGAGCTACTGATTTAGCACTCACAACTCACAAGGAATGGGTACAAGCCAGATTTGCACAAGCGGTTAGGTTTTCTTCTTTCTAAGAGGGTGACTTCATATCACTCTATCATCCAAAAGATAATCTCTTGGAGGCATGCACGCTTCGACTCATTTGGCTAGGTCCCTATGTCATAACTAAAGTCCTCCCCTCAAGGGCATATGAATTATAGGACTGGGAAGGAGTCCCGCTCAAGGACCCCAAGAATGGGCTCTATTCAAAGAAGTATTATGCCTAGTATGGCACTTGGCATATACTTCAGAAATAGAGCACTGTTAGGGATATTTTATTGCTCTTTAAAAAATATAAACATCCCCGAGCTTTTGTCCTTGCGCTCGTTAAATCTATGCAACGATAAATAGAGCACTTTTGGAGACATTTTATCGCTCTTTAAAAAATATAAACACCTCCGAGTTTTTGTGGTAGAACTCGTTAAACATATATACCACAACCCGTAAAGCACTTTTTTGGGATATTTTATCGCTCTTTAAACAATACAAACATCCCCGAGTTTTTCATCCTTTTCACTCATTAAACATATGCAAATGATGCTCTGAGCACCTCTTTTTTGATCTAGTTCCAACTCATAAACTGAAAAAGACCAAATGGAGCATCCTTTTTAGGCACTTTTTTCTCGCTCTTTAAACTGAAAAAATCCCGAGCTGTGTCTTGCTGCTCATTAAACATGCTAAATATGACCTGAGCATTCTTTCTGGTACTTTTTTCAAGCTCGTTAAAAAATGAAAAATCCCGAGTTTTTGTTACTAAGCTCGTTAAAGTGTCACGACAAAACACAAGTTTAATTTGCTGCCTCGTACTCATAGAAAAATGAGGTCGACATCTATTGGAAAAAGGTTTCTCTTTATCTGGGTCTAGTAGATTAAATACAGAAAAGTAACCGATACGGGTATACTATTAACCTTTTGTCGCACCCGTTTAACAACTATGACAAAGGGACCACCATGGAGTCTCTCTCTATGATCTTTTCAGACTCTCTAAAGATGAAAAGATCACCAAGTTGTCTAGTCTGGACTCTTTAAATACACAGACAAGTTATAGAGTCATTCTTTTTACAATAGTTTTCAGACTCTTAAAAGATGAAAAAATCGATGAGTTTTCCTGTTTGGACTCATTAAACTAATCAGACAGGGCAAAGAGTCGTTCTTTTTGCGATCCTTTTCAGACTCTCTAAACATGAAAAGATCAATGAGTTTACTCGTTGGACTCATTAAAAATCAGATGGGGAAAAGTGGAAATACAACCGTATTTTGAAGCATGGTTTGGCAGAAAAATTTCCCTTGAACATGGCACTCCCTCAGATAAACCGTCATTTTGATAGCCTCTCAATATGAACCCTACCAACCTATGAGTTTTTAGCCTATATACCCTGATGCCATTGCATCTTTGTATCTTAAACACTCTGTAGTGTTCATGAGTCTAGTGCTATCTGGTTAAAACCATTGTTGTGCCTTCTATTGTTCAAGGGTCCCTACTTGTTTCCTCGATCAACTGACCCTACATATCCTTTCATCATGCCCTCTGTCATTCAGACCTAAAAGCTCAAAAGTTTCTTCAGACAACAAATCATCCTTGTCCGGTTTCGTGTCGACTGATGTAAGAAATGTCATTGCCTACTTGTCGACAAGTTCCTTCCTATCGACTTCAACACTCTATCTAGGAAGATAACCCAGAAACACATTCAGTGCCTTGGTGCTTGTAGACATTAGTGGCAGGTTACCTTGTGCTTGATCATGGGTTTTCATCATTGGCTCCTGGTTAAGCAATTCTATGAGTGTTCGACGACAAAAAATCTTTCACACTCGCTAGTTTGCACTGTGCATCTTGGAGACCATCACCATTATCAGTGGCCTTCCTCGCATCTGTTAACAGTCTCCATTATTGGCTAGTAATCAGATGATTTCGTGCATGTTCGACGTCAACTCATTTTATCACATGTACCGATCTATGTTGTTCGGTGAAGCAGGAATCAAGACCTTGGGTAGAGGCTTACATCATTCAGCCTTGTTTCCTCTCCCAAGCTGCGATATTGTTCTTTGAAGACAACCATTTCAGGATAATCTATTATGACACTGGATCCACCCTGTGCCATATTGGTGGCCAGCATTGTTATATCTCTGAGGAGAAAGTTACTCTGACATAGCTACTGAGCATGGGAATGCCCGACTCAGGACATGATTTTAGCAGTTCATATATATGTACTTTTGTTGTATCAGGTTTTCCTTATCGCCCAAAACTTCTCTCTCTCTCTACAAAGATTTTGACAGGAAACTACAGTATTTTCATAAAGTATTTCGGCCATCGTCTCTACCTCTGATCTCATACTTTAGGGGGCATCTGTTATAGGACAAATTAACCTCCTAATCAACTCAGAGGAGAAGGACAAGATGACTGAAAGATTGACCATAGTTGCAGGCCCAGAATCCACACTAATGCTCTCTGTACATTGATAACCTGCTTTATAAAGCTTGTTTACAAGCATAAAGGAGCGTTAGTCAAGCTGCTAACTCATGTTGTTAGACCAGAGGGAGCATTAGTGAACTTTAGTGATGCTCAAGTGGTTATGCCAACGAATCTGCCATAAAATATCTAGATATCATTTCCCTAAACTTATGCAAGAAAAGTAGGGAAACTCCAAAAATCAAGATATTTGGAGAAATTCTATTTCGGAAACAGAGGCAAATGGGAAAAAGATCGTAAAAGAGGCAGGTTCATGGTTTTTACCCAAATGAACTACAGGTGGAGTTGGGAAGCCCTAATTTGATTGCTATTTAAGCAACGAGAGGTCCATTGCACAATGGTCAGAGCATTTAGAAGGATAGTACATGGTGCTGTTGTGATATTGTCATATTCTTGAAGGAGCTAGCTGAAAGAAGGAGAGAGAGAGAGAGAGAGAGGAAGAAGGGATAAGAAAGGCTGATATAGGGTTGTTGTAATCACTCTTCTATTCTGAATATAGGACTGTGGTTGTGTTCCACTATTCGAAGTGTCGGTGATATTGTGCATTTATTTGTCCATTCTGATGCTTGTTGTGTTGAGTAGATAAGTTACACATTCATACATGTTTGTTACGGATTCTTTCATTAATTGTTAGAAGTATATGCTGTGATTGGTTTGCTTTGTTCTTTTGTGCAGGAATCGTCTTGGAGCCGGTCAGGAGGAGTTCTTCTTACTGCACGGAGATCCCCAAGTGAATCTAGAAAGAACGAAAGGTGATCCTTTCTCCATATCCTATCAATATATGTTAGATAGATGAACATGTGTGTAATAGGTACCTTTTGCAGATAACCTTACGGTCTGTCAGAAGTCCCGGGAAGACTTTCGAGGGTAGTTTTCATCCCGTGCATTTTACCCCATAGCAACGTGGTTTGGATGCCCGAAAATTCTAATGAGTGATTGCGGAACACACTTCCTAAATGAAACTATCAGCACACTTACTGAAGAATTCCAGATGTATCATCAGCAAAGCACTATGTACCATCTACAAGCGAATGGGACCATAGAAGCATTCAACAAGATTCCAGAGACTGCGTTGACCAAAGTATGTAACACGCAATGAAATGATTGTGATTTACCCATACCTTTGTGTTATGTGCATACAGAACCACATTCCAAAAATTGATAGGGCAGACATCGTTCAGGTTAGTCTACGGCACGGAAGCCATCATGCCAATGGAATACATTGTACCCAGTTTGCGGATAGCAGCAATGATAGGCATGGATGATCGCGAAGCCTTGGAAGAGAGGCTTACGCAATTGGAAGAACTAGAGGAAGAATGATTTCTGGCAGGCTTCCATCAGCAGGTACAAAAACAGTGCGAGAAAGCTTGGCACGATCACCACATCAAGTTGCGCATGTTCAAAGTCAATGATTTGGTATTACTGTATGATAGCAAGTTCAAGAAATTCCCTGGAAAACTCTGAATGCATTGGTTGGGACCATATGTAGTCAAAGAGGTCATAGATGGTGGTGCGGTCCAGCTCGGCAAGCTTAATGGAGAGCCCTTCCCAGGAAAAGTAAATGGAAGTCGCCTGAAGCTCTACACGAGTGGGCCAGCTGCCTGACTAACCGACTGAAGTATAGTCTCAGCACTTCAAGCAGTTGAAAGAAGGTGCGGGACTATAAAAGAATCTGCAGAAAAGCCATGTGGAAAGAGGGTTTTGTGTAAGAAGCATTTATTACAGGAATCGTGGTCATGCATAAAGGGCTACGCTACTGCGTAGAAAGGAGGGGAAAAGACCGTTGAGGTCACTGTTCATGAAAAGATGGTCAATCTGAGGCACCAAGGAGTGGACGACGGGCATTTAAGACATGAAGTCAGTACTGGATTTGAAATGATCTCTAGTCTGTATCGCATTAATGAACCAGAACAGGAGGGAACGGTCGAATTTGAATATTGGCCAGCTTATAAATCACAGCTGGTCATCCACCGAAAAAACCATGGCACTATGAGACTTAAGTTATTGAGTTACCTGATAGATATGGACCCGTCCAACTTCAATGCTTTGTAGGACCTTTGGGACTGCGTAATGCTGACAGCCAAAGTCGTCGTGCTGAGCCCAACGCCAGTGGTAAGAGACATACCGCAAATTCCCAGATAGATAGCAGGACTGGTCCAGATATCGCCGCAAAACCTGTGGTCGGGTAAGTGATCTATGAAAGATAAGGGCGAGATGGTGAATCTTGGGATAAAAGACAGAAGGCCATGGACAAGTGCAACCCTGGGCTACGTGCCTACGATGAAACTTGAAGATTGGGACCTCGCAGACAACAACATCTCTCTTGCAAAAATGCAACACAAGCTTTAGCAAATATTGAGTATACAGGACCAGAGATTGCAAACTTGTTGTACTTGCACAAAGAGTTCATGGCTTTGGCATCTCAGCTAGAGCTAAAATCCTATGAGGAGCCACTTTGTGTTAACCGAGCAGAGCAGAATGAGCATCATCGGTTATGCGAATTAGTAGGGGCAATGGAGCAGGAGCTTGAAGAAGTGTTGCAAGAAGCAAGGATGGAACAACGAAGCGTAGTGCGTCACTCACAGGGATGGTGAACCGCAAAGCCTTGGCAGCGTGTCTTGCCACACCGACGAGTGACTTGGGACAAGTCACGATGATTGTGTTGGGGGAATGTTGGGTAGCGGATCCCTACATAACGGTTTTGGGGCTTAAAGCCCACATTTTTGGGTATTGTATTGTAAAAGCTTCGTGAAGTGCGTAGATCACGAATTGTAATGGGTTAAGTCTAAGGGTAGTTTTCCCTAAAATATTATAAATTAATCTAGAATGTGTCGGCCTACCCATGGTTCACGGACCATATGAATGTACAAATAAGAGCAAGGCTCTAAGTGTAAAAGGTAGTTTTTTTGGTAGGAAAAGAAGTAATATGGGCGTCTGAAGGTGATAATAGATCTGAGTCTCTAAGTACAATTTAGGGTTGTAATAGGAGATAGAGGCTCCATCGGTATGTGCGCGGAGGCCTGGTAGAGTCCGTAACTGTGTGCGCGGACCCCTGCAGCTGTGTGCACAGGGAAGGAAGTGGATTGTAACTGGATAAAGGCATTAATAAAGATAAGTTGATTTCGAAATATATTATATCGTGTATCTGTTCTAGATTCTGGTTTATGCATCTGTTCATGATTTATGCTTACGCGCAAGTCTGTTTATGTTAAATAATAACTGAAAGAACTATGACTTCATAAGTGACAAAATATCTATAATAATATTAAGCACAAAAAAGCATAAATTGCATTCGCGCTTAACTAAGGTAGTTACTTTGAGAAGACAATTGTGCGGAACAAACGCAGTGCATAGGATTGATCTGCGCAAACCCAGACCACCTCAAGACATCCCCAGGGTGCGGAAACCTGGTTCCAGCACCCTCTCGTACTACCTTGGGTGAGACTTCAGTCTGCACTCCACGGACTATTGCCAAAAGCATTGGTAGTGTTGGGATTTGTTTGGCTAAACATTTCTGAACCTGGGTTAGGCCCCATTAAGCCAACAAGTGGCCCAGTCTATTCCCAGTAGTGTGGGATAGGGATTGTTGTCATCGAAAATCTCTATCACCTCGAAATCTACAAGCACGATCGCACCTTTGATGTCTATTGTTATCCCCTGCAATCTTCCCATTGATAGGATCTTCTGCTGGTTCACCATCCGTAATTGAATAGGGGACCATTGCAATGCGGGTCTGCCCATCCATTCCCATGTTTGTTTTGGTAGTACATTCGCATCCGATCTGAGATCCAGAATTACTTGATCCATTTTGTACTCTCTGATTTGCGTAGTCAACCTCATTTCCCTTCCTATTTGCAATGCATGCTTTCCAAGTTTCTGAACTACGCACAGTTCTCCTGACCCCGCGCACCTAGTGATAAGTTCCTGTAGTTCTTTTACAGCCTTGCTATTGTGCAATAGTTTCATGCATGTCTCTTGAAATGTAGTGAGAATTGAAGGATCCATCCCTGGTTCTAGTTGATCCTTACTACCTGAAGTGGAGGCCTCCATGAAGCTCACCTTAGCTTCCATGAATGTCTCCTTCGCGTGCTCCAAATCAAATTCAGGTTCCTTTGTAGGAGCCTTGTGAACCCACACACTTTCTTCTGGCTACTTACCTTTGTCATCTCCAGTTGTGATACCACTTCGAAGCACTATGTTTACATTTGGGTCCTCTTCACGCAGCTCAAACCTCATCATTTGTAGGTTCTGAGTCGGCGGAGGCTGGAGTACTCCTTTATTGTGCAACCTTGCTATTAGTGTAGGGTAGTCCTCTGTCTCATGATCAAACTGAGTACATTATAAACATGATTCTCTTGTCGGATTCGTAAAATCATGGGCATAGTGCCCTGGCCCTCCACAATTGTAACAAATTAGTTGTCTGCGACCCCTTCCTGTTCCCTTTCCACCTCGACCTCATCCACGCCCCTAGAATCCGGCACGCACCATTCCTACGTTTGGGTCAAGGGCTCGCATTTTGGTTTGCACTCTATAGGCAGGAGGTTGATCCATCATTAGTTCATAACTTCTGCAGGTGCACTCATCATGGCCTACCGACCTGCAGAAATTATAGCTGGGACGTCTGTGTATACTTCTATAATATATGACAATTATCTGTAGCGTGCTTTCCTCCTATATGATAGATCACGCACCATAACGTAGGCACCACGTTCGGTCCTTCTTGTGCCTCTGGTATTAATGGCATCGGCCCTCCTCCCGCCAAGTAATTCATGAAGACTAGACAATGGTCCTTGTCATGCCCCTAACCTTTGCATTTTATGCACCATTCCTCCTCGCTCACTTATGGGCGAGTTGTCCTACCTTGTTTCAAACTCTACATTTCCAAACACAAATTTTGCAGTTGTGCATGGATTTTTTGGACTCCCAAGCCAGGATCTTGCATTGGGGTCTCGTTTAGTCTCATTGCAATCTCCAAAGCTTAAGCATAGGTGGATAACTTCTGCTGTGACAGCGCTGTCCTTAGATGCGGTGTTAGTGATGCTACAAACCATGCGTGGTGTTGTCCATCTATTAAGGTCATGTTGGCTTCACAAATCATACTCTTCAGTATTTGATACAGATCCCATGGGGTCTCACCTGGAAGCATCGCAATCTCCTTAAACCCAATAATCGATTGTGTCTCCAACTTTGGCCTGCTAAATTCCCTATTCAGCACGGTCTAGATATCTGTGATCCCTGTGTTTAGATGGTCATTAGAACGCTTGATGTACCATGTCAGTGAATGATCATGCAACATGCTCACCAACGTTGCCTTCTTTATATTATCATCCACGATTCGTTGTGCTTCCCATATGGCCCTGACCATGAACCAAAATTGGTCTGGATCTTCATTCCCTACTCCTCTCAATATCGGCAATTTTATCATGCTCGCCATATTGAACTGTGGTGGTGGCGGAGGTGGTGTGGGTGGAGATGGAGGTGAAGAAGGTGAGATTGGTGGTGGCATTGGTGGGGGTGGTAGGTGTGGAATTCGTTGTCTTATCAGACTGACCGCGTTCCTCGGAGAAACTTTCGTGAGTTCTTCCTCACTTTCCCACTGAGGTGAAATCAAGGGGCTATTTTCTATCTTTGTGCCACCTTCGTTTCTATAGATCCTCCCACTTCGTGTAGTCCCAAACATAAATTTATTCACATAACCTGCTTTTCACACAATAACATCTTAATCCAAGTGTTTAAAGATTTAATGTACTTACCTCACGGTCCTTTGAGGAAGCATCATTCCGCCTTGCTGTAGCTGACTGTTGTGTCTACCATGAACTTGGCGATAAACCCCCCTATAATTCGATTGAGCCAATGGTCCACAGCATGCACGATCTTATCTTCCAATGCTTCTAGTTTGCGCACTAATTCTAGAGTCCACACAATTGGTTTGTCTAGCATACACCTTCCCTGGCTATCTGCTAGCTTCGCGATCTACTCATACAACTCAGAGGGAAAGGATGCAAAGAAAATTTCATGGATTTCTATATATAAGTAGCACTCCAACCACTCTTCCTTTGATAATCGCAGATTCCTGTTTTCCTCCTCTGCGAACTCGTGATTCTTTCCATCTAACCACCCTTTAATTTCTTTCTTCATTGGATTTCAGTGACATGACATTTGACATCCCTTATGCAGATCCCAGTCCTAGCAATGGAACCATTTGTTGGCTTGTTGGGGCCTGACCCAGGTTCGGAGATGATTTAGCCAAACAAATTCTGGTACTACTGGCCCATTCGGCAACAGTTCGCGGAGCGCAGACTAAGGTCTCACCCGACGTAGTATGGGAGGGTGCTAGAACTAGGTTTCCGCACCCTGGGGATGTCTGATGGGTTCCAAGTGGTCCGCGGTTCGACCTTGTGCACACATTGCTACGCGCTCTTACCCGTAACTCGCAGCCTAGGATGTTGCCTTTGCGCAGCCCTACTCTGGGGCCAAACAATGTTATTACCCAATTCCTTACTAGTAACCTGATATTAGTTGATTATTTTATCTTATCTGTATGCTTTTAGTTATACTTAACAATATTCACCATTCATACAAATGCGCGCAGTAAATAAATAATATAATTGCAATTTATATCAAACATGTAATAACATAAGAACAGATACATGAAATTCAGATAAAACTTCTCTTTATTATTCTTGCTCTTTGGTTACAAACTCGTCTCTGCCCTACACACTCAGCTGCAGGGGTCTACGCACTCAACTGCGGACTCTACTAGGCCTCTGCACATTTAGCTATAGAGCCTCTTCCTACTACTACAACCCAAGATACTTAGACTCTTGCTCTATGCTCGCTATCTTATTCTATTCATCAAATTCCATTGATTCATTCCTTTGTTTACAACTTAGAGCCTTGCTCTATTTATACAATCCCATGGTCTGCGGACCATGGGTAGGCTGACACTACATTCAAAACTTAGGGCAGACAACCCTATGACTCTAACATACAATTCACGCTCCACACCCACAATTCGCAGAGTCTTTACAACAATATTACTCAAAACTTGGGCTTTGAGCCCCAAACTGTGTTGTGGGGGGATTCCATGACCAACAATGATGGAGGACAGGATGGAACTTTACATGGGTGGTGTGGCCACCTGACTAGCCGAAGGAAATATACTCTTAGTGCTCCAAATAGTTGAAACGAAGCATGGGACTATAAACTACTCTACCAGGAAGCTACGTGAGGTTGGAGCTATGCGCAGAAATAAAAAGTCACAAGGTCCGCGACCGCGCACAAGGGGCTACAATACCATGTGGGTTGGTCAGAAAGTGACTGTTGAAGTCACTATTCATGATGGGATGCTAGACTTGAGGCCAAATGGAGCGGGAGGCAAGCATTTAATACGTGATTTATGGGCAAGATTTGGGAAAATCTGCTGCTACAAAAGCATTAATGAATTGGAATTGGGGGGAATGGTTGAATTCGAATTGAAAAAGTGCTATGAAATACAAAGGGCTGCCCAGCAAACAACACTTGGTCATTTGCGAGTTGAGCGATTGAGCAGAGCCTTGAGTGTTGTGAGCTGAGCATTGATTGAGCCCCTGAGTTCGTGAGTGCTAGATTTCAAGACGAGTACGATGGCAATTGCTCAGGATGTTATGGACATAACAAAAATGACTACCAAGGAGGCCGCATAGGCCCTAACTATGTGGGATGTTCCAGAAGGCATCAGGATTGCGGTAGAAATCTCGAAATCACCGTCCATGCCAAGACCTAAGAAGGACAAAAAAGCGATGGTCCTCGTACGTGTGTCCCTGTGGAACCCAATGCACACCAAACTATCAATGGAGGAGAAGGGAAAAGTCATGACCATAGAGACGGATGAAGAAGAAGAAGATATGGAGGATCTTATCATCACGGTGGAAGAGGATGAAGGCATGGAGGAGGACACTCAACCTACGCACCACACGACAAAATTTCTCGCTTATGTCCCCCTGTGAAAAGGGAAGGCGAAAGTGCCCAAGGACCTGGATGAGACCAAGAGCTCGCTCCAGACCCTACTCCTCCCAGATAATATTATGTTTGAAGGCACGCACTTGGGACGTGTGCCGAGCCTAAAATTTGAAGATTGGGACCTCACTGACCATGAGAAGTTCCCTCACCTGGAGACAAGGAACCTCATGAAGCCCAAGCAGAACACCGCAGCGGGGGTTAAAGAGCTAGAGCTACGAAAGTGGTTGTGTGGTGTGGAGAAGGCTAGACTACTGAATTTTCTTTGGGTGTCGCACTTCCACTACACACCAATAACCATTTTTTTCATTAGGCAGCTGCTTTTCCTGGTGCATGATGGGTGGTTGTGGCTAGAGGATCCCATCCCCATCACGACAGAATTGATTCACTGCGTCTCCCAACTTCCATGCAAAGGAGAGTACCCCGTGGACCTATCAGAAGGGAAGGGTAGTGACTTGGCCATCGCGGAGGCCATGAAGAAAAAGTACAAGTTGGAAAAGAATGAAAGGGGCTACGCCATCTCCAGCATCAAGGAGAAAGCAGTGCGTGTGGTGACCCAAATCTTGGCAAGAAAGGTCATGCACAAGTGCCACGCAAATGAAGTACCTCCACTAGTGGTAGCACTGGCTGAGTAGTGCACAGAGGGGGTCCAGTTTAACTAGTCTGAATTCCTCTGCAAGGAGTTTTTAGAAAATTGTTGCAAAGCCCAGGAATAATGCAAAACATTCCACTATGCATGGCTATTGTTTTCCATAGTACTCGTGGCTGGGGAATTGCCAAAGGACAGTCAGTTCCCCATAATTGACAGGGATTTACCAGAGGCTGCGAAGTATGCTTCATTCTGGGCCATAAAAGATGCTAAAAGGATACGTGACAACAAAATATTCTAGGTGTTCATGGAGATGAACCTCCGAATGGGGATCAATCGTAAGCCGCGGTTGTCACCCAAGGTTTACAATAGTGTGTAGAGTGTTGCAAAATTTAAAGTGGACATGCATAACATCTATATCAGGGCACGCAAGAACTCGACTAAATAGTGGACAAAGCTACCCTTCATAGCCATCGACGATGTCATTTTCAATGTACTGGAGGAATGGCCGCTGGAGTGGCACGCCCCAGACATCGCAGAGATCGAGAAGTCGATGGCATAAAAAAAGAAAGACGAGGCCAAGCTTTGCATTGAACAACTGGCTAAAAATGGAAGGAAGGAAGCCATGGTAGCAGAAGTACGGGCACGTGGGATGCAGCACAGAAATCCGCTGAGCAGGAAAAGGCCGCAATAGCAGCATCAACATAGGAGGCAACCGCGAAGGCGGGCGAGGGCCACACAACATAGGGGTAGAAATTAGAGGGAGAAGAGATAGAAGAAATAGGTGGGGACCCATGAACCACATCAACCTAGCTAAAGTGCCAGCATCCAATAGAGCAGGAAGGGTCACGTAAGAAGGTCAAGGCATCAAGGTTGTCCATTGACCCGATCACCCTAACCGAGGGTGATCTGCATGACATCGACGAAACAGTGCGTGATGTCACCTCTCAGGCTCTCCAAGATTTCATACAGGAGAACCAAATTGTCTTGGGGGCCCTTAGAGTGCAGTTGCAGGAATTACAAGCACGCCCCCCTCAGGTTGGTACCCTTTCGACCAACCTTGTAGTCAGCCCCATGGTAGTAAAGTAGATTTTGTGCATGTGGATGACGAACACCATAGTGTTGACGGGAGGGGCACTAGTCACATCAAATGAGCCCAACAGGCCTTCAGTTAGCGTGCTGAAAGGTATCGGTATTAATCTAGCTGCACTCTCGCACAAGACCTTATATGTGTTGCATGATGGAATGACTGTAGAGCTACAAGATAGGGAGAGCCACGTGCACCAAGTCCTCAGTGAGAAGAAAATAAATATGGAACAACTAAGCTTGCAGCGTGACGAATTGGTGTCGTAAAATCAACAACTGGTATAGGTGATAGACAACACTTGCCATCCCAGCAGACATACCAATAGAGGTGCGGATCCACAGGTTAGCAGCAGGGGTCCGCGAGGCCAGGGAGGAAATGACAAAGGTTCAGCTGGCGCTGAATCTTTAGATCACCGAGCTGCAGTTAAAGGCGCATCCATCCACTCCCCCAGAAGTCAGAGAACAACACACTAGCACTATCACAGCGGGGTTGGAGGAAATTGGAGGTGCAGTGAAAGACTGCACCAGTATGTTGGAAGAATCACTTGAGGTCCTCTCAAATCTGTAGGAGGACCCCAACATCCAATGCTTAGAGACAAAGGCATGAGAACTCCAACAATAGTATGATAGTGTCTGAGGAACTGCACAGATGGTGGTCCTTAATCAGAGGATTGCATGAATGCAGTAGGCTAAAGCACTAAAGGAGCAGGTGGACATAGCACAACATAAGGAAGCAGTCCTAAAGGTGTGTGTTCAGCCTTTGATCGATAAGGCCTTCACCATCATGGCAGAAATTGAAGGCAAGCTCACACACATATAGGGGATGCACACATTGTTGCAGAGAAGCACTCCTGACACAGAAGTCTCGGAATAGTGTATGTAGCAGATCTAGCAAGCAATAGTTCAATGTGTTGTTGACCTTTGCGTAGTTCAAGAACAGTTGGAGGGACTCCATGAAAAGATCGTCGCGCTGACAGAGTGACTCGAGGGTGAGTCACAATGTTTGTTTTGGGGGCCTATTGGGCATGGAATCCCCGCAAGGCATGTTTTGGGGCTCAAAGCCCAAGTTTTGATCGAATCTTGGTGTAAAGCTCCACGAATTGCAGGCATGGGGCGCAAAAGTATGATAGAGTCACAAGGTTGTTCGCCCTAGTTTTGTAATGTAATGTCAGTTGGATAGACCTACCCATGGTCCGCAGACCATGCGATTGTATAAATAGAGTGAGGCTTTAAATGTAAAGAGATAGAGGAAATAAAGGATGAGCATGAGAAGTCTAAGTGGTTGAGTCACAGTGTGAAGTGTGTCTTTGGGTCGTAGAGTAGGAGGAGGCTCTGCAGCTGAGTGCACAGAGGCCTAGTAGTCTGTAGCTGAGTGTGCGGACCCCTGCGACTGAGTGCGCAGGGTGAGTCGAGTTTGTAACCGTGGAAAGAACCAATAAAGAGTAGTTTGGTTATAATCTCGTGTATCTATTCTTGGGTTAATGCATGATTGATATAACTTGCAATTATACTATTTATTTACTACGCACACTTGTATGAATGTTGTATGTTGTTAAGTATAACTCAAAGCACTCAAGTAGGCAAAGATAATTAAATAACATTGGAATATAAGCAAGGTCTTGGGTAATAGTGCAAAATGTGGCACAACCCTTGGATATGGCTTCGCAAAGGCAGTGTATTAGGTTGCGAGGAACAGGAAGGTGCGTGAAGCAACCTGCGCGCAAGGAGAACCTACAGACCATTCAAACTCATCAGACATCTTCAGGGTGCGGAAATGTGGTTCCAGCACCCTCCCATACTACTTCAGGTGAGACCTCAGTTCGTGCTCCGTGAACTATTTCCGAAAGGGCCAGTAGTACTGGGATTTGTTTGGCTAACTAACTTTGTACTTGGGTCAGGCCCCAACAAGCCAACAACCATCAAAGCCTCAAATATTTTTTGGAGCAACGTCTATCGTCGCCCCAACAAAATAAATGGTTCGCCAAAATGTTGGGATATGATTATGAGATAATTTACAAGAAAGGGTGTGACAATGTAGTAGCAGATGCTTTATCACGCTAATTTGAAGATGAAATCACCCTGCTATCAATCTATCTTCCCATACCATATTAGATTGAGGAAGCTCGCAAGGAATGGTTTTCACACCCCTCTCTCTCCCAACTCATTAATAAATTGAGAGCAGATCCTAATTCCTCAATTGGCTACTCTTGGAAGGATGATATTCTTTGCTACAAAGATAGAGTAGTTATATCATCAACATCCACCCTCAAAACGTACATTTTGGCAGAGTTGCACTCATCTCCCACTGCAAGCCATGCAAGCTTTCAGAAGACTTATGCTCGCACTCATGATTCTCTATTTTTGACAGGCATGAAAATTGACATTCTTAATTTTGTAGCTGAATGTGATGCGCGTCAACTCCACAAAGGAGAAACAATCAAGTCACTAGGAACCTTACAACCATTGCCAATCCTTGCCTCAGTCTGGACGGATGTTTCTATGGAGTTCATTACTGATCTTCTGAAGTCAGGCAACAAATCAGTCATCATGGTGGTTGTGAACAGACTTTCTAAATATGCTCATTTTTGCACTCTACCCCACTGATTTACCCCCACTTTGGTGGCTCAAGCTTTCATGGACCAGATCTTAAAACTGCATGGCATGCCCACTTCCATTGTGTCTGATCGTGACCTAACTTTCACCAGTAACTTTTGGCAAAAACTTTTCAAGCTACAAGGCACCCAACTTTAACTAAGTACTTCCTATCATCCCCAAACTGATAGTCAAACTAAAGCAGTCAACAAATGTTTGGAGACATACCTAAGGTGCTTCACTTCAGAAAAGCAACATCAATGGGTACAGTGGTTACCTTTAGCTAAATGGTGGTATAATACTAAGTATCATGCAACCACCAAGATGAATCCATATGAAGTAGTGTATGTCCAACTCCCGCCTTCACCTATTTCTTATATCCCTGGATGCTCTAAGGTTCAAGCAGTGGGTCAACTCCTACAAAACCATGTAGCCATGCTAGCCCATCTCAAAGATAATATCCATCAAGCTTAGAACCAAATGAAGTAACAGGCAGACCAACATCATTCAGAGCGCACATTTCAAGAAGGGGATCAGGTATTCCTGTGGCTGCAACCATATAAGAAAACATCGCTCAAAGAAAATGGATGCCAAAAATTAGCTCCAAAATTCTACAGACCTTATCAAATCCTTCAGCACATTGGAGTAGTAACCTACAAGCTGGCCTTGCCACCAACTTCAAAAATTCATCTAGTCTTCCACGTATCATGCCTTAAGAAAGTAGTGGGGAACAATTGCAGAGTTCAAACCAGTCTACCTGAATTGGATGAAGAAGGTTCACTTTGGCTTCAACCTGAACAAGTCCCTGATACGAGGACTTGGGAACTAGCCACTATTCTTCAGCAGTTTCCACATATTCAGCCTTGAGGACAAGGCTACTTTTTATGGGGGATGGCATGTTAGGGTCTAACCCTAACCCCTTTATTTATGTAATAGGGTCGAGTCATAGTTTTAGCTAGTGAAAGAGTCAATAAAGCCCGTATTAATATTTGTAAGTCGTTAACCCGCATTTAAGAAAGGGACCTTAGTTAGTTGCAAACAGGCCGTGGTATTAGATAGTTGGTATTTAGAGAACCATGGTAATGACCCATGGTATTTCATGTATGAATCCTATATAAAGGATAGAGACTCCCCGAAATATCGAGTCTTATTTTGTAATCAAGATCTACTCTACTGGAGGTTGCCCTCTCGAAGAGGAAAGTGAACATTGCTTTCATCTCTGAATAATAAAATACTTGTTGTTTTTCTCATTTTATTCTGTGTTCTGGGTTGTATTTTTTTGCATATTTGGTATTATGGAATTTCTTGTAGGTCAAGAGCATAACAGTTTAGCACTAGGACTGGATTGGTTCAGGACAGATAAAGCTATAAGAGTTGTGGTTTAAAGACTAGGCCTAAGGGATAATAGATACACAACAAAGATGAATCTATTGAACCATATTCCAAACATCATACTTGGATAGGCCAAGTGATATAAAAAGAAGTTAGAATTAAGTGCTAAATATAAACTACAAGAATAGAATTTCCAAAGTAATGGAGTAGAGGTTTTAGATAAAGGAGTACAGAAGTAAGGTTGTAAAACATGGAAATGGGATTATTGAGTGTATCATAATGGTTGCTAACAAAAATAATGTCACAAAATTAGTGACATGTGTAACTTATCTCTATTAAAGATTGAGGTAGAACTATTGAAGATGCGGTGAATGAAGAAACATCAATCTCCAAAATTACAGAGCACATAGTTAGGATGTTGAATAGATTAATTGATTGATAACCAAAAATTCACATGGCCATCTGATACAACCATGATTATGAGGGGGGATATCTAAACATAATTCTTGCTATATGCCAACAAATAAAGGACATATGCATGATGAGACTACAAGAGATTTAATAGTCATAGATTGCAAGTGCATTGATAGGAATGAGGATAGTAAAATGTTAAATGCATATAGATATGCCATTGTGGATGTGAATGATGATTGAACATGCATATATCATGAATAAAGACTCAACGTATATTTTTTTCATAAGTAATCTATGATGACTAACCATGGATTAGTGAACAAGTAACTAGGAATAGGTTGATTGTATGGCTAAAGATGTTGATGAGGACATTGCATAGAGTCTTGTTGGGACAATGATATGGATTAAAAATAATTTATCAAAAGTTTTCTAAAGGTAAATTTAAGAACCCTCTCAAAGATTCCAGTTGATCAATTAGCATCCCATAACTAGTGATAACCAAGTAGGTCTAGTTTGGTATGCACAAAATATTGAGAGGGGATTAGGTAAGAATTATCTCCTTGAAATTTTAACATAAATAGTGAAATAAATGCATGAATGGAAATTAAATCAAGACTTACCATTTTCTATGCTCAAGGTGATGTTCATGGTCACCTAACAATTCCATGTTAAAGGGAGTAAATGATTTTTGGTTGTTTACTTCCCTATGGAAGAGGAAAACATGTGTTTGCCTATGAAACATGTTGTTGAATAATTTTAAGTTCTCATAAGGTAAATCATTGTTGCACATGAATGATGAGAAAAGTATAGGTAGTGCATAAGCATGTCAGTCTGTCTCAGTGAGGCATTGTTAAAATGCATGGTTGAATGCATAATGTAAATGTATGTTGATGATTATGCATATAAAATGAATAGGAAAGTAACTGAAATAATAGATTGATACTAACTCAACAAATTTAGAACATCTTAGGGGTTGGTGGATGCTAGAAATAGGGAGAGTTGCATGTTGACATAATCACATGTGAATGGATCACCAGAAATTTCTAACAAAGGAAACAAAGTTTCAAAAGATGAAGATAACATCTAAATACTCTAACATTAATTAAACATGTTTGATTTGTTGTTTATAAATCTTATTGCATGTGACTAACATGTTAAGATATTAATCTGGTCTTGTTAAGTAGATTTATTGTGTAAAATAATATATTGAATTCAAGGGGAGATGATCTGCGTACTTGGAAATGAATGCTCAAGAGAAATAGACCAAAGTGTTATGAATTTGACTTGTGCAAAGCAGGGAAAATTTTAAGAACCACCCTAAATCTATATGTATAATAAATGGGCTAATCCCTGTGATACATAGGAAAAATGGGAGGCAATTTTATCAATAATATAATATGTATATATAATTTTTTTGGCGAATCTCTCACTATATTATATTATCTCGTACAGTGATGGAGAATCTTTCACTGAATTATAAAATCTTGTAAGATCTTGGCAAATCTTTTACTGAATAATAAAACATTGTGAAGTCTTGGTGAATGTTTTGTTAAAGTATGAAACCATATATGATAATAAGAAAACATATTCATTAAACTCTAATATACTAACATACATGTTTGGAAAAAGAAACATAATTTTCTCTTCCTACAAACAATGTTCCAAGTTTTAGTGGCCATGTTTTTCAAGGTTCTTACAATACACTCTTTCATATCCTTCTATTAGTTTTGATAATATTCCACAACAAAGTTCTTGTAGGTGTTGATATTGACAACGAGTTCTGTCAAGGTAGGAGAGATTAGTCTTTTCTCTACAACTTTTGTCAAGCTACCACTTTTTTCAAGTTATCAAATTTCTTTCTTATTCCATAGAATCCAACTGCGAGATAAAAAAAACACATCAAGTTTGTTTACCCCAACACGCCAACAAGTAGCAAGCCCTAACTATATTATATAAGAAAGTATTAGGTATCCCAAGGGCTTGAAGGGGATCTAATTGAAAGAAGTGACCATTGTGAGAATCCTTCCAATCAATATATGAATATATAAATGTAGATTTATTATTATTTTAATTGGAAATCTTGAATTAAATAATAAAATTTAATTACGTCTCTCCCAATCTAAATTGTTTATTAGCATAATTCACTACCCTCATAGGTCTCACATTTTTTAACAACATTGTAACATGTAGATTAATTTTCTTTTTGGTGAACAATCTCCACCTTTTAGGAAAATATGGTGCAATGGTTCCAACCCCTACAGATCATTAGGACAAACTAAGAATAGCACAGAAGATGAAAGGTTGTACAAACCAACTTATTTTTCAAACAACTAATCCAACATCAGTACCTAAACTTTTTCATGAAGATATCATATTGAGAATGTTTGAAAAACTGTGAGAAATCTTTTGTGAGGGTGATGCAGAAAGAGTGATAAGGTTTCATTGTTTTGAATTTTTTTTGTTAAATCAGAAAAAGTTAAAAAAAAATATTAATGGAGATATTGGTATTTTTTACTAAATTTTGTGAAGTGACTAAATGTAGCTTTAACCATTCACCTTAAGATGTTCTTACAATTTAATTTCCTAAGTCTATTTAATATCTTCATTATCATAAAAACCAACCTATATCCATCTTAACTCCACATCTACCACTCTTAGGGGTGTTAGGACCTCAGATTGTCCCTTTTTGACCATACATTTTGCCATGATATCATCCTTTTCAACCTACATTTAAAAGTCCTTGTTAGTGTTTTAACCCAATTATCCCAAAGGTATGTAATGATTCTTCTCATCACTATACATTTAATCATTTATCATATAATCACGATATCTTCATATTTAATCTTTAAATTGTTAAGTGTTGAAAAGTTAAAGAATGATGTGCAGTCCGCATTGCTGAAACAGCCTGGAGGTTGCGAGACTATTTTTGCAGTTGCTGAAACAGTATAAACGGCACGCTAATCTTGAAGCTGAAACAACTGAGATTTGCATTCTAAATTTGACAGCAGCAAAGGAACCAGACTCATCACCGAG
This sequence comes from Pinus tabuliformis, assembly GCA_031772625.1. Taxonomy (NCBI): domain Eukaryota; kingdom Viridiplantae; phylum Streptophyta; class Pinopsida; order Pinales; family Pinaceae; genus Pinus; species Pinus tabuliformis. Next base: position 1,249,957,057 of record CM062819.1, read on the forward strand.
GAAGCTATTACACTGGATGTAACGCCTATAATCTAAAGACAGTATTACTGTAACAACATTTTGTTGATGGGAAATTGATTTCCCTATTTTTGTATAATGGGTTAAAATAGAATTTATAATGTAAATATTTTGTAATAGATGTCTCCTCTTTATAAAGAGGAGACATCTACATTAGAGGGGGATAGATGGTGGAAAAAGGTTCAGCTGAAGGAACAGGACTAGAATTCTTTTTGTAATATGACATATTGATGGATGAATAAAATTTTGTTCTAAACATCTTTTTCTAGTTCTTGTCTCCTGGGGAATCTTGTGAGAAGGACAAGGCCCACCTTCATCACAAGATTCACCCATTATATTTCTGCAGTGTGTCAAGTGTGTCTTTTATTCATGCCTTGTTAACAAGTACTGTTTGCTAAATATTGTTTATAATACCTTTGCTGAAACTCTATTTCTTCCTCAATTGATTATTGTATTATTCAAGTTAATTCATGAGTGTTTCACCGATGATTAAGTTACAGAGTGAATTGGCAGCTAACTAATCAGAGGCAGGTGCTGGAGATTCCTGCTCTGGGGATAGGGTCCTGACTCTCTGTTACAACACAACCATTGTTTTCCTTTGCAGATTGATTCTTTTCCATTATATGACTCTTTGAGTGGAATTAAGCATTATTTGATAGTTATCTGCAATAGAGTGTAATTGCTGTAATGCAGAGTGGAGCTTCAGTTTGTTAAAGTAAGGCGTGATTTGTTTGTACTACAACTTTTGTTGCTTTTAAAATTGAGTGCATATAGTATGCAGTTGCCTTTGAAATAACAAGACTTCCTTGGGTTGACAATTTATGTATCACTTTGTTGTTTAATTCAATAAGCAATTAAAGTGACCAACAAGGGGGATGAAATCTATTTATCCCTCTAAGCACTTGGTAGACCCAAAATTAAGATGGATCTAAGATGATAGAATTTCCCCTTTAAATAGTCTATACTCACATGAATACCATGGTATTACCATGCGTCAATACCATGGGTTATCATAAACATGGAGCTTAAAAATTACTATTAGTAATTTATAAAAATTAATAAAATTAATAATTGATTTTTATTTTTTATTTTTTATTTTAACAAAGTTAAAATGTTTAACATACATTAAATTACAACATCCATTTTTACTCTTGATCCACCAAGCCCCGAGAGGGATCAAATATTTTTTCACTCTATGCTAGTTTTCATATCACGATATTTGATACCTCTCGGGGTTTAGTAGATCCAGAGTAAAGATGGATCTATGATGGTTTAATTCCCCCATTTAAATAGGCTACTTTCCACGTGAATTCCATGGGTCAATACCATGTGCCATTTTTATTTTTATTTTTATTAATACTAATATTAGGGTTAATAATGTTTTTTTGCATGGTATTAATAATAATCTAGCCCATGGTATTTGGCCCATAGTATTTTTCCCATAGGTTTCACCTAAATATAACGCATTTTTTGAATGTTCATAAATATAAGGTGACTTATGGAGTAAATATAAAAAAATGTTTTATTTGTTTACCATACCTCTCGTTTATTTATATTTTTATTAACTTACCATACCTCTTTTACAAATATGGTATTTGGCCCATAGGATTCACTTAAATAAAACCTCTTTTTTGAGCCTTCATAAATAGAAAGAGGGTTATGGACTAATATAAAAAGAGGTTTTATTTATTTACCATATGTCTAGTTTATTTATTATTTTATTTATTTACCATACCTTTTGAGTAAGTATAAAAAGAGGTTTTATTTATTTACCATACCTCCACTTTATTTTTATTTTTATTTGTTTACACCCTTGCATGCATATAAGGTGACTTATGGAGTAAATATAAAAAATGTTTTATTTATTTACCATACCTCTCATTTATTTATATTTTATTAATTCACCATACCTCTTTTATAAATATGGTATTTGGCCCATAGGATTCACTTAAATAAAACCTATTCTTGAAAATTAGGGCAAATGGAAGGTTGTTACTCCTAATTTCAAGGGCTAAATTTACCTTTTTTACCCTCTTCCTTAAAATAAGGTGGGTTATTTGAGGCGATTTGTAAAAATGTACTATGATACAAAATATTCGCCCACTAAAAATTTAAAACCCTTTAATTTCGCCAAAGGGCGAACATTCGCCCCTAAAATTTTCCATGGTGCAAAGATATTAATTGAGGATAAAAGAGTTGAGTATAGATATATATATATATATATATATATATATATATATATATATATATATATATATATATATAAATGTGCCAATGCTCAATCACTGTCTCATTCCTATAAGATATTCAAAATAAGTAAATGAGTATAATGAGTTGACTACTAGATTAGAAAATGGTGAAGAACATGTTTTAGTTAGTTGACTAACAATTAATATGTGATAAAGTGGTGAAAGGTTAAGGTTTCTTTCAAAAACATCTTATTAAAAGGCCAACTAATTGTAGTACTTAAGATAAGAAATTTCCTTCATCAATCAAAAGGAACTTCAAACACCATCAACAAAACATGCATAGGGTTTGTAGCCATGCAAGTATGGAAATCAGCTAATACTACAATGATTGGTACGTTGAAGGAATTGGATAAGAATTCCTTAGGTTGAGTTTATTTTGCTTCTAAACCAATTGAAATTGAATTTTTTATTTGAAGGAGACAATGAATATAAATTCCTTAGCCTTGAGTTAATATAAATTGTTGGAAAAAAAAAAGTTTGACTACCTATTGTAGTGGCTAAAACCACCCTCCAAAATTTTGCCTATGCTTCGTTTTGGAGCCTCCCTCCTAAATCACAGCAACTCATATTGCACTGGCCTAGGTACTTATGCTTTGATTGAGCTTTATCTTTTGCATTTTGGCTTCTGTTTTCTCACTTGGTTTACTGCCTAACCCATAAGTTGATCTCTTGACTTAGTTTTCACCCAGTTCGAGGCTTGCCTTAGTGAACTATGTAATCCTTGAGAGAAACTAGCCTTTCTCTCAGAAATTGAGCAGAGCTAGCTGACAGCGAGCCTTCAAATAGTAAATTGCGTAGAGCCTGAGAGGCAACCCATAACCACTCATCTAAGAAATTTCGTAGAAGCTTCTTGCTCAGAAGTTGCTCAATGCATGAGCCAGTGAATTGCCCAGTCCTTTCCAAAACTGCACAATCTCTCTGATCCATGCATGGTAGATTTCCTTGAAAAATCAAAAAGAAAAAATCAAAAGAGCATCCATAGAAAATAGATATCTATTTTTAGCATCCCAAAGGAGACACTTGAGTTATTTTGGAAACTTCTGCCAAGTGTTGTTTTTTCCTTAATTTTTGGCCTTCGCATCATAAACCCTAAATAAAGAAAATCTATTTAACCTACACTACTAGAGATCATTTGAAAATTTTATCTTGGAGCTTTGGAATTATTGAGGAGATCAAGGAGACTTCGGTGTGATCGTAGTTTCTTTTTCGAGTGACTCTTGCTTTTCTAGTCTTTTGCTGCTTTTTTTGTCTCTTTTGTTTGTTTAGCTTGTGAGAGTGTTGTTTCAATCATTTTTTTGAATGAATGTTGGATTTTAAACTTGTTTTAGCTTCTAAAAGTTTTGTTTTAAGTTTTTCATTACCTTTCCAAAATGTTGGATGCATCACCCAGTTTTTGCACTAATGGTCATTGTTGCGGTGACTCTCTCCACATGCTTCGTTTTCCTTTAGTTTGATTGATTCCTACACTTGTTTCACTCGAATGCATCCTCATTCACTTAGATATGCACCCATCATCATGTTATCCTTCATATATGATCGATTTCTCACTCCCCTTGGGCATATTTGGGCTTCCTTAGCTCGTATCTCATTTTCCAAGCATGGACTGTGAATTTTTGGAGCTCAAGTCCTTAGCCTTGGCTTCTTGAATTATGTAGAGGTTGCCCAGTCTTGGCTCCAACTACGAACAACACAGTTCCAACAGCCTGACCTGAGTCTTGGTCACTTAGACTTTGCAATGTGTAATCTCTCCTGGCCTATGCCTAGACTGAACTATGCATTGTGCAATTCCAATCAGTAAGACCTCCCCAATGACTATTGTGACTACACAATACATTGTTCCAGCTGGCAGCCAGTCACCTCTATGAGCCAATATTACATAATCCCTCCCAACATTTTCACAGTTTGTTGCTTGGTCTGATTCTTGAAGTGCTTTTGGTTTCAAGCTAACATTTGAATGCCATGAGTGTCCTCTCTGTCTCTAGGTACAACAGTTGTTGAGCAAATATATAGAAGTTACAAGTAACATGGCTTCCAAGAGAGTTGCATCAAAGGATATTGTTGAGAGTAGCATTGGGAAGCAGTTGAGTAGGTGTCAGTGAGTTTTCCAACTTATGCAGATACTCAGTTGTTCATTGAGAAGGGCATGAAACTAACATGCCAAGAAATCAAGGATATATTTGCAGAGGAATTAAAGGAAGACTTAGAGGATCAAGAGGTTTACATCATTATCCACCAGTTAGGCTTACATAAGGTTGCATGCAGGTACCACACCATCCCATGTGTGGACATCATCCACTGGATTATCTCACACACAAATCCAGAGACTATGACATTGAGCAGTGCGAGTGGGATAGATATTGCCACCTTAAGGATGGAGAACTATTAGGAGATGTATCATTTAGCTTAGCTGGTGAACCACATGGACACACTTTAATATGCCACCCATAGCTTTGTGAACACCAGAGATACTGTAAAGTGTTGGGTGAAAGAGTCGCAAAGTTCAGAATGATACCCAATCATGTTTACAAGACAAAGTCTCTTAGGAAGGTCTACTAGTTCTTAATCATCTTTGCATGTCGATTATACGGTTAAGACAACACAAAGACCTTTCCTGAAAATTGGGTGGTTGTGTTATACCAGTTGGTGAGTGATGAAAGGCCATTCAACTGGTCGGATTTTTTGGATCTTCAGTTGAAATTCCATGTGACTAATGCCTGGAGTCCACCCAAGGATGAGAAAGAAATATTCTACATGTTTTCATATTTACTTGATGCAATTTGAGCCCAGCATAAGTTTCCTAGCATGAGTTGGACATGGACACCAAAAGAGTCTGTCATCAACATTTATTGCAAGTTGCTTTCTGATTGTAGCTACTGAGGAGTTATGACAAGGTTGACTGACCATTTCATCATCTTGTTGTACAAGTTTATCTTTGAGTAGGATCCAACTTGAATGTCCCAAGAGGCGATGGAGGAAATACTTGACATTGCAGATTGGTATGCCTCACCTGGTGGCACCTTCATCAGGATGTTCGGAAGAGAGAAGCCTATGCATGTTCTACCAAGGTATGCCACGGATAAATTGGTCATGCAAGAGGTCTCATACCACATCTCCACAGGGTTATTAGCAAGGCTGCATAGGAGGAAGAAGGAACCATGGCCTGCTCTTCCTTTGCAGATTGGATTGTATGAGATTAAGAGATTAAAGGATGCAGATGTCGAAGTTAAGGAAATAGTGAAGTTCAAGTTCAGTACCAAATACTTTAATTTGTATGATCCCCATGGTATTTTCAAGAACCATTGTGCGAAGGTGTACTATCCAGGGATCCATGTGACATTTCATTGGGCAGGGGAGGACCCTTGGAGGTATTGCTACAATGACTCCAAGCCCAATGAACCTATCAATGTAGCCACAACATGGTAAGTTTCTCTGCAGGCAGCAACAACGTAGGAAGCAACATTAGCAGCAGCAATAAGCAGCAAACCAATGCAGGACAAGGGTAAGAGGAAGATTGCTGAGAACCCAGAGGTTGAGAAAAGCTACAAGATGAAAGCAGATCCTATCACTGAGAAAGTTGCTTTGGCAGTAGAGGTAATGATTCGAATTGGATCCTAGAACACTCTCTAAGTTTTCATGATTGTTTCAAATTATGCTAAAAGATTCAAGTCCTAGAAAAATCAAAGCTATCAGAAGGAATCCTCGTAACAGTTGTAGCTGTGGCTAGAGCGGAGCAATGAGGACCCTCGGTCAAGCGCACAAACCGTTGGCCCATGGTAACATGCATTGGCACAAACTGGCAAAACCGGAGGCCAAATCAAGAAACGGGGGTGGTTTCTGATACGCGATTAGCACTAAAGCACTAATCACGTATCGCAGGGTGTACCCATCAGTGAAGGAAAGCCCCGAAGTGCCTGGACCCAAAATTGTTAAAATTTGGAAAAGCAACGCATTTGATTCCATAGCGTGGGATTCCACAAATCGGTAGGATATTGGAAGGCCTCGAGGCGATAAGCAGTTTTGATTGAGTCTCGCCCGATGCACACATTGAGCAACACGCGTTCAGCAGATGAGAGAAAAAATCACCCGCATCGGATGGGCAAACATCATGTGACTTGTCCACCCGATATGAAGGACGACCGTAGGATCTGGGGGGCCAGATCAACGACGAAGATACATATTGATGACTGACCGGATTTGACAGGTCAAAAAGCAAGATGATAGGGGATTTGAAGTCCAACGTGGATGATGAGTTGGAAAACGATTCATGATTCGTGGGCGATCTTGAAGCAAACAAAATTAATGGCCATTCAAAAATGATTCAAGGAATCTGACACCCAGTTCATTGGGAAACAGGTTGCCACCTCCCTGCGAGGTGTTACCTAGTGATGATGACACAGAGCAGAGGAATTCAAATGGATAGAGGTAAGGAAACTAGAAGTTTGGGAAGTGGAAACAAACAGTGAAAAGAATAGACTGGCTTTAAAGCCGTGACCTGACAGAAGCAGAAAAAAACACACACAGAGAGGCAGACAAGAGTTAGCTAGACGTAGGAACTTAGCTAATAGCAAAGAACAGAGAGTAGAAGCTGAGCTGACCTAAAGGCAACATCAAGCTAGACAGAGCCAGAGAGAGTTAGAGATTATGTGTACTCCATTGAAGGCTTGAGAGGTTCAAGCAAACTCCTTGGCATGAGCCTGTCATACTACTGTGACCCTCAGAGGTCGAGTTTCAGTAAGGAGAGTATGTGCACTCCATTCCTACTGACTTCATTTTGTTTAGTGAGTCTTGAATTGAGCTCACTATTGTAAAAAACTTTTCTTGAAAACATAATAGAGAGGCCACCATTGAAAGGCTGGACCAAGAGACGTAGCCCAGGAGCATTGGGTGAACTCCTTATTAAACTTGTTTTGTTTACATTTTTGAATGTTATGTTTTCTCTGATTGCCTCAGTGTCTATGTATTCTAGCAATCTTATCAATCCATTTCATAAGTAACATAGGCACATCCATGCACATGAGTCTGTAATACCTTTAATTCTTTGTCCTGGATAAATTCTAGATCAAGTGGTATCAAAGCTCTAGGTTACTAAGGTTAGACAAGCTTGTGCTGGATCTTGTTGTTGAATGCTAACTAGATCAAAGCTTAAATTAGGAGAAGGAGAGTTGGTTGAAACTAACTCGGAAATTGGAAGAGTCTATTCTAAGTGGAAAATGTCAGAAGCAAATCCCTTGGAATCAGACCCCCAGTTCATGGATGGTTTTATGACCATGAGATCCATGGTGGAGGAACTGTATAGGGAATTTAAGAAAAATAAAGATGAAGATTCATCAAACTCCAAACAAGACAAAGGAGTAGAAGAATCTCTCCTCCATGACCACTCTAAAGGCAAAGGGAAAGAAGAAAAATTTATCACACCTCCTAATAGCCCTGAAAATGAAAAGAAGACATCTTTGATTAAATTAGATGTTAAATTTGATTTACCAATATATGATGGAGAGTTGAATGCAGAGAAGCTGGATAACTGGATCAAATAGATTGATGTTTGTTGCAGAGTGCAGAGCATTGACTCAGACAATAGTAAGATTCAGCTGGCCAGCCTACGCCTTGGAGGCATTGCCTTGGTATGGTGGGAAGGCAGGACACAAGCTAACATGAAGAAACATGGTAAGATTCTTTCTTCTGGAGTGAATTTGTTTCTGCAATTAAAAAGCAATTCTATCCACGAGCCTACATGCAGCAAGCAATGATGAGCTGGCAAACTCTTCGACAACTAAAAGGGAAAAGTGTACAAGGTTACACCCAAGAATTTAGGAAAAGAGCTTTGATTTTAGGAATTTATTTAGACTCGCCTGAGACTCTGTTGAAGTATATAGGTGGTCTATACAGCTACATGAGGCACACTATCGTCATGTTTAATTGTACCATCATAGATGAGGTATCCATTCAGGCTACGCATCTAGAAGCTAGAGGTAAGAATGGAAACCCAGAAGTTGGGGGATCATCCAAACCCACTAGAAGCAAAAATAAGGAGAAAAGAAAACAGAAATGGAAAGAGAGGAAGAAAAACACTATACAGAAAAGCAATTCTTCATGCACTCACTGTAAGAAGGATGGGCATGATGATGAACACTGCTAGATTCTGCATCTGGAGCTGAAACCTAAGAAGTTCGAGGGCTAGAAGAAGAAGACTGTTGCAACTATTCAAAAGGATTTGGGGTCAGACTCAAGAGATGAAGCAACAATCACAGCCACAGGTATAAAAGGTAAAAATTATAAAGCATATACTAGTAATTCTGCACAATCTACTGATAATGAAGAAAATGAGAGAAAGAGACATGATATTTTTCATATTCGAGTTATTTCCAATCATCAAAAGATTGATACTTTGTTTGATAGTGGTTCACAAGTAAATTTAATTTCTGAAGCAATTGTAAAGAAGTTGGGATTACTAACCACACATCATAAGAAACCATATCCATTAGGTTGGTTATGTGATAAAGCAAAGTTACAAGTGACTAGACAATGTAAACTTAAGTTCTCTTTTGGGTCAGAATTTGTAGATGAGGTTGAGTTAGATATAGTTCCTTTGGATAAATGTGGAATTGTTTTAGGAAGTCCTTACTTGTATGATAATAAAGCTATTTGCTATAGAGCTGAGAACAAGTATCTACTCGTTAAAGATGGAATCAAATATATTGTAAGAGCTCCTAAGCTCAATAATAATTATACTCTCATAAACTCAGGGCAGATGAAACGAATTGTAAATTCATGCAAACAATTTTTATTGATGGTTGTAAAGGAAAAGAAACCTAATAAAACCAATGTATTTGAGGGTTGTGATGCTAAACAACAAGCTGATTTAGAAAAAGTTGTTTTAGAATATGAATATTGTTTCAAGAACCTAAAGGTCTGCTGCCCAAAAAGGAGATAGTGCATGATATTAATTTGCAGCAAGATGCTCATTGCCTAACATCGGAATGTACAGGTTGTCCGCTTTAGAGAATTCAGACATCAAGAAGTAGGTATAGGATCTATTCGAGAAGGGGTTCATCAGACCTAACACATCACCATGTGGGTCTCCAATTGTTCTGGTGAGAAAGAAAGATGGCTCATGGAGAATGTGCATTGATTACTGAGCAATGAATAAGATAACGATCAAAAATCGTTATCCCCTTCCTCGCATAGATGATCTATTAGATCAGTTGAAAGAAGTTGTTTATTTTCCAAGTTAGACTTGCATAGTGGCTATCATTAGGTCAGAGTTGTAGAGCAAGATGCATGGAAGACTGCTTTCAAAACAAAGCAGGGACTATATGAGTGGTTGGTTATGCCTTTTGGCTTAACTAATGCTCCTGCTACTTTCATGAGAATAATGAATGACGTACTCAGACCTTTTCTTGATGATTTTGTTATTGTATATCTGGATGACATTCTTATATTTAGCAAAACATGGGAAGAACATTTAAAGCATGTTAAGCAGACTCTAGATGTTTTGAAAAGAGAAAATATTTATGTTAAACTCTCAAAATGTGAATTTGGAAAAACATCTTTGAATTATTTGGGACATATAGTAGGGGGTGGTGAATTGAAGATAGATCCCTCTAAGGTTGCAGTCATTGTAAACTGGCCTAAACCCAAATCTGCTACAGAAGTTAGAAGCTTCTTAGGAGTAGCACAATATTGGAGAAAGTTTATTTCTAACTTTTCCTTAATTGCAGCTCCCTTACATGCTTTAATAGGATTGAACAAGGTGTTTCAGTGGGGAGGCAAACAACAGAAAGCCTTCGACACCTTGAAAGAAAAGATTAGTACAACACTAGTACTAGCACTGCCCGATCTTCAAAGACCATTTGAGATTGAAATAGATGCTAGTGACTATGCCATGGGAGTAGTGTTGATGCAGCACGGTAAACCCATATGTTATCATTCTGAGACATTTAATTCTGCAGTAGTTAACTATCCCACATATGATAAAGAATTGTATGCATTAGTATAGAGTGTGAAAAAGTGGAAACATTACTTAATGGGCAAAGAGACAGTTATACATACTGATCATCAACCACTTCAATATCTACACTGCCAAACTAAGTTGCAACAATCAAGACACTATATATGGATGGGTTTTCCACAACAGTTTCATTTAGTCATCAGATATAAAAAGGGCATACACAATAAAGTTGCAAATATGTTGTACAGACCAATTATAAATGCATCTACTATACTTAAGCATAATTCAGTATTGCATGAGAGCTACATTGAACAATATTCTCAAGATATAGATTTTAAAGATGTATATGCAACTTTAAGTCAAGGCAAACAGGTAGAAGAATTAGATTATCATGTTAAGGACCAACTCTTGTATCATTTTGGGAAGCTATGCATTCAACAAACTGAAAGAGTAAAGATAATTCGAGAAGCACACACTTCTCAAATATCAAGTCACTTTGGTGTAAGTAAAACCATTGCATAGTTGCAAAGATTTTGTTATTGGCCAAAAATGAATGAGACGATTTCTAGATATGTAAGAGGGTGTACCATGTGTGCTAAAAGAAAGCCCAGCAATAGAAAACTAGGCTTGTACACTCCACTACTAGTTCCTTCTCATCCTTGGGAAAGTGTTTCCATGGACTTTGTTGGAGGACTGCCTAAATCTAGGAAAGGCCATGACTATTTATATGTTGTTGTGGATAGGTTCAGCAAAATGTGTATTTTAATACCTTGTAACAAATAGATTATAGCTGAACAAATTGCAAAGTTGTTCTTCCAGCATGTATGGGTCCATTTTGGATTACCCACTTCCATAATATCAGATCGAGATACCCGATTTGTTGGGAAATTTTGGTCAAGTTTGTGGGAATTGATGGACACCAGGCTGAAGAAGAGCACAACTTTTCATCCGCAAATAGATGGCCAAACTGAAGTGGTCAACAAGACAGTGATCCAGTTGCTCAGAGGCTATTGCAGCAAGCATCCCAAACTTTGGGATGAACATTTATGTTATGTGCATCATGCTTACAACTGAGATAAACATTCTTCTACACAGAGATCTCCTTTGGAGACCTGTTTTGGTTTCACACCGAGGTCTCCCTTGTATTTTGTCTTTGGTAAAGACATAGCAGCTGATGGACATAGAGATGTGGACAAGGCAACCAATTTCATTGAAAAAATCCAAAAGATTCACTAGGAAGTATAGGAACAACTGGAAAAGAGCCAAGCCAAGTACAAGGCAGGGCATGACAAGCATCAGATGGAGCATAGTTTCCAAGTTGGTGATCAAGTTTGGCTGTATATCAGCAAAGATAGAATGCAAGGTGAAGGTAAGAAGCTAAAGCCAATAAGGTATGGACCTTTCAAGATACTTGAGAAAATTAGTGAGAATGATTTTCGCCTTGATCTGCCAGCTTACATGCACATCTACTCAGTCATTAATGCAGACAGCTTGAGACTATTTGAACCTTCATTAATCGAAGATCCCAAAGAGTAGAGTCAATTTACTTCTATTGATGATCTGTTGCCTAAATATCTTAATGAATTGCAGGCAGATACAATTCTGGACAGGAAGGTATGAACTACGCACAAAGGGGATGTTGAATACCTTGGGATTGGACTCAAAGGTTCAAAATCAAGCAGTGCGAAATGGATAGAAATTGAGCAAGCGAGGAACCAATACCCTCACTTGATTGATGCTTAAAAGAAAACCAACTTTTGGTGGTCCAAAATCTTTTTCATTGGGAAGTCCATGATCCGAATTGGATCCTAGAACACTCTCTAAGTTTTCATGACTATTTCAAATTATGCTAAAAGATTCAAGCCCTAGAAAAATCAAAGCTATCAGAAGGAATCCTCGTAACAGTTGAAGTTGTGGCTAGAGCGGAGTAACGAGGACCCTCGGTCAAGCACGCAGATCGTTGGCCCATGGTAACATGCACTGGCACAAACTGGAAAAAACGAAGGCCAATTCAAGAAATGGGGGTGGTTTCTGATAAGCGCTAATCATGTATCGTAGGGTGTCCCCCTCAGTGAAGGAAAGCCCCGAAATGTCCAGACCCGAAATCACTATAAAATTTGTAAAAGTAATGCATTCGGTTCTGTAGCATGGGATTCCACAAACCAACAGGATATCGGAAGGCCTCAGGGTGGTAAGTAGTTTTGACTAAGTCCCGCCTGATGCCACACATTGAGTGACACACGTCTGGCGGATGAGAGAGAAAAATGCCTACATTGAATGGGTAAACATTGTGTGACTGTTGGTATTATGATTCAAGTGTTGTCCTTGATGGCAACTCACTCAGAGGTTGGTACAGGTGCTCAGAGGTTGGTACAGGTGATGGCAACTTAATCAGAGGACAGATCTTAGTACAACATGCCAAGAAAGTTCATACACGTAGGTTCGTTAAGCCCAAGTCGCGTATACAAGCAGGTTCACTATATACTAAGTCGCGTATACGCAGGTTATCTATATATCAAGTCGCGTGTACACGTAGGTTGGCTTCAGTAAAAGAGCGTGTATGTGGAAAAGTACCTTTGGTCCGTGGCGGTTAGTCCTTGGAAGTTGTGCCTATGGTTTCGGACCATGGTGTCTCGACGGGCGTGTCGATCCCTCGTTTTGAGGTTGATGGTATTGTGTTACTATGGTTTTGGACCGTGGTATTGTGAAGTACCTAAGGCTATATAAGGAGAAGATCATTAGGCAAAGGTGCAAGTATTGGGTGTCTGACGAAGTGAGAAGATCTGGTATTGCTGGTTATCTGTTCAGGACGCTTGGCAAGGGTCGGATCTGACAGCGAAGGTATAAGTAATTATTTCTAGATCTGCACGCGGGTTGCCTTTGGTGAAAGTGCATATACACGCGGTTTTGGTACAGTGAAGTAGCGTATGCATAATAAGATTTGATATTTCAGGTTGCTGCTGATTCTGGTGGTTGTTGCAGAGTTCTGGCTCTGGTTTGGGTTCTGTGATCTTGATGACAGGGTTTCAGTGATTCAGTATTGGGTTGTTTAATGAATTATGATGCAAGTATAAGTTGATGATTGTATTGCAGTAATGTTTGTTGTGTACTCTTGGATCGAGTCTGAAAATTGATGAAATGTGGTCCCTGAAGGTTGTAGGGTCAGCACCTATGTACTAGTAAATAGATCGGCTAGTACAAGAGCTGAGGGGGTTGTAGCTCCCTTCCAAAAGTAGTTGGAAAAACGAGAGAGGGTTGTAGCCCTCTGCAGGTTGCAGCCTGCGTGATGGTAAAGGACTGCACCAGTACATTGTAAAAGAAGTTTCTTATTAAAGAAGAAAGAGACGAATTGCAGCAGGTGATTTTCACCCACATTGGGTTTCCACCTTATATCATGGTGTTCATGTGTGTGGCTCTTGTGTGATGTTCTGTTCTGTTATACTGCACCTGTTTACTGTTAATATGCTTAATAATGTTCTGATGCATTTACTGAAGATTAAGCTAACTGAATTATAAGATCTCTGGATATACGCTAGTTGTATTAGACACAGTAGCGTGTACACGCGGTTTCACTTAATTGAAGTAGCGTATATGTTTCTGAGTATGAAATTGAAAAGGTTTTACTGATCTGATAATACTGATTCACCCCCCCCTCTTAGTATTATTTCCAACAATTGGTATCAAAGCAGGTCCTTCAGAGGAAGCTTGATCGCTTGAAGGAAAAGATCCATCAGAATGGCTAATCCAGAAAGAGAGGCACACATCAGGCCACCAGTCTTTGACGGGAACAATTTTACTCACTGGAAGATAAGAACCACTGCATATCTACAATCTCTTGGAGCAGAAGTTTGGGGAATCGTAGAAGGAGGATACAAATTCCCATCAGCAACTCCTACAGATCCAGCAGAGAAAAAGCAATATGAGCTCAATGCCAAAGCTGTTACTGTCCTATTGAGTAGTTTGACTCAATCAGAATTTATGAAGATCATGCATTTCAAATCAGCTAAGGAAATATGGGACAAAATCGTTACAAGCTACGAAGGAGATGATCAGGTAAAAAGAGCAAAGCTTCAAACTCTCAGAATCCGGTATGAAACTCTTAAGATGCGTAGTAATGAAAGCGTAGCTAATTATTTCCTGCGTATGGATGAGATTGTGAATTGTATGAGGGATCTGGGTGAAGAATTTGAGGAAGTTGTCTTAGTTGAAAAGGTTTTGAGATCTTTGTCTACTAAATTTGATTCTAAAGTATCTGCCATAGAAGAAAAGGAGAATGTGCAGAAAATCACCATGTCACAGCTTCACGGGATCTTAACTGCTTTTGAAATGCGACAAGAGGTACCACCAGAGGCCACATTCGAAGTATCAGAGGAAGAAGATGAGGTAAATTTTGTCAAGAATCTTGAACGGGGAAGTGGACGGTTCAAAGGTAAGCTACCTTTCAAATGTTTTCTATGTAGTAGAGTTGGTCACTATGCTGCTAGATGTCCTCATAACAAAGGAAAGATATCTGAAGAAGATGGTAGAAGCTATTATACCCATATTAAAAGTTCATTCAATGATAGTGAAGATATTAGAAGTCTCATGGCACATAAGAATAAGAATGCTTCATCCAATAATAGCCAAGATATTAAAAGTCTCATGGCACATGAAGAGAAGAATGCAGAAACTGAAGAAGTTGCCAAATTAAAAGAACAATTGGAAACAGAAATCAGGGTAAGGGAGCAATTGCAGGATATAGTAAAGGATCAGAGTACAACTATTCAGAGACTTGAATCAAAGATCCTCTCTCTAAAAGAAGATCTTAAAAAATCAAGAGAACAGAACAGAGAAGATTTTGAAGATCAAGAACATGAAGTGACCAAACTAAAGCGACAAGTGGAAGAAGGAAGAAAAGTTGAAGAAGACCTAAGGAATCAATATCTGAAAAAGGAAGAACAACATCAAGTTGAGGTAAATATCTTGAAAGGTAAAATAGAAGAAAAGGATAAGCTTTTATGATTTCAAGATAGTACTAAAGTCTTGGATGATATTCTTAATAGTCAAAGGTCTCCTGCTATCAAGACTGGTCTTGGTTTTCATGAATATGTTGAAGGTGAATCTAGTTCACAAGGTGAGGCAAGAAACTCTAATGAGAAATCTGAAATGCTCAACAAGGAACAACCAAGGAAAGAAATTCCTCAAGGAAGATCCTTTACTCCTAACTATGGACGTGATAGACGATTATTTCCTCCACTGAATAATGTTGAATGTTATGTATGTCATAATCTTGGACATGTTGCAACCAGATGTAGAAGTAGAATGGTTCAAGAAAAATCATCGCATCCCAGGTATTTCAGAGGATATTGCTTTGCCTGCAATGCATATGGACACAAAGCAATTGATTGTCATAGAAGGAACATAAAAAATGTAAGGTGTTATACATGCAACAACTATGGGCATAAAGCAAGGGAATGCAGGAGCAGATTTCAAAATTCAAAACAAGAGGACCATACATCATCACAGTTCCAGGAATTGAAGAAGACAGAGACAGAAAGGTGTGGCATAACTCAGACAACTGACATAACAGACACAGGGGAATCTGAAAGTGATGAAATTCAGTATTCCATCCTGCATACGCTGATATAATGAAGACAAGTAGCGTATATACGCGAGTTACAGGCTGCAAATTCGCGTATATGAAGAAAGGGCAGCAGAACAGACCCAGGTTCAGTCATGGTTGGCTCAGGCTCAGGGGGAGCAGAATAGACTCAGGAAATGGTTCAGTCATGGTTGGCTCACACTCAGGGGGAGCATATACTTCAAATAATTCATTGTTGGCATTATGGTTAGAAGTTGCTGATGAAACTAAATGATACATCTTGTTGTTTGATCAAAGGAATAGTATTGCAGGCTGATGCTTATGGTACAGATCTGAATGGCTGGTCTTAGAACCTGCATCTGCTCAGGGGGAGCGTGGATAGATTGGTACACTTTGGCATAAACAAAGGGGGAGCCAAATCAGAAACTTCAGCATGTACTCAGGGAGAGTATGGACAACAGTATGGACAGCAGAAGGTATACCAAAGAAGAAAATATCTTGGTCCGCCCTTTGCCCTTGATGTCAAAGGGGGAGAGTGACTTGGTGTGGTGGTTGCCATCAAGTCCAAAGGGGGAGATTGTTGGCATTATGATTCAAGTGTTGTCCTTGATGGCAACTCACTCAGAGGTTGGTACAGGTGCTCAGAGGTTGGTACAGGTGATGGCAACTTAATCAGAGGACAGATCTTAGTACAGCATGCCAAGAAAGTTCATAGACGCAGGTTCGTTAAGCCCAAGTCGCGTATACAACAGGTTCACTATATACCAAGTCGCGTATACGCAGGTTATCTATATATCAAGTCGCGTGTACACGCAGGTTGGCTTCAGTAAAAGAGCGTGTATGTGGAAAAGTACCTTTGGTCCGTGGCGGTTAGTCCTTGGAAGTTGTGCCTATGGTTTCGGACCATGGTGTCTCGACGGGCGTGTCGATCCCTCGTTTTGAGGTTGATGGTATTGTGTTACTATGGTTTTGGACCGTGTTATTGTGAAGTACCTAAGGCTATATAAGGAGAAGATCATTAGGCAAAGGTGCAAGTATTGGGTGTCTGACGAAGTGAGAAGATCTGGTATTGCTGGTTATCTGTTCAGGACGCTTGGCAAGGGTCGGATCTGACAGCGAAGGTATAAGTAATTATTTCTAGATCTGCACGCGGGTTGCCTTTGGTGAAAGCGCGTATACACGCAGTTTTGGTACAGTGAAGTAGCGTATGCATAATAAGATTTGATATTTCAGGTTGCTGCTGATTCTGGTGGTTGTTGCAGAGTTCTGGCTCTGGTTTGGGTTCTGTGATCTTGATGACAGGGTTTCAGTGATTCAAAATTGGGTTGTTTAATGAATTATGATGCAAGTATAAGTTGATGATTGTATTGCAGTAATGTTTGTTGTGTACTCTTGGATCCAGTCTGAAAATTGATGAAACGTGGTCCCTGAAGGTTGTAGGGTCAGCACCTATGTACTAGTAAATAGATCGGCTAGTACAAGAGCTGAGGGGGTTGTAGCTCCCTTCCAAAAGTAGTTGGAAAAACGAGAGAGGGTTGTAGCCCTCTGCAGGTTGTAGCCTGCGTACTGGTAAAGGACTGCACCAGTACATTGTAAAAGAAGTTTCTTATTAAAGAAGAAAGAGACGAATTGCAGCAGGTGGTTTTCACCCACATTGGGTTTCCACCTTATATCATGGTGTTCATGTGTGTGGCTCTTGTGTGATGTTCTGTTCTGTTATACTGCACTTGTTTACTGTTAATATGCTTAATAATGTTCTGATGCATTTACTGAAGATTAAGCTAACTGAATTATAAGATCTCTGGATATACGCTAGTTGTATTAGACACAGTAGCGTGTACACGCGGTTTCGCTTAATTGAAGTAGCGTATATGTTTCTGAGTATGAAATTGAAAAGGTTTTACTGATCTGATAATACTGATTCACCCCTCCCTCTCAGTATTATTTCCAACAGTGACTTGTCTGCCCGATATGAAGGAAGACCGTAGGATCTGGGGGGCCTAGATCAATGGCGGAGATATGTCCCGATGACTGACTGGATTTGACAGGTCAAAAAGCAAGATGACAGGGGATTTGAAGTCTGACGTGGATGATGAGTTGGCAAACGATTCATGATTTGTGGGCGATCTTGAAGCAAACAAAATTAATGGCCATTCAAAAGTGATTCAAGGAATCTGACACCCAGTTCGTTGGGAAACAGGTGGCCACCTCCCTGCGAGGTGTTACCTAGTGATGATGATGCAGAGAAGGGGAATTCAAATGGACAAAGGTAAGGAAACCAGAAGGCCGTGAAGCAAAAATGAACAGTCAAAAGAATAGATTGGATTTAAAGCCATGACCTGACAGAAGTAGAAAAAAACACACAGAGAGGCAGACAAGAGTTAGCTAGACACAGGAAGCTAATAATAGAGAACAGAGAGTAGAAGCTGAGCTGACCTGAAGTCAGCATCAAGCCAAATAGAGCCAAAGAGAGTCAGAGAGTCTGTGTACTCCATTGAAGGCTTGAGAGGTTCAAGCAAACTCCTTAGCGTGAGCCTGTCATACTACTGTGACCCTCAGAGGTCGATTTTCAGTAAGGAGAGTCTGTGCACTCTATTCCTACTGACTTCATTTTGTTTAGTGAGTCTCGAATCGAGCTCACTATTGTAAAAAACTCTTCTTGAAAACATAATAGAGAGGCCACCACTGAAAGGCTGGACCAGGAGACGTAGCCCAGGAGCATTAGGTGAACTCCTTATTAAACTTGTTTTGTTTACATGTTTGACTGTTATGTTTTCTCTAATTTCATCAGTGTCTATGTATTCTAGCAATCTTATCGATCCGTAGCATAAGTAACATAGGCACATCCATGCACATCAGTTTGTAATACCTTTAATTCTTTGTCCTGGATAAATTCCAGATTAGGAAAAGAGGGAGCAACAACTAAATAGAGTAGAGCAAAACAAGAAAGAAAAGAAAATGCTGGAGGAAGAAAAATTAAATTTGTTGGAAGTGGAGAAGAAGTTGAAGGAAGAGTAAGAGCATAGAAGGAGAGAGAGGGAAGAGAAGTAGAAACAGGAGGAAGAAGAAAGGACAGGTGTGATGACAGAGAAAAAACACCCATACAGGTTGAGGAGTTAGAATAGCCGACATCTGAAGAAGAGGGTGAGCAGATGTGGGATCGGGGGCTTTCTCAACAGATTGAGCAACTGATTGAAGTGACAGACATGGAGTTAGGACAAGAGCCACAAGATCAAGACACTGACCTCATGCCAAGGGTACCTGAGGCCACCTCTCAGTCTCTGCCACCTCTTCCCAAGCGAGCAAGAAGAGGTTGTTTTCCTTAATGTTGATCTAGTGATGGATGTGTACAATCTGTCATTTGACGAGTTGCAGAAGAATATTGCATAGGTGTGGAGAAATCATTTCCCAAATGATCACATGTCACCTACATTCATGAAGGAAAGGGTGATAGTGTCAAATGTCAAAAAGCATCCAGTTGCCATGGTCAATGTGTTAGGTCCCTATAATACTAGTGATTTCCCCATTACTATTGTCATTGCCCTTATTCTTATTATTGTGCCCCTATTGTCCCCATATTTTTATTATTGTGCCCCATAGAAGCCCACTATTGTTATTGTTGTGCCCTTATATTATTATTGTTATGTCAGCTTTGATTATATTGTGACCCCTTAGACTCCTATATATAGAAAGGAGGTTTTATCATTTGTATCATCCAAGAATTGTTCATTTCTATAATGTAAAGGAGTTTCCCCCCTCGAAGAGACTGATTTTGAAGTCTTTGATCTATCTTTTCTTCTATTTTTTGAGCTGGTTACATAAAATTTGGTGTTAAAGCTTTGGATTCTAGGGTTTCACTGCTCCAACTAGGTCATCGTGTCATTTTCACTATAATGTTTTTTCTACGACGTTGTAGAAGTTGAAATTAAAACCCATTTGAACTAAAATCTTAATGAACCTAGGGTCTGAATTTCCGATCTTTTGTCACTACATTTTTAGAGATAGGATCCAAGGAAATTAGGTTTTTTGTAGGCTCTCAAATTATATCTCAAACAATTGACCTGGGGAAAGTCGTCATAACTTTATCTCTGAGAATCAGAGTTAAATTTAATAAGATGTTACAAAAATAGGATGACCTATAGTTTTCTATGTATCGGTTTCAGGTCCTAAGGTCGAAACAATGACACGTGGTACTTCGTACAAGTTTGCTCTACTGAATCAGACTATAATTAGGTAATCATGGGAGATTTGTCATAATTTGTTTTTGGAGAATCCAATCTTGATAAGACTTGTGGGGTTGGAAAGAGGACTCAGAGGCCTGCTGCAGGAAGTAATTTCATACCTGGGAGATCTGAAGTTACAGAGATATAACAGATTCAATATCGAGCTCCTACAAAGTGAAAAAGGTGTGTAGTTTTTTAAAATTTTGCATAAGTTTGGTTGGAAAATTAGTTTGAAGGAATTCAAAGGGAACAATGAGGCACTATGTTAGGGTCCTATAATTTATAGGATCTCAAGGTGATTGAGTTTTTCATAGTTTGCAGATTTCAAATTGTTCATAGATTTCAATATTAAATTGATTTCACAAAAAAAAGAGAAAAGAAAAGAAATGAAAAGAGGGTATATAAAAAAGAAGAAAAAGAACAAAAGAGAAAAAAAAAGAAGAAAATGAAAACCCCAAATGTTGTTCAAATCATATAGTCTAAGAATGATTGAATAAATTTCAATTTCTATTGATAGGGTAGAAAATAAAGATCTTCCAAACAGTTTAATCTTGGCAAATTAGTAGCTAGGTAGAAATAAAATTGGTTCAACTATTTAATCTGGACCAATGGGAGAAATAAGTGATAGAGTAGGTTAGAAATGAAAGAAAAAGTGAAAGGGTTTGTAAGTCCAAATGCACCCTGCAAAAGCAAAAAGAAAGATGTTAGATTAGAAAAATAAGGGTATGTAGAATTGAGAAAAATTCAAAGGGAAAAAGACCTAAGAAATTATTTTTGTGGTGACACATCTCAATGTTTTTCCTAAGGTCGGGAAAAGAAATTAAAAGGGGAAGGGGTTTTTGTTATGTTTCCTAACCTTATTCTATACCCCTATATCCTATAGTCCACCCCTATGTATTTCCCTACCCCACTAGTCACTTACCCGTCACATCCAATCACTTACCCGTCACATCCAACTTTACCCGCCTCCATCTCTCACCTAATCTTTGCTTCCTCCATATGATCTGATGGCCCACATGCTTTTTTGGCCCCCCCTCACCCTTCTAAAGCTAATCTCGAAGGGGGTCCGAAAATGGTGGTTTCAAACCACCGACGTGTTAGACTCTTAGGATTTCACACCCCCCCTGTCATTCCACTTGCCACTCTCAGCCCCCCCCGAAAAGTGGTTTATGCCTTTAACTAAACCATTTTCCCATTGTGACTGTTTATCACCCCTGCCACCTCATGATGCCATCCTGTCCCATTTGCCTATCACCTCCATTCCCGTTGTTGCGCATTGAATTGGCTAGATCGTTAGCCAATGGACCCGCGCCAAGTCAGGCCAATCCAACGGGAACAACCCAAAGCTACAAAAGCACCATTTCACACCATTTACAAGTTTTAACATGCTCTCTTCATTAACAACTGCAATTCAAATTACTCTAGGCATACACAGTGAAAGCAGTGAGCACACTCATACAACAGTACAGTTGCAGAAGGATCTACTTTTTCTGCAATGATCATACATTCCCTTTCTTGAACCTGCTTTTGATTTATTCCTTTTCTTTCTCCTTCTCTGAATTCCCATTTCTTCTTATCCCCTTCTATTACAAATTCAATACAGTTCAGTTTTCAAAGGCTTTACAGAAGACAACCATGGAACCAAAGAAAAAGGAATATGAGGTGTTTAATCCAATGGTGCACCCACCATTGGATTTGGATCACATAACACTTGCAGACAGGGATTTTAAGATACATGAAACACTCTCATAGTTTGATTTATTTGACATCTACTGCTGGTGGGAGGATAAATTTGTCGATGAAGTGGATGACATAGGCCTATGGAACACTAATTTACCTTTCTATATCTTCCCTAAAGCCCATAGTTACCAAGAATTAATTAGAAAATTCCACTCATGCTACAATCCACAACAGTTTGTCAACTTATTCATAGAGGAAGTATTTTAATACTCAGTTTTGGTATATATGTTTGTTTATTTTTAGGTAGACAGGTTCCAGTTTTCAATGAAAAAGTTGAATGAGGAAGGTGAACCCCAATTTGTTATTTTCTGGACAACATTGGTGATGAAGGACCAAAAGGACTTCACCTACAAGACATTTGTAGAAATTTTTCTTCACCCAGCGATGAGCCTCCTCAGTGGGATTGCAGAACCTAGAATCAATGAAGAAATTAGAAGGATTGTGCAGTTGACAGACCAAGCAAGAACAGGTGATTGGTACTTGTACCAAAATTACACTAAATTAAGAGTATATGGCTGTGATTTGGCTCCTTATAAGTTGCCAAAGTTCCTCCCCTTCAGGATCTTTGCACTTGAATACATCAGATGAATGATCAATGTAGATGAAGTGCATTTTGTAGCAGCCAAGAAAAAGTCACAATTTAGGATCAAATCCCAGATTGGTCCTTTCATTTGTAACAACATAGCAGCAAGGGAAGAGGCAAATAAGAGATTCAAGGAAATGAAATTCACCCACAATTTTACATGGTCCTATGATCCATTGGGCATCATCTCTAAGAAAAGAGTGGAGAACAAGTCAACAGCCTATATTCACACTCAAAGGCTTGAAATTGAAAAATACATGAACCAGATTGAGTGGATGTCTGATACACTACAAGAGGTTGATGAAAAAGTAATCTCTTCCTCAAATGTATAAACCCCAAGGCAGCAAGAAAAGCAGAGAATAGAAGATAGGTCAGAAAAAGGCAAGGAACAAGAAGAGGGAGAAACAAGGAAAAGGCCAAGAGAGGATCAGTCATCAGAGACTGAATTCAAACTCAAATTTAGAAAAAAGGGTCAAGAGGCACATGGACATTGGCAAAGAATCACCTCAACAAACAGTCATCAATCTCATTGACATTCCTGATTCATCTACAAATATAATTGGAGAAAAGGAGGAGAACATCTTGAACACCTTCAGAGAGATAAAGATCAGGAATGAGATGTTGAAAAAGAGAACTTATGCCCAATTTTGGAAACAAAGTGAAACTTCTCAAGGAAAACTCCTCTCAGCCTTTGATTCAGAAAAAGGAAAAATGCATACAGAATTCTTGGAGGCACAGACATCAGAACCAAAAAATCCATCCGATTTCAAACAAACTTCTTTTGAATTTGATGTCAAGAACATTCATCCTATTTATCAGCCAGAAATGCACAAACAAACAGGTGAAATGATTTTTTCTACTCTAACTAGTACATCCATGAGTTTGTTTAAAATGCAGATGGCCTTGTCAAATGCTCAATCTCAGCTAAAGATGGAAAATATTTCATCTCATTCAAAGGAAAATAGAATTAAGTCTTTGGAAGACTTAGTAGTAAGGATTGGGTGTGATCCTTTAGATGTAAAAGTAGCAGAACAAATAATCAAGAAAAAGGAGTTGATTATAGCAACTTTGAAGAAGCAGCTCAAAATGCCTGCAACACATGATCCCTTGACCAAATAGATAGAGGAAACAGAGAGCCTGAAGGCCGAAATGCTAAAGTTAATAATAGAACAATCCCTCCAAATTAAAAAAATGGAAGTAGAGATGGATAAAATGATACAATAGAAAGATAAGACATCACAGATGGTCAACGCTACTATGGAAGCTCTTCCTCTCTCAGCACTTCCTATAGCCACACCAGCAACTGCTGCTATAGGGACAGGAAGCAGTACAAAATAGCTAGCCAGATACATGGAGGGCATGAATCTTCAGACTAGGGAGATTAAAATATTAAAAACCCAAGTCAGCGTTCTGCAAGACCAAATCAAAAGAACTGAAAGTGACCACTCACTAGAGATGTAGAGGGCAATGACCTTAATTGAAAGGTTGCAAAAATCAGAGAAAGAATCATCTATTGGGAACACTCTAGGAAGCATTAAGAAGATTATTTGGAATAACATAATCAATGGTATGAATGAAATTTGGCCCAGCATCCAAATTATATTTGAATGGAAAAAATTAGTTGAAAAAGCTAAAGAAGCTATTTTAGCTACAAATGAAGAGTTGGGAGACATGCCAGCAATAGCTAATAGGATAACCAAATTTCTAAATTCAAGAAACAAGTATGAGATGGAAGAACTAGGAGTAGTAGACATGACAGAGAATATACTTTAGGTGAAAAAGGTGTTGACTAAGAAGAGCTTGCATGTAAAACTAGAAGAAAAATGTCAAAATTTTGAGCTAACAGTGAACAGGGTTTTCAACAAAATTCAGCCTTTAAATTAGAAAGGTATCCCCTCTCTATTTGTCATAAATGAAAAATTCATGGCCAGAGAGGACTATGTCAAGAAACTCCAGGGCATAGCCATGGATGCTGCAAATCTTTCCAATATCAAAGGCAGCATAACAAGAAAGGCATTGCTAGAAGCTATTAGCAATTAGATCTACATTGAACATGAACTGAAGCATATTTTTGTAGTCAAACCAACTTTTGCAAAATACACTAAAGCTGATGAAATATACAGGAGGCTAATGAAGATCAAGAGTCCATATGAAGAAGCGTGGAGTGACCTGTGTGATTATCAAGAAGAGCGAGACAAGGATGATTGAAGTGAAAACGTAGTTCTAAGTTAGCGCCAACCATGTCAGCAGAGCCACTACAATTAAATTGATTTCTCAAGTAACAGAATCCCTAAAAAAGAGGAACAAATGTCCAATTTTTGTCAGCATGGCCACTTCGTGGTCACACTAATTGATTTTCTTTCAGTCTAATTAATAACATAATGACAAGTGTATAAGGAAATCACTGTAGGTTTTTGTTAAATAATTCATGCATTGGAAGTATTAGGGGTTGGACCCAAGTCATTTGAACTATCTTTTCTCTTTGGAGCATCAATAATAAGGACCATTTGCAAGATACTTGATCTTTTTTGACTTGGTGATGTCTTCCTTTTTGTCCTAAATATTTCTCTTTTTTATTCATTTATGCATCATTAAGTCTTATTGTAAAGCAGAAATTCTAGTTTAAGATATGTTGTTGGAGCACCTTATTTCTATCTGTGTTTGCAATCTAAATGTTTTCCTCTGATGTATGATTAAAAAATACTTAACTACTTTTTAATCATTACTGATATCACTTTTTTGTCATTTCATTTCTCACTTGCTTTAGATCCAGTAAAGATAGTTAGCTTGCCTTGTTAATGCTCTAGAAAATTGATGTTACCACCCAGACTTTGACTCCATAGCCCAATGGAAAGGATTCAAATATGATCTACCCCAACCAAACAAAAAAACAACCAAGAAATCAAGTGATAAATTTATTTCATCATTTTATATAGCCTAACACATTAAAGAATTGGAAATAAAGCTAAATCCTAAATATACAGAGAGAACCCTCTCTGGGTCTAGGAGGGCTAGATCCTAGACTCCTAAGCAGTTTGATGTATGTTTTGTGACTTTTTGTGGCCAATATTCAAAACCACAGAATGATAACCTAGTGGTGACCATACTAGGGAACTATTGAAAATTTATCCTTTCACTCGAATTCAGAGTACCTAGTTAAAAGATTTTTATGATAAGTTTATTCTTGAGATTGGTTTCTTTTCTATTTTTATATATTCAGTTTTTTTGTGTTTTAGATCTAAACAATGGCTCCCAAAAGAATCTCTACTAGATCCCATCTAGATCCAAATCCTCCTACCATAGTGGACAATCCTGAAAAGATCTTAAGGAAAACTCCTAGAATTGAGAGTCAGACAAGTAGTACATTTCTTCATAGAGCCAACTCATTTCCTGAAAACTTTGTTACCTTTAAAGATATCCAGTTTGATTTACACTTTGAACAAGGCTTATTCAGGACTAAATCAGAGAATTGGAAAGATCATATTATCTTTGATCCCTTAATCTTACCAAAGAGCCTAGTGAGAGAACTTTCTTCACAAGCTGAATTGGATCTTCAGCTTTTACAACATTTTGATACTCTACAAGATCTAGTGATAGATATCACCTCTGAAATCGATGATGCTTATCTCCAACATTCAGTAGAATTTAATGCCTTAAACATAGCAGCTTCTTCCTTCACATCTCAACCTGCACATATTCAGACACCAAGTCCTACTGCCTCCATAATTCCCGCTCCTTCTTTCATCCTTCTACATAAGGTTGTTCAAATTCCTTTACTCTCATTTCCACCTAGTACTATTCCAACCTCATCCACTTTTCAACTTCCCTCATCCACCATTCAACTTCCTTCAAGTGGTCCTCCACCACAACCACTAATCATGGTTGCCAGGTATGCTCCTTTGGTGTTACCAACCCCATTGGGTAATATGCCACAAGACTATTAGTCCAAGATCACACTATTTGATGGGACAGGTCCTTTAACAACCCAACAACATGTGGATAAAATGAATGATTGTTTTGACCTGTAAGAGGTAGATGACGAAAGTATTAAGCTCAGAATGTTTGCTCAAAGTTTAGGAGGAGAAGTCAGAAAATGGTTTAAGTCTTTGCTTGCAAATAGTATAAATGATATCCTGCATTCCACCAAAAATTTCTTAATAGATGGGAAGTCAAGAAGAATCCTTTACATATTCTATTAGAATATGGAAATATTAAAAGGGAGGTAGGTGAAGGTGTACAAAACTATTGTGCTAGATTCAACAATACCTATAATGCAATACCTGTAAATATTAAACCACCCCAAGATTTAGCCTTGATAAAGTTCCCAGATGGTTTTGATATAGATATGTCTTACAAGATTAGGGAAAGGAATTCTCCAACATTAGAAGTGATGCAAAGAGATGTTGTGAGTGTGGAAGCAAATTTACAAGAAAAAAGAGCTAAGATGAAAATCGAAAGGAGGGTTACTATAAAGGAAGAAGCTTCAACTTTTGTAGTAGAAGCCAAAATTGATTCCTTAGTAAGGACTATGGAAAGAATGATGGAGAGGATAATTTTGAATGAAAGAAATGTCCCTAGGGAGAACCCACCTGTCCAATAGAACTGAAATCCAAACCCTAGGAGAAACACTCCACAAATCAGACAAAGAGATCAAAGAGGCCCAGATCAACAAATTGGGCTACCATTTCAAGAAAATTAAGTTGATGAATATATAAGTGTAGTTGAAGAAGTTGAGGAAAATCAGATTAATTTAATGGGAACAAATGAAGATAGTTATGTTTTTCTTACACAAGAAGAACAAGAATTGTTTTTATTAACTCAAACAGAACTAGAATCTGAAGAATCTGATGACTATAAACATGGATTTGAGAATGCTATCTTAGAAGTCCATAGACAATATAATCTTAGGAGCAACAAAAACAATGCTAATTCAAATAAAAATGATTCTAATAACTCTACCAAGAAAAATTTAGAGCCTGATCCCAAGAAGATAGTTGAAATCTCTAAGAAAAATGAAAACAATCTAGAAAGGAGAAACACAGAAAATGTTGCTAAGAAAATAATTGATGTCTCAACAAAATTTGTCCAATCTGGAACGCCTACTGCAATTCAGCAAATAGAACTCATACAAAGGTTGTGGCTGAAAGGACTGATTTCTCAAATTTTCTTAAAAATCAAGCACCCTTTAGTATTGAGAACGAAATTGCTAAACTCAAGATCTATATTCCTCTTACTAAACTGGTAAACAAAGAATATGTATAGGTCCTAAGTTCTAAAGGTACTCAACATAGGAGAAAACACTAATACAGTGAACTTGAATGATGACCAGCCTGAACTTTTGTTTGGACAGAAGTTGATGGAAAGCCTCAAGAAGAGGGTGTTCCTCCATTTTATGCCAGCCTTAATATTCATGACAAGATGCTTAATAATACAATGTTAGATTCAAGTGCATCACATAATCTCATGCCAAAAATTGTTATGGAAAAAATTGGACTTGAAATCACTAGAACATACAAAGATCTATATTCATTTGATTCCAGCAAGGTTAGATGTTTAGGTCTCATTAAAGATCTTTGTGTCACACTAGCCCAGATACCAATGAAAAGTTTAGTGATGGATATAGTAGTAGCAGACATTTCTCCTAAGTATGGTATGCTATTATCAAGATCTTGGGGAGCTAAGTCACAAGGGACACTTCAAATGGATATGACATATGCCACCATACCAATATTTGGCCAACCAAGGAGACTGTATAGAGAAACCATAATGAAGTATATGGTGAGTAGCCAAAAAAGGCTAGACAACTATCCCCTCTACTATGTCCATACCGATCTAGATTCTTTCATATTGTACAATGATGGAGACATAGATACACAGGTCAATCAGGCAGAAAATGATCTCAGTGAAGGACTTGACACTCAAACACCCATTATCCAACAGGACCCTAAAACACAACCTCTCGAGAATAGGACTTTTGATGGCTCATGTGGTAAAATAGTGGCAGGAGAAGGAGTCTCGTTGTACAATTCAAAAACTAATCAGGCTGAAGGTCATTCTTACAAATTGAATTTTCTGTGTACAAACAACATAGCAGAATATGAGGCATTACTCTTAGGCTTGAAATTGCTTAAAAGGGTAGGTGCTAAAAGAATTTTTGTCCAGGGAGACTCTGAACTCATCATCAAACAAATTAAAGGTCAATACTCTGCAAAACATCCTAGATTGAGAGAATATCGAAATGTTGTGATTGATTTTCTCAAAACATTTGAAGAGTATGACCTTGCTGTGATCCCTAGGCTCCAGAATGCCCTAGCAAATGGATTAGCTTTTCTCAGCCAGCACATGCAAATTAACTCATCGAAATAAATGATACACAGTTGAAGTGAAGCACCATCCTACAGTGCCTGATAACATGAGATACTGGCAAGTTTTTGGAAGTGATAAATAGAGTGAGAGTTTTCTACAATCAAATGATGAATTTGAGGATAGTAGCATAGATCTGGAAGATGAAATATACAGTCAAACTAATGTACATATTATTATAAATTAACTTGATGTTTCTGATGAAAATTTTTCTGTAAATAAGATTGTACATAAAAATGAAATACATAAAGATCCAAAGAAAGAAGAATTCAAAGTACTACAACTCAAAGATAATGTTTTACCTATAGGGATTACCCCTTTGGAAGAGTTGTTTGACTTTAATGATGTTTCTAGAAAGCCAAAAATGGAACCAATAGGAACAAACATTGAGGAATGCAACATAGGAAGTGAACTGAACCCCAAAATCATAAATTTGTCAAAATCACTGCCTCTCATTGTAGTATACCTAGGGGGGATATTATGGGTACAGAGAAAGGGAATAGTGTAATAATGGGATGAGTCATAGTTAATGTAAGGGACCACAAGTAGTTAGCAATAATGTGATAAGCCCATGGTATTAGACATATGGTATTGAGAGAACCATGGTAATGACCCATGATATTGTATGTATGAATCCTATATAGAGGCTAGAGACTACCTATTGAGAGATGTCAAGGATTATTGTATTGGCAAGCATATGGCTTGTGGAGTGTTCTCCTTCCTTAAGGAGTGAATGTAAGGTGTTTCCCTACCTCAAGGGTTTGATAAATAAAGAAGCATTTCTATCTATTTCTATTTGGTTATTTCTAGGCATATTTCTATTCTCCTATATTTGTAGGTCAGATCCATTACAAGTGGTATTAGAGCACTTTCTTGGGCAAAGAATGAATAGTGTATGGACAAGCATATGGCTTGTGGAGTGTTATCCTTCCTTAAGGAGTGATTATATGGTGTTATCCTACCTCAAAGGTTTGCTCAATAAAGAAGAATTTCTATATTTTGTGTTTGTTTATAGTTATTGGGTATATTGGCATCATTTCATATATTTCTGGATTAGATCTATAACAAGTGGTATCAAAGCACTTTCTTGGGCAAAGCAGAATATACATATTTTTTTATAAGAAAAAATACCCCATACTATTCCCCCTAGGTATACCTAGGGGGAATATTATGAGGTACAGAGGGAGTTACCCAAGGGATAATGTAATAATGGGATGGGTCATAGTTAATAAATAAAGTGGTTAACCCGCATCATGTAAGGGACCACAAGTAGTTAGCAATAATGTGATAATCTCATGGTATTAGATGGATGGTATTGAGAGAACCATGGTAATGACCCATGGTATTGTATGTATGAATCTTATATAGAGGCTAGATGTTAGAAAATTATATATTACAGAGAAATGGAACACATAAAATATTGCAGAAATATAAACATAGAAAACGCATAAAACAAGAGAGGCACAGATATACGTGGTTCACCTAGTTTGGGCTACGTCCTCGAAGAAACAACTAGTCCTTCTTTTATTATATTATCCAACAAACTGAAGAGATGCAACCTACAGCAGATCTGCTGTAACTCCCTCTTCGCTCTTAGTCTCCTCTCTCTTCCTCATTCAGAATACAGATCTACATAGACGCAATACAATTCCCTCATATATAGTGAGGGGTTGCCTTCTAGGGCAAAAAACCCTAAATTAAACATAACTTCTACAGTTAGATCTCCGCCTAATGAATGGCCCAGATTGACTAGAAATTACTATACTTTTACAAGGCAATTTTACATCTATTCTTAGCTTCAGGGGTGTCGCCCCTGAAACCCCCCTTGACCCCCCCGTAGTGAATATTTTACGTTACAAACTAGGGTCCAATGTGGCAATACCTTTGAATACAGAAGATAATCAGGCTCCACACCCAACAATCTCCCACTTGGAGACTGATTATAGCAACTCCACCGCTGCTTCATTTGCTAGACAATGACTCCACTTTGGACCTGGTTGTTTCTCATCTTCTTCATCATATTTGAAGACCAATTGAAACTAAGCAGATTCTCAGTTTCTCCCTGGTTACAACTTTTGTTAACATATCTGCAGGATTCTGGCTAGTGTGTATTTTTTCCAGCTTCAACTGTCCATCTTCCAATGATAACCGTATGAAATGGTACTTGAGCTATATATGCTTCGTCTTGGAATGAAATGCATAATTCTTTGCAAGATGTATAGCACTTTGGCTGTCACTGTATAACTTGCCCAACTCTTGCTTCTTACCCAATTCATCCAAAAACCTTTGTAACCAAATCATTTCTTTACTAGCCTCTGTAGCAGCAACATACTTTGCTTCTATTGTTGAGAGTGCAACAACTCTTTGCAGTTTTTAAACCCAATTGGCAGTTGTTCCACCTATAGTAAATACATATCCTGTAGTTCTCCTCCTGTTATCTCTGTCACCTACCATATCTGCATCAACATATCCCTGTAGAGCAATGTTTGAACCACCAAAGCATAATGCTTGATTTGTGGTACCTCTCAAATACCTGAGAATCCACTTCACCAACATCCAATGTTCTTTTCCTGGATTTTTCATGTACCTGCTTACAACTCCCACTGCATGTGCAATATCAGGCCTTGTGCAGACCATTGCATACATTAAACTTCCAACTGCTGATGCATATGGAACTTTAGAGATATAAGCCATTTCTTTCTGAGTCTTGGGACACGCCTCCTTACTTAATTTGAAATGGCAAGCCAAATGTATACCAACTGGTTTTGCATTCTGCATATTAAACCTTTTCAAGACCTTTTCTATGTACTCACTTTGAGACAATGTTAATTTGCGATTCTTCCTGTCTCTAGTTATTCTCATACCAAGGATTTGTTTTGCAGCACCCAAATCCTTCATTGCAAATGAGTTTGCCAATTTCCTTTTGAGCACATTTATTTCCTACATGTTAAAACCTGCAACAAGCATGTCATCTACATACAATAACAATATAATATAGCTACCATCATTTTTCCTTTTGAGATAAACACAATGATCAGAGTGACATCTAGTATAACCTTTTTCAGAGATAAACTTGTCAAATTTTAGATACCACTACCTTGGAGCCTGTTTTAAGCCATACAAGCTCTTCTTCAACCTGCACACTAGTTTCTCCTTCCCTTTTACCTCATATCCTTGTGGCTGCTAAATATATATCTCTTCTCCAAATCCCCATGGAGAAAGGTTGTCTTTACATCTAATTGCTCAAGATGCAAATCTTCAGCTACTACTAGACTTAGAATAGTTCTGATTGAAGTCATTTTCACAATAGGAGAAAATATCTCATCAAAGTCTATACCCTTTTTCTGTGCAAACCCTTTCACCACAAGTCTAGGTTTATACCTTTTTCTACCTCCATATTCTTCCTTTAACTTGTAAACCCATTTATTCTGCAATGTTGTTTTACCTGTAGGCAACCTCACTAAGTCCCAAGTCTGGTTATGTGCTAAGGAGTCCATCTCTTCTTTCATGGCTTGCTCCCACTTCTTCCTGGTTTCTATCTGTACTGCTTCTTCATAACATTCTGGTTCACCAGAATCAGTCAACAATACATAATATAATGAAGGAGAGTATCGTTTAGGGGGTCTACTTATCTTGGTAGATCTTCTAACACCACTTTCAGGTGTTTGGGGTGCTTTTTTTGTTGTGGTTGTTGTTTTGGCTGTTGATAATTATGATTTTCAGGCGCCATCACTTTTCCTGTGATATCGTCAAGCATTGTGTATTCTCTATTTTCTTTTTCCTATTTCTTTTCCTGTAGCTGATCCTTATACAAAACCTTTTCATTGAATATGACATCTCTGCTCCTAATGATTTTGTGTTTTTCATAATCATAAAAGAGATAAAAATCATTAACACCATATCCAATAAAGGTACATTTCTTTGATTTTGCCTCAAGCTTTGTTCTATTTTCTTTATTAATGTGGACAAAGGCCTCACAACCAAAAGTCTTTAAAAAAGAGTAGTTTACCTTTTTCACTGTCCATTCCTCCTCTGGAATACTGTTATAGACATTTTTGGGCAATACAACCCCAATCATATATGTCCATAAACCAAGGGATTCTGAGTCCCTAAAAGTGTTGTTTCATGCCCTAAAGGAACAAGGTCAGCTGATTACATCATCTCCCAGAAGTTCTCCACAGAAAACTGCTCAAAATTGGTCAAAACTGGACCATACAGGTTGCTCAGTGCTAAGGGTGCGATGCATCTCACCTGCCCAGTGTAAAAGGTTTGATGCATACTGGAAAGCCCTTATGTAGGGTGTGATGGGCGAGAATGGACAAATGGAAGAGACAGTTTACGAGGTGGATGATCATGGAATCTTCCAGAAACTTCTCCTGTGACACTTGCCTCTCTGAATTCGCCCAGGGATGAGTAAGACATCATCAATCTCCAAGTGGAATCAAGAACTATCAGAGAGATGACACTAATCAAAATCCCAGAAGTTGACTCACCTCCCTGCAATCATCTATATATGGATCCCTCATCCCAGAGATCTAGAGGCTGAAATTTTGTATCTTGTAAGGAAGTGTTGTTGGTTTCCTGGTGGAATATCATAGTGTTGGGTGATCTAAGATTTTCATGAGGTGAAGAAGGGCTTTCATGCTGGGAGGATGACGCTGGGTCAGATCAATGGGTTGTAATCCTCTCTTCTAATCTTTACATCAATAAAGCTATTCAAGTTTTCCTCCACATTCTTGTATGTCTGATAGTATATGCATTTGTGTGGTCAATATATATCTAGTCCTATATTGCTTATGATTGTAGATCTCTACACTTTGAAGGTATTATGCTGCTTTGACTTTATAGGTACTCTTTGAAGCAGAGTGGTCAAGGGAGAAGCGGCAAAGACCTGTTGGTGAGGAGAAGGAACAAGCAAAGAACCGAGCGAAAGATCGAGGTTGGTATTTTTTGATCCTCTCCTATCTACTTCTCATAAAGGAAAAAGAAAGTAACTTTAATATGTTTTTTTCTAAGATAGCTACCTACCTTAGTGGGACTAGCAGCTCTGCATAGACACTAGATTTCCTGATAAAAAAATGGCGACTGCACTGGGAAGCGAATAGATTGTTTAATTGTCTATATTTGTTTGTTTTATAAACTTACAGATGGAGCTTGAAGTCAAGCCAGCTAGCCTTCGAACTGCATTTGCTATGCAAGTGTAATGTAAATCAATGCTACTTCAGTCTATCTCCGGGTTTTGTTTATAAACTAAACAATCGATTTGCAAACATCCTAATTGCCCTGGTGGTGGCTCTAGTAACCTCATTAGATCAGCCCCTGTGATTTCTATTTACTGACTATCATTAGCTCGGCCTAAATCCCTGAACTAAGCTACAAACTGTGACGAAAAACCAAGTTGAAGTCTCGTCCCTGGACCATCGCACTTTCTCCTCTTGGGAATCTGGATGCATCGTACCTCCTGTGTGTAGTAGGTGCACTGCATCACACTTTCCCTGTGTTGCGGGTGCGCTGATCAGATAAGACCTCTTCTGCTTCCAAATTTTGGTTTCTTTGTTCACTCTCTTCAGCTTTATTCAAGAGTTTTGTTGTCTGTGATCAGTATACCACTGTGGAAACTCCCTTCCTTTGCATGATTCCGCCTCCATAGTACAAAGAATTGTGAATGTTTTTATGTATTGTGCGCCATTAACAGTTCTCTTTTACAATAAGTAGCATAATCAAACTGTCGTCTTTTGATTTGGAAGTGTCGCAAGTGTTGTTTTCAATCAAAGAAAAGAATCCTATCATTCTTGATGGTTGATTATATAGTTACTCTTGTATTTGATTTGAATTAGTAGTTTTTCAAGTGTCGAAAGCAGTTTTCAATTCAAAGTCACAAAGTGTTGTCATTATCTTCCTTTCGTTTTTGAAGAGAAATTTGTTAGTACTATTGCTTTGAAAAGATAATTCAGATTTGTACTCAGCATTCTTTATGTCATTCACACATTAAGAAAGCGGAAAACAAATACATGCATGTGCATTTGCATTTAGACTGCTTGTTGGTTTGATTTAGGACAATGCATCTAGTGTGTGCTCTTTGCTCTATGTTGAAAGAATATCATCTCTCTTTCTTTAGTAGCTAGGATTTTCATTGCAAAAAGAAGATTAAACGATTGTTTATCAACTTAGATTACATTTTAGGAATTATATATCTACATCACACGGTGAAACTGCAAGGAAAATTTCTTGAGAAAGATCAACTGTAAAATAAATTCAATGAACATAAAAACGCTTTGGAACCTAAAGCACAACATTTAGAAGTCTAGGCTAGAGACGTATTCCAGCATCGTAAATCCTGGTAACTATCGCTTTCATTGTTGGTTGGGTGATTCCTCCTCTTTGAGACGACAAGTGCCAGTACGGACTTGTGCTCACATGTACCGTCGAGTATATATTGGGAGACCACAATAGGCTATATCCTTTATCCATAGGAAGCCGTGTCTGCCGCCCTATCAATCGCAATGCACTGAACACAGCATTCGGGAAGATTGACTGCCGTACCATAAAAAGTATTGTACAGTTTTGCGATTGGTTTGGTAATCCCTCTGTCTAGATTTCTAGAGTAGTCTCTTTCGTTCCTTTTCAGACTCCTTAAAGGAAAAGGTCCATCTGAGCACTTGTCACTTCAGGCTCATTAAAAATTGAAGGCGACTAGAGTCATCTTTTGTTTTTTCTCGACTCTTAAAAATTGAAAAAGCAAGTTGTGTCAAAGCATCTAAAATTCATTTAATTCGGAATCATTTTCTCCTTTATTTTTAGTTGATCGAGTAATCTGCAATTGTGGAGGAAAGTCAATCGAAACCCCGTTGTTCATGGAGACTTGCGAGTCAACCGTCTTTGTCTCTGGAAACAAAACTATTTCAGACAAAGCGAACTCATTTAACTGGATCAAAGTCCCCTGGTTTGGTTGGAACAAGTGTTTTGACACCCTTAGAGACTCTGGTTACTCCATACATTTCTAGTATCCCTGCCTCTACAGAAGAAGTTCCATAGCCACAAGAGGATAGTAGAACTGATCCTAGTGTGATGGTAAACACTTCTATTCTTGAACCAGCTCCATCTACAGCTGATTCGGAAGGTGTTATTCCCCAAACATCTGTCGCTACAGAATCTATACCTTCTTCGGCACCGGAAATATTTTACGGACCTGACGGTCTACCTCTTCCACCTAGATTGATTGCTATAGAAGAGATTGTGGAGGATCCTCCATATAGTACTCCATCACATTTTGGAGTTGGGATCACCCTATATCCTTCTTCGTCAGAAATTAGTCTCTCGTCATTGGAAGTTCTTGTAGAATCGCTAGGAAATCTTTTAGATAGACTAGATATGTCTCAACAACTATCGACATCTAGGACTGTGTCATCTGACGTAGTAGCGGCTGAACTTCCTGCTGTTACTCCAACAATGTTTGCCGGCATACCGTCTATCCCAACTAGCTCTCAATCACTGGATGGAATCCATCCAGGGGCTGTTTCGACAGTATGGTCTATTCCCATTTGTTCGTCCAGAATAATATCTGGAATCTCTTATGTTGAGTCTCAACAAATTGATCCTTCGTAGTGTCAATTTGGGTAGTCTGGTCCTCAAAGGAAAATCATTCCTTTGAGCACTAGATTACCACCGTATGGGGGGCAATATACCCTTTCATTGTCTCCTTCGGGAGAACAAACATACAAGAGTTCACAACAAAATTTAGGTTATGCTGGAAATACATCTAGCGGTTAGGTGCCGATACTGCCTCAACAACCAAGAGTTGTATACTCAATGCAACAAAGTCTACCTGTGTCAAATATCCCCATTACGCTGGCTATTGTGACCATGTCACAAGTACAAGCGTTGCCTATTGTATCCCAACCTCAAGCTTCTCAGGTTGTAATAAAACAGCCTCTTGTCTCTACAACACCACCACAATCGTCGATTAGTGGCTTCTTAACTGGAGTGACTTAGGCTCAAACGGGTACCATCACCTCTCATCTTGGTCAAACAGCTAGTATTGGACAACAGCAAATGGTTTCACAACCATGGCTGGTGCAATATCAACAACCGCAATTCCAACAAGTTTACCAAGGATTTGAGCACCAAATCTTTGCAAGTAATGGGTAGCCATATATTCAAAATGGTCAACATCAACCATTTCATAGTGGTTATGCCCATCAACCTTACCAAAGTTATTAGCATCAAATGAACTATGCTGGTATGCAAAGACCCATTGCTCAGGCAATCCCATCTTATCCTGGGTATGCTTCACCGAACCTGAATTGACAGTTGCCCTTCGTGGCAACTTTAGAGTTACCAGATCTAAATCAGCTGACAAACAATCCAATTGCTTATGCCCCTTGGTGGCCAGCGATTCCACATAAACTTCCGTTGGATATTCCTAAATTTAATAGAAATTTGGGTGAAGACCCATCGAATCATGTGATGACCTTTCATTTGTGGTGTTCATCTAACACTCTAAATGATGATTCGATTAGGCTTCGCCTTTTTCAGCGAATGTTAACTAGTCTGGCAGCAAAATGGTATATCGAATTACCTAGAGTTTCATTCGATAACTTCAGCACCCTAGCCACAACCTTTTTAACCCATTTTCAGTTACCCATAAAGTACGAAACAGGAACAGAGCTTCTTACCAATTTCAAACAAATGACGGCCACTCACATATCTGATCATATTCATGAGTGGCGACGTCGTCGTAGAATGGTAAGAACATATGTTCTTGATCAGCTGCTAGCTGAATGGTTTATTAAGTAATTATTACCTTCTATTACGGAAGATGTAGCAAAGGGAGGAGTCGTCACTGAAGGGCAAGTCATTGCTCGTGCGCAATATCTAGACTTGATATATACTCAATCTAGCATGCTCTATGATAAAATCCCTGATGCTCCTAGACCGGAATTTTTCGTTCCTTTCCCTCCTAAATCAAGCAAAGACTCTCATGCCGGCAATGGCGTGATAGGTGCAACTAGCACGAAAACCGTAAAAACTACATCAAAGAAGGCTCATACGGTTTCAAGTCAAAATGAAAATGAGGAACTTCTCACCTCAGAGGTAAATGCCGTGTCGACTGACAAAGGCAAAGAACCAAAGCAACCAGGGGGCAAGAAGAAAAAGAAAGGGAAGAAGAAAAAACATGAGTCGTCTCTTGAAAAATCTTCTGCAAACCCTTCTAGAGATAGGAAACCAAGTCATCCATGCTTCATATGTGATGAGGATCATTGGATGAAAGATTGTCCACGTAAAGCCGAGCTTAGAAAATTCTTTAAGAATTCAAAAAGCTCGGCGGTATTGACTGATCCGTTTCCGAATCCAGGAACAAATCTGGTTGCTAGTGACAATGCCTCCCCGTCCCAAGTGCTAATTTTGTCTGTTTCGAAGCAACAAAATGATGCTTTAATATCGACAAGGAATAAAGATTACTGGAATCCACAGCTGTCGGACAACAAGGCTAATGATCAACCTAGTAATTCAACAACAACTTCGACCAAATTTGTGCCACCCATCATTCTTGAACTAACGATAAAGCCGCTGAAGGGAGTAGCACACAAATCGACATTTAATCCTCATGCCAGAGTAGCATAGCATTATAATATAGTGGAGGATCTGGCCCAATCGCCGTCTGCTATGTCGACACTTGAGGTACTGCAAAATTACCCCTCCCAAAAGCAGGCTTTATTATCAGCAATAGGTGGGATTGAACCAACGGATTCCAATCTTGTGGCCTTTAATCATAAAGGATATGACCCTTAGTTACCAGCTCAACTATCTCTCCTTATTCAAGTGAAAGCCCTCAACAAAACTGTTCATCGAACAATTATTGATGAGGGGGCATCTACATGTATTATGTCGATGAGTTGCTGGAAAACTTTAGGATCTCCACCCTTGTCGCGATCTTCGACGACATTAAAAGCATTTGATGGATGAACATACACCCCATATGGGATTTTAAGTAACTTGCAAGTCGAACTGGGGGGAAAAACAATAGAAATTGATGTTGAAGTGATCGACAGAAACCTCGATTACAACATCCTACTGGGAAGGCCCTAGATATATGCTATGGTTTCCATTGTGTTGACCTACTTCAGGAAGATTGCATTTCCTTTCTAAGGAAGTATTACAATCGTCGACTAACAAACATTTCTCCCCAACAGTTCACAAGTTACGGGAAGCATTCCGATGATCCATGGAAGCCCTCATTCGCTTCAAAATATCGGAGTAGGCCTACTAAAATACCCTATATTAATGGGGAATTTCGCCCTACCGCCTCCAATCAATCTGGTGGAAGTTGCAATGGTGGGAACCTGCAATATGATATCTTCTATTCAAAAGATGTATGAAAATGATATTAGCATGGATCATCTACAGGTATTGCTTCCAAGCCCAATAGAAATATTGTAGCAATCAATGTTTTCGGCATGGGAGGCAAACCCAAATCAACGCTCATCAAGCGTTTGGATAGATAGGTCTAAGGAATATGGTACCCCTTCAGATCCTTGGTCGCAAGTACATTTTACAGATGAAGGAATTGTTCAGTCAATGATGTTTGATGGGGCACCATGGGAAGATTACCACCATCATTCCTATCTTCTGGATTACAAGGAAGATAGTCCTAGTGACCTTCATCATCCCTCAGTTTTTGATTTTCTATCAAATACTGTAAACACAACGGATTCCGAACGAAACTTGTCCAATATTGAAGAGACTATCGCCATAAATATCTTGACCGAAACAGATGTTGTAGAGAATATTCATGTCGGCAAATCTTGTTCTTCTTCAGAACTGGAAATATATTATGCTCTTTTTTGCGAGTTCAGAGATGTATTTGCTTGGTCGTATGATGAAATTCCAGGCATTGACTCGAGCATAGTTGAACATGAAATTAAGATGTATCCAGATGTCAAACCGGTACGACAATGGCTACGGTAGGTGCACCCCAAGAAAGCCGCTGCCATCAAGGCAGAAGTTGAAAAACTTCTCCATGCTAGTTTTATTTACTCGGTTCCTCTAACTGATTGGGTATCGAATATTGTTCCTGTAATGAAAAAACAAGGAACGATTAGAGTGTGCGTCGATTATAGGGATGTAAATCAAGCTTGTCCAAAAGACAAATACCCTACACCCTTCATTGACCAGATAATTGATGAATGCGCCGGATGTGAAATCTTTTCATTTATGGATGGATTTTCCGGGTATAATCAAATTAACATTCGCCCACAGGACCAGTCAAAGATTGCTTTTATTTGTTCGTGGGGCACATTCGCATGTCGCAAGCTACCCTTTGGTTTAAAGAACGCAGGGGAAACATTTCAGAGGGCAATGAATTATGCCTTCCATGACATAAAGGACATCGTTCAACCATATCTTGATGATCTTCTGGCTCATTCGTGAAAGCAGACTGATCATCCACAACATTTGAGAGCGATATTTGTACATTGCCAACACTACAAGATATGACTCAATCCACACAAATCTGTGTTTTGTGTCAATTCTAGTTGTTTACTTGGCTTTGTGGTCTCAAAGGACGGGATTCGTCTTGACCCATGTAAGGTTTAGGCAATCATTGATTTGCCTCCACCTTCAAATTTGCTTCAGATTCAGAAAATCCAAGGGAAAGCAAACTTTTTGAGGAGGTTCATTCCAAATTACGCCGAACTTGCTAAAGGTTATACTCATCTATTGAAAAAAGAAGTAGCCTTCATCTGGGATCAGGTCGCGTAAGCTTCCTTTGATGCTTTAAAGGAATCCCTAATAAAAGCATCATTAATGTATGCTCCTGATCATCAAAAAGACTTTAACCTGTATCTGGCTACAGTGGATACAACCATCGCAATGGTTTTAGTTCAAGAAGACAATGGAATTGAGAATCCTATATATTATTTGAGTAGAAACTTAAATGATACGGAAATCAAGTACTCCTACGTTGAAAAGCTAGCTCTCACAGTTGTTCAAGCGATACAGAGATTTCGACACTATGTCCTCTTTCAAAAAACTACCATTTTGTCAGATTGCAACCCCATGACTTATATATTGTCGCGACAGTTGCTGGGGGGCAAATATTCAAAATGGATAGCAATTTTAAAAGAGTTTGACATTCATAAAATCCAAATCGAAGAAAGCCCTGGTTTTCGCAGAGTTACTATGTAATCTCCCATCGTCGTCCAACGATGCAACATCAGAAGAAGCGATCGTGGATGAATCTTTGTTTCTGATATCTTCAAGCAATCTGTGGTATGGAGACATAATAATATATCTCCAAACCCAAACATATAGGTCTAATACCTCCCGCTCGGAACAACGATGCATTTGATACCAAGAAAAAGACTACATGATCATCGGTGATACGCTTTACCGTCATGGTGTCGATATAGTTCTGCGGAGTTGCCCCACCCACGAGGAGGCTGAAAAAAGTCCTGAATGATTGCCATTCAGGCGCGTGTGGGGGGCATCAATCTGGTTACGCTACGGCGCAAAATATTTTACAAGCAGGATACTTCTGGCCAACAATGTTCAAAGATTGCATAACCACAGTCAGAAGTTGCCATGCTTGTCAAATCTTCGATCGCAAAACTAGAATGCCACCCGCACCTCTACAACCAGTAGTTGTTGTTGGGCCATTTTCCAAATGGGGCATAGATTTCATGACATGTAACCCCACCTCGGCTGGGGGGCATTGGTATATCATAGTCGTAGTAGACTATTTTACCAAATGGGTCGAGGCGATGCCTACATTAAACAACAGTGGCGAAACGGCTACCCTTTTCTTTTTCAATCATGTAGTCTCCAGATTCGGCGTTCCACAGGCCATAGTTATAGATCATGGATCACATTTTCATAATCACATGATGATTGAGTTGGCTGCCAAATTAGGATTGTCCCACGACAGCTCTACTCCGTATCATCCGCAAGCTAACGGACAAGTTGAGGAAATCAACAAGGTCCTGAAGTGCATGTTGCAAAGGATGATCAGAGTCCATAAACGGAGTTGGCATCTGATCATGTACTCGGCCTTATGGGCATACCGGATGTCGGTGAGGAATGCAACTGGGTTTACACCCTTTCAACTGGTGTATGGCCTGGAAGCGATCTTACCAGTTCAGTGCGAAATCTCATCCCTCAAGCTCGTAGTCGACCTTCTCCCCAGAACTTCAAAAGAGGAGGCTTGTTTCTTGGAACTAAACCAATTGGTTGAAACCCGTTGTGATGCCGCTTTGGCTAACGAAGCCCATAAGAAATGAGTCAAGGCGCAGTTCGACAAGAATGTCAAACCCCGTGTCTTCTCAGAAGGTGACCTGGTCTTACTTTACGACTAGGAGTCTGATAAGTTGGGAGCAGGTAAGTTCAAGTCTTTATGGATGGGCCCCTATATTTTCAAGCGTGTACTAGAAAAAGGAGCCTACGAGTTAGTGGATTATGATGGGATTCCACTGGCGCAACCCCGCAACGAGTTGTACCTTAAGCGTTATTATGCTTAGCTCAGTATAGTAACCCCTGTGCTTTTGTTACATTTTTGTTTTCGCTAAGGGTATTTGTTTTGGTTAGTTAGTCCACTTTTTCATATGTTGTAGATGTTGAACCTATTGGAATCATTTGTTGGATATGCTGACGGAGCAAGTCGTAGTTCACGGAACCTATCTTCTACGGCCTGGGCCATCTTTGATCCAAGTGGCGAGTTAGTAAGTTTCAAAGGGGTATGTATTGGTCGGTCAACAAACAACATCACTGAATACAGCGAGTTGATAGAACTCCTCTCTTATGCCATTACGCATGGCATATGCTGACTGGTCGTCAGGCTAGACTCACAACTCGTCATTCTACAACTCATCGGTATCTACTCCGTATGGAATCCAGCTATCTATCGCATGTTCCTAAGGGTCAAGATTTTGGAAAGGCAGTTTGATTCTATTCAATATCAACATATTTCCAGAAACTTAAACACATTAACAGACTCATTGGCAAATTATGTGTTAGATAGACATTTGCAACATTTATAAAAGAAACATTTCATCAATATTTGCATCAAGATCATGTAACTTAACCAAAATAAAGCTCCGAAAATCAAATATATATATATATATATATATTTATGGTTCATACATAATGTTCTACGATCAAGACAAAATCAGTCAAATGACCCAAAACTCAAAATGCTAGGGGGCACCCTAGTCTAATGATGCTGGTGATAGCAAGTCATCGCCTGTGCAATCATGCGTAAAAGCCTAGTCCATCGACGTGGCACACCAGTAGTATGTCGCTGCAACCTCAAAGGCAACTCATCAGTCCTCACGTCTGGGATACCAAGAGTGAGACCCTCGACCTACTCCTGTAATGCTGCAAGAGTCTCGACCACATCCAGGTCGCGAAGGATAGCCCTCCCCACAACCTCTCCTGCTGGAGTGGCAGCTGGTGCTCTCAGGCATACTGCTGGTCGCACTGGTCCGATATCTGCATGAGCACAAGAGTTTTTGATTACCCTTGATAGAAGAAAACATAAGAACATTATAAAAATAATAAACAGGGATATGGTCAGAGAATTTACCTATAGCACCGCACTGCTCACCAGCCGGTAGCACCAAATCCGGGTCACCTCAGAAATCCATAACAGCATATGGACACTCGGCATAAACCATCTTCTGATGGTTAAACCACTCGAAAAAGGTATCAGAGAAAAAAACCTAGGACTGACCAGCTTGTCGGGCCATGAGGTCAACCCATCTCTGCATCCGTGGCTCAGTCAGTGGAGGTAAACCAAGTGAAATGTACTGCGGCTGCATCAGTGGGATCTTTTCCAAGGCGAAAGTGGTCAAAATAGAACCATAGCCAAAATTCTTGGATCTTCCGCTTTTTACCTTGGTCAGTTGTTCTTTCATCATAGGGAGTACTGCGTCACAGCAGTTGAACACCTTTGGTTCAAGGCATTCCAAGGCGTACTACATATAGGACCTATTAGCCACGTGAAGAGCCGCACTACCAGCCAGTCTAGAAAAAGTGAACAGAATGGTCCTCAAGGACCGATCAGTGACATCTCGGGTGTTGATCTTGTCATCCCTACTCAGCTGAGATCCCTCTCTGTAGTACTGGCGAATGTAATCTCTCACGGATTCGCCGCCACAGGCGGAACCTGATAATGAGAGAGAGGCACCATGCCTCGATAAACCGGTCAAAAAATAGATGTCCATGGTAGTCAAGGGGATGGATTTGCCTTTGATTTGGAACATTTGGTTGGTAGGATCCCATGCATCAAGGAAATATTGCAACAAGTTGATTTGTTGTCTCATGCTAGAGATGCGGAAAAACTTGAGCAGGCCACAGTTCCACAATGCAGTTACCGTACCCGGATCATGTAAAGCAACCATGTCCTCTTCTTCATGCTCGTGTTATCACCATGTAACAACCATTTTGCTCTGATGAATCTCTGCAAAACAAACAAGAGAAGAGTCAGGGTCCTCATTTGGCAAAAAACAGGCAAAAATTCCATGAGAAAACAGTGCAAAAGTTTCCCTTCTTGCGCCCATCGCACCCTAGCAGTGTACTGGGTGAGATGCATACTGACTGGCCAATGGCTAGGCCAGTATGCATCACACCTTTCGATATAGGAAGGGTGCGATGGAGCCAGGGAAAATTTTTCAAACCCCAGGGGCTCAGAAAAACAGGGAAACATGCTCAGAATTCAAAAAGGAAGGAATGCAACTAAAGATCTCAGGTTTAGCTCTTACCTGGTCCAGACGGCACTGAGAATCGTCCATAGAATCTCCTGGAATTAGCTAGTGAAAATCAAGGGGGGAAGGCACCTCCAAAGCTCCAACAAACCAAAGTTCAAATGAAATGGTAAAATGAGGGGTAAAAACCACTTTTAAATTACTTTTCACATAATTCGAGTAAGGTATTAGTGTTTTAACTCATTTTTCAAGCATGTATTGTTCATTTCTAATCATTTTGATGAAGCAATTGAATAGGCAGTACGGCCGTCGAAAGAACAAAGTGTTAGCGGTGAAATCAAATAATCGATGACCATTATCACGAGCAGTTTTTATGCGAAGTTCAAGCTCGTTAAAAATTAAACCTAAGCAATGAGAAA
Source organism: Pinus tabuliformis (assembly GCA_031772625.1). Taxonomy (NCBI): domain Eukaryota; kingdom Viridiplantae; phylum Streptophyta; class Pinopsida; order Pinales; family Pinaceae; genus Pinus; species Pinus tabuliformis. The sequence continues at coordinate 1,250,001,879 of CM062819.1, forward strand.
ATGTTTCCCCCCAGAGTTTAAGCTCATTAAAAAATGAACCAATTTCTAGTAAATAACCATTGTGAATGCATTATCATCATCTCTTGAGCCTTGGTCATGTTCTCATCATCACCTCCACTCTGTTTTAGCCGATCATTCGCCTCCATTTGATTGTTTACCCCTTTTAAGGAACAACTGTGAAGAGTGATCCTGTTAGCCATCCTTGTGACACTACCATGATCGGAAAATTCCAAACCTTACTTGGAATCAGCTGCTACCTGGAAATATCACTCGTTCCTCAAGAGGCGAGTCTCCTTTAAGCTCTTTTCGTCTGACTCGTAAAATATGAAAAGATTGCTAAGAAGTTGGCCTCTCCAGCTCATTAAAGCTATCGGGAGTGTTATCCCTCCTCTAGATTTTAATCTTTTTGGACCTGAGGGATTATTACACAAAAATATCGAGTGCTTGTCTTGTTCGGCTCGTTAAAACTATCGAAAATTCATCCCTTTCGTATTATTTTATACTGTTTTGGACTTAAGGGATTGCATGATGAAAAAGGATCACTGGAGTTTCCTTTCTGTCCCTTTTCAAACTCTCTAAAATTGAAAAAGGACCGAGTTATCTTTATCGTTAAACTCGTTAAAACCAATAGCGACAAACTTGTCCATGCAGACAAGAATGAGTTTCATTGTCGCTAGGCTCGTTAAAACATAGCGACGGGTTTGCCCGAAGGGCAAATTATAGAACAAGCATATGTTATCCTCCTCAAGCTTGATAAAAATAAAGAGGTACTGGTCAGCAATGACTGGGGAAAAATTGGGAAGAAAACTTGAAGAAACTTTATTGTTAGCGAGTCGCTCTTGAACATGACACTTTCGCTCCATCACCGTGATTGAGTCGGGTTGGGTTATTCCGTTCACCGATCATATTACCATTGGTCCACCGTACCATCCATCTTTGGGGTTAACGCTACCAATCCATTTCAGTGTTGCCGATATGTTCAAGAGAAGTCGATCAGAGAATTCACCAACCCATCTTGTGTCTCATCCGCTGCAATACCTTTACGCTTCATTCTTTCATGACCGCCACCCTAAACCCTATATCATCAGATCATTTTCACCTCCAAAAGTCATTTGCTTCATTCCGTGTCATAGATGTGGGATTCATTAAGGCCCTCCTATGATGGGTCACTTCTTGTCGACATCAGCTCATTATCCAAGAAGTTGACCTAGGAACAACCCTTTCAGTACTTTGAAGCTTGCATGCCTCAATGGCAAGTTTCTCACTTTCAGCGACAGGTTTACATCAATGGCCTTCGATCGAGAGATTTTGCATGGTGTTCGACGCCAAGTCCCATTTTCACACCATGCGAATTGTATTGTCGTACCTTGAGGGTCATCATCATTATTGGTGATTCCTCTCGCGCCTGTTAACAGCTTACATCATTGGCTAGTAATCAGGCAATGTCTTTCCATGTTCGATTCCAGAACATTTTTCACATGGATCGACCTGTACTTCAGGCGAATATTGGACAAGTTTGAAGACCCCGGATCTAGTTTCATCCATCCGAGCTGCGATATATTCAGGAAAATACAGGAATCAAATGTACATCATTGCTGCATAGATGATCATCCAAATCAAAGGATGATGGCTCTATCAAAATCATCAGTCTGCCACACAGATGGTTGTCTGTCCATTGTACATGAAAGTGAATTTATAAAGCTGATCATGGGAATGCCCACCTCAGCTAGATCATGAAAATGTTATGAAGATAATGTATTGTATTGTATCTTATTATGGGTTGCCTTCCAGTTCGAAAAACCTCGGATCCTCATGATAAAGCATTTCACCCGACATCAAAAGATTAACGACCTCATGCTTTAGGGGGCAACTGTTATAGACATTTTTGGGCACTGCAACCCCAATCATATATGTCCATAAACCAAGGTATTTTGAGTCCCTAAAAGTGTTGTTTCATGCCCTAAAGGAAGAAGGTCAGCTGATTACATCATCTCCCAGAAGTTCTCCACAGAAAACTGCTCAGAACTGGTCAAAACTAGACCATACAGGTTGCTCAGTGCTAAGGGTGCAATGCATCTCACCTTCCCAGTGTAAAAGGTGTGATGCATACTGGAAAGCCCTTCTATAGGGTGTGATGGGCGAGAATGGACAAATGGTAGAGATAGTTTTTGAGGTGGATGATCATGGAATATTCTGGAAAATTCTCCTATGACACTTGCCTCTCTGAATTCGCCCAGGGATGAGTAAGATATCATCAATCTCCAAGTGGAATCAAGAACTATCAGAGAGAAGACACTAATCAAAATCCCAAAAGCTGACTCACCTCCTTGCAATCATCTATATATGGATCCCTCATCCTAGAGATCCAGAGGCTGGAATTTTGTATCTTGTAAGGAAGTGTTGTTGGTTTCCTGGTGGAATATCATAGTGTTGGGTGATCTAAGCTTTTCATGAGGTGAAGAAGGGCTTTCATGCTGGGAGGATGATGCTAGGTTAGATCAATGGGTTGTAATCCTCTCTTCTAATCTTTACATCAATAAAGCTATTCAAGTTTTCCTCCACATTCTTGTATGTCTGATAGTATATGCATTTGTGTGGTCAATATATATCTGGTTCTATATTGCTTATCATTGTAGATCTCTACACTTTGAAGGTTTTATGCTGCTTTAAATTTACAGGTACTCTTTGAAGTGAAGTGGTCAAGAGAGAAGTGGCAAAGACTTGTCGGTGAGGAGAAGGAACAAGTAAAGAACCGAGCGAAAGATCGAGGTTGGTATTCTTTGATCCTCTCCTATCTACTTCTCATAAAGGAAAATGAAAGTAACTTTAATCTGTTTGTTTCTAAGATAGCTACCCGTCTTAGTGGGACTAGCAGCTCTGCATAGACACTAGATTTCCCGATAACAAATACCACCATCCAAGGAACTTGAAGGCCCTCTATTTATTAGATAAACAATAGTATCTACAGTATCTGCCCAAAATTGTAAAGGCAATTTTGCATGCAATCTCATGCACCTTGCATGCTCCATGATTGTCCTGTTCATCCTTTCTAACACACCATTTTCTTGTGGTGTTCCTGGAGCTGTCTTCTCTCTAGAAATTCCATTCTCTGAACAGTACCTATCAAACTCTTTGCTGCAATATTCACCTCCATTGTCTGATCTGAGACACTTAAACATTTTTCCTATCTCATTTTCAACCAAAGCTTTCTATTTTTGAAAGTATCAAATACATCAAATTTATTTCGAATACAATAAATCCAGGTTTTCCTAGTTGCATCATCAATAAATGTAACATAATAATGAGAGCCACTAAGAGATGATACCTGAGCAGGTCCCCATACATCTGTATGCACAAGCTCTAATTTTTTGATTTTCTTTTCTTTCCCAACTCTAAGGAATCTAACTCTTTTCTGTTTTCCATAAACACAATTCTCACAGAATTTTAAATCAACATGCTTCAAACCTAGCAACAAATTTCTTGAGTGAAGAATCTGCATCCCCTTCTCACTCATGTGCCCGAGCCTATGATGCCACAATGTCGTATCTTCTCCTATAGAGGTTAAAGCATTAAGATAATTAGAAATATCATTGCATAAATACAATGTACCAACCTTTCCTCCTTTCACTATTACCAGGGATCCTTTCGTGACCTTCCAGGTTTTATCTGTGAAAGTAGCTGTTGGATACCTATAGTAATAGGTTTCATATTTCATGATTGATTATTGAAAATCCAAATATGCTCTGCTTTGTTACTACAAAGATCCCATATTTCCAGGAAATCAGAGGTGTGTGAAATACTTCAAATATTGAGGACCTTATTACAAATTTTGTGGATGATTCAACAGTTCAAGCTGGATCATGCCATGTTTCAATTTTGAGTTGTAGAATAGAGAAAGAAGTCTGTCCAAACAGCTTAATCTTGGCAGACAAGTAGTTCAGGTAGAGAAACAAAGGTTCCCAAAAGTCTAATCTGGGACCTTGGAAGAGATAAGGGTAGAAGCAGATAGAGTAAAAAAGGAAAAGCCAAAGAAAAGAAAAGGCAATTGAGGGTTGCAAGTCCAAGTGCCCCTCCAAGAAGAAACAAAAAATGCTAGGTGAAATAGTGGGGTAGGCAGTTGTGGTTGCAGAAAAGACATGTTCACCATCACATAGTTGTCAAAGATGTTTTGCCAAGGCAATGAACATATCAGCAAAAAAGGTGGTGAATGTCATGGATTCACAGCAGAGAGCATCACTAACTTCACTTTTTCCCCTCTACTCCATCATTAACACCCCCTTTCTAAATCCCCCTCCTTCCCTCATACTAACTCCTAACTCTACTATGTAATTCCCCTATTTTACCCCTACCCCTAATAATAATAACACTAAGGTGTATAAAACCCCAAATGATATATATTTTCCCTCCCCTAGGCATAATAGCCGAGAATTCTGCAAAAAGGGACCAAATGGCATCTGGCCACGTTGGTGAACCTATTCCACCCGTTTCCCCTTTGCTGCAAGACAATTTGCCTTCAAATCACCTCTGCATTGCTAAAACCCACTTTCCAAACTCATTTTTCCCGCCTCTGGCACGTTTCCCAATCCTACCTCATGGTGGTTTAATCTAAACCTTTGAAAAAACCCACAAATTTTAATTTTCCGCCCGCAAATATTGAAGGCGCATGTTATCCCTCCGCCAGCCGTCGGATCAAGCCCACCAGATCCGACGGCCTACAGCAATATCGGAGCGCCTCCCGTGACCGCACGTTAACTTCCGGGGAAGTGACGTTGCGCCTTGTCACGCCTCCTCCACGCGTCGGGCGTTAAACTATCTCGGAGCCCGCTCTGACATCCATCGCGCCGTACCTTAACCGCCCCGGGAGACTGCAACGGTTAAGCCCTTAACCGTGACCGCTGCACGTTAACCGCAACTTGCCCGCCGTTGATTCACCGCCACGTCGTTGCCTGCCCGTACCCGCTTATATTATTGGCCCACCTCACTGCTGACTGGGCTGCCACCTCGCCTAAACCGTTGACCAGTCGCCCACCGCCACGTCGCCTGATGACGTCAGCTGACGTCACCTCACCATGACCCACCAATGACGTCATGCTGACGTCAGCAGAAGAAAAAGCGCCAAATGGTAAAATGACCCATATTTACCATTTTTTCCGTGTTTTTACCATTTACACTGTGTTTCTACTGTGCGCTCTGCTTGACCGTTTGAGCTCGAATTTTCGCCAACCTGTTGATTTGCCCGGGCGACCTCCTCAAAAAGCACCTGTGTACCTGTGTTTCAACCTCTGCTCGTCGAATTACAGGTATTTAGACCATTTCGCCCTCCATACGACCTTCATTTAGCTCAAAATTGCTCACAGAGATAATAGGACCATAAAGACTAAATTCACACCGTTCATTCCCCTTTATTCGCCCGGCATTGTCACTGTGAGGGCCAAGAAACGCTGGCAGAGCTCTAAAAACCTGCAATTTCCATTAAACCTCTGTAATTCTGCGTTTTCCCGGCAGAATTGCTGATAGACATACTTCACCTGGTTAGAGAGTTCAGTCACACTACAGAGAGATTCTATCACTAGAATCCAGTAGTATTTCAATTGCTACTAAGAGAATTCCCCTTGAATACTCAAAACCTCAACCGTTTCCACAGAAGACTGTCTCCAGACTGTGTTTCACCATTCCACCTGTCTATTTGCAATTCTAGTAACTTGAACAGCTATGGAGACCCCTATTGCACTGAACATCAAGCCCATCAATGCTCCTCACCAAGAACTAGCATGGAAAGCCCTGGGAGACATGGACTACCAAATGCTGGATTGGTTTCCTATGGGAACCAAGTATAATGTGTTAATGCTGAATGAACTAAGAGACCAGCACCATAGTGGAGCAGATATCTTGGGGATTTGGGAGTCAAATTTGCCCATATACAACCTTCCCCAAGTCAATCCAATGCCAGAGCTCATTTACAGCTGCCAGGAATGCTATGACCCCAGCCAAAGGGCAGTCATAAGCCCCACAGGCCTAGTCCTGTTCCAGATCACCCCAGAGAGCATAAACTAGATGCTGCACTTCAATACAGCCAAGAAATTGACCCCTCTGTCCATGCAGAATCTAATTAACACAGGGATCAAGCTGTCCAGTGACCAGATTATCAAAATCAACCAACTGTTCGTCATATCAGGCTCTGAAACAGTCAGAACCCCTCCTATTGGGTACCATTGTCTGAATGAGTTGGGCAGAATGCTGGTGGACCTAATTAGCTATGTCCTAGGGTTCAGGGGGCTGGAAGATGTAGATGAAAGTATAATGGCAATGCTGTCCATATTTGCCCCGGGTAAGCCTCCAGCTGTGCAGTATGACTATGCAACCTACATTGCAGAGAAGATTCATGATCAGTTCATGAACCTGAAGAGAGAGAGACTGTTCAGATACTCCTCATATATCTACCATTTGTTCCTTTTCAATCAGCCAGCCACCTTCTCAGTTCCTTTGAGGCCACTCAATGCCCAAGGAAGCCCAAGATCAGTTATTTTCTGGACCTCTGTGTTTCATTTTACCTCAGTATCACCTTATACATACTGTGAGTTCATTGATCTGTTTGTTCATCCGGCCCTAACAGTTCTGCAAGGTACTCCTCCTCCCAGATTAACCGATGAAATGAGGAGGATTTTACATCTGAACAAATCCTACAATATTGGCAACTGGTACTTCTACCAGAACCACACAGTCCTTAGGATATATGGCTGTGAAATGAGCCCATTTAGATTGCCAAGGTATGTCCCCATGAGGTTGTTTGCCTTGGAGTATTTCAGGCAGTTTGGGAACTCGGATTACCTTCATTTTCAGAGTAGAAACAAAAAGTCACAGCTGAAGGTAAGAAGCCAGCTAGGTTCCTTCTTGTATAACAAGAAAGAGGAAGGATGGAAAGAGGCACACAGCATGCTAGAAGGCCTCAGATTGCAGACCAGTTTTGAGTGGATTCCTTATGACCCCAATCATAGTATCTCCCTCAGGAGAATTAGATACAGACTTGGCAACTATGCACATAAAAGACAACCAGAAATAGAAAAGTATGCCAATGCACTAGATTGGGAAGAGGGTACACTGATAGAACAACTCACTGAGGTAGAAATGCTTGAGAAAGAAGCCAGAAATATACAAAAGGAAACTGACTTGGAAACTTGTGCACAGGTGCCTCACTCCTACAGAAGACAAAGTAGAACAGCTGCTGGATCTTCAGCAGCACAGCAGCAAACCACTGAAAAGACATCCCAGGCAGCAAGCAAAGACAAAGGTAAACAGGTGGAACAGCCACCTGTATTGACAGAGGAACAAGTGGACACCTTGCTACAGCAGCAAGAGGAAATGGAACAGCAAGAGCTGGGACAGCAACAAGAAAAAGCACAGTCCAGTGAGCAGCCCTTACAGCAGGAAAAGGGGACAGATCAACCTGGCAGTACCGAGCAGCAGCCTCAAACAAATGTGCCTCCCAGGACAGACACCAATGTTGACACATCAGTCCTCCAAACACCACAAAAGGAGGATGTGACAAGGAAAAGGGAGAGAGAGACCCCCCACACCTCATCTTTCATCAGGGGAGAGAAGAGACAAAGACTGAATGACTCCCAAGAGGAGGATATTGCAGTAAGGCAAGCCATGGGTATGGGCCCACCCAGTGGAGAACTTTCGGCCAGCTCATCCCAGCGAGGACATGACATGACAATGGGAGGAGAGGTCAGCTCCTCCAGTCAAACAAGAAAGGGACAGTCGAGTATAAAACAGCAATTCATCGACATCAAGAGGAGGAGTGATCCCATAAAGGTGCAGCTATATGATCACTTGCTAAACCTAGCTCCTAGCAACCAGCAGAGACTCATGTCTGCTTTCGATGTGAGCGAAGGCAAAATGATAATGAGCCACTTCATGCCTACAGCTTTGCAGCCTCAGTCCACCTCGGACTATCTGAGAACCAACATGGAGGTTCTTGCCAAAGACATACACACCCCATGGACAAGATTGAACTGCATAAGCAGACTGGTGAAATGGTGTATGCCTCCTTGGCAGATGAGACATTAGAAAATTATAAATTAAAGAGCAGTCTAGACAACACAGCTTCTCAGCTGGAGTTAGAAAGAGCTTCATCACAGGCCAAGGACAATAGGATCAAGTCCTTGGAAGAGGTAATCATAGAGATAGGGCATGACCCTAAAGATGTCAAAGGCATCCAAGAGCTCCTAAAGATAAGGGATGCAGACATGGCAGCCCTAAGAAAGAAGATCAAACTCCCGGCCACCCTCCATCCACAGACCGATGAAGTTGCCCAGCAAAGGCAAGAGAAGGATGCTACAGATCTGTTGGTGTCCTTATATAAAGAGCTGGTCAGGACTCAGGACCAGCTAGGACAGACTGAAGCTGCAAAGGCAGCACTACAGGAGATACTGAAGCAAAGAGAAGAGGGCCAACCCTCCCAGCCTCCTCCTATCATAATAAACCTTGAGGAAACCCCTCCCAAGATTACTCCTCCTCTTCAGCAAACAGAAACCACAGCACCATCCACAGCAGCAACAACAACAAAATCAGAACAGGCTGCTAGCTTAGACATGCAAAAGCTGCAAGCTGAGATCCAAGCCATGGAATCTCAAATGAAAGAGCTGGATGAGCTTAAGAAAACCTTGACTAAGGTTAATGAAAGGTTTGACAGGAGTAAACAGAATGAGGCAAGCAAGGACAGAGAGGTGAAAGCTCTTAAGAAGAGGATTGCTGAATTAGAGAAGGAGCTTGCACTGGAAAGGGTGACAGCTGATATGAAAGCAGTGTTGTGGAGCAACATTGGGAGGTCCATTGCCAAACAGTGGCAATACATTGAAACCATGGATGAACAAATGGTGCTCATCACCAAAGCAAACAAAGAAATTCAGAGAGCCAGGGCAAGCCTTGGACATATGCCAGAAACTGCTACAAGAATAATCAACACTCTGAATTATAAGACCAGCTCTCAATTAGCTGTCATGGGTATCACTAACAGGACAGAGGCAATTGCTGTAGCAAAGAGAGTTATTACATTGAGAAACTTGGTCGGAACATTGGAGAGAAGGACCCAGGATATGCAAACTGAGATTAATAGATTCCTGGAAAAATTCGTGACTCTGCAGAACAGAGGCCTCCCCAGCATCTTAAGCAGTGTAGGAAGACTGCTCACCCTGGACAATTACAACAAGAGGATTGATGCCCATGCAGTGGCAGAGATTGCACAGCCAGCCAGCACTTCAGCAGAGCCAGGGCCAGCCACAGGGCAAAGTATGTATGACAGAGTGGAAAACCTGTTTTTCCTAATGAATGAAGTGGATCATCTGTTTGACACACCACCTAACTTCTTCAAATTTACAGAAGCAGATGAAACTCTGGGTGCAATTCTAGCACACCAACTGCCCACTCAGGATGCTTGGAGAAATTTGACACAAACAGTTCTGTCAGGCCAGAATCAGTAGTTCCTACAGGCAATTAAGCATCATGCGCAGGCACAGTTTTGAGGAAAAATATCTACAGGAAAGAGGCAGAGGCTGAGCCAACTCAGCAGGACCATTGAGCTCAACACAAGCAACAGTCACAATCACAGGTGACAAGTCCAAGACACAGCATCTTAAGCAGTGTAGGAAGACTGCTCACCCTGGCAATTACAACAAGAGGATTGATGCCCATGCAGTGGCAGAGATTGCACAGCCAGCCAGCACTTCAGCAGAGCCAGGGCCAGCCACAGGGCAAAGTATGTATGACAGAGTGGAAAACCTGTTTTTCCTAATGAATGAAGTGGATCATCTGTTTGACACACCACCTAACTTCTTCAAATTTACAGAAGCAGATGAAACTCTGGTGCAATCCTAGCACACCAACTGCCCACTCAGGATGCTTGGAGAAATTTGACACAAACAGTTCTGTCAGGCCAGAATCAGTAGCGCGGTTCCTACAGGCAATTAAGCATCATGCGCAGGCACAGTTTTGAGGAAAAATATCTACAGGAAAGAGGCAGAGGCTGAGCCAACTCAGCAGGACCATTGAGCTCAACACAAGCAACAGTCACAATCACAGGTGACAAGTCCAAGACACAGCGTACAAAGCATTAAAGACAGGTTTTCCAGCATTTACTCAGAAAATCTCGACCGACTTAGCTGTCTCCAAAGGCTAAAATATCTTCTGACAGAGCATTAAAATGCCTGTACTCTGTAATCAATGCTGCATTAAATTTTGCCCATAAATATCTTAAATAGTTGGTAAGGAAGTAAAATCTGAGATAACTCAGGACTCAGATATTTTGTAAATGACCGCAAGTATATATTCACCCTTCACAGCAGTGAAAGGGGTTGGTTGATGGTTGTTATTTTCTTTGAAGAGCTCTAGCTCGTTGTAACATTTTCAGAGAATTAATACAAAGGAAGAATGGAATTTCCAAGGCTCGGTGTTCTTTGATGTATTGTGGTGAAAGATGAATGTTGCAGGATCCAGGGTGTTGCATAAAACAGCAAGTATTCTCAAATCTCTTTGTCATGTGTGTTTTGAGTCTTTTGTTCTCTTTGTTGTTCTAATGTTTTACACTTGATAGCAAGGTGAAAGGATAGTACCAGGATTTAACCATGTTTACCCTGGACTCAAACTGAGCTATTATATATGTTTTCCTCATATACACAGTAACAGAATTGTAATTCTTAATTGCTGCAATTCAAAACTGTGTTTTTATTGTAACAGTCATTCTCAGGGATTCAACTTTTGCCCCTAAGACCTCTGTTTTCTCTTCTTAAAGCTATCTGTTGGGAACATATAGATAACTAGTGAAAATTCTTGAATGCTTTCACTGTTTGTGTTACCTGTTTCCAGTCTTTTAATCAAAATCTGTTCTATTAACACTCAAATGGCCCTGTAAGTCCCCATCTTTCATCTCAAAGTTTCAAACACTTATAGCACAGACTCCATTGCCCAATGGTACTCAACCTCTCAGAAAACTACTTCACTAGAACCCAAAAGGAATTTCATCAAACAAACATAAACAAAAAACAGTGCATAATAGCTAGCCTAAAACCCTATAACAAACAGTTACAAATCATAAAGAGAGAGCCCTCTCTGATCACGGTTTGGCTAAAAACAGTGATCCAAAGATTGGTTAGTGGTTACCCCGGCCGTATTCCCTTGGGAGTCATAGGGAACAACCTGGGTGTTAACATAAATGGCGACTCCGCTGGGGATTAGAGTTTTTCAATTACCATCTATTTCAAAAGCTACTATCAAGCCTGAAACTAGCCAAGAGGCCTTAGGACTGTTTCTGTAAACACAGGGACAGCTTTAGGGAAGAGCTAACTAGGGAAACTTCATCTTAGTTTTGACAAATACACAGCCATTCCAGAATTCTTACCCAGTCCTTGTACATACAAAACTTTCTGTATAAAGTTCTAAAGGAATACTTAGAAGCTGGCTCCCAAAAGAAACCCAAGGCACACTAGGGCAAACCCTGACCCTGATCAACCTATCATTGTTGATAATCCAAATATCATACCAAAGAACACAGGGAGACGGCAAAATCAGGAGAGGCCTGCTGATCCAGTTATAAGTTTAGACCAACCTATCCTCATACCAACTCCTTGTAAAGTCCTTTTCCGTTCCACACCTAGTTCCCCTAGTTCATCATCAACACCTCAAAGCCCTCCTCTCCCATCTTCACCTTCTGCACATACCCTTTCAATCAGTTTCCCTCTTGTTACCCCTGTTATACCTGTGATACCAGCTGTTCCATTTGTTCCTATTAACCCTATAAATCCTATAAATATGGCTAACAGATATGCACCTCTGCAGATACCAGCCAATGCTCCAGCTCTACCCCAAGACTACCAAACTAGACTCTCATTTTTTGACTCCCAGGGCCCTATGACAGCTACCCAGCATGCTAAGAAGATGCAAGATCACTTTGAGACCTTTGAAATAGATGATGACAGTGTTAGGATGAGAATTTTTGTCCAAAGCCTAACTGGGGATGTCAGAACTTGGTTTAGATCCTTGAATGCAAATTCCATTGCAACCTCTGAAGTTCTATACCAGGAATTTACCAACAGATGGGAGAAAAAGAGAGATCCACACCATATACTTGGTGAATACAACACTATTAAAAGAGGTCCCCAAGAAACGGTTTTGGAGTATTGTGCTAGGTTTAACAACATATACAATGCTATTCCCAGAACTTAAGGCCCCCCTCCTGATTTGGCCCTTTATAACTTCCCTGATGGTTTTGATTCTGATATGGCCTATCAGTTGAGAGAAAGAGACCCTCCAACCCTTGCAGAAGCCCAAAGAGTTGCAGTCACTGTAGAGGCCAACCTAATTGCCAAAAGAAACAGGGCAAAGCTAGAAAAGAAGGTTGGTTTCAAGGAAGAGCCCTCGGGCTTTGATCAGAAGTTGGATGCAATACTAAACAGCATGAAAAGACTAGGTGAGAGAGTGGAATCAGTAGAAAGAAAGTCATCATGGGAAGCACCACAAAAACAATACTCCTAGAAACCCAAATTTTAGGAGAACACAGAACCCCAATATAGGGAAAAACAGGTGCTGACCAAGATATCAGACCCCTTTTCAAGAAAATTATGCGGAAACTTCCTCAGCTAGTCAGCTCAATGAAGATCCTGAGATCAACTTAATAGGTCTGGATGGTAAAAGCCATGTTTTCCTAACACAAGAAGACCATGATGAGGATGAAAACAAAACATTCCAAACACAATCAGGAGAATCCTTTGACTTTAAACAAGGATATGATACTGCTGTCTATGAAGTCCATAAGCAGTACAAACTAAGAAGTCGGACTGTAAATGCAAATCAGCCTGAAAAGGTAAAGGAGAAACAGCAATCTAAAGAAGCCTCAGTCACTGAACCTAATGACAAAACAAACTTGCCTGCAAAGGAAGTAGTGGTTGAGGAGGTCACTGAATTACTGTCCACACCACAAGAGCCCACAGCAACATCATCCTCTCACCCAAATCCGAACATCACCCTCAAGACATGGGCATGAGGGGCAGGTTCCAAAATCAAGATGAAATCCAACAAGAAGATTCATTGAACAAGGAAAGGACTGCTGTCCGTGACCCTAAAATTCAGGTGGATAAACCCTTTGACCTAGGAACAGAGATTGGCAAGTTAAAGATAGCAATTCCCCTTTCAGAGCTAGCCAAGCATGACATATATAAGCAACAGATCAAAAATCCCTTCAGCTCACCAACAACAAAGATGATGTAAATGTGCTAGATGACACTCCAGAATTACTGTTTGGTCCAGAGGTAGATGGAAAAACAGTAGTCACAGGGTTTTACCTTTTTATGTCAGCTTACATGTTCATGATAAAATACTGCACAATGCAATGTTTGACTCAGGTGCATCTCACAACCTCATGCCAAAAGCAGTCATGGAAAGATTAAATTTGGATATAACAAGACCATACAAAGACCTGTTTTCTTTTGATTCTAGTCAAGTAAAATGCTTGGGCCTAATTAAGGATTTATGTGTGTCCCTGGTTCAATTTCCCAACAAAACCATTTTAATGGATGTTGTTGTTGCTGATATCCCACCCAAATATGGAATGCTCTTATCAAGATCATGGGGAGCCAAGCTCCAAGGCTCCCTGCAATTAGACATGTCATATGCAACCATCTCTGTCTTTGGACAACCCAAGAGACTTTATAGGGAAACACTCATGAAATACATGGTCAGCAGTGAAGAAAAGCCTCAAAATTTTCCAATATATGTTGTCCATTCGGACATAGACTCCTTCATCCTCTTCAATGACAGCACAAGCTCCTTAAACAATGACATCAAGACTGAAACACCCATACAGGAACAAAACATCGGTCAAATAAGTGACACCTGTCAAATTTCAATCAGCCCAATAGTACCCATTCACCCTCCTTTAGTTGTCAAAAATTGTCAAACAAATGATGAAATTATCCTAGGAAACAAATGGGAAAAGAAACCTCAACTCATGCTCACATGGCCATCCCATGAAAAGAATTTAAGATCCCCTGACCAGCAAGACAGTCTGTGGGTCCTAGAGTTTGATGGCTCAGTTAACAAGTTAGGGGCAGGAGCTGGAGTATGGATACATAACAAAGAGAAAGCCTGTGCACAAGGCCGGGCTTATAGATTGAACTTTAAATGCACTAACAATATGGCAGAATATGAAGCTCTGCTACTAGGCCTCAAGATTGCAAAATCATTACAAGCACATAGCCTCTCAATCATGGGGGACTCTGATCTAGTAATTCAACAAGTAAAAGGGGATTTTGTCACCAATGACAAAAGATTAAGGTCCTATAGGTCTGCGGTAATTGAAATACTAGAAACTTTCTCCGAGTTTGTTCTCACAAAGATTCCTAGGGGCCACAATCTCCATGCTCACAGCTTGGCAACATTTGCCAGCACCTTCAAATTCCCACTACAACCCAACAATTGTTTCACAGCAGAGGTCAAATATAGGCCTTCCATCCCAAACAATGTCAAAGAGTGGCAAGTATTTGAGAATGATAGGCAAATAAACAACTTTTTAACTTTGCAACAAGAGTTTACAGGATTAAATATTGACCTTGAGACAGCAAGTCAATCTCAAATTGTTGATGGAGCAAGTCAATCACAATTACAGTTTCAACAGTCTACCCACCCAATGTCACCTAGGACAGCAAAACAACTACTCAGTCCAACCATTTTCGATAAAGAAAACATTCAGCAAATTCACCAAATTGACTGTGAAGAGCTAAGCAACGCTGAAGATGAAATCATACAACTCAAAGACAATCTTCTTCCAGCAGGCCTTACCCCACTAGAGGATATTTTTGACTCAAATGATGTTCCCAGGAAACCAAAGATGCAGCCATTAGATGCAACAATTGAAGAATGTAACATTGGTACCACTGACAAGCCTAAAATAATAAAGCTATCTGCTGCTTTGCCCCCTGATCAAAAACCCAAATATGTTGACCTCTTTAAAGAATTCCAAGATGTCTTTGCCTGGGGTTATGAAGACTTGAAGTCTTACGATACCTCTGTTATACAGCACACCATTCCCCTCAAGCCTAATCAGAAAACCATTCAAACAAAAATTAAGAAGAATCAATCCTGTGCTTCTTCCTTCCATTGAAAAAGAATTACAAAAAATGTTCAAAGCTGGGATCATAGCACCAATCAGGTTTTCTGAGTGGATTTCAAATTTGGTCCCTACAAGAAAGAAAACTGGTGAGATTAGACTGTGTGTAGACTTAAGGAATTTGAACCTAGTGTCACTCAAAGACAACTACCCCTTACCCAAAATGGACCACATCCTTCAAAGAGTAGTAGGAGCCTCAAGAATATCATTGTTGGATGGCTTCTCAGGTTTCAATCAAATCCTGGTACACTGATGATCAAGACAAGACTGCATTTACTACCCCATGGGGTACTTTCAAGTATGTGAAGATGCCCTTTGGATTGAAAAATGCAGGGGCAACATTTCAGAGAGCAATGGACATTGCTTTTGCAAAGGAAATTCATGATTTCTTGGTCATTTACTTAGATGATCTTACACCCTTTTCAAAATCTGACCAAGAACACTTGAAACATCTGAGACAAATCTTCATAACATGCAGGAAATATGGTATTTCCTTAAACCCCAAGAAGTCTTTATTTGGTTTAGAAGAAGGGAAACTTCTAGGACACATCATTTCGAAAGATGGCATAAGAATTGATCCAGATAGGATACAAGCTATCCTACAAATGCCTCACCCAAGGAATGTCAAAGAGCTGCAAGGATTCTTGGGAAAAATCAACTTTTTAAGAAGGTTTATCCCAAATTTAGCAGAGTTAATCAGATTATTAAACAATATGCTAAAGAAAGATTCAAAGGTCAAATGGACTGTTGAAGCAAAACAAGCTTTTGAAAGTATAAAATTGGCCTTGACTCAAACCCCAGTGTTAACTAACCCTCAGTTTGACAGAGATTTCGTCATTTTCTCCTTTGCCTCCCAACACACTATTGCTGCTGTTTTATTGCAGAAAGATGACCATGGGAATGAAAAGCCCATTGCTTTTTTCAGCAGAGCTCTTAGGGATGCCCCCCTAAAGTACCAAATAATGGAGAAACAAGCCTATGCCTTGATCAAAGCCATCAAAGACTTTAGGATCTACATCCTTTACTCCCATGTTGTAGCTTATGTACCAAGTCCTATTGTCAAAGACATTCTCACACAAGAAAACTTAGAGGGAAGGAGAGGAAAATGGATTGCAAACATACTTGAATTTGACATTGAAATAAAGCCTACAAAGTTGATAAAAGGGCAAGGTTTGGCCAAGTTAATGACAGAAGCAAATTTCCAAGCCTTAGATATCAACCAACTGGACAGTGAAACAGAGCTGGCGACTCCAAAGATCAATGTAGCCTTTGAACAATCTCCCTGGTACTCTGATATCTGTTATGTGTTACAAAACCTGTGTGCTCCCCCAGGACTGTCCAGAACTAAGTCTAGGTTCCTAAAAATGAAAACATCCAAATTTTGTGTGTTAGATGAGAATCTACTCTGGAAAAACCATGAAGGAATTTTGCTGCACTGTCTTCTTGAGAGTGAAACTGATAAAATTATGCAAGAATTCCATGCTGGAGACTGTGGTGGACATCTCTACTGGAAGTCCACTGTGGACAAAATATTAAGGGCTGGTTATTACTGGCCTACTATGTTCTCAGATATGAAGAAATTCACAACATCATGCCACAAGTGCCAACTGTTTGAAGGCAAAAGACAGTTGCTGCCACTTCCTTTGAGGCCCATTGCAACAGAGAGACCTTTTCAACAATGGGGCTTGGATTTCATTGGAGAAATTCACCCCTCATCTTCAGGACAACACAGATGGATTCTAACAGCAACAGACTACTTCACCAAGTGGATTGAAGCTGCCCCATGCAGACAAGCAAATGATTCAGTAATCATTCAATTTTTGGAGAACAATATACTGGCTAGATTTGGCTGCCCAGACAAGATAATAACAGACAATGCTGCTGCCTTCAGATCCAAGAAGATGGTAAACTTTTGCCATAAATTTCACATTACTTTGGGCCATTCTACAGCTTACTATCCTCAAGGAAATGGTCTTGCTGAATCATCAAACAAAAGCCTAATAAACATCATAAAGAAAGTGCTGGAAGAGAACAAAAAGAACTGGCACAAGAAACTAGTAAATGCTTTATGGGCAGACAGATTAACCACCAAAAGATCAATTGGGACCAGCCCATATGAGTTAGTCTATGGATTAGAGGCCAGATTTCCTTCATCACTAGGTGTGCCAGTTATGAAACTTCTACAAGAAAGCCAAGCAGAGCCAAATGACATGCAAAGAAGGATTAACCAGATAATTTGTCTACAGCAGACCAGAGAACAAGTTTTCAGCAGAGTGCAGATACTACAAGAGAAACTGAAAAAGGCTTTTGACAGAAGAACTAAAGCTGAAGATTTCAATGTGGGGGACAAAGTTCTAAAGTGGGATGCAAGAAGAGAAGAGAAAGGGAAACATGGGAAATTTGATTCCTTGTGGAAGGGACCATTTGTTGTCCAAGCAGTACAAGGTAATAACACTTATTTCCTTAAAAGTTTGACTGTGACTGAACTAGATGAAGGTCCTGTCAATGGCAGGATGCTGAAGCACTATTATGATGGTTCACTATGATAAGGATCCAAAGGTTCAATGTATATATGCAGGCCTACATATGTTTTCTATTGTTAGTTTGTAAAAAGAGGTTTTCCAAGTGCTGCAACTAGCAGCAATAGGCAGATAGAACCAGAGGTTCCCCAACAAAAAGCACACAATTTTGACAGGTTACACGCATCAGATCTCAAAGATTAAGATGGACAATCAAGCAACAAGGCAATCTGACCTGCTGTTCTTGGTCTTTCTAAAGAAAAACCATCCCCATGTGGAGCCACTGTTGGATACCTATAGTAATAGGTTTCATATTTCATGATTGATTATTGAAAATCCAAATATGCTCTGCTTTGTTACTACAAAGATCCCATATTTCCAGGAAATCAGAGGTGTGTGAAATACTTCAAATATTGAGGACCTTATTACAAATTTTGTGGATGATTCAACAGTTCAAGCTGGATCATGCCATGTTTCAATTTTGAGTTGTAGAATAGAGAAAGAAGTCTGTCCAAACAGCTTAATCTTGGCAGACAAGTAGTTCAGGTAGAGAAACAAAGGTTCCCAAAAGTCTAATCTGGGACCTTGGAAGAGATAAGGGTAGAAGCAGATAGAGTAAAAAAGGAAAAGCCAAAGAAAAGAAAAGGCAATTGAGGGTTGCAAGTCCAAGTGCCCCTCCAAGAAGAAACAAAAAATGCTAGGTGAAATAGTGGGGTAGGCAGTTGTGGTTGCAGAAAAGACATGTTCACCATCACATAGTTGTCAAAGATGTTTTGCCAAGGCAATGAACATATCAGCAAAAAAGGTGGTGAATTTCATGGATTCACAGCAGAGAGCATCACTAACTTCACTTTTTCCCCTCTACTCCATCATTAACACCCCCTTTCTAAATCCCCCTCCTTCCCTCATACTAACTCCTAACTCTACTATGTAATTCCCCTATTTTACCCCTACCCCTAATAATAATAACACTAAGGTGTATAAAACCCCAAATGATATATATTTTCCCTCCCCTAGGCATAATAGCCGAGAATTCTGCAAAAAGGGACCAAATGGCATCTGGCCACGTTGGTGAACCTATTCCACCCGTTTCCCTTTGCTGCAAGACAATTTGCCTTCAAATCACCTCTGCATTGCTAAAACCCACTTTCCAAACTCATTTTGCCCGCCTCTGGCACGTTTCCCAATCCTACCTCATGGTGGTTTAATCTAAACCTTTGAAAAAACCCACAATTTTTAATTTTCCGCCGCAAATATTGAAGGCGCATATTATCCCTCCGCCAGCCGTCGGATCAAGCCCACCAGATCCGACGGCCTACAGCAATATCGGAGCGCCTCCCGTGACCGCACGTTAACTTCCGGGGGGAAGTGACGTTGCGCCTTGTCACGCCTCCTCCACGCGTCGGCGCGTTAAACTATCTCGGAGCCCGCTCTGACATCCATCGCGCCGTACCTTAACCGCCCCGGGAGACTGCAACGGTTAAGCCCTTAACCGTGACCGCTGCACGTTAACCGCAACTTGCCTGCCGTTGATTCACCGCCACGTCGTTGCCTGCCCGTACCCGCTTATATTATTGGCCCACCTCACTGCTGACTGGGCTGCCACCTCGCCTAAACCATTGACCAGTCGCCCACCGCCACGTCGCCTGATGACGTCAGCTGACGTCACCTCACCATGACCCACCAATGACGTCATGCTGACGTCAGCAGAAGAAAAAGCGCCAAATGGTAAAATGACCCATATTTACCATTTTTTCAGTGTTTTTACCATTTACACTGTGTTTTTACTGTGCGCTCTGCTTGACCGTTTGAGCTCGAATTTTCGCCAACCTGTTGATTTTCCCGGGCGACCTCCTCAAAAAGCACCTGTGTACCTGTGTTTCAACCTCTGCTCGTCGAATTACAGGTATTTAGACCATTTCGCCCTCCATACGACCTTCATTTAGCTCAAAATTGCTCACAGAGATAATAGGACCATAAAGACTAAATTCACACCGTTCATTCCCCTTTATTCGCCCGGCATTGTCACTGTGAGGGCCAAGAAACGCTGGCAGAGCTCTAAAAACCTGCAATTTCCATTAAACCTCTGTAATTCTGCGTTTTCCCGGCAGAATTGCTGATAGACATACTTCACCTGGTTAGAGAGTTCAGTCACACTACAGAGAGATTCTATCACTAGAATCCAGTAGTATTTCAATTGCTACTGAGAGAATTCCCCTTGAATACTCAAAACCTCAACCGTTTCCACAGAAGACTGTCTCCAGACTGTGTTTTCACCATTCCACCTGTCTATTTGCAATTCTAGTAACTTGAACAGCTATGGAGACCCCTATTGCACTGAACATCAAGCCCATCAATGCTCCTCACCAAGAACTAGCATGGAAAGCCCTGGGAGACATGGACTACCAAATGCTGGATTGGTTTCCTATGGGAACCAAGTATAATGTGTTAATGCTGAATGAACTAAGAGCCCAGCACCATAGTGGAGCAGATATCTTGGGGATTTGGGAGTCAAATTTGCCCATATACAACCTTCCCCAAGTCAATCCAATGCCAGAGCTCATTTACAGCTGCCAGGAATGCTATGACCCCAGCCAAAGGGCAGTCATAAGCCCCACAGGCCTAGTCCTGTTCCAGATCACCCAGAGAGCATAAACCAGATGCTGCACTTCAATACAGCCAAGAAATTGACCCCTCTGTCCATGCAGAATCTAATTAACACAGGGATCAAGCTGTCCAGTGACCAGATTATCAAAATCAACCAACTGTTCGTCATATCAGGCTCTGAAACAGTCAGAACCCCTCCTATTGGGTACCATTGTCTGAATGAGTTGGGCAGAATGTGCTGGTGGACCTAGTTAGCTATGTCTCAGGGTTCAGGGGGCTGGAAGATGTAGATGAAAGTATAATGGCAATGCTGTCTATATTTGCCCCGGGTAAGTCTCCAGCTGTGCAGTATGACTATGCAACCTACATTGCAGAGAAGATTCATGATCAGTTCATGAACCTGAAGAGAGAGAGACTGTTCAGATACTCCTCATATATCTACCATTTGTTCCTTTTCAATCAGCCAGCCACCTTCTCAGTCCCTTTGAGGCCACTCAATGCCCAAGGAAGCCCAAGATCAGTTATTTTCTGGACCTCTGTGTTTCATTTTACCTCAGTATCACCTTATACATACTGTGAGTTCATTGATCTGTTTGTTCATCCGGCCCTAACAGTTCTGCAAGGTACTCCTCCTCCCAGATTAACCGATGAAATGAGGAGGATTTTACATCTGAACAAATCCTACAATATTGGCAACTGGTACTTCTACCAGAACCACACAGTCCTTAGGATATATGGCTGTGAAATGAGCCCATTTAGATTGCCAAGGTATGTCCCCATGAGGTTGTTTGCCTTGGAGTATTTCAGGCAGTTTGGGAACTCGGATTACCTTCATTTTCAGAGTAGAAACAAAAAGTCACAGCTGAAGGTAAGAAGCCAGCTAGGTTCCTTCTTGTATAACAAGAAAGAGGAAGGATGGAAAGAGGCACACAGCATGCTAGAAGGCCTCAGATTGCAGACCAGTTTTGAGTGGATTCCTTATGACCCCAATCATAGTATCTCCCTCAGGAGAATTAGATACAGACTTGGCAACTATGCACATAAAAGACAACCAGAAATAGAAAAGTATGCCAATGCACTAGATTGGGAAGAGGGTACACTGATAGAACAACTCACTGAGGTAGAAATGCTTGAGAAAGAAGCCAGAAATATACAAAAGGAAACTGACTTGGAAACTTGTGCACAGGTGCCTCACTCCTACAGAAGACAAAGTAGAACAGCTGCTGGATCTTCAGCAGCACAGCAGCAAACCACTGAAAAGACATCCCAGGCAGCAAGCAAAGACAAAGGTAAACAGGTGGAACAGCCACCTGTATTGACAGAGGAACAAGTGGACACCTTGCTACAGCAGCAAGAGGAAATGGAACAGCAAGAGCTGGGACAGCAACAAGAAAAAGCACAGTCCAGTGAGCAGCCCTTACAGCAGGAAAAGGGGACAGATCAACCTGGCAGTACCGAGCAGCAGCCTCAAACAAATGTGCCTCCCAGGACAGACACCAATGTTGACACATCAGTCCTCCAAACACCACAAAAGGAGGATGTGACAAGGAAAAGGGAGAGAGAGACCCCCCACACCTCATCTTTCATCAGGGGAGAGAAGAGACAAAGACTGAATGACTCCCAAGAGGAGGATATTGCAGTAAGGCAAGCCATGGGTATGGGCCCACCCAGTGGAGAACTTTCAGCCAGCTCATCCCAGCGAGGACATGACATGACAATGGGAGGAGAGGTCAGCTCCTCCAGTCAAACAAGAAAGGGACAGTCGAGTATAAAACAGCAATTCATCGACATCAAGAGGAGGAGTGATCCCATAAAGGTGCAGCTATATGATCACTTGCTAAACCTAGCTCCTAGCAACCAGCAGAGACTCATGTCTGCTTTCGATGTGAGCGAAGGCAAAATGATAATGAGCCACTTCATGCCTACAGCTTTGCAGCCTCAGTCCACCTCGGACTATCTGAGAACCAACATGGAGGTTCTTGCCAAAGACATACACCCCATGGACAAGATTGAACTGCATAAGCAGACTGGTGAAATGGTGTATGCCTCCTTGGCAGATGAGACATTAGAAAATTATAAATTAAAGAGCAGTCTAGACAACACAGCTTCTCAGCTGGAGTTAGAAAGAGCTTCATCACAGGCCAAGGACAATAGGATCAAGTCCTTGGAAGAGGTAATCATAGAGATAGGGCATGACCCTAAAGATGTCAAAGGCATCCAAGAGCTCCTAAAGATAAGGGATGCAGACATGGCAGCCCTAAGAAAGAAGATCAAACTCCCGGCCACCCTCCATCCACAGACCGATGAAGTTGCCCAGCAAAGGCAAGAGAAGGATGCTACAGATCTGTTGGTGTCCTTATATAAAGAGCTGGTCAGGACTCAGGACCAGCTAGGACAGACTGAAGCTGCAAAGGCAGCACTACAGGAGATACTGAAGCAAAGAGAAGAGGGCCAACCCTCCCAGCCTCCTCCTATCATAATAAACCTTGAGGAAACCCTCCCAAGATTACTCCTCCTCTTCAGCAAACAGAAACCACAGCACCATCCACAGCAGCAACAACAACAAAATCAGAACAGGCTGCTAGCTTAGACATGCAAAAGCTGCAAGCTGAGATCCAAGCCATGGAATCTCAAATGAAAGAGCTGGATGAGCTTAAGAAAACCTTGACTAAGGTTAATGAAAGGTTTGACAGGAGTAAACAGAATGAGGCAAGCAAGGACAGAGAGGTGAAAGCTCTTAAGAAGAGGATTGCTGAATTAGAGAAGGAGCTTGCACTGGAAAGGGTGACAGCTGATATGAAAGCAGTGTTGTGGAGCAACATTGGGAGATCCATTGCCAAACAGTGGCAATACATTGAAACCATGGATGAACAAATGGTGCTCATCACCAAAGCAACACAAAGAATTCAGAGAGCCAGGGCAAGCCTTGGACATATGCCAGAAACTGCTACAAGAATAATCAACACTCTGAATTATAAGACCAGCTCTCAATTAGCTGTCATGGGTATCACTAACAGGACAGAGGCAATTGCTGTAGCAAAGAGAGTTATTACATTGAGAAACTTGGTCGGAACATTGGAGAGAAGGACCCAGGATATGCAAACTGAGATTAATAGATTCCTGGAAAAATTCGTGACTCTGCAGAACAGAGGCCTCCCCAGCATCTTAAGCAGTGTAGGAAGACTGCTCACCCTGGACAATTACAACAAGAGGATTGATGCCCATGCAGTGGCAGAGATTGCACAGCCAGCCAGCACTTCAGCAGAGCCAGGGCCAGCCACAGGGCAAAGTATGTATGACAGAGTGGAAAACCTGTTTTTCCTAATGAATGAAGTGGATCATCTGTTTGACACACCACCTAACTTCTTCAAATTTACAGAAGCAGATGAAACTCTGGGTGCAATCCTAGCACACCAACTGCCCACTCAGGATGCTTGGAGAAATTTGACACAAACAGTTCTGTCAGGCCAGAATCAGTAGCGCGGTTCCTACAGGCAATTAAGCATCATGCGCAGGCACAGTTTTGAGGAAAAATATCTACAGGAAAGAGGCAGAGGCTGAGCCAACTCAGCAGGACCATTGAGCTCAACACAAGCAACAGTCACAATCACAGGTGACAAGTCCAAGACACAGCGTACAAAGCATTAAAGACAGGTTTTCCAACATTTACTCAGAAAATCTCGACCGACTTAGCTGTCTCCAAAGGCTAAAATATCTTCTGACAGAGCATTAAAATGCCTGTACTCTGTAATCAATGCTGCATTAAATTTTGCCCATAAATATCTTAAATAGTTGGTAAGGAAGTAAAATCTGAGATAACTCAGGACTCAGATATTTTGTAAATGACCGCAAGTATATATTCACCCTTCACAGCAGTGAAAGGGGTTGGTTGATGATTGTAATTTTCTTTTGAAGAGCTCTAGCTCGTTGTAACATTTTCAGAGAATTAATACAAAGGAAGAATGGAATTTCCAAGGCTCGGTGTTCTTTGATGTATTGTGGTGAAAGATGAATGTTGCAGGATTCCAGGGTGTTGCATAAAACAGCAAGTATTCTCAAATCTCTTTGTCATGTGTGTTTTGAGTCTTTTGTTCTCTTTGTTGTTCTGATGTTTTACACTTGATAGCAAGGTGAAAGGATAGTACCAGGATTTAACCATGTTTACCCTGGACTCAAACTGAGCTATTATATATGTTTTCCTCATATACACAGTAACAGAATTGTAATTCTTAATTGCTGCAATTCAAAACTGGGTTTTTATTGTAACAGTCATTCTCAGGGATTCAACTTTGCCCCTAAGACCTCTGTTTTCTCTTCTTAAAGCTATCTGTTGGGAACATATAGATAACTAGTGAAAATTCTTGAATGCTTTCACTGTTTGTGTTACCTGTTTCCAGTCTTTTAATCAAAAATCTGTTCTATTAAACACTCAAATGGCCCTGTAAGTCCCATCTTTCATCTCAAAGTTTCAAACACTTATAGCCACAGACTCCATTGCCCAATGGTACTCAACCTCTCAGAAAACTACTTCACTAGAACCCAAAAGGAATTTCATCAAACAAACATAAACAAAAAACAGTGCATAATAGCTAGCCTAAAACCCTATAACAAACAGTTACAAATCATAAAGAGAGAGCCCTCTCTGATCACAGTTTGGCTAGAAACAGTGATCCAAAGATTGGTTAGTGGTTACCCCGGCCGTATTCCCTTGGGAGTCATAGGGAACAACCTGGGTGTTAACAGTAGCTATGCAACCTTCACCTCCCAACTGCCCTATTGAAATCAGATTTTTCTTTAGATCTCAAACATTCCTTACCTCCTTCAATAGCCACTGATTTCCATTTTGCTATTTTATGAAAACTGTACCCATTCCAATGATTTTACAGGATTTATCATCACCCAATCGAACCTGTCCAAAATCTCCTTGAACATAATCATGAAAATGTTTCTTATCAGGTGTGGCATGGAATGAGGCCCCTGAATCTACCACCTAGGCATCAATAATATTTTATAATGAAAGAATCAAAGCATCTTGTAACACATCACCAGTTACATTTGCTTCATGATTAGTTTCTTGTTGCGCGTCTCCTTCTTTTCCCTTCCGAGATTTTCAGTCTTTCTTTAGGTGTCCTTTCTTCCCACATTTCTAGCACACTATCCTCGATCTAGACTTGAATCTACCTTTTCTTGACTTACTGCGATATCCCGAGCTCTTTCCTCTTTCCATTTTTCTTTCCCTAGCCTCTGCAGTCAAAGCATTACTTGATGTCTCACCGGAGCTTTTTCGTTGCATTTCCTCACTAAGGATTGCATCGACAACATCATCAAACTTTAATGTACTAGATCTAGAGACAGAGTTACTAATGGCCATAAATAAACCATTCCAACTTTCTGGCAATGAGCACAGAAATAACAGAGCCCTAACTTCATCATCAAAAGTTACCCCTACAGAACTTAACTGACTTGTAACTGTATTAAAATCATTTAAATGGTCTGTAACAGATCCACCTTCAGACATCTTCATATTAAATAAATGCTTCATAAGAAATACCTTATTTGAGGCCGAGGGTTTTTCATATAGTTTGGCCAATGTTAATATTAAACCCTCTGTTGTGGTTTCCTTTGAAATATTAAACGCTACCTATGTCGCTAGGCACAGCCGTATTGTTCCAAGTGCCTTTTTGTCGAGAATATTCCATTCTGTGTTTGTCATACTCATTGGCTTCTTTGTCTTTCCGCTCAATGGTAGGTACAAATCTCTGATACATATAATCTTCCATCTGCATCTTCCATAGTTGGTATTTTTGGCCATTGAATATTTTGACCCTAAACCTACCATCTTCCGCCATTGCTTCCACTCGAACCAAGAACCCTTCTCTCTTGCGAGTTTATAGGCCAAATAGACCTTCGGCTCTGATACCAGTTGTTAGAAAATTATATATTACAAAACAATGGAACACATAAAATATTGTAAAAATATAAACATAGAAAACGTATAAAACAAGAGAGACATAGATATACATGGTTCACCCAGTTTGGGCTATGTCCATGGAGAAATAGCCATTCCTTATTTTATTATATTATCCAGCAAACTAAAGAGGTACAACCTACAACAGATCCACTGTAACTCCCTCTTCTCTCTCAATCTCCTCTCTCTTCCTCATTCAGAATACAGGTCTACATACATGCAATACAATTCCCTCATATATAGTGAGGGCTGCTTTCTAGGGAAAAAAACCCTAAATTAAACATAACTTCTACCATCAGATCTCTACCTAATGAATGACCCAAATTGACTAGAAATTACTATACTTTTACAAGGAAATTTTACATCTATTCTTAGCTTCGGGGGCGCTGCCTCTGAAACCCCCTGCTAGGGGGGGGGCTCGCAAAAGGTCATAGCCGTCCCCCATGGACCCCCCTTGTAGCGAATATTTTACAGGCGACGTTGCTGCCCCATTACGAACTAGGGTCCAATGTGGCGATACCTTTGAATACAGAAGATAATCAGGCTCCACTCCCAACAGTAGAGACTGCCCATTGAGAGATGTCAAGGAAAATTGTATGGACAAGCATAAGGCTTGTGGAATGTTCTCCTTCTTTAATGAGTGATTTATGGTGTTACGCTACCTTAAGGGTTTGATCAATAAAGAAACATTTCTATATTTTGTGTTTGTTTATAGTTATTGGGTATATTGGCATAATTTCATATATTTCTAGGTCAAATCTATTACAAGTGGTATCAAAGCACTTTCTTGGCAAAGTGATTTTTTTTTTTGAGAAATTTTTTGGGGCGGCAAGTTTGCAGATCAGATCTGTAACTTCTGGTAAAAAAAATTGAAGAATAAAATTGCATATCTAGATTCTTTGTGAAAAAATAATCAATTTCAAAAAAACAATCTGCTGAATAGGAGTCTGGATGAGGGAGATATCGTTGATTTAAAAATTAGTTGTGCTGCAGAAATGTTTTGACGAAAATTCATGGACGATAGATCCCAGTTAATTTTTGTCATTTTGTGGGGAATTTTGAGAAACAAACTGCATATCTGAGATCCTCTTGTAAAATTTACCCAATTTCAAAAAAAAAATTGGTCGAATCGAAGTTCGGATGAGGGAGATATCGCTGATTTAAAATCAGCCTTTTTTCAGAATTTTTTGTGACGACGGGTCAGTTGCAGCGTAAATCTGAAATTCTAGTGCCTAGGTCGGGATTTATATCACATGAGAAGATGCAGAATGGTCATTCAATTTCTGAAAATAGGTCATAATAAGGAGTCTGAGCAATATTTACCGAACTATGGCCATTTTAAATTTTTGCCAAGTAAGTGATTTTTTTCCCCTCTTCATGGCTTCTAGCAAGGATCATATTTTTACAGGAAAAGATGATGGCCCCACTATTAAAGCATTCATAAGTAAGGAAAAGTTCCTATATGGGAAAGATTGGAAATATTTCATATGGCTTGGTTTGCACGATGAAGGTTCCATATGGTTTAGGTCACTTGAAACCAAGAGGTTGTACAAATTTTCAGATGAAAAATTTGAAAATTTCCTTTTGGACAAATGGTCTCATACTAGAAATAAGGAAACCAAGAAACCTAAAGGGTTATTTTCTAATGGTATCTCCTTATTATAGGTTCATGGATGTAATTAGAAGGAGAAGATCATTGGGTCTATTAATCCTAGTTGCATGTATAATTTTATTAATGTTCATTTGGCTAAAAGATTGCAAGTACCAGCCAAACAAATGGAGCACACATAGATTAATAATGAGGAGGTGCAAGTTTATAAAGATTTGAAGATTTCTATGGACAAGTATGTATTACATTCTACTTTTCATGCTTTAGATATGGCTAATGTGGATGTTGTTTTGGGATACCATTGGATGTA
The DNA here is from genome assembly GCA_031772625.1 of Pinus tabuliformis. Classification (NCBI taxonomy): domain Eukaryota; kingdom Viridiplantae; phylum Streptophyta; class Pinopsida; order Pinales; family Pinaceae; genus Pinus; species Pinus tabuliformis. The sequence continues at coordinate 1,250,030,049 of CM062819.1, forward strand.
ATTTGTTGGTACAATCAATATTAATGTGCAGAATAAATTCCTGAAGCTCTGGTATAAAAAGAAGAAAATTACATTACAAGATACTTCCATCCATAAATAGGTTGAGTCCAAGGAGGCTGAAGCAAAAGATGTTCCCGGGACTGAAACATCAGATGATGAATTCATGGTTGAAGTAATATTGGAAGATAAGAAACAACAATAGGTTCCACAACATGTACTAGATACCAATCAGGCTCAATTAGGAGGTGAATTAAAGCAAGATAAAGCATTGGTTAAAGCTTCAGCATATCACCACCCACATAAACCAGCAAGAAAACAACCAACAAGATGAGAACGAATCAACAATAAGAACAACAAACCCTGCATGATAGATAAAGAAGTGTGACAATCCACCCACAACACATCAACACAGAGGAACTGCCACGATCAACTCCCATCTCAAGCGAGCGAGGCACCAACAAGATCCGGTAATCACATGTCTCTCAGATGGCTAGATGTACATGCATTGTACCAGTCGACTACTCTTTTGAGTAGATCTTATTATTTGTGTTCTTCTTATGTTTCAGGGACGAAACATGTTTAAGGAGGGTGGAATGTAGTATACCTAGGGGGGATATTATGGGGTACTGTTGTGCCCTACAACAACCCCCCATTTCATATCATCTGTATTCATAACAATCAACATATGAAATGGGTCCCTTTTAAAAAAAATTAATTGGCATTAATGAATTTGTTCGAAAAAGGTATGATAATCAAATGGGTTTGTGAATTGAAGCCTCTTTCGAATAACAATGTTCCCAAAATAAAACAATCTTTTGTTATTGCGATAAAGCGATCGCAAGATTGAATATCGCAATAACAAGAGAGACGCATTTAAATGGCAATTTGGTCTTTGCCGATGCGATATCGCTATCGGCGATCGGCGGTATTCAATGCATACACAAAAAGAGCACATATCTTACACCCCGATGCGACGCTATATCGGCGATCGGCTATCGGCACTGCCTCTTGTGGGAAAACGCTTTAAGTTATAAACCTCGGCCCGATGCGATATCGCTATCGGCCGTTGGCGGAATCCCATGTACTCTCGCAAGGCGCTCAGGTCTTTCCCCGATGCGATGCGATATCGCTATCGAAAGTCGGCAAATCACTTAATATGCATCTGGTAATGTGTTCACGCGCTAGTCCGATGCGATGTCGCAATCGGCATTCGCCAGGACTTCTTTCAAACGATAGTGTAACTCTTTCCCCCAATGCGATGCGATATTGTTGATCGGTAATCGACATTCTCAAAAAGTGATTGCTTTGAGCCTTAAAATTATATTTAAATCCGGTTGATAAAGCGCAGATTTCAAAATGCCGTTAAAAGCAGGGATAAGGTAATGCATGTGTATTTAATAACTTTGCCCCTTCGATTAACGAATACTTGCGTCTAAAGCATTTTCATATCTGTTGCACGCGTTAGGTGGTCATTCAGCTGAATAACAGTGTAAAGGTCATTTAATGGGTAGCAGGCCTTAAAAACACCATTAATGCATATGCAATCTCTTACCAGTGATTTGATTCGCAGCCACTTTTGAAAATTAATATCGCCACGCTTCAAGTGATATATATCTTTCCCATTATGCTTTGTCTCCACTATTTTTCGTGTTACGATTTCTCTTGCATTTGTGTAGAGTTCGGTTGTTGAGAAAAGCCTGAACATGATGGGGAAGAAACACAAGAAGACTGCTGGTTCCACTGCAACACCGGTTGCAGGTCAAGCTGCCATAGTTTTGAAGAAAGGCCTAATCTCAGATACTACGTGCACTGGTCTTGCTAGGACTACATGGCAGGGTACATATAATCTGTTAGAGGCCGAGCAACCGGTGAAGACAGTGACAAAGGCTAGTGTGGATGTACTAAGGAAGTCTGATGCAACTCTCAAAGACTTGGTCGACTCCTTTTTACACAGAATAGCGGCCAGAGAGCAGGTCCTCCCTTACATAGATGTGGTGCGCTGGGCAATTGAAGAAATCCCCATCACTGATAGAACTTTTCATACAAGGGATGGAAGGATTTTCGGGTCGTTCAAGCCTGATGACCTGAGGCGAATGTATCATTTGCCTGAACCGGAGCTAGTCTATAACAGAGCCTTCGTGGAGAAGTTTGCGAAAGAAAATGAATCACCATCCGAACTCCTCTGAGATTGGAGGCAGAACCCAGCCAAACACAAGCATGAAAGTTCGGGTAAGTACTCCAACGCTTCTTTGGCTTCTCCCTATTGCTATGCGGGGATTATGATGTGTAGATTGTGGGGATTACCTGACTCCGCTAATATCAATATTGACATGGTTCCCCTAATGGAAGCGGCTGTCAATAGTATAATTATGGATTGGGCCACTATTCTTTCTGATAAGCTGGTCGTAGCTATTCGTGAATTTAGAGCCAAAACCATAGTTACCGAAAGGAAAATCCCACCGTTTTATTATACTGCTTACATTATGGATACCCTGTGTTTTAATTCTGAGTTTCCTGTCCTCGGTTGGAGATGGACGACCCAAGATCCAACACCCATTCATTTATACCATCAGAAATTGTGGAAGTCCTCTTACAAGGACCATTTGTACTAAGTTTGTAATGTTTTCATGGTGCCCATTTACTATTCTATTTATGACAAACCCATTCCCAGAATTTCCTATGAAGCTTCTTTTGACTTACCAGCCGTAGCAAGTTGGTTCGGGGAAGAGCATTTCACCTATATCAGAGTTTTTGGGAGTAAGGCTAGGCCGCATGTCCTCCCTTTATATATCCCAGACAAACTGTTAGCCCGGGAAATCTGCTACCAGATTATGGCCGAGAGTGTCACACAAACTCTCAAAGAGGAGAAGAAGAGAGGTTGGCCCTCTTTTCCTTTGAGAATTGGGGTTTTTACTCTCCTTAATTACAAGCATGCAGAAAAAGAAGCGACAAAACTCCAAACCTTATCCCTGGCCACTATCCCAAACAGACTCTATGATCCAAAGCAAACTGCCTACACTGCCCTAGAACAAGCAAAATTAACAAAAGTTGATCATCAAGAAGATATGTTTGATGACCTGTTCGCAGGTGCCGATACAATAAGTCAAACCAAACAGCTTGCCAGAATGAAATATAACGATGAGGCGTTGACTGAGTTTAATAAACTTAGGGAGCAGAGGTTGCAAACTCTGCCTCTAGATTTATTATCCACAACCCCAGCGTCTTCCTCAGGCGAGCCTGGTCGGCAACAGATACATCCACCTCCTGTTACAACTAAAGAACAGGATAAACAACAGGAGGAAAGGCAGAAGAAGCTGCAGGCTGAGAAGCAAAGAAAAGAGCAAGCTGAGAGGCAGAAAAAGGAGCAGATAGAAAGGCAGCAAAAAGCACAGAAGGATCAAGAGCAGAGGAAGAAGAAGGAAGAAGAGAAACTAAAGAAAGAACTGGCAGATAGGCAGAAAAAGGAATTAGAGGAGCAACAGCGGAAAGCGCAAGAGGAGCAGCAGCGGAAAGCACTTGAAGAACAGCAGAAGTTAGAACAAGAAAAAGAACGGAGCAAAGCCCCTACAGAGCAACATAAGCAAACCTCCACCGATCCTGAATTGATTAAACAATGGAACCAATTCGATTCCATTATCAGTGGTAAGGAAGGCTCCAAAGACACAGACACCTCTAAAACAAGCGATGCGCCCGATACCACTTCTTCTCAGGTTCTAGGAGGAACCAGTGGCCCACCCATTTCACAGGATGTCGAGGTAATCAATAAGGACCCTTCCGATCAAATTGTTCTCCAGGTGGAAGAAATTCCTCCCCTGGATATTTTTCTACAGCCCAAAGCATAGAGAGATTATTAAACTCTCTAAGAAAAGACGAAGGCTTGATCAACCTTCTATCTTTCCTGAGCAAACAATCACGGGCAATATGGTCTGGAAGGAGGAATTGGATCCCTCCGATGATCTAACAAAGCTGTCGCAATTTGCGGGAGCTTATTCTGCAGCGACTATCGACAAAGCATCGGAGGTAAATCTTCTATTGAAGAACAAGGACCATGAAATTTATGCATTACAGGCAGAGGTAATTGAAGTGAAAAAAAAGGCAGCACAGGTGAAAGAGCAGTTGCTGGCTCAACAACAAGAAAACAATTTGTTAACCCAGCAGCTGCAAATTGAAAGACAAAGGATAGACCAAAGTGAGATTCAGAAGACAAAAGAATTGTCGGAGGCATTGTCACAGTTGAAAGCGTCAAATGAGCTGATGATGAAATCGAGAGATGAGCGAATAGCTCAACTATCAGCATAGCTCGAAGGTATCAAGGGCACCCAGAATGTTAACGAATTCAGAGCAGAGGCAGCTCAAATAAATGGCGCATTAATATCTCAGATCAGACTCTTATGCCAACAACTTGCTAAGGCTGAGCCATTATGCGAAATATCTACAACAGTGTGTGCGCAAATAGAGAAGGCCAGAAATGAGCTAGATCAGGCCGAAGAAGCCATATCCGATTATCTTGAGTGGCAAGATTCTGAAGAGGGGAAAGCGGCAAATTTGCCCCGAATCTATGAAACGTACAAGGACATACTCTTCACGGAATGGAACACCCAGGTAATGAAAGCAGAAAGGGCGGCCTCAAGGTGTAAAATGATTGCCAGCAATATAATCGATCTAGTCAACGACACACTCTATTTGGCAAACATGATCTCCCAGTGCACACCTGGAAGCATAACAACAGCAAACATGATAGAACAAACAAATTATCATGACTTGGAAGAGCAGGGAAGGTTAATCGCTGGAGTAAATACTTTAACCTCCGACGCATACTGGCTCTTTCTAATCAAGCCACACACTCAAAGGTCGGCTCTCAAATGTTTAACAGATGCCCTCGGATGCCTGATCCCCGACATTCAGGATGCTACATATGATGCCCAGCTAACTTCGCGTCTCAACACTCCACCGGAAGTAGAGCCAATGCTGGCGATATGTCAGCTAAGGAGTAAAGGCAAAGAACCCACCGAATGAAGCATTGCCGCCAACTGCCAGATCGCTGAGAAAGATGGAAAAAACATTTATTGATGCCAATTTAATAGCTTTTCAGTTGTTTAGATATTTAGATTAGTATAGTATTTATAGACCCTTTCATTGTTTTGGAAAGGGTCGTAAAATTTTGTAATAGACTTAAAGGCTGAAGTTTTCACTATTGTGCTTCAGTCTATATTCTTTTGTGAAACTCGACCAACGGTTCTTAATTTTGATTAGAAGGCTGTTTTACACAATTGCGCACGACTGTCTGTTGTTTGGAATGCTTTCTGATTAGAAGGAAGGACTGCGACATAGTGATTAATATACTGGATTGATCGAGCAGCTTACATGGTACTATTATCTGTATCTGTGTTCTTTCTTATTATATGAATTGCTGTGTTAGTATCTTTGCTATTGTTGAATACATGTATGCGATATAACAGCAAATCTTCATTTCATTTCACTATTGAATGTTTTGTGATTTGTTATCTCTTTTACTCATGCATGTAGCAATGATATAAATGACTAAGTGTAGTAATTCGCTATTATCGCTCTGCATAACTAATTATGCATAGCAATCTTAAATGGTTTAAACCTCTATGCTTTAGTGTTAGAGTCATCTATATGCCTGCCTTAAAGCACAGATTATCAAACGCTACGCTTTAGAAATCGATAACTTCCCGGGATAGATTATAGTTGTTATATTCCTGCTGATAGTTTTAGTCCATCGCTTATCGCTAGAATAGTTTATAAGTCACTCATCCATCCCATTTATCTATATTTCTGGGAAACTGGTCCCATCATCCCCAGTCGGAGCCACTATTCCAAACGAAAAAGGAGCTGTACTAAGGTCCGGACCGGGTGGTTTCCCCAATGTTGTTGCAGCGATTTTCGAGGCATCAACATTTTTGGCGCTAGAAGGAGGGCCTTGACTGTGAATGGCAAGCAGACCTAAATCGGCAAGTCATTCTAAGAGTAATTCTCCCTCCAAATCTCCTCGTTCTTCTCAATTACATGCTGGTTCGCCAGCCCATAACCAAGAAGAAGAGGAATCTACCACCACTGCTCAATCCCATCATATCCCAGAACAGCTAAGTCTTGAATCTCCTGAAGTCCAGTCTCTAATCCATAAACTTCAGAGCTTCTCGATCTCACCACAGAAATCTGAGATATCAGAAAGCAGTGCGACTTCGCAGTTCAACCTCACTCATCCTCTTACCAGACTTCAGAGCGAAAAACTTGTTATTGAACCCACTGAGTTTCCTTTACCCAAAAGAAAAAAGCCAAAGAAAAATACTGAAGGATCTGATAGTGGGGATTTTTCTTCCACTCCTCCATTACATATTGTTGTTCATCAGGGAACAGGAGCCTCAATATCCCAACCTATTCACTCTTCATCTTTGATACCTCCCCAAACATCTGGAATTCCAACAGTAGTGTCAACCACTGTCGCTAGCATAATGGCAGACCCATGGACTAGGCCAGGTGCAGTCAACATGCCCGGACCATTGCATGATCTACCAGATGCTCCCGAAAAATGGCTGCCTAAATTTAATCCAGATAACGGAACCCAAGCTGAAGAACATATTAACAATTTTATGTTGGTAGTTAACTTAAAAGGAGTGACAGAGCAAGATGTTGTTGTAAGACTCTTCCCCTATACCTTACAAGGATCAGCAGGATCCTGGTATTTTTCCTTACCTGCTAGTTCAATTACCAGTTGGAACACATGCCAAGAGCAGTTTCTTACCAAGTATGGAGATGATAGGTCCTTAGCTACTTTAATAAACGATCTCTCCAATCTAAGGATAGAGCACAGGGAACCAATAAAGGAGTTTAATGCCAGATTTAATAAACTCCTGAATAAAATCCCTACCGATTCTAAACCAAGTGAACAAATCCGAAGCGAATGGTATATTACCGCCCTACCTGCCAACATAGCTATTTTTGTAGACAGGGCTGGGAAACCTACCTTAGCTGAAAACATGAAAGAAGCACTTGCTGTTGAAAAGCGCATTAATGCTCTTGAGAAGAAAGCTGCTCTAGAAGACGAAAGCTAAAAGCTAAAAAAGTCTCGTTTAAAGAAGATTCCAAGAAGAAAACCCCAAAGGACCCCTATGACGTGGAAGGTTTACAAAAGGTCCTTAAAACATTGTCTAACGAAATGGTTGACATCAAGAAGCAGGTGGCCGAAACCTCAAATAAAAGACCATTTAGAACTTACAAGAAAACTGAATCAAAGCCGCCCAATGTTATATCCAATGCAGACTCAGACCAAGAAGAAGAGGAAGAGGAAAACAACTTTACAAACCGATGATGAAGAAGAAGTAGCTGAATGCCATGGAATGTGGGATTTTATACTCCCAAACTCTGATACTGAGAATGAAGAAGAAGCCTTTCCGGTTACTACAAGAAGTAAAAGTACTTCCGAACCTGCTCAGGCAACATCGAAGAAAAGAAGTGCAGGTGCTTCTACAGCAAAAGAAAAAGTTCCCCCTAAGAAATCGCCTGTAGTAGCTCCCCAAAATCAGCCTTCAACTTCTAATTCTCCTTCAACATCCAAGACATTAGTGATATCTGATTCAATGGAATATAACATTGTTGATGACATGAAGAAAACTAAGGCAAATATAACTATGTTTGAGCTTAGCAAATTAAAACATCAACAAAAGTTACTTCTCAAAGAATTGAATGTTGTTCCCTCTACTCCTCTTCCCAGTACAAGAGCTGCCAACGATCAAGGCCAGCCTCCTGCAGGTCTGGTTGAAGCTACTGATTCAGTTCTGATTGGAGATAAATCAAATTCTCACACTCCACCCTTCCTGCTGACGTATGAGATTTATAATAGAAACCTGCACAACTGTTTAATTGATTCAGGGGCTTCATCTAATATAATGCCAGCTTCAGTTTGCTCTAAGCTAAATATTGAACCCCAGAAGTCTGCCACTCATATTGTGCAGTTGGATAGGACTAAAGTGCAGGTTGTTGGAGAAATTAATTCTGTAACCATCAGGTTATCTGCCGACCCTAGGGTTGTACAAAGAATTGACATTTTAATTGCCGACATACCTGAATTCTATGGTTTAATATTGAGCAGAGATTGGTCCGAAAACTGCACGGGTATATTTCTACAGATTTGGTCACATATGTGGCTTCCTACAAGGGAAAGCCAAATCAAATAAGGACGATCGTGAGAAGCATATGACCCACACACACTGATTTTCGAGCAAGCAAACCAACATTGCATGCTCAACAACAACATTTTGGGTTTTCGGCAGAATTCTTTGGCAAACATTCCCAACCATGTTCCATTTTTCATTCACATTATAATCTCATTAATAGAATATTTTTCACAAACTGATAGGTCCAGATGTTTTAATGATGCTGAGAAAAATGTAGTTTTGTTAATATTCCTTTATTTTTCTCTGATTTTGATGTATCTAATGGCACTGAGGTTCAGGAGCTGGATGTATATTGGTTGTAAGGAGAAAAGACAATGTGCTTGTAAGTTATGTTGTCTTGCTAGTTAAGTTTGAGTGCACTAATGAAGCCGAATATGAAGCTTTATCCAAGGATTATACAAAGCAATCGGTTGGAGGTGCGATATCTAAAGGTATTGGCGATTTGGAAATCATTGTCAAACAGGTTAGAAATGCAATTCATTGCCTTTCGACTCACCTTAAACATTACCAATCGCTCGTACAAGAGCTTACCTCACACTTTTTGGCATTCAACATTTCTTCTATACCTCGATCTCAAAATTCAGCCGCAGATTTACTAGCCAATGTAGCTTCAAAGCTTCTACCTTCTGAAGACTACAGCCTTGATAGATTTTCTGTAGAATTACTTTTCAGACCTTCAATTCCTGACAATGTCACTAATTGGAGAGTATTTAATCATGATCATGATATTTTGCAATTTTTAACTTCGGAGAATTCTTATGATAAGCAAGTTATCGAAGAAGACAAGCATGACTCCCAAATGAAGGAAATACCTCAAGAGAATGCGATTCCCAAACCAGTGGTAAAGCTCGAAGACCTTTATGATATCAAAGACAGGTTTAAACCTGTAATTAATACAAAGCTTCAGAGTTCTACCCTTAGGTTTGAATTGATAAATCTAGGAACCAACGAGTCTCCTCAAAACATCAATTTAGGAACAAGACTATCTCAGAAGGAAAAAGAGGCATTTATTAAACTGTTAAAGAAGAACAAACAAGTTTTTGCTTGGAAGTATGATGACCTGAAGACATATGACACATCCATTATTCAGCATACTATTCCTATGCTTCCCAATCAGAAGCCGATTCAGCAGAAAAGAAATTAAGAAAATTCATCCAAACTTGGAAAACCAGATAAAGTCGGAGCTCAACAAGCTGTTGAAAGCCAAGATTATTTTCCTGGTCCGACACTCAAACTGGGTTTCTAATATGGTGCCAGTCAGAAAGAAAAATGGCGACATTCGAATTTGTATTGATTTCAGGAATCTGAACAAAGCAAGCTTAAAAGACAACTTCCCATTGCCTACTATGGAGCAAATCCTCCAATCAGTAGCAGGCTCTGAATTGATGTCCTTTCTCGATGGATTCTCAGGATACAACCAAGTTCTGGTTCATCCTGATGACCAACTTAAAACCACATTCAGAACAAAATGGGGAACATATGCATATCAAAAAATGCCCTTTGGACTCATAAATGCAGGTGCAACATTCCAGAGAGCCATGGATATAGCCTTTAGAGGGTTGATTAATCGAACAGTAGTCGTCTATCTTGACGATATTACTGTATATTCTAAAAGAGATATGATCATTTACATGACTTAAATCAGATCTTTCAGCGATGCAAAAGATATGGTATTCTCTCAACCCAAAGAAGTCCTTCTTTGCTCTTGACCAAGGAAAACTCTTAGGCTTTGTAGTATCCAAAGATGGTATTTATATTGATCCTGATCGGATTAATGAAATTTCTGAAATCCCTTTCCCACATAACAAATAATCAATGCAGTCATTTTTGGGTCAGATTAATTTTGTCAAACGATTTGTTCCAGATTTTTCGCAGATTGTATTACCACTTCAGACAATGATCAAGAAGAATTCAGTCTTCAAATGGGGATCAGAAGAAAAGCAAGCTTTTGATGTTATCAAACAATCAATAATCAATGCCCCAGCCTTGAATACTCCAAATTTTTCTAATCATTTTACACTATATACTATTGCATCCAACACTTCATATGCCGCAGTACTCACACAACTGAATGATAACAACTTAGAAGCACCCATATCATTTTTCAGTTCAAATCTTCAAGGTGCCGAATTGAATTATTCTGATGTGGAGAAACAAGCCTTTGCTGTATTCAAAGCAATCAAACATTATAGACCCTTCCTTTTGAAAACCCACACAAAAGTTATAGTTCCTTTTCCAGCGGTAAGACAACTATTAATTCAGAAAGAATTGGGTGAAAAAAGAGCCAATTGGGTTACAGCGCTTCAAGAGTATGACTTAGAAATAAAGCCAGCGAAGATTGTTAGAGGTCAAGGTTTTTGCAGGATATTGGCAGGAGCATCAAACATTCCTGAATCAAGCGAGATGGATCAGACTGAATCAATCAATCAGATAAGTGTCACTGATTCTGAATCTCAATATGCAGATTTAATATTTTATTTGAAGAACGGTTATGCTCCTCCAAATTTATCTTACAAGAATAAAAGGGCCATTAGGTTAAAAGCTAAGAATTTCACTCTCATTGATGATGTGTTGTTTAAACAAAATTATGATTCTATCCTGTTAAGATGTCTTGAGAAACCTGAAGCTCAAAAGGTTTTGCAGGAATTACATGATGGACCAGCTGGGGGACATTTTGGAGCTGACACAACAGCTCACAAGGTTATTCATGCTGGATATTATTGGCCCACTCTATTTAGAGATTGCCATGAATACGTAAGAAAATGCCTTAATTGCCAAACATCTGGTGGAAGACAACGGAAATCAGCTTTCCCTCTGCAACCTGTCAACATTGAACAGCCATTCGAACAATGGGGATTAGATATCATCGGAGAAATTACTCCACCATCTTCCAAACAACATAGGTATATCCTCACCGCTACCGATTATTTTACTAAATGGGTAGAGGCTATTCCTTTGAAGGCAGCAAATTCAGAAGCAATCATACAATTCATTGACCAATTCATCATCACCAGGTTTGGTGTTCCAAACGCTCTTGTTTTTTATAATGCTTCCTATTTCTCAGGAAACGCTATGTATGATTTTGCTATTAAAAGGGGGTTTAAACTGAAATATTCTTCCAATTATTATCCCCAGGGAAACGGTTTAGCCGAATCTACTAATAAGAATCTCATCAAAATCATTAAGCGAACTGTTGAACAGAATCATAGAAACTGGCATAAATCTTTGATCTTTGCATTATGGGCTGATAGAATAACACAAAAGGCTTCTATAGGAACCTCTCCTTTCAATCTGGTGTATGGAAAAGAAGCCGTGTTGCCTACGAATCTTGTTCTTCCCTCTTTAGCCCTAGTACAATACATTGAAGAAACTCCTTCTTCTTCTATCCAACTTAGACATGACCAAATTCTCAAATTAGAAGAAGAGAGGGAAAAAGCCAGAATCACTCATGCCAAACATCAACAAATCATTAAAGCATCTTTTGACTCAGCATCATCCGATTCCAAACAACTTCAAGTTGGTGATTTAGTTCTCAAATGGGACAAGGCCCATGAGGATAAAGGTAAGCATACCAAATTTCAGAAAATGTGGCTTGGACCATTTCAGATCTGTGAAAAGATAGGCCATTCAACTTTTATATTGCAAGATCAGGGATGAGAGATTCTCTCCCTGTCAATGGCCTGATCCTGAAGAAATTCTTTAATTGAGAAGGTAACCCCTTCTCCTTTTGTAGATTTGCGTATGTAGGATTGGTAGGAAATAAAAACTTATAGAGTATCTCCATTGACCTTTTGTTGTGTTTGAGGAAGCTGTCTCACAAAAATAATATAAATATTTGTTTTTAGATAATAGAACCCTCAATCAAAAGAAATAGTTTCTAGGAAACTAGATATCCTTGTGTTCTGAAACTATAATCTAAATTTTGAAGACTCCTCTCAAGAGGTAAAAGTTCTGAATCATTTTCTGTTTTCAAAACTAGTCTCCAAAGGTTATCTGTTAAAAGATAGAAGCTAACCCATTTTCAGTATCTTCAACTCTTCACCTGTCATCCATTTGCTCTTAAGGAGAAAATTGTTCACCCCATTCACTAAAGGTTATGATTACTCAGAGTGTAATTCTAAAATATAAAAGATTAAAGATAAGAGGTCTTATTATAAGCCTGCTTACCATGTTCATAGGGAAATCGCTTGACTGACATTACCAATACTGCCTACCAAAACAGGGTAATGACTTGAAATATCAAGACAAGGGGTCTCATCACGAGCCAGCTTGCTCAGTTAAATTATTACCAGTGAGTGGCATTGTCATTAGCTGGCCACCAAACCAGGACAGTGGCTTTTTATCTTATTAATTACTAAGAAAAACGGGTGAAAGATAAAATATGAAAACATATTTTGGATTCATTCTGTTAATCACACTCTTATGTGAATGGAAAAGTGGACAATACTATGGTTAAATGGTATCCCTGTCGAGACTATAAACGTCTGCTGGCAACAGAGGCTCTACCTATGACAGAGGGGTTAATTATAAAAGCTGATTTGGGAAAGTTTTCTGTTTTATCATTATAAACCAATAAGGGCCTATTTTAAAAACTTAGAATGTGTTTATTTTCTTGAAACTAAATGGGAAGAAGTCAACAGAATAAGTTCATTTTTGGTCAGAACACATGAATATCTAGTTATATTAGAAGTTTCTCCTTCTGATTGAGTTTCTATTTTTGAAAAACTTGAGTGTTTGTATTAATTTCAGAGATAACTGGTTCTACCAACGAATCGCCAATTGTTGTGCCCTACAACAACCCCCCATTTCATATCATCTGTATTCATAACAATCAACATATGAAATGGGTCCCTTTTAAAAAAAATTAATTGGCATTAATGAATTTGTTCGAAAAAGGTATGATAATCAAATGGGTTTGTGAATTGAAGCCTCTTTCGAATAACAATGTTCCCAAAATAAAACAATCTTTTGTTATTGCGATAAAGCGATCGCAAGATCGCATATCGCAATAACAAGAGAGACGCATTTAAATGGCACTTTGGTCTTTGCCGATGCGATATCGCTATCGGCGATCGGCGGTATTCAATGCATACACAAAAAGAGCACATATCTTACACCCCGATGCGACGCTATATCGGCGATCGGCTATTGGCACTGCCTCTTGTGGGAAAACGCTTTAAGTTATAAACCCTGACCCGATGCGATATCACTATCGGCCGTCGGCGGAATCCCATGTACTCTCGCAAGGCACTCAGGTCTTTCCCCGATGCGATGCGATATCGCTATCGGAAGTCGGCAAATCACTTAATATGCATCTGGTAATGTGTTCACGCGCTAGTCCGATGCGATGTCGCAATCGGCATTCGCCAGGACTTCTTTCAAACGATAGTGTAACTCTTTCCCCCAATGCGATGCGATATTGTTGATCGGTAATCGGCATTCTCAAAAAGTGATTGCTTTGAGCCTTAAAATTATATTTAAATCCGGTTGATAAAGCGCAGATTTCAAAATGCCATTAAAAGCAGGGATAAGGTAATGCATGTGTATTTAATAACTTTGCCCCTTCGATTAACGAATACTTGCGTCTAAAGCATTTTCATATCTGTTGCACACGTTAGGTGGTCATTCAGCTGAATAACAGTGTAAAGGTCATTTAATGGGTAGCAGGCCTTAAAAACACCATTAATGCATATGATCTCTTACCAGTGATTTGATCCGCAGCCACTTTTGAAAATTAATATCGCCACGCTTCAAGTGATATATATCTTTCCCATTATGCTTTGTCTCCACTATTTTTCGTGTTACGATTTCTCTTGCATTTGTGTAGAGTTCGGTTGTTGAGAAAAGCCTAAACATGATGGGGAAGAAACACAAGAAGGCTGTTGGTTCCACTGCAACACCGGTTGCAGGTCAAGCTGCCATAGTTTTGAAGAAAGGCCTAATCTCAGATACTACGTGCATTGGTCTTGCTAGGACTACATGGCAGGGCACATATAATCTGTTAGAGGCCGAGCAACCGGTGAAGACAGTGACAAAGGCTAGTGTGGATGTACTAAGGAAGTCTGATGCAACTCTCAAAGACTTGGCCGACTCCTTTTTACACAGAATAGCGGCCAGAGAGTAGGTCCTCCCTTACACAGATGTGGTGCGCTGGGCAATTGAAGAAATCCCCATCACTGATAGAACTTTTCATACAAGGGATGGAAGGATTTTCGGGTCGTTCAAGCCTGATGACCTGAGGCGAATGTATCATTTGCCTGAACCGGAGCTAGTCTATAACAGAGCCTTCGTGGAGAAGTTCGCGAAAGAAAATGAATCACCATCCGAACCCCTCCGAGATTGGAGGCAGAACCCAGCCAAACACAAGCATGAAAGTTCGGGTAAGTACTCCAACGCTTCTTTGGCTTCTCCCTATTGCTATGCGGGGATTATGATGTGTAGATTGTGGGGATTACCTGACTCCGCTAATATCAATATTGACATGGTTCCCCTAATGGAAGCAGCTGTCAATAGTATAATTATGGATTGGGCCACTATTCTTTCTGATAAGCTGGTCGTAGCTATTCGTGAATTTAGAGCCAAAACCATAGTTACCGAAAGGAAAATCCCACCGTTTTATTATACTGCTTACATTATGGATACCCTGTGTTTTAATTCTGAGTTTCCTGTCCTCGGTTGGAGATGGACCACCCAAGATCCAACACCCATTCATTTATACCATCAGAAATTGTGGAAGTCCTCTTACAAGGACCATTTGTACCAAGTTTGTAATGGTTTCATGGTGCCCATTTACTATTCTATTTATGACAAACCCATTCCCAGAATTTCCTATGAAGCTTCTTTTGACTTACCAGCCGTAGCAAGTTGGTTCGGGGAAGAGCATTTCACCTATATCAGAGTTTTTGGGAGTAAGGCTAGGCCGCATGTCCTCCCTTTATATATCCCAGACAAACTGTTAGCCCGGGAAATCTGCTACCAGATTATGGCCGAGAGTGTCACACAAACTCTCAAAGAGGAGAAGAGAGAGGTTGGCCCTCTTTTCCTTTGAGAATTGGGGTTTTTACTCTCCTTAATTACAAGCATGCAGAAAAAGAAGCGACAAAACTCCAAACCTTATCCCTGGCCACTATCCCAAACAGACTCTATGATCCAAAGCAAACTGCCTACACTGCCCTAGAACAAGCAAAATTGACAAAAGTTGATCATCAAGAAGATATGTTTGATGACCTGTTCGCAGGTGCCGATACAATAAGTCAAACCAAACAGCTTGCCAGAATGAAATATAACGATGAGGCGTTGACTGAGTTTAATAAACTTAGGGAGCAGAGGTTGCAAACTCTGCCTCTAGATTTATTATCCACAACCCCAGCGTCTTCCTCAAGCGAGCCTGGTCGGCAACAGATACATCCACCTCCTGTTACAACTAAAGAACAGGATAAACAACGGGAGGAAAGGCAGAAGAAGCTGCAGGCTGAGAAGCAAAGAAAAGAGCAAGCTGAGAGGCAGAAAAAGGAGCAGATAGAAAGGCAGCAAAAAGCACAGAAGGATCAAGAGCAGAGGAAGAAGAAGGAAGAAGAGAAACTAAAGAAAGAACTGGCAGATAGGCAGAAAAAGGAATTAGAGGAGCAACAACGGAAAGCGCAAGAGGAGCAGCAGCGGAAAGCACTTGAAGAACAGCAGAAGTTAGAACAAGAAAAAGAACGGAGCAAAGCCCCTACAGAGCAACATAAGCAAACCTCCACCGATCCTGAATTGATTAAACAATGGAACCAATTCGATTCCATTATCAGTGGTAAGGAAGGCTCCAAAGACACAGACACCTCTAAAACAAGCGATGCGCCCGATACCACTTCTTCTCAGGTTCTAGGAGGAACCAGTGGCCCACCCATTTCACAGGATGTCGAGGTAACCAATAAGGACCCTTCCGATCAAATTGTTCTCCAGGTGGAAGAAATTCCTCCCCTGGATATTTTCTACAGCCCAAAGCATAGAGCCGTTATTAAACGCTCTAAGAAAAGACGAAGGCTTGATCAACCTTCTATCTTTCCTGAGCAAACAATCACGGGAAATATGGTCTGGAAGGAGGAATTGGATCCCTCCGATGATCTAACAAAGCTGTCGCAATTTGCGGGAGCTTATTCTGCAGCGACTATCGACAAAGCATCGGAGGTAAATCTTCTGTTGAAGAACAAGGACCATGAAATTTATGCATTACAGGCAGAGGTAATTGAAGCGAAAAACAAGGCAGCACAGGTGGAAGAGCAGTTGCTGGCTCAACAACAAGAAAACAATTTGTTAACCCAGCAGCTGCAAATTGAAAGACAAAGGATAGACCAAAGTGAGATTCAGAAGACAAAAGAATTGTCGGAGGCATTGTCACAGTTGAAAGCGTCAAATGAGCTGATGATGAAATCGAGAGATGAGCGAATAGCTCAACTATCAGCACAGCTCGAAGGTATCAAGGGCACCCAGAATGTTAACGAATTCAGAGCAGAGGCAGCTCAAATAAATGGCGCATTAATATCTCAGATCAGACTCTTATGCCAACAACTTGCTAAGGTTGAGCCATTATGCGAAATATCTACAACAGTATGTGCGCAAATAGAGAAGGCCAGAAATGAGCTAGATCAGGCCGAAGAAGCCATATCCGATTATCTTGAGTGGCAAGATTCTGAAGAGGGGAAAGCGGCAAATTTGCCCCGAATCTATGAAACGTACAAGGACATACTCTTCACGGAATGGAACACCAGGTAATGAAAGCAGAAAGGGCGGCCTCAGGTGTAAAATGATTGCCAGCAATATAATCGATCTAGTCAACGACACACTCTATTTGGCAAACATGATCTCCCAGTGCACACCTGGAAGCATAACAACAGCAAACATGATAGAACAAACAAATTATCATGACTTGGAAGAGCAGAGGAAGTTAATTACCGGAGTAAATACTTTAACCTCTGACGCATACTGGCTCTTTCTAATCAAGCCACACACTCAAAGGTCGGCTCTCAAGTGTTTAACAGATGCCCTCGGATGCCTGATCCCCGACATTCAGGATGCTACATATGATGCCCAGCTAACTTCGCGTCTCAACACTCCACCAGAAGTAGAGCCAATGCTGGCGATATGTCAGCTAAGGAGTAAAGGCAAAGAACCCACCGAATGAAGCATTGCCGCCAACTGCCAGATCGCCGAGAAAGATGGAAAAAACATTTATTGATGCCAATTTAATAGCTTTTCAGTTGTTTAGATATTTAGATTAGTATAGTATTTATAGACCCTTTCATTGTTTTGGAAAGGGTCGTAAAATTTTGTAATAGACTTAAAGGCTGAAGTTTGCACTATTGTGCTTCAGTCTATATTCTTTTGTGAAACTCGACCAACGGTTCTTAATTTTGATTAGAAGGCTGTTTTACACAATTGCGCACGACTGTCTGTTGTTTGGAATGCTTTCTGATTAGAAGGAAGGACTGCGACATAGTGATTAATATACTAGATTGATCGAGCAGCTTACATGGTACTATTATCTGTATCTGTGTTCTTTCTTATTATATGAATTGCTGTGTTAGTATCTTTGCTATTGTTGAATACATGTATGCGATATAACAGCAAATCTTCATTTCATTTCACTATTGAATGTTTTGTGATTTGTTATCTCTTTTACTCATGCATGTAGCAATGATATAAATGACTAAGTGTAGTAATTCGCTATTATCGCTCTGCATAACTAATTATGCATAGCAATCTTAAATGGTTTAAACCTCTATGCTTTAGTGTTAGAGTCATCTATATGCCTGCCTTAAAGCACAGATTATCAAACGCTACGCTTTAGAAATCGATAACTCCCCGGGATAGATTATAGTTGTTATATTCCTGCTGATAGTTTTAGTCCATCGCTTATCGCTAGAATAGTTTATAAGTCACTCATCCATCCCATTTATCTATATTTCTGGGAAACTGGTCCCATCATCCCCAGTCGGAGCCACTATTCCAAACGGAAAAGGAGTTGTACTAAGGTCCGGACCGGGTGGTTTCCCCAATGTTGTTGCAGCGATTTTCGAGGCATCAACATTTTTGGCGCTAGAAGGAGGGCCTTGACTGTGAATGGCAAGCAGACCTAAATCGGCAAGTCATTCTAAGAGTAATTCTCCCTCCAAATCTCCTCGTTCTTCTCAATTACATGCTGGTTCGCCAGCCCATAACCAAGAAGAAGAGGAATCTACCACCACTGCTCAATCCCATCATATCCCAGAACAGCTAAGTCTTGAATCTCCTGAAGTCCAGTCTCTAATCCATAAACTTCAGAGCTTCTCGATCTCACCACAGAAATCTGAGATATCAGAAAGCAGTGCGACTTCGCAGTTCAACCTCACTCATCCTCTTACCAGACTTCAGAGCGAAAAACTTGGTATTGAACCCACTGAGTTTCCTTTACCCAAAAGAAAAAAGCCAAAGAAAAATACTGAAGGATCTGATAGTGGGGATTTTTCTTCCACTCCTCCATTACATATTGTTGTTCATCAGGGAACAGGAGCCTCAATATCCCAACCTATTCACTCTTCATCTTTGATACCTCCCCAAACATCTGGAATTCCAACAGTAGTGTTCAACCACTGTCGCTAGCATAATGGCAGACCCATGGACTAGGCCAGGTGCAGTCAACATGCCCGGACCATTGCATGATCTACCAGATGCTCCCGAAAAATGGCTGCCTAAATTTAATCCAGATAACGGAACCCAAGCTGAAGAACATATTAACAATTTTATGTTGGCAGTTAACTTAAAAGGAGTGACAGAGCAAGATGTTGTTGTAAGACTCTTCCCCTATACCTTACAAGGATCAGCAGGATCCTGGTATTTTTCCTTACCTGCTAGTTCAATTACCAGTTGGAACACATGCCAAGAGCAGTTTCTTACCAAGTATGGAGATGATAGGTCCTTAGCTACTTTAATAAACGATCTCTCCAATCTAAGGATAGAGCACAGGGAACCAATAAAGGAGTTTAATGCCAGATTTAATAAACTCCTGAATAAAATCCCTACCGATTCTAAACCAAGTGAACAAATCCGAAGCGAATGGTATATTACCGCCCTACCTGCCAACATAGCTATTTTTGTAGACAGGGCTGGGAAACCTACCTTAGCTGAAAACATGAAAGAAGCACTTGCTGTTGAAAAGCGCATTAATGCTCTTGAGAAGAAAGCTGCTCTAGAAGACCGAAAAGCTAAAAAAGTCTCGTTTAAAGAAGATTCCAAGAAGAAAACCCCAAAGGACCCCTATGACATGGAAGGTTTACAAAAGGTCCTTAAAACATTGTCTAACGAAATGGTTGAAATCAAGAAGCAGGTGGCCGAAACCTCAAATAAAAGACCATTTAGAACTTACAAGAAAACTGAATCAAAGCCGCCCAATGTTATATCCAATGCAGACTCAGACCAAGAAGAAGAGGAAGAGGAAACAACTTTACAAACCGATGATGAAGAAGAAGTAGCTAAATGCCATGGAATGTGGGATTTTATACTCCCAAACTCTGATACTGAGAATGAAGAAGAAGCCTTTCCGGTTACTACAAGAAGTAAAAGTACTTCCGAACCTGCTCAGGCAACATCGAAGAAAAGAAGTGCAGGTGCTTCTACAGCAAAGAAAAAGTCCCCCCTAAGAAATCGCCTGTAGTAGCTCCCCAAAATCAGCCTTCAACTTCTAATTCTCCTTCAACATCCAAGACATTAGTGATATCTGATTCAATGGAATATAACATTGTTGATGACATGAAGAAAACTAAGGCAAATATAACTATGTTTGAGCTTAGCAAATTAAAACATCAACAAAAGTTACTTCTCAAAGAATTGAATGCTGTTCCCTCTACTCCTCTTCCCAGTACAAGAGCTGCCAACGATCAAGGCCAGCCTCCTGCAGGTCTGGTTGAAGCTATTGATTCAGTTCTGATTGGAGATAAATCAAATTCTCACACTCCACCCTTCCTGCTGACGTATGAGATTTATAATAGAAACCTGCACAACTGTTTAATTGATTCAGGGGCTTCATCTAATATAATGCCAGCTTCAGTTTGCTCTAAGCTAAATATTGAACCCCAGAAGTCTGCCACTCATATTGTGCAGTTGGATAGGACTAAAGTGCAGGTTGTTGGAGAAATTAATTCTGTAACCATCAGGTTATCTGCCGACCCTAGGTTTGTACAAAGAATTGACATTTTAATTGCCGACATACCTGAATTCTATGGTTTAATATTGAGCAGAGATTGGTCCGAAAAACTGCACGGGTATATTTCTACAGATTGGTCACATATGTGGCTTCCCTACAAGGGAAAGCCAAATCAAATAAGGATCGATCGTGAGAAGCATATGACCCACACAGTTACTGAATTCGAGCAAGAAAACCAACCTGTGGCATTCAACAACAACATTTTGGGGAATTATTCGGCAGAATCATTCTTTGGCAACTTTGTTGCCCAACCATCTCCTTTTTCAGTCAATCATTTTACATCTCAAATAGAAAAATTTTCACAAACTGATAGGTCCAGATGTTTTAATGATGCTGAGAAAAATGTAGATACTTTTGTTAATATTCCTTTATTTTGGTCTCTGTATTTTGATGGCTCTAAGTCCACTGAAGGTTCAGGAGCTGGATGTATATTGGTTAGTCCGCAAGGAGAAAAGACAATGTTGTCTTGTAGGTTAGAGTTTGAGTGCACTAATAATACAACCGAATATGAAGCTTTAATCCAAGGATTATACAAAGCAATCGGCTTGGAGGTGCGATATCTAAAGGTATTCGGTGATTCGGAAATCATTGTCAAACAGGTTAGAAATGCAATTCATTGCCTTTCGACTCACCTTAAACATTACCAATCGCTCGTACAAGAGCTTACCTCACACTTTTTGGCATTCAACATTTCTTCTATACCTCGATCTCAAAATTCAGCCGCAGATTTACTAGCCAATGTAGCTTCAAAGCTTCTACCTTCTGAAGACTACAGCCTTGATAGATTTTCTGTAGAATTACTTTTCAGACCTTCAATTCCTGACAATGTCACTAATTGGAGAGTATTTAATCATGATCATGATATTTTGCAATTTTTAACTTCGGAGAATTCTTATGATAAGCAAGTTATCGAAGAAGACGAGCATGACTCCCAAATGAAGGAAATACCTCAAGAGAATGCGATTCCCAAACCAGTGGTAAAGCTCGAAGACCTTTATGATATCAAAGACAGGTTTAAACCTGTAATTAATACAAAGCTTCAGAGTTCTACCCTTAGGTTTGAATTGATAAATCTAGGAACCAACGAGTCTCCTCAAAACATCAATTTAGGAACAAGACTATCTCAGAAGGAAAAAGAGGCATTTATTAAACTGTTAAAGAAGAACAAACAAGTTTTTGCTTGGAAGTATGATGACCTGAAGACATATGACACATCCATTATTCAGCATCGGAGGTAAATCTTCTGTTGAAGAACAAGGACCATGAATTTTATGCATTACAGCAGAGGTAATTGAAGCGAAAAACAAGGCAGCAAGGTGAAAGAGCAGTTGCTGGCTCAACAAACAAGAAAAACAATTTGTTAACCCAGCAGTGCAAATTGAAAGACAAAGGATAGACCAAGGTGAGATTCAGAAGACAAAAGAATTGTCGGAGGCATTGTCACAGTTGAAAGCGTCAAAATGAGCTGATGATGAGAAATCGAGAGATGAAGCGAATAGCTCAACTATCAGCACAGCTCGAAGGTATCAAGGGCACCCAGAATGTTAACGAATTCAGAGCAGAGGCAGCTCAAATAAATGGCGCATTAATATCTCAGATCAGACTCTTATGCCAACAACTTGCTAAGGTTGAGCCATTATGCGAAATATCTACAACAGTATGTGCGCAAATAGAGAAGGCCAGAAATGAGCTAGATCAGGCCGAAGAAGCCATATCGATTATCTTGAGTGGCAAGATTCTGAAGAGGGGAAAGCGGCAAATTTTCCCCGAATCTATGAAACGTACAAGGACATACTCTTCACGGAATGGAACACCCAGGTAATGAAAGCAGAAAGGGCGGCCTCAAGGTGTAAAATGATTGCCAGCATATAATCGATCTAGTCAACGACACTCTCTATTTGGCAAACATGATCTCCCAGTGCACACCTGGAAGCATAACAACAGCAAACATGATAGAACAAACAAATTATCATGACTTGGAAGAGCAGGGAAGGTTAATCGCTGGAGTAAATACTTTAACCTCCGACGCATACTGGCTCTTTCTAATCAAGCCACACACTCAAAGGTCGGCTCTCAAGTGTTTAACAGATGCCTCGGATGCCTGATCCCCGACATTCAGGATGCTACATATGATGCCCAGCTAACTTCGCGTCTCAACACTCCACCGGAAGTAGAGCCAATGCTGGCGATATGTCAGCTAAGGAGTAAAGGCAAAGAACCCACCGAATGAAGCATTGCCGCCAACTGCCAGATCGCCGAGAAAGATGGAAAAAACATTTATTGATGCCAATTTAATAGCTTTTCAGTTGTTTAGATATTTAGATTAGTATAGTATTTATAGACCCTTTCATTGTTTTGGAAAGGGTCGTAAAATTTTGTAATAGACTTAAAGGCTGAAGTTTTCACTATTGTGCTTCAGTCTATATTCTTTTGTGAAACTCGACCAACGGTTCTTAATTTTCATTAGAAGGCTGTTTTACACAATTGCGCACGACTGTCTATTGTTTGGAATGCTTTCTGATTAGAAAGAAGGACTGCGACATAGTGATTAATATATAGATTGATCGAGCAGCTTACATGGTACTATTATCTGTATCTGTGTTCTTTCTTATTATATGAATTGCTGTGTTAGTATCTTTGCTATTGTTGAATACATGTATGCGATATAACAGCAAATCTTCATTTCATTTCACTATTGAATGTTTTGTGATTTGTTATCTCTTTTACTCATGCATGTAGCAATGATATAAATGACTAAGTGTAGTAATTCGCTATTATCGCTCTGCATAACTAATTATGCATAGCAATCTTAAATGGTTTAAACCTCTATGCTTTAGTGTTAGAGTCATCTATATGCCTGCCTTAAAGCACAGATTATCAAACGCTACGCTTTAGAAATCGATAACTCCCCGGGATAGATTATAGTTGTTATATTCCTGCTGATAGTTTTAGTCCATCGCTTATCGCTAGAATAGTTTATAAGTCACTCATCCATCCCATTTATCTATATTTCTGGGAAACTGGTCCCATCATCCCCAGTCGGAGCCACTATTCCAAACGGAAAAGGAGTTGTACTAAGGTCCGGACCGGGTGGTTTCCCCAATGTTGTTGCAGCGATTTTCGAGGCATCAACATTTTTGGCGCTAGAAGGAGGGCCTTGACTGTGAATGGCAAGCAGACCTAAATCGGCAAGTCATTCTAAGAGTAATTCTCCCTCCAAATCTCCTCGTTCTTCTCAATTACATGCTGGTTCGCCAGCCCATAACCAAGAAGAAGAGGAATCTACCACCACTGCTCAATCCCATCATATCCCAGAACAGCTAAGTCTTGAATCTCCTGAAGTCCAGTCTCTAATCCATAAACTTCAGAGCTTCTCGATCTCACCACAGAAATCTGAGATATCAGAAAGCAGTGCGACTTCGCAGTTCAACCTCACTCATCCTCTTACCAGACTTCAGAGCGAAAAACTTGGTATTGTACCCACTGAGTTTCCTTTACCCAAAAGAAAAAAGCCAAAGAAAAATACTGAAGGATCTGATAGTGGGGATTTTTCTTCCACTCCTCCATTACATATTGTTGTTCATCAGGGAACAGGAGCCTCAATATCCCAACCTATTCACTCTTCATCTTTGATACCTCCCCAAACATCTGGAATTCCAACAGTAGTGTCAACCACTGTCGCTAGCATAATGGCAGACCCATGGACTAGGCCAGGTGCAGTCAACATGCCCGGACCATTGCATGATCTACCAGATGCTCCCGAAAAATGGCTGCCTAAATTTAATCCAGATAACGGAACCCAAGCTGAAGAACATATTAACAATTTTATGTTGGCAGTTAACTTAAAAGGAGTGACAGAGCAATATGTTGTTGTAAGACTCTTCCCCTATACCTTACAAGGATCAGCAGGATCCTGGTATTTTTCCTTACCTGCTAGTTCAATTACCAGTTGGAACACATGCCAAGAGCAGTTTCTTACCAAGTATGGAGATGATAGGTCCTTAGCTACTTTAATAAACGATCTCTCCAATCTAAGGATAGAGCACAGGGAACCAATAAAGGAGTTTAATGCCAGATTTAATAAACTCCTGAATAAAATCCCTACCGATTCTAAACCAAGTGAACAAATCCGAAGCGAATGGTATATTACCGCCCTACCTGCCAACATAGCTATTTTTGTAGACAGGGCTAGGAAACCTACCTTAGCTGAAAACATGAAAGAAGCACTTGCTGTTGAAAAGCGCATTAATGCTCTTGAGAAGAAAGCTGCTCTAGAAGACCGAAAAGCTAAAAAAGTCTCGTTTAAAGAAGATTCCAAGAAGAAAACCCCAAAGGACCCCTATGACATGGAAGGTTTACAAAAGGTCCTTAAAACATTGTCTAACGAAATGGTTGAAATCAAGAAGCAGGTGGCCGAAACCTCAAATAAAAGACCATTTAGAACTTACAAGAAAACTGAATCAAAGCCGCCCAATGTTATATCCAATGCAGACTCAGACCAAGAAGAAGAGGAAGAGGAAACAACTTTACAAACCGATGATGAAGAAGAAGTAGCTAAATGCCATGGAATGTGGGATTTTATACTCCCAAACTCTGATACTGAGAATGAAGAAGAAGCCTTTCCGGTTACTACAAGAAGTAAAAGTACTTCCGAACCTGCTCAGGCAACATCGAAGAAAAGAAGTGCAGGTGCTTCTACAGCAAAAGAAAAAGTTCCCCCTAAGAAATCGCCTGTAGTAGCTCCCCAAAATCAGCCTTCAACTTCTAATTCTCCTTCAACATCCAAGACATTAGTGATATCTGATTCAATGGAATATAACATTGTTGATGACATGAAGAAAACTAAGGCAAATATAACTATGTTTGAGCTTAGCAAATTAAAACATCAACAAAAGTTACTTCTCAAAGAATTGAATGCTGTTCCCTCTACTCCTCTTCCCAGTACAAGAGCTGCCAACGATCAAGGCCAGCCTCCTGCAGGTCTGGTTGAAGCTATTGATTCAGTTCTGATTGGAGATAAATCAAATTCTCACACTCCACCCTTCCTGCTGACGTATGAGATTTATAATAGAAACCTGCACAACTGTTTAATTGATTCAGGGGCTTCATCTAATATAATGCCAGCTTCAGTTTGCTCTAAGCTAAATATTGAACCCAGAAGTCTGCCACTCATATTGTGCAGTTGGATAGGACTAAAGTGCAGGTTGTTGGAGAAATTAATTCTGTAACCATCAGGTTATCTGCCGACCCTAGGGTTGTACAAAGAATTGACATTTTAATTGCCGACATACCTGAATTCTATGGTTTAATATTGAGCAGAGATTGGTCCGAAAAACTGCACGGGTATATTTCTACAGATTGGTCACATATGTGGCTTCCCTACAAGGGAAAGCCAAATCAAATAAGGATCGATCGTGAGAAGCATATGACCCACACAGTTACTGAATTCGAGCAAGAAACCAACCTGTGGCATTCAACAACAACATTTTGGGGAATTATTCGGCAGAATCATTCTTTGGCAACTTTGTTGCCCAACCATCTCCTTTTTCAGTCAATCATTTTACATCTCAAATAGAAAATTTTCACAAACTGATAGGTCCAGATGTTTTAATGATGCTGAGAAAAATGTAGATACTTTTGTTAATATTCCTTTATTTTGGTCTCTGTATTTTGATGGCTCTAAGTCCACTGAAGGTTCAAGAGCTGGATGTATATTGGTTAGTCCGCAAGGAGAAAAGACAATGTTGTCTTGTAGGTTAGAGTTTGAGTGCACTAATAATACACCGAATATGAAGCTTTAATCCAAGGATTATACAAAGCAATCGGCTTGGAGGTGCGATATCTAAAGGTATTCGGTGATTCGAAAATCATTGTCAAACAGGTTAGAAATGCAATTCATTGCCTTTCGACTCACCTTAAACATTACCAATCGCTCGTACAAGAGCTTACCTCACACTTTTTGGCATTCAACATTTCTTCTATACCTCGATCTCAAAATTCAGCCGCAGATTTACTAGCCAATGTAGCTTCAAAGCTTCTACCTTCTGAAGACTACAGCCTTGATAGATTTTCTGTAGAATTACTTTTCAGACCTTCAATTCCTGACAATGTCACTAATTGGAGAGTATTTAATCATGATCATGATATTTTGCAATTTTTAACTTCGGAGAATTCTTATGATAAGCAAGTTATCGAAGAAGACGAGCATGACTCCAAATGAAGGAAATACCTCAAGAGAATGCGATTCCCAAACCAGTGGTAAAGCTCGAAGACTTTATGATATCAAAGACAGGTTTAAACCTGTAATTAATACAAAGCTTCAGAGTTCTACCCTTAGGTTTGAATTGATAAATCTAGGAACCAACGAGTCTCCTCAAAACATCAATTTAGGAACAAGACTATCTCAGAAAGAAAAAGAGGCATTTATTAAACTGTTAAAGAAGAACAAACAAGTTTTTGCTTGGAAGTATGATGACCTGAAGACATATGACACATCCATTATTCAGCATACTATTCCTATGCTTCCCAATCAGAAGCCGATTCAGCAGAAATTAAGAAAAATTCATCCAAACTTGGAAAACCAGATAAAGTCGGAGCTCAACAAGCTGTTGAAAGCCAAGATTATTTTCCCGGTCCGACACTCAAACTGGGTTTCTAATATGGTGCCAGTCAGAAAGAAAAATGGCGACATTCGAATTTGTATTGATTTCAGGAATCTGAACAAAGCAAGATTAAAAGACAACTTCCCATTGCCTACTATGGAGCAAATCCTCCAATCAGTAGCAGGCTCTGAATTGATGTCCTTTCTCGATGGATTCTCAGGATACAACCAAGTTCTGGTTCATCCTGATGACCAACTTAAAACCACATTCAGAACAAAATGGGGAACATATGCATATCAAAAAATGCCCTTTGGACTCATAAATGCAGGTGCGACATTCCAGAGAGCCATGGATATAGCCTTTAGAGGGTTGATTAATCGAACAGTAGTCGTCTATCTTGACGATATTACTGTATATTCTAAAAAGAGATATGATCATTTACATGACTTAAATCAGATCTTTTAGCGATGCAAAAGATATGGTATTTCTCTCAACCCAAAGAAGTCCTTCTTTGCTCTTGACCAAGGAAAACTCTTAGGCTTTGTAGTATCCAAAGATGGTATTTATATTGATCCTGATCGGATTAATGAAATTTCTGAAATCCCTTTCCCACATAACAAATAATCAATGCAGTCATTTTTGGGTCAGATTAATTTTGTCAAACGATTTGTTCCAGATTTTTCGCAGATTGTATTACCACTTCAGACAATGATCAAGAAGAATTCAGTCTTCAAATGGGGATCAGAAGAAAAGCAAGCTTTTGATGTTATCAAACAATCAATAATCAATGCCCCAGCCTTGAATACTCCAAATTTTTCTAATCATTTTACACTATATACTATTGCATCCAACACTTCATATGCCGCAGTACTCACACAACTGAATGATAACAACTTAGAAGCACCCATATCATTTTTCAGTTCAAATCTTCAAGGTGCCGAATTGAATTATTCTGATGTGGAGAAACAAGCCTTTGCTGTATTCAAAGCAATCAAACATTATAGACCCTTCCTTTTGAAAACCACACAAAAGTTATAGTTCCTTTTCCAGCGGTAAGACAACTATTAATTCAGAAAGAATTGGGTGAAAAAAGAGCCAATTGGGTTAGCGCTTCAAGAGTATGACTTAGAAATAAAGCCAGCGAAGATTGTTAGAGGTCAAGGTTTTTGCAGGATATTGGCAGGAGCATCAAACATTCCTGAATCAAGCGAGATGGATCAGACTGAATCAATCAATTAGATAAGTGTCACTGATTCTGAATCTCAATATGCAGATTTAATATTTTATTTGAAGAACGGTTATGCTCCTCCAAATTTATCTTACAAGAATAAAAGGGCCATTAGGTTAAAAGCTAAGAATTTCACTCTCATTGATGATGTGTTGTTTAAACAAAATTATTATTCTATCCTGTTAAGATGTCTTGAGAAACCTGAAGCTCAAAAGGTTTTGCAGGAATTACATGATGGACCAGCTGGGGGACATTTTGGAGCTGACACAACAGCTCACAAGGTTATTCATGCTGGATATTATTGGCCCACTCTATTTAGAGATTACCATGAATACGTAAGAAAATGCCTTAATTGCCAAACATCTGGTGGAAGACAACAGAAATCAGCTTTCCCTCTGCAACCTGTCAACATTGAACAGCCATTCGAACAATGGGGATTAGATATCATCGGAGAAATTACTCCACCATCTTCCAAACAACATAGGTATATCCTCACCGCTACCGATTATTTTACTAAATGGGTAGAGGCTATTCCTTTGAAGGCAGCAAATTCAGAAGCAATCATACAATTCATTGACCAATTCATCATCACCAGGTTTGGTGTTCCAAACGCTCTTGTTTTTGATAATGCTTCCTATTTCTCAGGAAACGCTATGTATGATTTTGCTATTAAAAGGGGTTTAAACTGAAATATTCTTCCAATTATTATCCCCAGGGAAAAGTTTAGCCGAATCTACTAATAAGAATCTCATCAAAATCATTAAGCGAACTGTTGAACAGAATCATAGAAACTGGCATAAATCTTTGATCTTTGCATTATGGGCTGATAGAATAACACAAAAGGCTTCTATAGGAACCTCTCCTTTCAATCTGGTGTATGGAAAAGAAGCCGTGTTGCCTACGAATCTTGTTCTTCCCTCTTTAGCCCTAGTACAATACATTGAAGAAACTCCTTCTTCTTCTATCCAACTTAGACATGACCAAATTCTCAAATTAGAAGAAGAGAGGGAAAAAGCCAGAATCACTCATGCCAAACATCAACAAATCATTAAAGCATCTTTTGACTCAGCATCATCCAATTCCAAACAACTTCAAGTTGGTGATTTAGTTCTCAAATGGGACAAGGCCCATGAGGATAAAGGTAAGCATACCAAATTTCAGAAAATGTGGCTTGGACCATTTCAGATCTGTGAAAAGATAGGCCATTCAACTTTTATATTGCAAGACTTATCAGGGATGAGAGATTCTCTCCCTGTCAATGGCCTGATCCTGAAGAAATTCTTTAATTGAGAAGGTAACCCCTTCTCCTTTTGTAGATTTGCGTAGTTTGTAGGATTGGTAGGAAATAAAACTGTAGAGTATCTCCATTGACCTTTTGTTGTGTTTGAGGAAGCTGTCTCACAAAAATAATATAAATATTTGTTTTTAGATAATAGAACCCTCAATCAAAAGAAATAGTTTCTAGGAAACTAGATATCCTTGTGTTCTGAAACTATAATCTAAATTTTGAAGACTCCTCTCAAGAGGTAAAAGTTCTGAATCATTTTCTGTTTTCAAAACTAGTCTCCAAAGGTTATCTGTTAAAAGATAGAAGCTAACCCATTTTCAGTATCTTCAACTCTTCAACTGTCATCCATTTGCTCTTAAGGAGAAAATTGTTCACCCCATTCACTAAAGGTTATGATTACTCAGAGTGTAATTCTAAAATATAAAAGATTAAAGATAAGAGGTCTTATTATAAGCCTGCTTACCATGTTCATAGGGAAATAGCTTGACTGACATTACCAATACTGCCTACCAAAACAGGGTAATGACTTGAAATATCAAGACAAGGGGTCTCATCACGAGCCAGCTTGCTCAGTTAAATTATTACCAGTGAGTGGCATTGTCATTAGCTGGCCACCAAACTAGGACAGTGGCTTTTTATCTTATTAATTACTAAGAAAAACGGGTGAAAGATAAAATATGAAAACATATTTTGGATTCATTCTGTTAATCACACTCTTATGTGAATGGAAAAGTGGACAATACTATGGTTAAATGGTATCCCTGTCGAGACTATAAACGTCTGCTGGCAACAGAGGCTCTACCTATGACAGAGGGGTTAATTATAAAAGCTGATTTGGGAAAGTTTTCTGTTTTATCATTATAAACCAATAAGGGCCTATTTTAAAAACTTAGAATGTGTTTATTTTCTTGAAACTAAATGGGAAGAAGTCAACAGAATAAGTTCATTTTTGGTCAGAACACATGAATATCTAGTTATATTAGAAGTTTCTCCTTCTGATTGAGTTTCTATTTTTGAAAAACTTGAGTGTTTATATTAATTTCAGAGATAACTGGTTCTACCAACGAATCGCCAATTGTTGTGCCCTACAACAACCCCTCATTTCATATCATCTGTATTCATAACAATCAACATATGAAATGGGTCCCTTTTAAAAAAAATTAATTGGCATTAATGAATTTGTTCAAAAAAGGTATGATAATAAAATGGGTTTGTGAATTGAAGCCTCTTTCGAATAACAATGTTCCCAAAATAAAACAATCTTTTGTTATTGCGATAAAGTGATCGCAAGATCGCATATCGCAATAACAAGAGAGACGCATTTAAATGGCACTTTGGTCTTTGCCGATGCGATATCGCTATCGGCGATCGGCGGTATTCAATGCATACACAAAAAGAGCACATATCTTACACCCCGATGCGACGCTATATCGGCGATCGGCTATCGGCACTGCCTCTTGTGGGAAAACGCTTTAAGTTATAAACCCCGACCCGATGCGATATCGCTATCGGCCGTCGGCGGAATCCCATGTACTCTCGCAAGGCACTCAGGTCTTTCCCCGATGCGATGCGATATCGCTATCGGAAGTCGGCAAATCACTTAATATGCATCTGGTAATGTGTTCACGCGCTAGTCCGATGCGATGTCGCAATCGGCATTCGCCAGGACTTCTTTCAAACAATAGTGTAACTCTTTCCCCCAATGCGATGCGATATTGTTGATCGGTAATCGACATTCTCAAAAAGTGATTGCTTTGAGCCTTAAAATTATATTTAAATCCGGTTGATAAAGCGCAGATTTCAAAATGCCGTTAAAAGCAGGGATAAGGTAATGCATGCGTATTTAATAACTTTGCCCCTTCGATTAACGAATACTTGCGTCTAAAGCATTTTCATATCTGTTGCACACGTTAGGTGGTCATTCAGCTGAATAACAGTGTAAAGGTCATTTAATGGGTAGCAGGCCTTAAAAACACCATTAATGCATATGCAATCTCTTACCAGTGATTTGATCCGCAGCCACTTTTGAAAATTAATATCGCCACGCTTCAAGTGATATATATCTTTCCCATTATGCTTTGTCTCCACTATTTTTCGTGTTACGATTTCTCTTGCATTTGTGTAGAGTTCGGTTGTTGAGAAAAGCCTGAACATGATGGGGAAGAAACACAAGAAGACTGCTGGTTCCACTGCAACACCGGTTGCAGGTCAAGCTGCCATAGTTTTGAAGAAAGGCCTAATCTCAGATACTACGTGCACTCGTCTTGCTAGGACTACATGGCAGGGCACATATAATATGTTAGAGGCCGAGCAACCGGTGAAGACAGTGACAAAGGCTAGTGTGGATGTACTAAGGAAGTCTGATGCAACTCTCAAAGACTTGGCCGACTCCTTTTTACACAGAATAGCGGCCAGAGAGTAGGTCCTCCCTTACACAGATGTGGTGCGCTGGGCAATTGAAGAAATCCCCATCACTGATAGAACTTTTCATACAAGGGATGGAAGGATTTTCGGGTCGTTCAAGCCTGATGACCTGAGGCGAATGTATCATTTGCCTGAACCGAGCTAGTCTATAACAGAGCCTTCGTGGAGAAGTTCGCGAAAGAAAATGAATCACCATCCGAACCCCTCCGAGATTGGAGGCAGAACCCAGCCAAACACAAGCATGAAAGTTCGGGTAAGTACTCCAACGCTTCTTTGGCTTCTCCCTATTGCTATGCGGGATTATGATGTGTAGATTGTGGGGATTACCTGACTCCGCTAATATCAATATTGACATGGTTCCCCTAATGGAAGCGGCTGTCTGTCAATAGTATAATTATGGATTGGGCCACTATTCTTTCTGATAAGCTGGTCGTAGCTATTCGTGAATTTAGAGCCAAAACCATAGTTACCAAAAGGAAAATCCCACCGTTTTATTATACTGCTTACATTATGGATACCCTGTGTTTTAATTCTGAGTTTCCTGTCCTCGGTTGGAGATGGACCACCCAAGATCCAACACCCATTCATTTATACCATCAGAAATTATGGAAGTCCTCTTACAAGGACCATTTGTACCAAGTTTGTAATGGTTTCATGGTGCCCATTTACTATTCTATTTATGACAAACCCATTCCCAGAATTTCCTATGAAGCTTCTTTTGACTTACCAGCCGTAGCAAGTTGGTTCGGGGAAGAGCATTTCACTTATATCAGAGTTTTTGGGAGTAAGGCTAGGCCGCATGTCCTCCCTTTATATATCCCAGACAAACTGTTAGCCCGGGAAATCTGCTACCAGATTATGGCCGAGAGTGTCACACAAACTCTCAAAGAGGAGAAGAAGAGAGGTTGGCCCTCTTTTCCTTTGAGAATTGGGGTTTTTACTCTCCTTAATTACAAGCATGCAGAAAAAGAAGCGACAAAACTCCAAACCTTATCCCTAGCCACTATCCCAAACAGACTCTATGATCCAAAGCAAACTGCCTACACTGCCCTAGAACAAGCAAAATTAACAAAAGTTGATCATCAAGAAGATATGTTTGATGACCTGTTCGCAGGTGCCGATACAATAAGTTAAACCAAACAGCTTGCCAGAATGAAATATAACGATGAGGCGTTGACTGAGTTTAATAAACTTAGGGAGCAGAGGTTGCAAACTCTACCTCTAGATTTATTATCCACAACCCCAGCGTCTTCCTCAAGCGAGCCTGGTCAGCAACAGATACATCCACCTCCTGTTACAACTAAAGAACAGGATAAACAACAGGAGGAAAGGCAGAAGAAGCTGCAGGCTGAGAAGCAAAGAAAAGAGCAAGCTGAGAGGCAGAAAAAGGAGCAGATAGAAAGGCAGCAAAAAGCACAGAAGGATCAAGAGCAGAGGAAGAAGAAGGAAGAAGAGAAACTAAAGAAAGAACTGGCAGATAGGCAGAAAAAGGAATTAGAGGAGCAACAGCGGAAAGCGCAAGAGGAGCAGCAGCGGAAAGCACTTGAAGAACAGCAGAAGTTAGAACAAGAAAAAGAACGGAGCAAAGCCCCTACAGAGCAACATAAGCAAACCTCCACCGATCCTGAATTGATTAAACAATGGAACCAATTCGATTCCATTATCAGTGGTAAGGAAGGCTCCAAAGACACAGACACCTCTAAAACAAGCGATGCGCCCGATACCACTTCTTCTCAGGTTCTAGGAGGAACCAGTGGCCCACCCATTTCACAGGATGTCGAGGTAATCAATAAGGACCCTTCCGATCAAATTGTTCTCCAGGTGGAAGAAATTCCTCCCCTGGATATTTTCTACAGCCCAAAGCATAGAGCCGTTATTAAACGCTCTAAGAAAAGACGAAGGCTTGATCAACCTTCTATCTTTCCTGAGCAAACAATCACGGGCAATATGGTCTGGAAGGATTAATTGGATCCCTCCGATGATCTAACAAAGCTGTTGCAATTTGCGGGAGCTTATTCTGCAGCGACTATCGACAAAGCATCGGAGGTAAGTCTTCTGTTGAAGAACAAGGACCATGAAATTTATGCATTACAGGTAGAGGTAATTGAAGCGAAAAACAAGGCAGCACAGGTGAAAGAGCAGTTGCTGGCTCAACAACAAGAAAACAATTTGTTAACCCAGCAGCTGCAAATTGAAAGACAAAGGATAGACCAAAGTGAGATTCAGAAGACAAAAGAATTGTCGGAGGCATTGTCACAGTTGAAAGTGTCAAATGAGCTGATGATGAAATTGAGAGATGAGCGAATAGCTCAACTATCAGCACAGCTCGAAGGTATCAAGGGCACCCAGAATGTTAACGAATTCAGAGCAGAGGCAGCTCAAATAAATGGCGCATTAATATCTCAGATCAGACTCTTATGCCAACAACTTGCTAAGGCTGAGCCATTATGCGAAATATCTACAACAGTATGTGCGCAAATAGAGAAGGCCAGAAATGAGCTAGATCAGGCCGAAGAAGCCATATCCGATTATCTTGAGTGGCAAGATTCTGAAGAGGGGAAAGCGGCAAATTTGCCCCGAATCTATGAAACGTACAAGGACATACTCTTCACGGAATGGAACACCCAGGTAATGAAAGCAGAAAGGGCGGCCTCAAGGTGTAAAATGATTGCCAGCAATATAATCGATCTAGTCAACGACACACTCTATTTGGCAAACATGATCTCCCAGTGCACACCTGGAAGCATAACAACAGCAAACATGATAGAACAAACAAATTATCATGACTTGGAAGAGCAGAGGAAGTTAATTACCGGAGTAAATACTTTAACCTCTGACGCATACTGGCTCTTTCTAATCAAGCCACACACTCAAAGGTCGGCTCTCAAGTGTTTAACAGATGCCCTCGGATGCCTGATCCCCGACATTCAGGATGCTACATATGATGCCCAGCTAACTTTGCGTCTCAACACTCCACCAGAAGTAGAGCCAATGCTGGCGATATGTCAGCTAAGGAGTAAAGGCAAAGAACCCACCGAATGAAGCATTGCCGCCAACTGCCAGATCGCCGAGAAAGATGGAAAAAACATTTATTGATGCCAATTTAATAGCTTTTCAGTTGTTTAGATATTTAGATTAGTATAGTATTTATAGACCCTTTCATTGTTTTGGAAAGGGTCGTAAAATTTTGTAATAGACTTAAAGGCTGAAGTTTGCACTATTGTGCTTCAGTCTATATTCTTTTGTGAAACTCGACCAACGGTTCTTAATTTTGATTAGAAGGCTGTTTTACACAATTGCGCATGACTGTCTGTTGTTTGGAATGCTTTCTGATTAGAAGGAAGGACTGCGACATAGTGATTAATATACTGGATTGATCGAGCAGCTTACATGGTACTATTATCTGTATCTGTGTTCTTTCTTATTATATGAATTGTTGTGTTAGTATCTTTGCTATTGTTGAATACATGTATGCGATATAACAACAAATCTTCATTTCATTTCACTATTGAATGTTTTGTGATTTGTTATCTCTTTTACTCATGCATGTAGCAATGATATAAATGACTAAGTGTAGTAATTCGCTATTATCACTCTGCATAACTAATTATGCATAGCAATCTTAAATGGTTTAAACCTCTATGCTTTAGTGTTAGAGTCATCTATATGCCTGCCTTAAAGCACAGATTATCAAACGCTACGCTTTAGAAATCGATAACTCCCCGGGATAGATTATAGTTGTTATATTCCTGCTGATAGTTTTAGTCCATCGCTTATCGCTAGAATAGTTTATAAGTCACTCATCCATCCCATTTATCTATATTTCTGGGAAACTGGTCCCATCATCCCCAGTCAGAGCCACTATTCCAAACGGAAAAGGAGCTGTACTAAGGTCCGGACCGGGTGGTTTCCCCAATGTTGTTGCAGCGATTTTCGAGGCATCAACAGGTACAGAGGGAGGTACCCAAGGGAATAATGTAATAATGGGATGGGCCATAGTTAATAAATAAAGTGGTTAACCTGCATCATGTAAGGGACCACAAGTAGTTAGAAATAATGTGATAAGCTCATGGTATTAGATGGATGGTATTGAGAGAACCATGGTAATTACCCATGGTATTGTATGTATGAATCCTATATAGAGGCTAGAGACTCCCCATTGAGAGATGTCAAGGATTATTGTATTGGCAAGCATATGGCTTGTGGAGTGTTATCTTTCCTTAAGGAGTGAATGTAAGGTGTTACCCTACCTCAAGGGTTTGATCAATAAAGAAGCATTTATATCTATTTATATCTGGTTATTTGTGGGCATATTTCTATTCTCCTATATTTGTAGGTCAAATCCATTACACTCATGGCTAAATAAAAGTATATAGCTCTATTCAAAGAATTTGTAGATGTGTTTGCTTGGAGCTATGAGGATTTAAAAGCTTATGATACTAGCATTATACAATATAAAATTCCAACCAGAGAAGACCAAAAACCATTCAAACAAAAATTGCGTAGGAATAACCCTGTCCTAATGCCTTTGGTAGAAAAGGAAATCAAGAAAATGTATGAGGCTAAGATCATAGTCCCAATTAGATATTCTAAATGGGTATCCCATATTGTGCCTACAAGGAAGAAAACTGGTGAAATAAGATTATGCATTGACTTTAGGAATTTAAACAAGGTTTCCCTTAAAGACAACTATCCCTTACCAAAGATGGATCACATACTATAAAGGGTAGTGGGTTCTAGTAGGATTTCATTATTAGATGGTTTTTCAGGGTACAATCAAGTTTTGGTACAACCTGATGATCAAGATAAAACTACTTTTACTACTACTTGGGGAACTTTCATGTATGTGAAAATGCCTTTTGGATTAATGAATGGAGGTGCTACTTTCCAAAGAGCAATGGACATTGCTTTTTTCAATGAAATTGGACATTTCATTGTGATTTATCTTGATGAAATCACTGTATTTTCAAAGATTGATGAAGAACACCTAGCTCATCTAAGAAAAGTATTTGAAAAATGCAGAAAGTTTGGTATCTCTCTTAATCCCAAGAAAACATTGTTTGGTCTTGAAGAAGGAAAAATTTTAGGCCATATCATCTCCAAAGATGGAATCAGAATTGACCCCAGTGGGATTGAAGGTATCCTTAAAATCAGTCATCCAAGAAACATAAAAGAACTTCAATCGTTTATTAGAAAAATAATTTTTTTGAGAAGATTTATACCAAATCTTGCTGAACTACTCAGAAATATAATAAACATGCTCAAGAAAGACATGAAAATTAAATGGAATGTTGAAGCCAAACAATCTTTTGATCTAGTAAAGCATGCATTAACAGAAGCTCCAATTTTAATCAGCCCAGATTTCACTAAAGATTTTATTATCTTTTCTTTTGCATCTGAACATACTATTGCTACTGTGCTATTACAGAAAAACAATGAAGGACATGAACAACCAATAGCATTCTTTAGCAAAGCTCTGAGAGATGCTTCTTTAAAATACAATATCATGGAAAAACAGGCATTTTCTCTAGTCAAAGCAATAAAATATTTCAGGGTTTACATTTTACATTCTCATATCATTGCTTATGTGCCTAATGTAATTGTCAAAGATATTCTCACACAAAATGGACTTGATGGGAAGAGAGGAAAATGGATAGCTGTGATTCTGGAATATGATATAGAAATTAAGCCCACCAAGTTGATCAAAGGACAAGGATTAGCCAAATTGATGGCTGAATCAAATTTCAATGCATTAGATATCAACATGGTATTTTCTTTGGAAGATATTGAGGAACTGGCGACTCCACCAATAGATGAGGCATATCTAAATTCCCCCTAGTATGAAGACCTTTTATATGTTCTGGTCAATTTAAATGCTCCTCCTGTATTATCTAAAATGAAGGCTAGATTTCTTAAATTAAAAGTAGTCAAATTTTGCATTGTTGATAATACATTGTATTGGAAAGATGTTGGAGGTGTCTTACTCAAATGTTTGTTAAAATATGATGTTGACAAAGTTATTCAGGAATTTCATGAAGGTGACTGTGAAGGCCATCTTTATTGGGATAAAACTGCTAATAAAATCCTTAGAGCAGGTTACTATTGGCCTACACTTTTCCCAGACATCCATAAGATGGTGAATGCTTGTCATAAACGCCAAATCTTTGAAGGGAAGAGAAAATTACTATATTTGCCCCTGAAACCCATCTCTATTGAAATCCCTTTTCAATAATGGGGATTGGATTTCATTGGTGAAATTCATCCTCCATCCTCTGCCCAACACAAATGGATCCTAATAGCCACAGACTACTTCTTCAAATGGATAGAAGCCATCCCTTCCAGAGCTGATACTGATTTTGTTATTATAAAATTCCTTGAAACCAATATCCTTTCTAGATTTGGCTGTCCTAGGAAACTAATCACTGATAATTCTGCAGCTTTCAAATAAAAAAAGATGGTGGATTTCTGTCATAAATACCATATTTCTTTGGGTCATTCAACAGCTTATTACCCTCAAGGTAATGGGTTGGCTGAATCTTCCAACATGAGTTTGGTAAACATTATTAAGAAGATTCTGGAGGACAATAAAAAAATCATGGCACAACAATTTGATCTATGCATTATGGGCTGATAGATTAACTACAAAGAAATCCATTGGCATGCCCCCATTTCAATTGGTTTATGTAATAGATGCAGTTTTCCCTTCTTCCATGGGAGTGCCAATCATGAAGATCATTCAGGAGGTACAAAGTGAACCAAATGATATACAAAGAAGGATATATTAGATAATTCAATTGCAGCAGTCCAGAGAAGAGGTATACAATAGAACTCAGGTTGTCCAGGAAAACATAAAGAAGAATTCTGATAAAAAGAACCAAAGCTGACGATTTCAACCTGGGAGATAAAGTGCTAAAATGGAACTCAAGAAGAGAAGACAAAGGGAAACATGGTAAATTTGAAATATTTGGAAGGGTCCATATATTATTTCAGTTTTCAGAGGGAATAATGAATTTTTCCTCAAGGAGTTAGATAGAATAGATTTACTAGGAGGTCTTGTCAATGACAAGATGCTGAAACATTACTTTTCTTGAGTACACAGATTTCCTCACTTCATTGTAAATATCATAGTATTTCAGGTTTTTAGTTGGATTATTCATTAGAAAAAAAGAAAAGAAAAAATAAATAAAAAAATAAAATTAAGAAAAAAATCAGGTTGAAGATAATGCAAATTTGAAGGATCAAAGGATATTGGTCATGTGTTCTTGACACTTCAAGCTGAGAAGTGCCATCCCTAGTTGGGGCCACTATTAGGGTCCTATAATTTATAGGATCTCAAGGTGATTGAGTATTTCACAATTTGCAGATTTCAAATTGTTCATAAACTTCAATGTTCAATTGATTTCACAAAAAAAAGATAAAAGAAAGGAAATGAAAAGAGGGTATATAAAAAAGAAGAAAAAGAACAAAAGAGAAAAAATAAGAAGAAAAAGAAAACCCAAAATGTTGTTCAAACCATATAGTCTAAGCATGACTGAACAAATTTGAATTTCTATTGACAGGGTAGAAAATAAAGATCTGCCAAACAATTTAATCTTGGCAAATCAATAGCTAGGTGGAAATAAAATTGGTTCAACTATTTAATATGGACCAATGGGAGAAATAAGTGATAGAGTAGGATAGAGATGAAAGAAAAATTGAAAGGGTCCGCAAGCTCATATGCACCTTGCATAAGAAAAAAGAAAGATGTTAGATTAGAAAAATAAGGGTAGGTAGAATTGAGAAAAATTCAAAGGGTAAAAGACCTGAGAAATTCTTTTTGTGGTGACACATCTCAATGTTTTTCCTAAGGTCAGGAAAATAAATTAAGAGGGGAAGGGGTTTTTGTTATGTTTCCTAACCTTATTCTATACCCCTATATTCTATAGTCTACCCCCCTATGTATTTCCCTACACCACCAATCACTTACCCGTCACATCCAATCACTTACCCGTCACATCCAACTTTACCCACCTCCATCTCTAATCTCTGCTTACTCCATATGATCCGACGGCCCACATGATTTTCTAGCCCCCCTTCACCCTCTGAAAGTTAATTTGGGGGAGGGGAGGTCTAAAATCAGTGGTTTCAAACCACCAACATGTCGCACTCTCAGGATTTCGCACTCCCTATCATTCCGCTTACCACTCCCAGGGCCCCTCGAAAAGTGTTTTATGCCTTTAACTAAACCACTCTCCCATTGTGACCATTTATCACTCCCGCCACCTCACGACGCCGTCACGATGCCATCCCGTCCCATCTGCCTATCACCTCCATTCCCGTCATTGCACATTGAATTAGCTAGACCGTTAGCCAACGGACCCGCACCAAGTTAGGCCAATCCAACGGGAACACCCCAAAGCTACAAAATCACCATTTCACACCATTTACAAATTTTAACATGCTCTCTTCATTCACAGGTGCAATTCAAATTACTCCAGGCATAC
The DNA here is from genome assembly GCA_031772625.1 of Pinus tabuliformis. Lineage (NCBI taxonomy): Eukaryota > Viridiplantae > Streptophyta > Pinopsida > Pinales > Pinaceae > Pinus > Pinus tabuliformis. The sequence continues at coordinate 1,250,070,492 of CM062819.1, forward strand.
ACAGTGAAAGCAGTGAGCATGCTCATACAGTAGTACAGTTGCAGAAGGATCTATTTTTCTGCAGTGATCATACATTCCCTTTCTTGAACCCCGCTTCTGGTTTATTCCTTTTCTTTCTCCTTCTCTGAATTCCCATTTATTCTTATCTCCCTCTGTTAAAAATTCAACACAGTTTAGTTTTCAAAGGCTTTGCAGAAGACAACCATGGCACCAAAGAAAAAGGAATAGGAGGTGTTTAATCAAATGGTGCACCCACCATTGGATTTGGATCACATACCACTTGTAGACAAGGATTTTAAGATACATGAAGCACTCTCAGAGTTTGATTTATTTGACATCTACTACTGGTGGGAGGATAAATTTGTTGTTGAAGTGGTTGACATAGGCCTATGGAAAACTAATTTACCTTTCTATATCTTCCCTAAAGCCCATAGTTGCGAAGAATTAATTAGAAAATGCCACTCATGCTACAATCCATAGCAAAGGGCAGTGATGGCCTCCACAGGACATATATTACTATAAATTCCAAGTATATTATGCAGATGATGCAGGCTCCTGTTATTGAAGGAACTACTCCTTTTTCCTATGAGATTCTCATGGAAATGTATCAGAAACTAGATTTTTCTAAGAGAGCTAAAACCTTAGAACTCTTCATGACTGAGAAAACACCTTTGCCAAACAATAATCCTCCTTATTCCTCCTCTGTTTCCTTGACAGAACCAGACACATTGTCACTGTTCTTTCTTATTTACTTGGCTATTATTCAAATCAGTGGCTTGATGTAGCTATCATAGGTTTTCTGTCTATTTTATCAACAGAATCTAAGCCCTCTATCCTTTTCAATTTTCAATCAATTTCTAGCAAATGCTATCCATGAGCAGTTTGTTAATTTCTTCATAGAGGAAGTGTTTCAATACTCCTCATCTTTGGTATATATGTTTGTTTATTTTCAGGCAGATAGGTTCCAGTTTTCAATGAGAAAGTTGAATCAGGAAGGTTAACCGCAATCTGTTATTTTCTGGACAACATTAGTGATGAAGGACCAAAAATACTTCACCTATAAGAAATTTGTAGAAATGTTTCTTCACCCAACAATGAGCCTCCTCAGTGGGACTACAGAACCTAGAATCAATGAAGAAATTAGAAGGATTATGCAGCTGACAGACCAAGAAAGAACAGGTGATTGGTACTTGTACCAAAATTACACTGAATTTAGAGTATATGGTTGTGATTTGGCTCCTTATAAGTTGCCAAAGTTCCTCCCCATGAGGATCTTTTCACTTGAATACATCAGACAAATGATCAATGTGTTATCACTCAGAAGTCTTCCCTAGAATTTATAAAAAGAAGGAATAATCCGAGGTAACCACAAACCTAATATTTTAGACTCAGGTTCTAGCCAACCTAAGTCCAAAGAGGGCTCTCTCTTTATAATTTTACTTTGTTTTGGGTGGGATTTTAGACTAGTTCTTAATGCTCATAAGGTTTTGATTTTGGTTGGGTGGTGGAATTCTGGGAACAGATGGACAGAGCAAGGATTTCAAGCCATTGGGCTATGGAGTCAATCAAAGGATGGCTTAACTGGACCAGATCAATCACTAAAGGAAGAGTTCACAGGGCAAGCTAGCAAAGCAAAAGGAAAATCTTCAAGTTCAAATGGATGAGGTAGTCCTAAACAGGGTGAAAGGGCAATGAAGAATCCTTAAACCGGGATCAAGATGAAGAGTAGGAAGTGATCATGAGCAAAGGGCAACTAAGAATCCTTTACTATAGAACTAGGGGGAAACTACGGAAGTAAGGGACCAAGTAAGAATTCCCAGACTAAGATAGTTTAGTAGAAAACATTAAGAATGTAAATAGTCAAGACAGAGAACATTCAAGCCAATTCTGAAATATCATTCCTAGTTTAACATTCAGATTTCATAGAGACACATATGATTATTAATAAAAGTGAAGAGAAACAATAATACACATGAGAGAGAGAATACTTATTTGATTTTTGCTTTACACAAGAATCCTGTCAAACGTCTTTACTTTTATTCCTTGATCTAGTAAGACAGTCCAGTCTTGGTTACAATAGATCCTTAACTTGAAAAGAAAATGTCTATAGAAATGTCATTGAATCCACACTCAATACTTTGAAAGGTGAAGTATTTATACAAAAAGTATTTACAAAATATCTTAAAACAATATGATAATTAATCTAGGAAATCAAAATATCTTCAAGCATGAAGATAGAGACAGATGGAAAACTGCATCATGTTGTCCCTTTTATTGTGGTTGTGCTGTCTGTTGCAGTTAAATTTGAGCCCTTTTAAGTTGGCTGATATGTGTATGCTGGAATAATATTTGTCTTTAATCTTTGACTGATACTCTTTACCTGTTACTCTTTGACCCTGTTTAACTGTCTTTTCACCTGCCTTCAGATTTACTGTGGTAACTTATAGTAAATCTGTCATTTTTACCCACCATTCATTTTCAGGCAACTTTACCTTGAGCATCTTTCTATATATCTCGTCTACCTCAATGTATTTGGAAAAATTTGGCTTGATGACAAATAGATGCTTCACCTCGTGCTCTAGGAAGAATAGATTTTCTAAAGTATCATATAATAGTTTACCTGTTGGCAATGTTTTGACTCCTGAAGTGCTTTCCTATTCTCTGAAAAATTTCTCTAGTCTGTCAATATAATCCACTTGGGTCATAAGTTTTTCATTGATTACCCTGGGATTGGGAAGGCCTTTACTTATCAAAATTTGAAGCTTTGCCATGAATCTGTCAATACCAACTTGCAAGTCATGGCACTTTTTCTCTAAGTTAAGCATAAGGTTTCTTTTAGAGAGAACCTTTTTTATTTTAAGGATGGTTTCTATTCTATCTTCCACACCAAGCTCATCTAGTTCATACCTATTCTTGTTGTTCAAGAAATGGATGAGTCGATTAGCTTCCTCAGACTGGTCTCCTAGGTCTTCCTTTACCTTCTGTATTGCTTCAGTGGCCACTTTCACTAGTTTTGTTTGCTCGAATATTACTTGAATTGATGGCCAAATATCATTGGCAAAGTCAATGATATTGGTCCAGAGCATCTCCTTAATTTCTCCTAGTGGCTTTTGCAATGTTAAATCCTTTTCATGGAAATTTATCCTCTCACCCATCCTTAGGGCTTCTTGTGCTTCTTCTTTTTGCTATATTTGGGCAAGCTAACAGTCAGTTTCTACGCTTGTCACTTTCTCCTTAAGTATCTTAAGCTCTATTGCCTGGATGGACATTTCCTCCATGGATTTTACTAACACTATTGTTTTCTCTGTTGAAGTACCTGTAGTTGTAAACTTTGTTGTGACTGGTAGTGCTATAGCAGGTGGAGCTGTTGGTGCTAAAGAGGCTGCCAATGTTGAAGGGACTGTAGTTGTTACTGTGGGAATGGCAGCTGTGGAGGTAGTGGGAAATTCACTCTGTTTGGATTGAATCATTATGTCCAATTCTTTCTCTGTTTCTTTCAACTGATCATTTAACTTAAGGACCAAGTCCATAAGCTCTTCTTGTTCCTTCTGAGTTTCCAAGACTTCCGTTGTTTGTGGATGATGAAGATGTGGAATTTTGAGCTGCTTCTTGAAAGCAGCTATGACATCATTCTTCTTTTTAATTAACCTTTCTACAGCGTTCACATCTTTGGGATCATGTCCCAACTCTATGATTAAGTCCTCCAAGGACTTGATTCTGGTATCCTTGGCCTATGAGGAGGCCTTTTCTAGTTGAAATTGTGCTGATATATTATTCAGCAAATTTTGTAACTGGTGTGTTGCAATGCCTTTACTTGTTAAAGTGGAATATACCATCTCTCCTGTCTATTTATGCAATTAAATCTGGTCAATAGGATGTATGTCTTTTTCCAGCACTTCAAAATCTGTCTTCTGGTAGTCAGCTGCTGATCTGGGCTACTGAGTGGTGGGCTTTAGGAAAGTCATCTGTATTTTTCCTTCTTTCACATCAAAGGCTAACATAAGCCTTGTTTGGTTGGTGGGAGCCATTTTGAGGTATTTTTCATAGCTTTGGGCTTTTAACCTTTCATTCCTGGCCTTTATTTCTTTGTAATTTTCTTTGATATCTTGGTCTTGCTCAGTGGGAATCCTTAATGAGGACACTTCCACACTTTGTTGTTTTTCCAACATCTGAGCATGTGATGTGGAAGGTTCTTGTGTTCCTCCAAAGGGAGTAGCATGCCTTCTCCCTTCTCTTTCTGTGCTTGTGGCTCCAACTGTTTCTTCTGTGAATTCTTGCTTAGAGAAAGGATTTAACCTTTGCCTTTTGACATATGTTTGTGAAATGGCTCTGCCTAAAGGAGTGGCCTCCTCCCTGTCTCTTTTGAGGTTTCTCTCCTCATTGAGAGGAGTCTGCACGATAGGGGGAGTACTCATAATGTGCTCTGGTAGTCTTGTTTGAGTTAGTTCTTCTGATAGGTCTGGTTGTTTTGACTCTTCTTGAACCTGGGGTCCTTCTTCTGCTTGTTGTTCACTGTGTGCCTGTGATTCCCTTTGGGCTTGGGATTCTTTTGGTACCTGTATGAAAGAATCTTCATCAAGTCTCCTCTCTAGATCAATTAATGCATTTTCAATAGCAACTTCAGTGCTATCTCTATCTACTAGAGTATTCTCCACCCATTCCAACTGATTTGCATATTGTTCTATCTCAGGGATTCTGTGGTGGATATAGGGAGACAACTTGTTTTTCTGTCTTCTATTGTAGATGAAATCAAAGGGGTCATATCTCCATATGAAGCTTTGTTTCAGTTTGAGCCTTTGAAGGATTTCTTCTGCTTCTCTTCCAACTTCTCGACTATTGCACACAAAGGGGCCTAGTTGATCTTTGATTCTGAGTTGAGCCTTAGTTTTGGCTTTCACAAAATGTACCTCATCTAAGTTGATTATCTGTTTGTAGTACTCCAGAGAAAATATCCTCATTGGGAGGTATCTGGGTAACTTGTATGGTGCTAACTCACAGCCATAGATCCTAATTTCAGTGTGATTCTAGTACAAGTATCAATCTCCCACTTTGTGTTGTTTTGAAAGTTGTAGGATCCTCTTGATATCTGAATTGATCCTTGGAGGAGGACTTCCTAGAAGCATGGTCGCTATAGGATATACAAAAATATCTATGAAGTCTGTGTATCGATATGGTGATTCATATTTGTGGATCAAAGGAGTCCAAAAGACTACTGACCTAGGGTTGCCTCTGGTATCAAGCTTTTGAAGAGTAAATGGGAATTTATCAGCTTAATAATATAAGAAAAGGTGGTACAACACTGAGGAGTATTTAAACACTCTTACATTGTTCATTCTCATGAATTGATCATGCATTTTATCTACCATGTACATGGAATAATCATATATGACAACAGGGGGCTGTCTTATGGTAAAAATGGACATGAAGGCTAGAATGATTTCATCAACATACTCATTGGTAGTATGGCCTAAGACACTAGATATCATTGACACAATGTCCTGGCCAAGTTTAGAAAATATGGTCCACATGTATGGGGGAGGATCCTTTGGAATGTGTAATGCCCCACTTAAATCTTATCCTACAAATTTTGTTAATATTTACATTATCTGAAAATATTGAGAAATATTGGTCTAATATAAATTTATGATTTCCATTATTCAAATTCCCCACTTACCTTCTCAAATTGAATATTATGTAGGATATGGTCTCCTTCCATTATTTCAAAATATATGTATTCATTTCACATTCCCCAATGTACCCTCACATTTACTTGGGAGAAGACATAGTCCTCTCCATCTTATCATCAATATATATTTATTCATTTCACATTCCCCAATGTACCCTCACATTTACTAAGGAGAAGACATGGTCCTCTCCATGTAAGTGCATTTCACATTCCCCAATGTACCCTCACATTTACTTGGGAGAAGACATAGTCCTCTCCATCTTATCATCAATATATATTTATTCATTTCACATTCCCCAATGTACCCTCACATTTACTAAGGAGAAGACATGGTCCTCTCCATGTAATTACACTTCACATTCCCAAATGTACTTTTTAGATTTACTTGGGAGAAGACATGATCCTTTCCCATTAAATTCTCAATTTTATATTCATGTCACAATTCCAAATGTAATCCTAGCTTACTTGGGAGAAGAGAAGTCAACTAAGGATGGATGAGAAGTTAATGACATTAATGAGAGGTGGTTGAGGAAAGAGGGTATAAAAAGGGAAGGGGGAAGGAAGAAAAGGGGGGGTTGGAGTCTTGCTTAGGATTGTGGGGGTTGGTTGTGATTGTTTGGCCTTGTTATGATTTTGGGAGACCTTGGAAACCTGTGGAGGTTTCTTGGGTTTGAGAGGAGGAAAGTATCATTATCTAGTTTTGCACATTCTTCTTGAGGACACATTATACCTGGTTGGACTTGGGCACGGAGGGCTAGGGAACCTGTGGAGGTTTCCTGGGCTAGGAATTTATTTCCTAGTTGGCTGGGAGGTAAATCCGGTTGGGTCGGTCAGAAGGAGCGTTCAGCTGGAGCTATAAGACAAAGGTATCATCATCAACCGCCGGAACAGGTATTCTTCCATGGACTACTCTTGTTAAGTTGATATCAATGGAATGCTCACCTTAATTTATGTTGCTTATGATAAAATGATAAGATGTTAAATGTTTAAAGCTATGTGAAAAGGTCAGCAAGCTCCTTTTATTACTTTTAAATTAACAGGAAAATAGATCTGTTAGTGTATAACAAAATTGAGGCTCTAATAATTGAAATCTAGTCCTTACACATGGTATCAGAGCTTTGGTTCAAAATCTGGACCCAAAGCCTACTAAACCCGCAATTCATACTTTCCACAAGCCTCCTTGTCGTTTGATGCGAATCCCCGCCCATGGCTACTGGCCTTCACTTATGACAGGAGTCCGTATTCCATTCGCATTTGGTTTGACTCTGACATTTCTTCCACTAGCAAAAGCCTGATTGGTTTGACCATATTTTCAAAGGCGCGGTGTCAGTACATCTCAGGATCGAGTCATTCATCGATGCAAATCGTAGTGCCGACCAACATCTCCGAGCACATGAAAGATTTTGGTTTGGAGCCCTTGGAGATGTGCTCGGATCCAGAAATTCAATCAGATTGAAGAGCAACCATGGAAAAATTATTGCTTCAACCCTGTATTAGTCAGCAACTATTATTTAGTTCAGAATGATCAATCTGATTTTCATCGCACTATTATATTTCTCACTACAACATTAAAATGGAATGCGAGATTCTTAACTTGGATTTGGTCCATGAATAGATGCATTCACTGAAACAACGATAATTAGACGGAATGCTGGCAAATGTTATTCACTGTAAAGGTCATCTCTTACTCTTGGGCTTTTAATTGATCTATGGAGGTGCACTTGAGCATTTCATCTGCAAACAAACAAAGACAGTTGACTCCCCAAAAAAAATAAAATAAATCTATAAGCACTGATACGATAGCACTAACCTGCCCTATCTGACCCAACCCAGCAGAGAGATTACGTATTGAACTTGACTGCCCAGGAGCAGCAGAATTTGGCTGCACTTTGCGTGTCTTCTTCAAATTTGAGGAGCTGGAGGCACCTACTTTAGAAACTGCTGAAACCGACTTTGGCATCTTTGGCAACAATGACTTGTTGCTTGAGGGACGTCCACTAATTTTAGAGGATTCCCCTGGTTGCTTATCATCAATATGGTTGGGTTTAAGAGCAGTCACTCTGGTACTACCCCCAATTCTTGTAGGGTAATGGATATTCTGTGCTTCATGATTTTGTTCTCCAGAAAAACAAGTACCCCGCCTACTAACTCCAACAGGCAGTCCAGTCCTCCTGTTGGCACGATCATCCATGACTGTACCTGATCTTCCAATACAAAGGTGCAAGGAAGCAGAAGTCTAATGCACAACCTTTTCCCCAGACAAAGTATCTTGTCATCAACCAAAACTCCTTAATGTATAAAAAGCTTGTGGTGCATTTCTCCTTGGAAGAACAAGGGAATTTGTGACCTGTGCTTCTGGTTGCTACAATGCAACCAACATAAATTCAGTGTACATACATTAACAGACTGGATCAAAAGTGAACATGTCAATATAAACAACAAATTCTCAAGTCAGGACTCTAAACACAGATGTGAATGCAAATGTGCTCAACAATCAGCACTCGTTTTCTATCATTAGTGTCTGAGAAAGTTCATTACTTTACATTTGAATATTGTATAGCTACAATTTTAAACAGACCAGAGGAAACAGGTCATTGGCAATACTTCAATCACTGCAGACAAGTATCTGGCATGTATCTGTATTCAGTACAAGCATAATAAAAAAGTAATAATAACGAACATGATCTAAACATACGTATAACAGATAACAATCTTGAGGACTAATGCTAAAGCCATGAAACTTTTGACAAGGTTCGAATTGACTACAGAAAATGCATTATCCTATCCTCGAAAAGTTTCTCCTGATTTTAGAAACTGGATTAAAATACAATTCTCTGCAATATGATTTGGTTTTCAATTTATATTTATAATGAATCCGTTTGTCTTGAATTTGAAGATGATTTCTGCTTACCACTTTCTTGCATTCATTCTCTTTTCACTCTTATTGGTAACGAAGGATCCCTCGCTTGGGTGTAGAGAAATATATTCTAGATGTAAGTAGTCATCTTTAATTTGCCGATAAATCTCTCTAAAATTATTCCTAAAATAAATTTGTAGGGGACCTTTAAGGGCCTCTTCCATGACAGCAAAGACACAGGAGATCTTTAAGTGTCTCTGCCATAAGAGCAAAGACACTTAAGGCAGCCTATTCTTTTTTCTTTTTGTTTCCTAGTTACATTCTAATGTTTAAATTTGATATGATTCCTGGCTTGATTAGTGTCCTCTCATGTTCTACATCCTCTGCATTTCAACATAGTCCAAAGAAACAGGTTGATTTCCACCATCAGTGAGCCCACTAGCTTGAATATGTAACTGTGTCTTTAGAACCTCTGGTTTACATGGAGTATTAAAGTCAGGTACTCCAATCTTTTAAATTTCTAGCAATGTCATGTATTCCAACCTTTATATTTTTAGCTAAGGTTAGTTGACAAGAATAAGCAGCTAGCACTAACAATCTGAAGACAATAATGAACTCTTCATCAATATTAGTTCTAGTAAGAAGTTATTACTAATGCTTTCCAGTCAACGTGTTTTTCAATTGCTCGGGTACCATCTAGCTCAAGGATTACATAACACATTGCTTCGAGTTATGCCTTTGAGAATGCAGTCCTGTTGTTGATGATGGGTAATTTAAAACAAGTTGTGCTGTAAAATCCAAGAACAGAGTACATAGATGTAATTCAAACCAACAAGAAGCTCCATGATAGTGGACTCTGTCTTTAACTGATCTGCATAATAAAGTGTTTGCAGCAGGGGAACAATGGCTTGACCTTTCCTTAAGTTTATATTCAGGCTTCTCGATTTCAGTAATTTGACCTTCAGGGAGTCCTATGATCAATAACCTTTCTTAGCTTTCTTTCACTCAAAAAGAAATTTAGCAACCTGGGTTCTGATTCTAGCCAGCTCAAGAAGCATCAAACTTCAGACTCATAGCTCCCTTTATTTTTGTATATGTCTGACTTGGTCCTTAGCCTATAAGACCAGAACACTGTTTCATTCATCAGTCCTACAGATCATGAGGTTGAAGAACAATTTAGATAAAATTCCGGGTTGACATCTACCTTCACTGACATTTGGCGCTCTAGATCTCATTCTAGGGTTTCACAAATCCTTGGGACCAAGACAGGTCTGAGAGTCTTGTCTTCTTACATGGTCCAAAGCAATTGGCATATCTTAGAACTCTTCTTTGAAAACAATCCCGTGTTCCGCAATCAATCTAGCAAACAGTAAACCTGCCTTCAAGCTAACTTCCAGTTCCTTCAGTGTCAGTTCTAAGTTCAATGTACTAGTTGATAGCCATCCTGCCATATATTGTAGAATCGTGATCAACTATTTGATATGGGGTCTATTCCTACCCTACTACTACCACTATAACAGCGACCATTATAACTGTTGGGTGAACAGGGCCACCCCCAGCAGGTGTTCACAGGTAAATAATAGGGGATTTGAACATAAGACCTTTGTACTCACATTTACTTTACATTTTACAAGCTTGGTAAGTGAACAGCTAACAGTGTTTACGAATGAAGAATTCCAAGAGTGAACCTTTTCTTTTGTCTAAGCCATCCTTGACCTTGTTGGTTCAATTAATATTTCATGGTTTTCTTTTCTGTACCAATTTCTAGTTGTATTGGTATCAACTTAATTTCATCCATAATAGTGCCTTAGGTACGCATGTAGTTGAGATTGTGAGTGATCGAACAATAATCATGCCCTTAAAGTATAACATGAAGAACTACAAACAACAGTTAATATATCTCCCCTACAGATATAATTTGGTTGGAGGGATCTTCTTTAGGTTTACCATTAGTTTTAGGAATGACTAAGGGTAGATTAGTTGGCATATTGGCCAATTTGGATAATTATGGATAGGAACATTAATATTATTTGAGGAGATTCAAACCTGCCATATATGTAGAAGGCACTGGTTGGCATTATATCCTGTATTATATAGCATTGGTTCTAGCCATGATAATGACTAGTGTGGAATTTAGATTAGAGAAGGATGAATTAGATGAACCAGAACTAGTTCCAAAACTAGATGAACCAACTATCCTGGAGGGGGATGAGGATTCATAATTCAATGAAGATGAACTTCCCAAACCCAAGATACAGGTAGTGAAGGCTCGAGCGAGGAGTAAATCAAACTCAACAAGTACACATAAAGAATCCAATAATTAAAAAAAGAAAAGTTCAAAGGCCTTGTAGCCTTGTAGCCACCCACTTATTACTGTCATGTGATTATAACAATCCAAGTATTAATGAAGTTATTTTCAACTAAAAAAATAATTTGGAGGCCATATACTATATGCACTGTTAAAGCATGCACAACACAACTCAACATGATCTTTGACCATTCCTGATCTCTTTGTTTTGCCAAGTGTTCAATTTATAAATGAGATTGAAAAAATTTCTCATAATCTCCTCTCAATTTGACTTGAGGTTTATTTAATTTGGTAATCCAAGTTACATGTTCGATTATACAGATGTGAAAGTCACAGAGCCAAGTTGGAGGCTATTTCTATTGGATTGGATCTGGTATTATACTATTTTATACAATCGATATCTTACTAGCTTGGCATATTATGAAAGAAACCAAGCAGAACGCCTATTTTACATCCGGAACAGTAACAAATATCATGACCCAAACAATGGTTTAGATATGTAATCATTCCACTCATCGGGCATCCTTTCTCGATACTTCAGCAGCTTGTAAGTTGCATATGTTAAAGGTATACCCCACGCATCATGATCTTTAGGTGCATACATGGTCACTTACATCACGTTATAAACCTTTTCTGCCATGCATCAAAACTAACTGCAAAATGCTTCTAAGAAATAACAACCAAATAGTTCAACAGAAAGGGAATCTTAAAAACCTTAGGAGTCCTAATCAGTTTCATTTCTGCCTCCTCCAGAGTTTTGCGGCCTTTCTTTGAATTGCATTCATTGCAAGCAGTAACCTGGTCAATAGATAAGCAGGAGTCCAGGCAGAATTAAACATAACTAGAAATACAAATATGATAAGCATGAATCCAGGCACACTAACTTCAATTGATAGCCAAAATATAAATGTAACTGTTCAATTCAGTTAATAAAACTTGCCGTAACATCAATGAAACTCATCTGAAAAACATTCAAATGATATACTTTCTTCAATAATTACTTTGTTGGTGACAATCTTGAAAGCAGTAACCCAATATTTAACTCGCATATACCTCTATTATTAAAAATAGCCTGGCTCAAAATCACCATCAAACCAAGCAATTTATAAAGTATGAAGCAGTCAAATCAGATTTTTTTTTTAAGTTCAACCATTTGTTATGTTTATGAAGCTAAGCAAGTAGTGACCTTTCTTGCTAATACAGCTGTAGTTGTTTTAGCACTGTACAAAACCAAAATGCTTAACAGATGGGGGATAGAGAAAATTATGGGTATGCTCTACGTGAATGACCAAATAATTTTCCATAAGTTTATCACTTAAAGATGGATTAATATGCCTACTGCAGATTGAAATTCCTGTCCAGACTATCAGTTCAAAAGCTTTTCCATTTTATAATTTATATAACAAACCAAGCATATAGAAATATCAGCTGTTCTATGCTTTCGACCTATCTATTGCAACCCAGGTTATTTCTTGTATATTATATCAAAAAGTAAGTGTACAAATATACTATTGTAGCTGCTTGCCTTCTCAAACTATTGGTTTAATGCATATGTTTCAGCATACAATTACATACCTTTTACAATTATTATCTTTTGATGCAAACAGCGAATGAAACAATCAAATATGATTGAAAATGCAAAAATGTCATTTGTGTTGAACCAGAACCTCACGTGTACTTTCATGAAATCCATTTGAAAAGTTACAACATAAATGTTTTAACTTTTAACTTTTTAGTGGTCATTGTTGTGTTCAAAGTTCCTACATTTTAACTATTAGGAATAAAATATAAATATAATAATAATAAGAAATAGTTAATTAAATAGTAATTAGTTAATCAATAGGCATGTCCCTAAGGACATGACCATTCATGAAAGCATACCTGCCTAGGTATATAAAGCAGAGTTTCATTTGTAATTCAATCATCTCACTTGTATTCAAATATACTTTTATAATATATTATTGTCCTATCATGGATGTTTATATATTTCAGATCTTCTGAAGTAGTCTACTGCGTATATGAACTTTGTTCGTTTCAGAGGTGATGTGCGTACAAGAAAAATGATAAATAAAAACTAAATATTTTAAAACAACGGGCAAAGTATATAAAGGAGTGCTGGCAGACAATACAAAGGTTGCAGTAAAACGATTGACTGACTATCATAGCCCTGGTGGGGAGCAAGCATTTCTATGGGAGGTTGAGATGATCAGTGTGGCAATCCACCGCAACCTTCTGCGCTTGATAGGATTTTTTGTTGCACCATTAGAGCGGCTTCTAGTCTATCCATATATGCAAAAACTTAGTGTTGCATACAGGCTAAGGGAGCTCAAACCTACAGAAAAGCCATTAGACTGACCTGCTCGGAAAAATGTAGCCTTAGGTGCAGCCCGTGGTTTGGAGTACCTTCGTGAGCACTGCAATCCTAAAATCATTCATCGGGATGTGAAAGCTGCTAATGTCTTGCTAGATGAAGACTTCGAAGCTGTTGTTTGTGATTTTGGGATAGCGAAATTGGTTGATGCTAGGAAAACTCATGTTACAACTCAAGTCCATGGAACCGTGGGTCACATTGCTCCTGAATACTTATCAACTGGAAGATCCTTAGAGAGGATAGATGTGTTTGGTTATGGTATTGCTCTTTTGGAGCTTGTCACTGGACAACGTGCTATAGATTTTTCACGTCTCGAGGAAGAGGATGACGTTCTATTATTGGATCATATTAAGAAGTTACAAAGAGAGAAAAGATTAGATGTTATTGTAGATGCAAACCTAAAGCAGAACAATGACGTTAAAGAAGTTGAGGCAATGATTCAGGTAGCATTGTTGTGCACACAGACCTCACCAGAAGATCGACCCAAAATGACAAAAGTTGTGCGCATGTTGGAAGGAGAGGGTTTGGATGAACGTTGGGAAGAGTGGCAGCAGGTTGAAGTCATTCGTCGACAAGAATATGAACTAATGCCTCGAAGGTTTGAGTGGGCTGAGGATTCTGTATATAACCAGGATGCAATCGAACTCTCTGGTGGAAGATGATCAACATGGGCTTTGTTGTCTCATATTTTTGTAACTTGGAACATTTTACAGTTTTCTTCAAATATATCATTATTGGAACTTTAAAAGTGGTTTTTAAGGTCGTAAGATTTTATTTACCTATTCTTCCACTTTTGTAAGCAAGGTGTGACTGCTTGTTCAACGATACTCAAATGCATTTTGAATTCCTGCTTCATCAGTAGGAAATCTCCAATTATGCTGTTGTCCATTTGTAATCGTGTACATTAGATATTCACCTAGGTATCCTTGAACATCTGAATACCAGGAAAACCCTGACTTTCATTAACCAGGAGAGATCTAGATTATGGTGAGGAAATTATATCCAACAATATTATAGTGTTTGTATTTATCATGGAATACTAATTTCTAAAGTTGGTTGTTTGAATTGGAATAATTCCTTGATGTAATGTGAAAAGATAAAATTAAATGTTTTTCCTTTCTAAGGGATCTCATTGTTTTGGGTGAGTGTCACTTCCAACGACCAGTTTACCCTCGTTGAGTTCAAATTTATTGGCTTAATTTTCAAGAACGAAATGAAAATCATCCCACTCATTGGTTGTTCAACTAAGTACTAATAGAAGCAAAGCATTGTTATGCAGCATAGGAAGTATGAACGGAATGAAGAGAATAATTCCAAACAACCCATGCCCTTATACAATATTATAAAGGCACCTACCACACTGGAGAGGGGTGCTCTTGCCACATGGCAGCCTATAGCCGTTTTCCCTTGTACAACATTTTGAGAATTATGCAAAGAGACAAAGTTGACCGTAGAAGATATGACAAGAATATGATGCTTTGGGAAAGCTTTTAAGAAAAGCCCCTGAATAGGAGGCTCACACAAGAAAGAGTATCTGAGGGCATCGAGATGATGCAGTTTTTGTTTGTATTTGGACACAAATTGTTGCTTGATGTACAATTCTTAGCTCTTTTTTTGAGGCCTTAGTCACATGAACATAAATAAAGAGAGGATTCAAAGAGGGCAGTGTCCAAAATATAATGAAAACTGACTGTTTTTTTTGTTTGTGGGATTTGAATGCCTATGCTAGTTCTCCTAATCAAAATGCCTAACCAATTGACTAGTCTGTTTTTTTAATAATAAATATGCAATCTTCATTTATTTTTCATGTGGTACGTGTTACAAGGGTGTCATTTATAGTTTGAACAAAACAACATTGATTCTTGGACCTTAGTTTGATCAAATGAAATTTTAACCTTATGAAATTAAGTGTCATCTCTTGTCAGTGGCATTTATGTACTGCGGTATCTTAGTGATATTGTATAAGTTATGTGTTGTGGCCATGCATCATATTATGGTGAAGATTTTATAAATTCATCTTCTCTTCTCCACAAACATTAATATGCATAAAATGCATAGATTTGTTGGATGGTGAATATTGTGGAATCATATTGATCTTATTCCAAAAATCCGTTTATGTTCAGTTTATGCTAATGTCTTCTTGGTTCTTGCATTAAAATAACCATGTAACCTCTTAGTTGTTTGGAAACATGGCTTATTATTATATAAATATAAACACAAAAATTTCAAAATCAACTCTACTTTAAAAACATCTTTAATATAGGCAATTATTCCATTTGTTTAATTATTTCTCATTTGACAGCTCATATTGTGAGCTGCATTATATATCATGAAATTGTTTTAGTACTAGTAAACAATGATTTAAAAAAAAAAAAAAAAAAAAAAAAAAAAAAATTGAACCTTTGATATGTAAAGGACATTTCTCTCAAATTACAAAAAAAAAGGTATGAAAATCATGCTGGAAACAATTTCTGAAGTTTTGAGTCTTTTATTTTCAAGATTAACTAATTGGTTTGGAAGATGAAAAACCAACAAATTGGAAGAGTGGGACTTTTATATTCACTAAGGTATCAAAGAAATTATATGCATGAAACTTATACTAGCACCTTCTAGTGGAAATTGATAGTGCACGAATCTGTTGCTTGCCATTATTTTGGTTTTGGTACCACCTTATAGCATATCCGGGTTCAAATGCTATTTTCCATGACGAACAGTTAAATCTGTTTCAACTCTAATTGTTATTAAGGGGTTCCACAAGGATGTCACATGAGCGTTTATGATACCCATTTTAACATAGATAGCCACCTATGTTAAGGTTCTATTTTGCAGTTCCATGTTATTTATGAACATTATATACAGTTGGTTGGACACGTGAAAATCAATTGATGGATTTGGTATTGATGATGGACATGTTGGATGTATGACCAAATGTATGACTTACTTGGTTACAATTTATCTAGTGCATGACTTTTCAAAGTTATTGTTGCATCGTATAGGCTTATATAGATATGATTTATCTAATCAATGACTTAGTGAAATTATGATTTATCTGATGTAAGATTTATTTCCAGTATGAACAACAAAAATTGACACGTGGACACTGGGCTTAATAAACATGATGTTTAAGATCATGTATCTATATCTATTTTGTGGTTGTATATATGCATGGATGAGAACTAAACTACAGGTTGGAAAGAACCGTATGATAACCAAGATCTACTATTCCATTGGGGAAGGTCGAGACGACCAATGAGGAAAGGTACGATGTACATTGTTCTATTACATTTGGTATCTACTTGATATGCACTCCTATGACATGAGTAAAATGAAAATGACAGGTGGCAAGACGACCTGACTGGATTATTCGATGACAAGTCCAACCAGCTCTGTAGTGTGGTCCGTGCTCTGAAGGAGGGGTGGAGGTGTTTCCCACCGTGTATCCTCCGAAACCTGGAATCGTGGGGAGGACAGCTGAACGCTCCCCCTAGACGTGTGATGACGATTGCCAGATTCCTGCTGGGGAAAGTTTGGTCGAGGCATTCGACGCTTCCACCATGTTGGTTTTATCAGTGGTCAGTATGGCCTTTGCGACTAATAAGGCAGTAGAGGAAGGATAGGGCGGGAGCGGAAGTAGGCCAGGGTGGATAGGAAGATATAGATCAGTTGGAGACTCTTGATGGGAAGTAATGTCATTGTCTGACTTATCGAATTTTAATGCTATAACTCTCTCTGGTTGCTATGCTTTCAAACTCCTTGTATCTTTTCATTCTAACTTCGGGACGAAGTTTTCTGAAGGAGGGGTGTATGTAATGCCCCACTTAAATATTATCCTACAAATTTTGTTAATATTTACACTATCTGAAAATATTGAGAAATATTGGTCTAATATAAATTTATGATTTCCATTATTCAAATTCCCCACTTACCTTCTCAAATTGAATATTATGTAGGATATGGTCTCCTTCCATTATTTCAAAATCTATGTATTCATTTCACATTCCCCAATGTACCCTCACATTTACTTGGGAGAAGACATAGTCCTCTCCATCTTATCATCAATATATATTTATTCATTTCACATTCCCCAATGTAACCTCACATTTACTAAGGAGAAGACATGGTCCTCTCCATGTAAGTACATTTCACATTCCCCAATGTACCCTCACATTTACTTGGGAGAAGACATAGTCCTCTCCATCTTATCATCAATATATATTTATTCATTTCACATTCCCTAATGTACCCTCACATTTACTAAGGAGAAGACATGGTCCTCTCCATGTAATTACACTTCACATTCCCAAATGTACTTTTCAGATTTACTTGGGAGAAGACATGATCCTTTCCCATTAAATTCTCAATTTTATATTCATGTCACAATTCCAAATGTACTCCTAGCTTACTTGGGAGAAGAGAAGTCAACTAAGGATGGATGAGAAGTTAATGACATTAATGAGAGGTGGTTGAGGAAAGAGGGTATAAAAAGGGAAGGGGGAAGGAGGAAAAGGGGGGGGTTGGAGTCTTGCTTAGGATTGTGGGGGTTGGTTGTGATTGTTTGGCCTTGTTATGATTTTGGGAGACCTTGGAAACCTGTGGAGGTTTCTTGGGTTTGAGAGGAGGAAAGTATCATTATCTAGTTTTGCACATTCTTCTTGAGGACACACTATACCTGCTTGGACTTGGGCACGGAGGGCTAGGGAACCTGTGGAGGTTTCCTGGGCTAGGAATTTATTTCCTAGTTGGCTGGGAGGTAAATCCGGTTGGGTCGGTCAGAAGGAGCGTTCAGCTGGAGCTATAAGACAAAGGTATCATCATCAACCGCCGGAACAGGTATTCTTCCATGGACTACTCTTGTTAAGTTGATATCAATGGAATGCTCACCTTAATTTATGTTGCTTATGATAAAATGATAAGATGTTAAATGTTTAAAGCTATGTGAAAAGGTCAGCAAGCTCCTTTTATTACTTTTAAATTAACAGGAAAATAGATCTGTTAGTGTATAACAAAATTGAGGCTCTAATAATTGAAATCTAGTCCTTACAGAATGTGTTTCTCTTCCACAATAAAGTTCTAGAATACTTCGGCAAGTCTGGTAGGGGTAATCTTGGGGAATTTTTCAAGCAGGTCTCCAATGGAAATAGGGGTCATATTTTGTCAAGGTTGTAATTACAGCATTTCGTTAATGGATTCAACAGTGATGGTAAAGAGTAAATCCTAGTTTGGAGACATCACTGCTCTTAGACTGGGGTTGTAATTGGTATGGCAATAATGAACAATTTCAGGGAAGATATGCACCTCTGGGAACTAGTACTTGGGCAAATTGGATTCCCAAAGCCCAATTTGGTCAGCTTGGTTTAGATATTGTTCCTGTATCGACAATATAGTTTAATAGGGGATTCACGGACAACAGTGTCCTTGATTTGGAAATCTTTGTCCGCCAAAGGGAGATGGTCTAAATCCAGATGTGGAGTGGTAATTGGACGGAAATCCATTGAAACTGGACCAATCATTCTTATTTCTTGTGGATTTAAGAATGGGGAAAGGGTTTTTCAATTAAATTGAGGGAAAATTGGTTCAATTCAGAGCAGTTTGGGGTTGTTGGGCAATTCTTTCACTTAATTACTTGATAACTTAAAGCAATTAAGTAACAAGTTTGGGAATGAGACAGGGTTTCTTAGTGAATTCGAATAAATACCTGGTTTTTGGTGTTGAATGGGTCGATTGAAGATTATGTACAGTTGTAAGAGGTGTAGGTGACTAAAGGGTGGACTGGAAGTTTCAACAGCTTCTGCAGGTTGGTGGTTGGACGTGGGTTGACAATTGCACATAGTCTATCACTTGCATGGAGATCTGAGTGTCTTTTTCACGATAAAACCAACAAACAATGAGTTTTTAGTTATATTTGCAATGTCAACTATTTGGTAGGTACATGGGAAAAAGGTACATTATATTTTAGCGGGATATGAGATGTTTTATCGTCTAGCGAGAGGCGGTAAGCGGGTTTGATCGCACCACTTTTGGGCTGGAGTGGTTTCAGGGGGAGGCCGACTAATGCCGCTCATTGGGCGCCGCGTAGAATTGGGCCCCAAAAGGAAACCATCCATATCGGGCGAGTGAAGATCGACCTTCGGAGGCCGCCCGATATGATCGTCCATCGTTGGATTAAAGGGAGACCAATCGTATGATGATTTCATTGGCAGGGTCGATTATTGTTTAATCGCAAATCGGTTAATTAATTTTTTTATCGGGATAGGGGTTTTATAAAGTTTATGTTTCAAACTTTCGTGGTGGGGTATTAATATAAGGGTTTTATTTATAACTATATACGGGAAGGGTTATATCTCTTTTTTGGGATTTAATAGATATATATGTTAGAAATTAATGTGGAAACATAAGCCCTAAGTGTAATGTTGTTTATTTTATTATTGTCATAACACATTATACTTAGGCTTGAAGTGTTTTTTGGGTTTTTGAAGAAAAGGAGTTTTTCCATGGGGGGTGATCACTTTTTTTAAGGTTTTATCCCTAGAGAAAGAGATTTATTAGGGGAAAATGGATTTTCCTTAGGAAAATTATGTTTTTTCTTAGGAAAAGGGATTTTTTAGGGAATATGAGTGAATTTGAAGGGGGTGAATGTTTATGAGGGGACTTTTAGTACTTAGGACCTACAAGTCATTGGGTCGAGGGTCTGGTCCCTCCAAAAGTCAGAGAAATGCTCTGATTCCCTTTGACTTAATATTTTAGGTACTTTAAGACATTTTATTGGAAATTAATTAAGCGAAAGGTGTAATGAGTAAGAGAAGTTAATCAATTTGACTTTGTGAACTTGATACATGTCCAAGTTTCATCCATACTTTAGAACTTTGATGATGAAGGTGAATAATATGCTTTTATCTAACAATCATCATAATTCTGCAACCATTCTTCTACTTACCCACCTACTCATTCTACCATTTTTACTTCTCTTTATTAGGGTGTGCTTAAGTTGACAAACCCTTATCAAAACATTTCTTTTCTTTTACAATAGTAATCTAACTAATTCTAACCTTATTACATCCAAGGGCTCAGATTAAATAGTTGATCTCATTTTATTCACTCTACCTAATCTAATTATCTACCAAGATTACACTATTTGGTCAGATTTTATTCTATAACTATAAGCATGAAATTGAAAACATGAAATAGTCAAGTTTAAACATTTTGACTATCATGGATTGTGGCAAAGGTAACAAGCTGCACACAATCATTTATTCTGCATCAAAAGTAACTAGGAGTGGCATTTTGACTTGCACACTTTCATGGTCTTTTCTTTTCTTAGGGTTCATTTTTTCATCTTTTTTGACCTTTTTATTCTTTTTGTCTTTTGATTTTTCTTTTAGGACATACCCTCTTTACATTTTTTAATTTTTTGAATATGGAAAACATTTGCAGAAAGCAAAGGTATGTACATGTTACAGGTTTAATCTCAACGATTAAAAAATTATGACTCCTATGGTATAGGAACCTAACAGTGGCTCCACTTGGCGATGGCATTTCCTGGTGAAATGTCAAGAACTTGTAGATCAATGGCCTTCTCAATTGCTGTGACTTTAGCCTGCAACTTTGCCCTTTCACTTTTCTACACTATTTCTATTTATGAAAGTGAAACTTTTGAAGCTTAGGGCCTTCTCTTCGGGCTTCAACTCCAAAAATTACCATCCAATCAACACTAAACTTTTTGAAAAATAGAATATGTACAAGTGATTAGTGAAATCAGTGACTAGGATCTATGTAGTGTTTAAGCATTTGACCATTAACTGGTCCTCCTTCTACTTTTGTGCCATCCAATTCTTTGAGGAAAAAATCATTATTGCCCCTAAAAGCATAAATGATATAAGGTCCTTTCCATAGGAAGTCAAACTTCCTATTTTTACCTTTATCCTCTCTTCTTGAGTCACATTTCAAAACTTTATCTCCTAGGTAAAAATATTCTGCCTTAGTTCTTTTGTCAAAATCTTTCTTAATCTTTTCCTATACAACTTGAGATCTGATGTACACTTCTTCCCTGGTCTTCTATAAGTGAATTGTCTGGTTGATTCTCTTTTGAATATCATTTGGCTCAACTTGCACTTGTTGGAGTAATTTCATCACTGGTGTTCCCAAGGAAGATGGGAAAACAACCTCCATTCCATAAACTAATTGATAAGGACTGGTGCCAATGGATTTCTTTGTGGTCAGCCTATCTACCCACAAGGCATTTACTAGCTTCTTGTTCCAGGATTTCTTGTTATCCTCCAACAACTTTTTGATGATATTCACTAAGATTTTGTTGGAAGACTCTGCTAGTCCATTTCCTTGGGGATAGTAGGTTGTGGAGTGACCCAGGGTTATATGATATTTGTTACAGAAATCAATTATTCTCTTGGATTTGAAAACTGATGTGTTTTCAGTGATGATTTTGGTGGGGGATTCAAATCTGGACAAAATGTTGGCCTCAAGGAAGTTATTATGATAGTATCAATGGCTTGTATTGAGGGTATGGCTTCTATCTATTTTGTGAAATAATCTGTAGCAATCAAGATCCATCTATGTTGGGCAGAGGAAGGGGGATGAATTTCACCAATGAAGTCAAGACCCCATTGTTGAAATGGTGCTTCAGTAGATATTGGCTTCAAAGGTAAGGGCAAAAGTTTTATTTTTCCTTCAAAAATCTAACATTTATGATGTGAGGTTACAACTTTCTTTACATCAGAAAATAGAGAGGGCCAATAAAAACTGACTCTTAGGATCTTGTCAGCTGTGGTTTTCTAGTAAAGATGTCCCCCACAGTCAACTGAATGAAAATCCTGTAATATTTTGTCAGATTCTTCTTTTAATAAATAGTTAAGAAGGATGCCTTGGTGATTTTTCCAAAATAAAGCATTGTCAAATATGCAAAACTTCAAAGATTTCATTTTTAAGAACCTACTTTTAGTCCTGGATAGTTCTAGAGGAGATTGTAAATTTTGTAGAATGTATATAATGTTAGCATACCATGGTGAGTCAGTAAAGGCTTGACTGATCTATGGAGTCACCATCTCCTCTTCATTATCCAATTATGCAATAAAATTTGTGTCTAGGGCTTGACAGTTTGATTCAGCCATGAGCTTTGCTAAACCTTGGCCTTTGATCAATTTTGTAGGTTTAATTTCTAAGTCATATTCTAATATAATAGCTATCCATTTCCCTATCTTCCCATCTAGACCATCCTGTGTTAGGATGTCTTTGACTACAACATTGGGAACATAAGATATTACATGAGAATATAGGATGTAAACTCTGAAATCTTTGATGGCTTTGATTTGAGAAAAAGGTTGCTTTTCCATTATATTGTACTTTAAAGGTGCATCCCTCAGGGATTTGCTAAAGAAGGCAATGGATTGTTCAAAACCCTGATCATTCTTCTGCAGTAGGACTCTAGCAATTATGTGTTCTGAGGCGAAAGAAAATATAATGAAATCCCTATCAAACATTGGACTGATTAGAACTGGTGTTTGTGTCAAAGCTAGCTTAATATCTTCAAAAGACCTCTTAGTCTCAAGTTTCCATTTAATAGTCGAATCTTTTTCAACATGTTATTTAATAATCTAACTAGTTCTGCTAAGTTAGAAATAAATCTTCTAAGAAAGTTTATTTTACCTAAAAAGGCTTGTAGTTCTTTGATGCTCCTAGGATGTGGTATCTACAAGATGGCTTCGATTCTTGTAGGATCTATTCGGATACCATATTTAGAGATTATGTGGCCTAACAGTTTTCCCTCTTCCAACATAAATAAAGATTTCTTAGGATTCAAAGAAATTACATACTTCCTACACTTGATAAAGACCTGTTTTAGATGATCTAGGTGTTGTTGATCAAATTTAGAGAATACAGTGATATTATCTAAGTATACTACAAGGAAGTCATGGATTTCCTTAGCAAAAGCTATATCCATAGCTCTTTGAAAGGTGGCCCCTGCATTCTTTAACCCAAAAGGCATCTTTACATACATAAAAGTGCCCCAAGGAGTAGTGAATGTAGTTTTTGCCTGATTGTCTGGGTGGACTAAAATCTGGTTATAACTAGAAAACCCATCTAACAACGAGATTCCGGTCGAACCTACTACCCTCTGTAATATGTCATCCATTTTGGGAAGAGGGTAGTTATCCTTGAGTGAAACTTTATTGAGATTCCTAAGGTCAACACATAGTCTAATTTCACTAGTTTTCTTTCTTGTGGGTACCAAATTAGAAACCCAGTCAGAGAATCTAATTGGTGCAATGATCTTGGCTTTGTACATTCTTTTGATTTCCATCTCAATAAAAGGCAATAAAATAGGATTAATCCTTCTAAGCTTCTGTCTAAAAGGTTTCTGGTTTTCTTTTAGGGGGATAGTGTGTTGTATTATGCTGGTGTCATAGGACTTGAGGTCCTCATAACTCCAAGCAAAAACATCTTGGAATTCTTTTAGCAATTCTATGTATTTCACTTTTTCATTAGGAGGTAAAGACTTTGAAAGTTTTATCAATTTAGGATCTTCCTCAGAGCCTATGTTACACTCCTCTATTTCCAATTTTAAGGGTTCCATTTTCGGCTTTCTAGGGACATCGTTTGAATCAAACAAGTCCTCCAAAGGAGTTAATCCTTTGGGCAAAAAATTGTCTTTGAGATTGATGATTTTAGAGTCTTCGTCAATTAACTCATCAATTTCAACTGGCTTTAGGTTTTGAATATATGATGTTGTAAACTTTGTGGGATGGAATCTATCTATCTCTTCCTCTTCTAATTTGTTAATCTCTATTTTATCTATAAAACCAATATCTAATGTCATTTCAATATCTATGTTACAAATTCTTCATCTAAAGTTAGAAAATTGTTTATTTGTTGGTCATTAGTGAATACTTGCAAGTCTTTCAAGCTGTCAGGGATAGCAGGTTTGTGCCTAACCTCAGTAGTGTACTGATGGTTAAGTTGAAATGGTAACTTGCAAGTGCTAGAAAACATAGCAAAACTATGATCTTGCATATTGTGTTTTCTTGGAATGACTGCAAGCTTAGTTTCTAAAAAAGTATTTATTATTTCTACAACTGTTCCTCTATAAAAGCCTAACCTAGGATCTCTAGTCATATATACACCGTTGATTTGTTTTATTACCAACTCAGAATCTCCCATAATAGAAACTCTTATGGCTCCTAACCTTTTAACCAACTTGAGGCCTAAAAGAAGTGCTTCATACTTGGCCATGTTGTTAGTGCATTTGAAGTTTAGCCTGTAAGCATGACCCTCTAAATGATCATTCTCTAAATTGTAAATCTACACTCCTACTCCTGCCCCTAGTTTGTTTACTGACCCTTCGAACTCAAGATGCCATAGTATTTCATGTTCATAATTCTTACTATCTGGGGGAACAAAATCTTCTTTGACTAAGGTATCTTGATCATCTTTATTATCTGAAAGCTCTTGAATTTGGACAATTTGATTTTCAGCTACAACTTCAATTTCTTTTTTTTCTGAAGTAATGTTGATTGAAGTATTTTCTTGGTTTGTTTTAGCATTGTCCAGAATAAAAGAATCGATATCAAAATGCATGGAATATATAGGAAAGTTGTGAGGTCTCTCCTAGCTACTCACCACATACTTCATTAGAGTCTCTCTGTACAGTTTTTTAGGATGTCCAAAGACTGAAATTGTGGCATATGACATATCAAGTTGCAGATATCCTTGGAGTTTAGCACCCCATGATCTAGACAACAGCATGCTATATTTAAGTAGTATATCAGCAACAACTATGTCCATAAGAATGGTCTTAGCAAGGTATTACACTAGGGAAACACACGGGTCTTTTATAAGTCCTAGGCACTTAACTTGGCTTGAATCAAATGAAAACAGGTCCTTGTAAGGCCTAGTGATATCTAAGTTCAATTTCTCCATAACAGATTTAGGCATTAGATTGTGTGAAGCCCCAGAGTCTAGCATAGCATTGTGTAGGATTTTGTCGTGAATGTTAAGGCTAATGTAAAAGGGTGGTATCCCTCCTTCCACTAGTTTTCCATTAACATCAGGACCGAAAATTAACTCAGGTTGATCATCAAATAAGTTAACAGAGTCTTCATTCTCAACGAAGTTTAAAGATTTGCTTATTTGAGATTTATAAGTTTCATGTTTAATCAGTTCTATTAAAGGAACTGAGATTTTCAGTTTGGCCACCTATGCTCCCAAATTAAAAGGCAGAGGATATTTCTCTGTTTGAATGCTTGGAATTTTAACAGCAGGGTTTGAAGTAGTTTGTTCTTCTTTTTCAGCGTTTGAAGTCTTTTTTAGTGGATTTTCTAACACAATTTTTGGAGGTTGTTCCATTGTTCCCTTGGAGGGAACTAAAGTGTAAGGTTGCTCATTACAAGGTTAGTCATTGGTTACATCTACAATGGTGGGACTGTGAGGGTTTTGATTTGATCTAGAGAGGATTTGGAGAGTTTTTGTAACTAGAACTGGTTTAATTTTCTTAGGCTGATTTGGTACTGCTTTCTTGTTTTGGTCCAGAGCATCATTGTTCTTTTTGCTCCTCAAATTGTAATGTTTATGCACTTCGAAGATAGCAGAATCATATCATTTCTTGTAGTCGAATGATTCTCTAGTTTGGGTCTAGAACTGCTAAAGCATATGTAATTCCTAATCATCTTGAGTCAAAAATACAGTTTCCTCATCATCTAATCCCATTAAGTTAATTTGTGTGTCTTGTTCAGGGTCTTCTGAATGGGAAGTTTCAGCGTAGTTTTCTTGAAAAGGAGGCCTAATATTCTGATCAGGTCCATTTTTTCTAGTGTTCTGGTTTTGATTCTTTCTAAAGTTTGGATTTCTCACTGGAGGTGCCTGTTGGTTGTCCCAGTGAGGCTTCCTTTCAATGTTTTCCATCCTATCTATCAGTTTTTCCATTCCTTTGGCTAGGGCATCCATTTTAAGGTCAAAAGGTGAGGCTTCACTTTTCAAGGGTGCTCTTCGTTCATTCCTAACCCTAGTTCTTTTTGCTAGCAAATTAGCTTCTACACTAACTGCTACACTCTGCATATCTTCAAGAGTT
The DNA here is from genome assembly GCA_031772625.1 of Pinus tabuliformis. NCBI lineage: Eukaryota > Viridiplantae > Streptophyta > Pinopsida > Pinales > Pinaceae > Pinus > Pinus tabuliformis. The sequence continues at coordinate 1,250,096,789 of CM062819.1, forward strand.
AGAGGGTTTCTCTCCCTAAGTTGAAATCCCATATCAGTGTCAAACCCGTTGTTATCACAAAATCAACCCCTGATGGGCTGTTGATTAGGTATACCTTGAATAGCTATTTCAAACCAAATTTTGGCTGAGGTTTAGCCTCCTCAACCTGAGAGGGCCCTCTCACTAGGTTAAAGATTTTGATAATGAATTAGATGGCTAACTCTATGAAACAAGTGAAGAAATATGAATGGTTGAACACAATCAGTAAATATCCATTGGACTTATGGAGTCAAGAAATGCTTCAGTATGACAATAAAATTAACTTTACATGGAAGTCAGGGCATCTAGAATTCAACATATGGAGAGTACATCAGTAGCATAATGGAAAACATAGTCTACAAATGTATGAAGGAAGTTAGAGCATAACCAATGAATTCTAAGTAATCATACATTCATACCACTGTAAGTAATTAGAAGAGAAGAAACATAAGAAATTTTGAACATTGAATTCCTTCTGAATCTTGAGAAGCAAAGCCAAATACTGTATTACTTAAAACAGAGTCTTACACAAAAGCACCATATGAGATTTTTTTACAAAAAATTCCAACCCTTGTACATTAGCTGTTCTCCTATATATGGAGATCTTTACATAACTGATATTCCTCCTCCAGCATGAGGGGAATTCGAATTCTTCCTATTATGACACCTATTGACACTTAAAACTGACTATTAAATGCAAATGACAGCTAACTAGCAGTCCTAGAGACCTAATACAACTAGGAGTGTAACTCCTTATTATGATTACAACAACCTTATCTAAAACATTTAACGCATTCTTTGACAACTTGAAACCTCAAGAAGTCGAATTTGATGAAGCCTCCCACGTGGTCACTTGACTGTTGAAGACAAACCCTAGAAATTAGGGAAAATGTTACCCTGTTTCTAGGTTTAGGATCCTTGAAAATGGCACGTGGGACAGAGCTTTTATCTTTTCATCCGTGACAAATTTTATGAAACTGAAGGAGGTTTTTGTATTCCATGATGTCTAGAAGAAAACCCTCTCTTGGTTTTTTAAAAAACTGCTCCAGATGTCCAGAATCTGTCCTTGAAAAACACATGTAAACTAGGAAAAGTCTGTTTGTGAAAAACTGCACTTACAGCAGTTTTGTAGCGCAAGTTTAACCATAAATTTCTACCATCTCATAACGAATTTTAAGAAATGGAAAACGGTTTTTGTATTTCCGTTTGTTAGGAAGAAAAGCCTCTTTCAGTTTTCAAAATTGAGTTCTCAGCTGTTCAGAAATCTCCTTGGAAGTTGACTGCTAAAACAAGATGACAGTTTGACTGATAAAGTTTTGAGTTCATAAATGTCTTTCCTTTCCTTGTTTTGCCCTTGCTTGATGTTCAAAACCTGTTAGTAATCCTTTGCAGCATCCAATATTCAAGAAGGGTTCCTTATTCTTCTCAAAATTGGCCCACAAAATCATGATGTGCAGCTACAGCAGTTTCGTAGCGCGCTACGAAATTGCTGTGTGAATCAAAAAACACAGTTTTTTCTCAAAAAATTATTCTTCTTGTGATTTCTTCACAGCTTCATCTTATGTCAATAGGCCACATATATTTGACATAATTCATCCATAAACAGCTTCAAAATGGGAATGTTCTAACCAAAATTGTGTTAAGGTTCCAATCACTTACTACCCGATTCTTTTATGCTGAGATTGTCCTCCTGGTTTGCTCAAATGAATTTGCAGGTCCTCAATTTATCTCACTTACCTATGGCTCTACCTCTTGTAGCCTTCTTAAATGCCTAGCCACAGGCCTTCTTGGCTTGAAAACAAACTCTGAGACCTGGTCATCAAATTGAAGCTTTTTGGAAGATTTAACTCCTTTGGTTTTGTTCTTGTTGGCTTCAAATAGCTCTGCTTGGACTAGAGGAGTCTCTTCTATGTAGATGGTGTGGAGGAGGTCGTTCAAACTTCCCTTTGAAGCTGGGCTTTCATCAACAATCACTTTCTTCCTCTTTTCCTTGGCTAATTGACTTCTAGTTACTGTTCTTTTGACTGTTTTATCAATAGACTGCTCTTGTACCACTTCCTTGATCTGAACCTTCTTCTTCTGTGACTGCAGATATGACTTCAGGAGACATTGGTATTTCTAGCACTCCAACTTTTGAATTCAAACTAGTGAAATTAAAGGAAAAATCCTTGGTTATTTGATTGTGAACTCCCTGGAGTTTTTTTACAAAACCTTCAGTAGCCTACCTATTTGAATGCTTCTTCAACCTCTCTATTCCTCGTGAGAACATCTAAGCCTTCAGGCTCAGGTCTAAGACATCAGCCTGATCTATGATTTTTCCTTTTTTCAGACATGTCTATGAAATCTCTGCAAGGAAACTTGAATATAAACCTACACTGTATTTGTTTGAACACAACCTCACTTGAATTTGAAACTGAGAGCTGCCTCGCTTCAGTTTTCAAAAAGTTTTGATGAGTTCCATCCTTAAGCTTGCCAATTGTCTTCTTATGCATGAAAGGAACATGGGAAAAAACAAGACTAACACACCTCACCTTACTTTTTTGAAATTTGAAAGAATGCGTACAAGACATCTAATGAATCTAATGATGAGAATGAATGGCTGCATGTGATAGGCATGGTTCAAGGACTGACACATGGTGATGAAAAATTAACGGATTTTGATGGAAAAGATAGTTAGACAAGATCTGGCACAAATCCCTGATTTCATAGCGCAACCAGTGTAAATTCTGTGTTTTGCACTACGAAATCTCCTAGTTGTGAATCCCTATTTTTGTAGCGCACATAGTGTATTTTTATGAGTTTGTGCTACGAAAACTCCTAGTTGATTTCGTAGCGCATGTAATTTTTGAAACATCCTTAACACATGACACTTTGAATAAATGTGGGGCCAATGGTGGGTAAAACAAGGTTGTTGACCATATTTAACAAAGGGAACAAGACTCTATCCTATGTTTTAGACTCCTTAAATAAAACAATAGAAATGACTTGACCAACACTGACTTACAACTTTGAAACCATATAAGCTGTCCAATTTTTTTTGAAAATTTTCAGTGATAATAGTGGCTCCACTTGGGATAGTGTGCTCCTGTAGTACACTAAGAACTCGCAGGTCCAGTGCTTTATCCTCTTATGATAAACAAAAATTTGTTTGACAAGCATCCCCTTTAAGCTTCTTGGGCCTTCACCTCGGGCTTAAGTTTGATGATCACTGTAGGAGAAAGAAATCTATATCTACTGAAAAATGCTCAGTCAACCTTGAGCTTATTTGCATTTTCCTACCTACCTACCCTATCAATTTCAAACTTCGTTAAGCTCAATCAATGTGAAATTTCCAATGTAGCCAATCATTTGTCTGATCTGACACTTGAATCTCTTGACTGTGCTTGAAGAAAAAATAAACATGATACTGAAATAACCAAGGCAACATGAGGTGTAACTGTTCTTCAAGATGAAAATATAACTGGAAGCCTGAACAGTAAATCTTTTCCATGTATTTAGTTATAGGGTCAAAAAACACATGGTTAGTTTGATGATTCTCATAACATTCTATATCTTCAAAGAACTGATCCTCAGCCACACAAAATTTATTTGATATGCTATCCAACTGCTTTTTTGAATGATTCCCACAAACAATGTAATTTTCCTGATTATTATGATCATTCTTTGATGTAAGCTGCTGCAAAGAATTACAAAAATGAACAACCTTTTCCTCTACCTGAGGGTTATAAGAAATTTCTTCCAGTATTTCTTCTTGGTGTTTGTAATCATTTTCATCTTCATAATGATTGAAAGACTGACAAGTCTGCTACATCTCTACAACAATCTCAGAGGATGAAATATGATTTTCATAAGTAAACCCCTACTGATCTTCATGCTGCATTTCGTGGGATGTTATTCTTTCTTCTTGGTGTTGAAATGTATTTTTATGAAGAGCCTCTAAAATTTCTTCATCCATAAATTCATCATCGTCATAACAATCCTCCAAATATTGAATAAAACTAGTAGAATGTTTACAACAATCTTTGAACAACAGTAAGGAGGGATGACACTCTTTATACATTTCATAGAATACATCATGGAAATCAGCAAGAGAATATAATGAACCATTTTCCAAGCTTTTATACCAAGACCATGCTTTTCCTTCTAAAGTGGTCATAAACATCCTCATGAGACAATCTTCAGGGAACTGAACCTTAAGACTGCATATATGCATATGGAACCTAACCAAATGAAGAGTAGCATTGTCTTTCTTTTCCTCTTTGAATATTGGAAGATCATCTAACCAATCAACCTTTGGCATAAGATTTGGAAAACCAGGGATATGAGACCGATTCATAGGGGCACACCTGGAATTCATTCTTGCAATGGAACTCATTTTGCAACTTCGTCAAGCTACTGATCTTCTAGCAGTGGAGTCACCTTCCAATTTGTTATTCGATGTGTGGAGTCGCCAAGGTAGTTTTGCAGCCTCGAAAAGATGTCTAAGCTCCTGCTACCTTCAGAAGTTCAGCTTCTTTATTTCGGGAATGAATAGACTTCAGGCTCCCAGTAGACGCACCAAAATGTTATCACAAAATCAACCCCTTATGGGTTGCTGATCAGGTAGACCTTGAATAACTATTTCAAACCAACTTTTGGCTGAGGCTTAGCCTCCTCAACCTGAGAGGGCTCTCTCACTAGGTTAAAGATTTTGATAATGAATTAGATGGATAACTTTATGAAACAAGTGAAGAAATATGAAAGGTTGAACACAATCAGTAAAAATCCATTGGGCTTATGGAGTCAAGAAATGCTTCAGTATGACAATAAAATTAACTTTACATGGAAGTCAAGGCATCGAGAATTCAACATATGGAGAGTACATCAGCAGCATAATGGAAAACACAGTCTAAAAATGTATGAAGGAAATTAGAGCATAACCAATGAATTCTAAGTAATCATACATTCATACCACTGTAAGTAATGAGAAGAGGAGAACCATAAGACATTTTGAACATTGAATTCTTTCTGAATCCTGAGAAGCAAAGCCAAATACTGTATTACTTAAAACATAGTCTTACACAAAAGCACCATATGAGAGTTTTTTACAAAAAATTCCAACCCTTGTACATTAGTTGTTCTCCTCTATATAGAGCTCTTTACATAACTAATATTCCTCCTCCAGCATGAGGGGAATTTGAATTCTTCCTATTATGACACCTATTGACACTTAAAACTGACTATTAAATGCAAATGACAACTAACTAGCAGTCCTAGAGACCTAATACAACTAGGAGTGTAACTCCTTATTATGATTACAACAACCTTATCTAAAAAATTTAAAGCATTCTTTGACAACTTGAAACCTCAAGAAGTCGAATTTGATGAAGCCTCCCACGTGGTCACTTGACTGCTGAAGACAAACCCTAGAAATTAGGGAAAATGTTACCCTATTTTTAGGTTTAGGATCCTTGAAAATGGCACGTGCGACAGAGCCTTTATCTTCTCATCCATGACACATTTTACGAAACTAAAGGAGGTTTTTGTATTCCATGATGTCTAAAACAAAAACCTCTCTTGGTTTTTTAAAAAACTGCTCCAGCTGTCCAGAATTTGTCCTTGAAAAACACATGTAAAACAGGAAAAGTCTGTTTGTGAAAAACTGCACCTACAACAGTTTTGTAGCGCAAGTTTAACCATAAATTTCTCCCACCTCATAACGAATTTGAAGAAACTGAAAAAGGTTTTTTTAGTTCATTTTGTTAGGAAGAAAATGATCTTTCAGTTTTCAAAATTGAGTTCTCAGCTGTTCAGGAATCTCCTTGGAAGTTGACTGCTAAAAACAAGAAGACAGTTTGATTGATAAGTTGACTGATAAAGTTTGGAGTTCATAAATGTCTTTCCTTTCCTTGTTTTTCCCTTGCTTGATGTTCAAAACCTGTTAGTAATCCTTTGCAGTAGCCCATATTCAAGAAGGGTTCCTTTTTCTTCTCAAAATTGGCCCACAAAATCATGATGTGCAGCTACAGCAGTTTCGTAGCGCGCTACGAAACTGCTGTGTGAATCAAAAAACACAGTTTTTTCTCAAAAATTATTCTTCTTGTGATTTCTTCACAGCTTCATCTTATGTCAATAGGCCACATATCTTTGACATAATTCATCCATAAACAACTTCAAAAAGGGAATGTTCTAACCAAAATTGTGTTAAGGTTCCAATCACTTACTGCCCGGTTCTTTTATGCTGAGACTGTCCTCCTGGTTTGCTCAAATGAATTTGTAGGTCCTCAATCTATCTCACTTACCTCTAGCTCTGCCTCTTGTAACCTTCTTAAATGCCTAGTCATAGGCCTTCTTGGCTTGAAAACAAACTCTGAGACCTGGTCATCAAATTGAAGCTTTTTGGAAGATTTAACTCCTTTGGTTTTGTTCTTGTTGGCTTCAAATAGCTCTGCTTGGACCAGAGGAGTCTCTTCTATGTAGATGGTGTGGAGGAGGTCGTTCAAACTTCCCTTTGAAGTTGGGCTTTCATCAACAATCACTTTCTTCCTCTTTTCCTTGGCTAATTGACTTCTGGTTACTCTTCTTTTGACTGTTTTATCAATAGACTGCTCTTGTACCACTTCCTTGATCTGAACCTTCTTCTTTTGTGACTGCAGATATGACTTCAGGAGACATTGGTATTTCTATCACTCCAACTTTTGAATTCAAACCAGTGAAATTAAAGGTAAAATCCTTGGTTATTTGACTGTGACCTCCGTGGAGTTTTTTTACAAAACCTTCAGCAGCCTACCTGTTTGAATGTTTCTTCAACCTCTCTATTCCTCGTGAGAACATCTAAGCCTTCAGGATCAGGTCTAAGACATCGTCTTGATTTGTGATTTTTCCTTTTTTTTCAGACATGTCTATGAAATCCCTGCAAGGAAACTTGAATATAAACCTGCATTGTATTGGTTTGAACACAACCTCGCTTGAATTTGAAACTGAGAGCTGCCTCGCTTGAGTTTTCAAAAAGCTCTGATGAATTCCATCCTTAAGCTTGCCAATTGTCTTCTTATGCATAAAAGGAACATGGGAAAAAACAAGACAAACACACCTCACCTTACTTTTTTGAAATTTGAAAGAATGCGTACAAGACATCTAACGAATCTAATGATGAGAATGAATGGCTGCATGTGATAGGCATGGTTCAAGGACTGACACATGGTGATGAAAAATTAACGGATTTTGATGGAAAAGACAGTTAGACAAGATCTGGCACAAATCCCTGATTTCGTAGCGCAACTAGTGTAAATTCTGTGTTTTGCGCTACGAAATCTCCTAGTTACGAATCCCTATTTTCGTAGCGCACATAGTGTATTTTTATGAGTTTGCGCTACGAAAACTCCTAGTTGATTTCGTAGCGCATGTAATTTTTGAAACAGCCTTAACACATGACACTTTGAATAAATGTGGGACCAATGGTGGGTAAAACAAGGTTGTTGACCATATTTAACAAAGGTAACAAGACTCTATCCTATGTTTTAGACTCCTTAAATAAAACAATAGAAATGACTTGACCAACACTGACTTACAACTTTGAAACCATACAAGCTGTCCAATTTTCTTTTTTAATTTTTCAGTGATAACACCCGTCAGGAAACTTTATCAGAGCTAAGCCATGTGGGGTCTAAGGGCAGCTAGTATTGTATTGCATATATTATTAAATCTAGTACAGTAGTCCTAAACTGTTTCATTTGGTCCCCTCTTGATGTTTTCATATTCAGAAAGGATTTGCAGAGGGTTCTTTTTCTTTTCCCATCTATTTAAAAATTGTCGGTAAAATACTTCTAAAGTGTCTATGCTATTAGCAGGTAAAAATCTAAACCATGTTCTTACATCCCCAGCTAAAGTCTGGGCAAACAGTCTCATTTGGACATCTTCAATATCAATTTCATGTAATTCAAAATGATTTGTCATCTTTTTTGTGTGCTGTTGTGTTGTATAGGGTCCTATGCCATCAAATTGGACGATTTTGTTCTGGTAGTCTTGTGGCATGGCACCTAGTGGAGCAGGCAACACAAGAGGAGCATATCTATTTGCCATGGCTCTAAGTTGGGCAGGACTGAGAATTAGAGTTGGGGTACGAGGGGATAATACAAAGGTTGATAAAGGACCGGGAGTGATAGGTGTTTGATGGGTAATAATGGGTTGGTGGGGAAGTGAAGGTGTAAATGGAGGTGTGGAATGAACTTCAGAGATGGAAGGGAATAATGGTGAACTAAAGGAGGTTAAATCTATTTCAGAAAGCTTAGGAATCCTATTAGTAGTGAGGGATGACTGAGGGGAATTTAGAATGTACTAATCAATTACAAGTTTTCCCTTTGGACTTCAAGTTCTGCTGTAAATTTTGGATCTAGAACTATGTCATCAAGTGCACTCTCAGACCTGGTTCTAAATAGGGAAAGGTAAAAATACTCGTCAAAAGGGAGGTCTTCTAAAAACAACCACTCATCCAGGCAGGAATCTACTTTAATTGAAGGTGTAGGACTGACTGGACTTTCTTGTCTCTCGGATATTCTTGAAATCAGATTATGATTGTCAAATAATGGGGGAGGGTTTGGATCAGGGTTGGCCCTAGTATAATGAGTTCTCCTTGAAGCCAGATTTCAAGATTTTTCTAATTATTTTTTTTTGTGAGATTTTATAAATAACTTCTAATAACCTTCAAGAGGCTTGAAATAAAAATTTGAAATTTCTCAAAGGTTTATTAAGACTCGTTTGAATTCCCCAGTGGAGTCGCCACTACATTATCACTCAAAAGTCTTCCCTAGAAGTTAAAAAAAGAAGGAATAATCCGAGGTAACCACAAACCTAATCTTTTAGACTCGGGTTATAGCCAACCTAAGTCCAGAGAGGGCTCTCTCTTTATAATTTAACTTTTTTTTGGGTGGGATTTTAGGCTAGTTCTTAATGCTCATAAGGTTTTAATTTTGGTTGGGTGGTGGAATTCTAGGAACAGATGGACAGAGCAAGGCTTTCAAGCCATTAGGTTATGGAGTCAATCAAAGGATGGCTTAACTGGATCAGATCAATAACTAAAGGAAGAGTTCATAGGGCAGGCTAGCAAAGCAAAAGGAAAATCTTCAGGTTCAAATGGATGAGGTAGTCCTAACCAAGGTGAAAGGGCAATGAAGAATCCTTAAACTGGGATCAAGATGAAGAGTAGGAAGTGATCATGAGCAAAGGGCAACTAAGAATCCTTTACTATAGACATGGGGGGAAACTACAGAAGTAAGGGAGCAATTAAGAATTCCCAGACTAAGATAGTTTAGCAGAAAACATTAAGAATGTAAACAGTCAAGACAGAGAGCATTCAAGCCAGTTCTGAAATATCATTCCTAGTTTAACATTCAAATTTCATAGAGACACATATGATTATTAATAAACATGAAGAGAAACAATAATACACATGAGAGAGAGAATACTTATTTGATTTCCGCTTTACACAAGAATCCTGTGAAATGTCTTTAATTTTATTCCTTGATCCAACAAGCCAATCTAGTCTTGGTTACAATAGCTTCTTAACTTGAGAAGGAATTGTCTATAGAAATATCTTTGAATCCACACTCAATACTTCAAAAGGTGAAGTATTTATACAAAAATTATTTACAAAATATCTTAAAACAATATGAGAATTAATCTAGGAAATCAAAATATCTTCAAGCATGAAGATAGAGACAGATGGAAAACTACATCATGTTGTCCCTTTTATTGTGGTTGTGCTGGCTGCTGTAGTTAAATTTGAGCCCTTTTAAGCTGGCTGATATGTGTACGTTGGAATCATCTTTGTCTTTAACCTTTGACTGATACTCTTTACTTGTTACTCTTTGACCCTGTTTAACTTTCTTTTCACCTACCTTCATATTTACTGTGGTAACTTATAGTAAATTTGTCATTTTTACCCACCATTCATTTTCAGGCAACTTTACCTTGAGCATCTTTCTATATATCTCATTTGCCTCAGTATATTTGGCAAAATTTGGCTTGATGACAAATAGATGCTTCAATTCGTGCTCTAGGAAGAATAGATTTTCTAAAGTATCATATAATACTTTCCCTGTTGGCAATGCTTTGACTCCTGAAGTGCTTGCCTGTTCTCTGAACAATTTCTCTAGTTTGTCAATATAATCCACTTGGGTCATAAGTTTGTCATTGATTACCCTAGGATTGGGAAGGCCTTTATTTATTAAAATTTGAAGCTTTGCCATGAATTTGTCAATACCAACTTGCAAGTCATGGCACTTTTTCTCTAAGTTAAGCATAAGGTTTCTTTTAGAGAGAACCTTTTTGATTTTAAGGATGGTTTCTATTCTATCTTCCACACCAAGCTCATCTAGTTCATACCTGTTCTTTCTGTTCAAGAAATGTATGAGTCGATTAGCTTCCTCACACTGGTCTCCTAGGTCTTCCTTTACCTTTTGTATTGCTTCGATGGCCACTTTCACCAGTTCTATTTGCTCAAATATTACTTGAATTGATGGCCAAATATCATTGACAGAGTCAATGATATTGGTCCAGAGCATCTCCTTAATTTCTCCTAGTGGCTTTTGCAATGTTAAATCTTTTTCAAGGAACTTTATCCTCTCACCCATCCTTAGGGCTTTTTGTGCTTCTTCTTTCTGCTGTATTTGGGCAAGCTGACAGTCAGTTTCTAAGCTTGTCACTTTCTCCTTAAGTCTCTTAAGCTTTGTTGCCTAGATGGACATTTCCTCCATGGCTTTTACTAACTCTGTTGTTTTCTCTGTTGAAGTACCTGTAGTTGTAAACTCTGTTGTGACTGGTAGTGCTATAGCAGGTGGAGCTGTTGGTGCTAAAGAGGCTGCCAATGTTGAAGGGACTGCAATTGTTACTGTGGGAATGGTAGCTATGGAGGTAGTGGGCAATTCACTCTGTTTGGACTGAATCATTATGTCCAATTCTTTCTCTGTTTCTTTCAATTGATCATTTAACTTAAGGACCAAGTCCATATGCTCTTCTTATTCTTTCTGAGTCTCCAAGACTTTTGCTGTTTGTGGATGATGAAGATGTGAAATTTTTAGCTGCTTCTTCAAAGCAGCTATGTCATCATTCTTCTTTTTAATTAACCTTTCTGCAGCTTTCACATCTTTGGGATCATGTCCCAACTCTATGATTAAGTCCTCCAAGGACTTGATTCTGGTATCCTTGGCCTATGAGGAGGCCTTTTCTAGTTGAAATTGTGCTGATATATTATTCAGCGAATTCTGTAACTGGTGTGCTGCAATGGATTTTCTTGTTAAAGCAGAATATACCATCTCTCCTATCTATTTATGCAATTCAATCTGGTCAATAGGATGTATGTCCTTTGCCAACACTTCAAAATCTGTCTTCTGGTAGTCAGCTGTTGAGTGGTGGGCTTCAGGAAAGTCATCCATATTTTTCCTTCTTTCATATCAAAGGCTAGCATAAGCCTTGTTTGGTTGGTGGGAGCCATTTCGAGGTACTGTGCATTGCTTTGGGCTTTTAACCTTTCATTCCTGGCCTTTATTTCTTTGTACTTTTCTCTGATATCCATGGTCTTGCTCAGTTAGAATCCTTACTGAGGACACTTCCACACTTTGTTGTTTTTCCAACATCTGAGCATGTGATGTGGAAGGTTCTTGTGTTCCTCCAGAGGGAGTAGCATGCCTGCTCCCTTGTTTTTCTGTGCTTGTGGTTCCAACTGTTTCTTCTATGAATTATTGCTCAGAGAAAGGATTTAACCTTTGCCTTTTGACATATGTTTGTGAAATGGCTCTGCTTGAAGGAGCAGCCTCCTACCTGTCTCTTTTGAGGTTTTTCTCCTCATTGAGAGGAGTCTGCACGATAGGGGGAGTACTCATAATGTGTTTTGGAAATATTGTTTGAGTTTTTTCTTTTGATAGGTTTGTTTGTTCTGACTCTTCTTGAACCTGGGGTCCTTCTTCTGCTTGTTGTTCATGGTGTGCTTGTGATTCCCTTTGGGCTTGGGGTTCTTTTGGTACCTATATGAAATAATCTTCATCAAGTCTCCTCTCTAGATCAATTAATGCATTCTCAACAAAAACTTCAGTGCTATCTCTATCTACTAGAGTATTCTCCACCCATTCCAACTAATTTGCATATTGTTCTATTTCAGGGATTCTGTGGTGGATATAGGGAGACAACTTGTTTTTCTATCTTCTATTGCAGATGAAATCAAAGGGGTCATATCTCCATATGAAGCTTTGTTTCAGTTTGAGCCTTTGAAGGATTTCTTCTACTTCTTTTCCATCTTCTTGATTATTGCACACAAAGGGGCCTAGTTAATCTTTGATTCTGAGTTGAGCCTTCTTTTTGGATTTCACAAAATGTACCTCGTCTGAGTTGATTATCTGTCTGTAGTACTCCAGAGAAAATAACCTTATTGGGAGGTATCTGGGTAACTTGTATGGTGCTAACTCACAACCATAGATCCTAATTTTAGTGTGATTCTGGTATAAGTACCAATCTCCCACTTTGTGTTGTTTTGAAATTTGTAGGATCCTCCTGATATCTGAACTAATCCTTGGAGGAGGACTTCCTAGCAGCATGGTCACTATAGGATATACAAAAATATCTATGAATTCTGTGTATGGATATGGTGATTCATATTTGTGGATCAAAGGAGTCCAAAAGACTATTGACCTAGGGTTGCCTCTGGTATCAAGCTTTTGAAGAGTAAATGGGAATTTATCAGCTTGATAATATAAGAAAAGGTGGTACAACACTGAGGAGTACTTAAACACTCTTACATTGTTCATTCTCATGAATTGATCATGCATTTTATCTGCTATGTACTTGGCATAATCATATATGACAGCAGGGGGCTGTCCTATGGTAAAAATGGACATGAAGGCTAGAATGATTTCATCAACATACTCATTGGTAGTATGGCCTAAGACACTAGATATCATTGACACAATGTCTTGGCCAAGTTTAGAAAATATGGTCCACATGTATGGGGGAGGATCCTTTGGAATGTGTTTCTCTTCCATAATAAAGGTCTGGAATACTTCAGCAAGTCTAGTAGGGGTAATCTTGGGGAATTTTTCAAGCAGGTCTCCAATGGAAATAGGGGTCAGATTTTGTCCTGGTTGTAACTGCAGCATTTCATTGATGGATTCAACAGTGATGGTAAAGAGTACATCCTGGTTTGGAGACATCACTGCTCTTAGACTGGGGCTGTAATTGGTATGGCAATAATGAAAAATTTTAGGGAAGATATGCACCTCTAGGAATTGGTACTTGGGGAAATTGGATTCCAAAAGCCCAATTTGGTTAGCTTGGTTTAGATATTGGTCCCTGTATCGATAGTATAGTTTAATAGGGATTCACGAACAGTAGTGTCCTTGGTTTGGAAATCTTTATGTGCCAAAGGGAGATGGTCTAAATCTAGATCTGGAGTGGTAATTAGATGGACATCCATTGAAACTGGAGTGGCCATTCTTAGTTCTTGTGGATTTAAGAATGGGGAAAAGGGTTTTTCAATTAAATTGGGGGCAAATTGGTTCAATTCAGAGCAGTTTGGGGTTGCTTGGCAATTCTTTCACTTAATTACTTGATAAATTAAAGCAATTGAGTAACAGGTTTGGGAATGAGACAGGGTTTCTTAGTGAATTCGAATAAATACCTGGTTTTTGGCACTGAATGGGTTGATGGACGACTGTGTACAGTTGTAGGAGGTGTAGGTGACTGAAGGGTGGACTGGAAGTTTCAACAGCTTCTGTAGGTTGGTAGTTGGATGTGGGTTGATAGTTGCACATAGTCTATCGCTTGCATGGAGGTTTGAGCGTCCTTTTCACAATAAAACCAAAAAACAATGAGTTTTTAGTTATATTTGCAAAGTCAATTATTTGGCGGGTACATGGGAAAAAGGTACATTGGCTTTTAGCGGGAGATGAGACATTTTGTCGTCTAGCGGGAGGCGGTAAATGGGTTTGATCTCATCGCTTTTGGGCTGGAGTGGTTTCGGGGGGAGTTCGCCCGATTCCGCTCATCGGGTGTCGCGTAACATTGGGCCCCAAAAGGAAACCACCCATATCGGGTGGGTAAAGATCGATCTTCGGAGGTGCCCGATATGATCATCCACCGTTGGATTAACTGGAGACTGATCATATGGTGATTTCATTGGCAGGGTCGGTTATTATTTAACCGCAGATTGTTTAATTAATTTCTTTTATCGGGATAGGGGTTTTATAAATTTTATGTTTCAAACTTTCGAGGCAGAGTATTAATATAAGGGTTTTATTTATAACTATATATGAGAAGGGTTATATTTCTTTTTTGGGATTTAATATATATATATATATATATCTATATATATATATATATATATATATATATATATATATATATATATATATATATATATATATATACATATAGATATATATATATATATATATATATACATATAGATATATATATATATATATGTTAGAAATTAATGTGGAAACGAAAGCGCTAAGTGTAATGTTGTTTATTTTATTATTGTCATAAAAAATTATACTTAGGCTTGAAGTGTTTTTTTGGTTTTTGAAGAAAAGGGGTATTTCCATGGGGAGTGATCACTTTTTCTAAGGTTTTATCCTTAGAGAAAGGGATTTATTAGGGGAAAATCACTTTTCCTCAGGAAAATGATGTTTTTTCTTAGGAAAATGGATTTGTTGGGGAATATGAGTGAATTTGAAAGGGGTGAATGTTTATGAGGGGACTTTTAGTACTTAGGACTTATAAGTCATTGGGCCGAGGGTTTGGTCCCTCCAGAAGTCAGAGAAATGCTCTGAGCCCCTTTGACTTAAGATTTTAGGTACTTTAAGACTTTTTATTGGAAATTAGTTAAGTGAAAGGTGTAATGAGTAAGGGAAGTTAATCAATTTGACTTTGTGAACTTGATACATGTCCAATTTTCATCCATACTTTAGAACTTTGAAGATGAAGGTGATTAATATGCTTTTATCTAACAATCATCATAATTTTGAAACCATTTTTCTACTTACCCACCTACTCATCCTACCATTTTTACTTCTCTTTATTAGGGTACACTTAAGCTGGCAAACCCTTATCAAAACATTTTTTTTCTTTTACAATAGTAATCTAACTAAGTCTAACCTTATTACATCCAAGGGCTTAGATTAAACATTGAGCTCCTTTTATTCACTCTACCTAATCTAATTATCTGCCAAGATTACACTGTTTGGTCAGATTTTATTCTCTAACTATAAGCATGAAATTGAAAACATGAAATAGTCAAGTTTAAACGTTTTGACTATCGTGGATTGTGGCAAAGGTAATAGCTGCACACAATCATTTATTATGCATCAAAAGTAACTAGGAGTGGCATTTTGACTTGCACACTTTCATGGTCTTTTCTTTTCTTGGGGTTCATTTTTTCATCTTTTTTGACCTTTTTATTCTTTTTGTCCTTTGAGTTTTCTTTTAGGACATAACCTCTTTACATTTTTTAATTTTTTGAATATGGAAAACATTTGCAGAAAGCAAAGGTATGTACATATTACAGGTTTAATCTCAGCCATTCAAAAATTATGACTCCTATTAGTATAGGAGCCTAACATAATGCAGATGAAGTGCATTTTATAGCAGCCAAGAAAAAGTCACAATTTAGGATGAAATCACAGATTGGTCCTTTAATTTGTAACAGCAGAGCAGCAGGGGAAGAGGCAGATAAGAGATTGAAGGAAATGAAATTCACCCACAATTTTACATGGTCGTATGATCCATGGGGCATCATCTCTAAGAAAAGGGTGGAGAACTAGTCAACAACTTATATTCACACTCAAAGGCCTGAAATTGAAAAGTACATGAACCATTTGAGTGGATGCTGATACACTACAAGAGGTTGAGGAATAAGTAATCTCTTCCTCAAGTGTACAAACCTCAAGACAGCGGGAAAAGCAGATAACAGAAGATAGGTTAGACAAAGGCAAGGAACATGAAGAGGGAGCAATAGGGAAAAGGCCAAGAGAGGATCAGCCATCAGAGACTAAATTCAAAATCAAATTTAGAAAAAGGGCCAGGAGGCACATGGACATTGGCAAAGAATCACCTAAAAAATAGTCATCAATCTCATTGACATTCCTGACTCATCCCCAACTGGAGGTCAATATTTTCCTGACACTCCAATTTCAGAAAGGTAGCAGTCTCTTCAAGTTTCCTCATCTACAAATGTAACTAGAGAAAAGGAGGAGAACATCTTGGATACCTTCAAAGAGATAAAGATCAGGAATGAGATGTTGAAAAAGAGCACTTATGCCCAATTTTGGAAACAAAGTGCAACTTCTCAAGGAAGACTCCTCTTAGCCTTTGATTCAGAAAAAGGAAAAATGCATATGGAATTCTTGGAGGCACAGACAGTAGAACCCAAAACTCCAGCCGATTACAAATAGACTTCTTTTCAATTTGATGTCAAGAACATTCATCTTATTGATCAGCGAGAAATGCACAAACAAACAGGTGAAATGCACAAACAATAGAATTATGTCTTTGGAAGACTTAGTAGTAAGGATTGGGTATGATCCTTCAGATGTAAAAGCAGCAGAAGAAATAATCAAGAAAAAGGAGTTGGATATAGCAACTTTGAAGAAGCATCTCAAAATTCCTGCAACACATGATCCCTTAACCAAAGAGATAGAGGAAGCAGAGAGCTAGAAGGCTGAAATGATGAAGTTAATAATAGAACAATCCCTCCAAATTAAACAAATGGAAACAAAGATGGAGAAAATGATACAAGAGAAAGATAAGACAACAAAAATGTCCAGCACTACTATGGAACCTCTTCCTCTCTCACCTCTTCCTACAGCCACACCAACAACTTCTGCTACAGGGATAAGAAGAAGTACATAACAGCTGGCCAGATCCATGGAGGGCATGAATCTTCAGACTAAGGAGATTAAAATATTAGAAGCCCAAGTCAGTGTTCTACAAGACAAAATCAAAAGAGCTAAAAGTGACCACTCAGTGGAGATGCAGATGGAAAGGACCTTAATTGAAAGGTTGCAAAAATCAGAGAAAGAATCATCTATTGGGAACACTCTAGGAAGATTTAAGGATATTATTTGGAATAACATAATCAATGGTATGAATGAAATTTGGCCCAAAATCGAAATTATCTTTGAACGGAAAGAATTAGTTGAGAAAGCTAAAGAAGCTATTTCATCTACAAATGAAGAGCCGGGAGACATGTCAGCAATGGCCAATAGTATGATCAAAATTCTAAATTCAAGAAACAGGTACAAGCTGGAAGAATTCTTAGTAGCAAACAGGACAGAGACTATACTTCAGGTGAAGAAGGTGCTGACTAAGAAGAGCTTGAATGTACATCTAGAAGAAAATTTTCAAAATTTGGAGCTAATAGTGAACAGGTTTTTCAACAGAATTCAGCCCTTAAATCAGAAAGGTCTCCCCTCTCTGTTTGTCATAAATGACAAACTCATGGCCAGAGAGGACTATGTCAAGAAACTCTAGGGCATACCCATGGATGCTACAAATCTTTCCAATATCAAAGGCAACATAATAGGAAAGGCATTGCTAGAAGCTATCAACAATCAGATCTACATTGAACATGAACTAAAGCATATTTTTGTAGTCAAACCAACTTTTTCAAAATACACTGAAGCTGATGAAATATACAAGAGGCTAATGAAGATCAAGATTCCAGATGAAGAAGCGTGGAGTGACCTGTGTGATTATCAAGAAGAATGAGACAAGGATGATTGAAGTGACAACATAGATCTGAGTCAGCACCAACCATGTCAGCAGAGCCACTACAGTTAAATTGATTTCTCAAGCAACAACATCCCTAAAAAATAGGACCAAATGTCCTAGTTTTCTTAGCGTGGCCACTTCGTGGTTACACTAGTTGATTTTCTTTTAGTGTAATTAATAACAGATTGCCAAGTGTATAAGGCAATCACTGTAGGTTTTTGTTAAATACTTCATGCATTGGAAGTATTAGGGGTTGGACCCAAGTCATTTGAACTATCTTTTCTCTTTGGAGCATTGTAATTTTGAGCTAGAGCATCAATAAAAAGGACCATTTGCAAGATACTTGATCTATTTTGACCTGGTGATGTCTTCCTTTTTGTGCTGAATATTTCTCTGTTTTATTCATTTATGCATCATTAAGTATTATTGTAAAGTAGAAATTCTAGTTTAAGATATGTTGTTGGAGCACCTTATTTCTATCTATGTTTGCAATCTAAATGTTTTCCTCTGATGTATGATTAAAAAATACTTAACTGCTTTTTAATCATTATTGATATCACTTTTCTGTCATCTCATTTCTCACTCTGCTTTTAGATCCAGTAAAGACAGTTAGCTTGCCTTGTAAATGCTCTGGAAAATTGATGTTACCACCCAGCCTTTGACTCCATAGCCCAATGGAAAGGATTCAAATATGATCTACCCCAACCAAACAAACAAACAACCAAGCAATCAAGTGATAAATTTCTTTCATCATTTTATCTAGCCTAACACATTAAAGCATTGGAAATAAAGCTAAATCCTAAATATACAGAGAGAGCCCTCTCTGGGTCTAGGAGGGCTAGATCCTAGACTCCTAAGTGGTTTGATGTATCTTTTGTGAATTTGTCTTTCCAATCTTAAAAATCACATAACAATAACACATTATTATCATTAATTTATGCCCCGAAGAAAGAAAATGGAAACACCTAGTAAGCAACCTAAAATCTCTAGCATGACTCATGAAGAAGAGGAAGAAATGCAACATGATATATTAAAATTACAAGACCAAGTGCAACAAAATTCACTCTGAAAAACGTAACAAAAGCTAAGTTGGATAGTTTAAAGAAAAGTGTGGAAGCTAAGATGGATGGTTTAAAGAAAGGCGTGGAAGCTAAGATGGATGGTATAGAAGAAAAACTTAAAGGCAACATAGAATATTTGAAGACATATTTGACAAATTTGATACAAGAAATGCTTACTAATTTCGAATTCGTAGTAAAGGAAACTCATGATGAGAACAAAAGAAATGTTAATCTTGATTTCATAGACTCTAACGTTGGATTGAAGACCCACCATGTTCCAAATATCAATATGAGGAAGTTTGATGGCAAGGATCCCGTAACATGGATACTACAGAAGAAGCAATATTTTGATCTGCATAATACGTGAAACACACAAAAGGTAAGCATTGCAACTTTATATTTGGAATCAAATCAATTTGTATGGTATCGATGGCTTTGCTCTCATAAACAAATTTTCACTTGGGTAATTTTTTCAAAAGAAATGATAGCACATTATGAGGATACAAAAAGAAACACCTTTTTTAGCCAATTGATAAATCTCAAAAAAAAGGGTTCAATGATGGAGCACATTGAGGACTTCCAAAAATTGAATATAAGGGTAAAAGATATTCCAAAGGAGCATAGGATTGATGTGTTCATAGAGACTTTAAAGGATAACATCCAACATGAGGTTCTCTTTGGGAACCTGATTCATTGGAGAAGGTATTCAGGTTGGCAAGGAAAATGGAAAGAAAAATTATGGCAACAAGGAAGACTACCACTCACAACTATAAATATGGAAGTGTTGGTTCCCATAGCCTTCCACAACCTACAAGTTTGACACCACAAAAAATGTAAAAAGAATGAGCAAAAGGGCTTTGTTAAAGTTGTGATAGCAAATACACTAAAGGTTATAAGTGTGCTGAGAAGAAATTATTTTACATAGATTGTGAAGAGGAGTAATAAAAGGAATAAGAAACGTCAAAATAAGAGGATATACCACAGGAAAAAAACCCTAGATAAAGAAGAAATGAATCCGACCATATCTTGTAATGCATTGGTCAAAATTAGCACTCAAACTATCAAGATGAAAGGACATATCAAGAAGAAAAAGGCAATAGTCTTGATTGATTCAGGGAGTACCCATAATTTTATTCATTATAAGATAGCCAAGGAATTGAATTCCTTCCTATATTCAACACCAGAGTATCAAGGGATGGTTGCAAGTGGAGGAACCATAAATTGCTCTAGAAAGTGACATAATATCAAGCTATCCATGGGAGATTATGTATTGAATAGTCCAATGCTTTCCATTCCAATGGGTGGTGATGATGATGTACTAAGAGTCTAATGGCTACATTCTTTGGGTACAATAGCTTTTAATTTTCAAGAAATTTTCATGAAATTTTCTTCGGAAGGAAAGGAAGTTGAATTAAGGGGTATAGCAGGGAAACTAGGAAAGATAATCATCTTAACGGAATGACAAAGCTTCTAAAGAAATAACAACGAGACATAATTGCACAATTGTGTTCGCTATAGGTTCCCGCATCAAAATCATCTTATTCTCCATATATTTAAAAAGTCTTGGACAATCATTCCAAGCTATTTGAGACTCCCAAAGGCTTCCCACCTATTCGTGATCATGATCATGCTATTCATTTGATTCCAGGAAGTGTTCCTCCAAACATCAGGCCTTACAGATATCCCTATGCCCAAAAGAGTGAAATTGAACATATGATTGCAGAAATGCTAGAGGTTGGTATAATTCAACCTAGTCAAAGTTCTTTCTCTGCTCCAGTAGTATTGGTCCACAAGAAGGATGGGTCATGGCGCATGTGTCTGGATTATAGGGAGCTCAACAAGCTCACTATTAAAGATAAATTTCCCATTCCTATCATTTATGAATTATTGGATGAATTGCATGGATCAATTTACTTCACCAAATTGGATCTTCATTCAGGATATCATCAAATCAAAATGAAGATTGAAGACATTCCAAAACCAACATTTAGAACTCATAAGGGTCCTCATGAATTTTTGGTCATGCCTTTTGGCCTTACCAATGCACCTTCTACATTTCAAGGTTTGATGAATTCCATTTTCAAACTCTTCCTTAGAAAATTGTTGTGAGTATTTTTTGATGATATGCTAATCTACAACAAGTCTTGGAAGAATCATGTTCAACATGTTGACAGGGTGCTAAAACTATTGGAGGAGAAACAATTATATGCAAAAAAATCCAAATGTTTCTTTGGAGTACAAGAGGTGGAATATCTAGGTCATATTGTATCTCATGAAGGTGTGAAGGTTGACCCTAGAAAAATTAAAGCCATTAAGGAATGGAAAATCCCCACATCCATAAAGAATCTATGAGGATTTCTTGTGTTGATAGGGTATTATCACAAGTTTGTTAAGAATTATGGGAGAATAGCAGCACCTCTAACAACATTATTGAAGAAAGATGCATTTTCATGGACTCCAGAAGAAACGAAGGCCTCTGAACATCTTAAAGAGGTAATGTGCCAAGCATCGGTCTTAGCTACGCCAGACTTCACAAAAACCTTTATTTTGGAATGTGATGCCTTAGGAAATGGAATTGGTGTTGTTTTAATGCAAGAAGAAAGACCCATTTCTTTCGAAAGTCATCCAATCAAAGGAAAGTATTTACACAAAGCTATTTATGAGAAGAAAATGTTGGCAATACTACATGCACTTAAGAAATGGCGACCCTACTTAATGGGAAGACACTTCAAGGTAAAACTGGATCGTGATAGTCTTAAATAATTTTTAGAACAAAGATTATCTTTAGAAGAACATCAAAAATGGGTCAAAAATATGTTGGGTTATGACTTTGAAATCATCTACAAAAAAAGGAAGCAAAATATTGTGGCAGATGCACTCTCAAGAAACGATGAGGATGTGGAAACATTGCTTTGCGCCATTTCTATTATCCAACCATATTGGATAAATGAAGCAAGGGATTAATGGAAAAATGATGAAGAAGTGTGGGCACTCACTCAAAAGATACAACAAGATCCCAGTACATCTGATACATTTAGCTAGAAAAATGATTCGTTATGGTACAAAGATCGCTTATACCTATGTAAGAATTCCCAACTCAAATAAAAGATACTTATGGAATGGCACACCTCTCCCTTAGGAGGGCACTAAGGATTTTTAAAAACTTACCATAGGGTTAAGAAGGAATTTTTTTGGGATGGCCTTAATTCAGATATTCAAAAGTTTTTGGAGGAATGTTTGGTTTCCCAACTAAATAAAGTTGAAACAATTAAGATGCCAGGTCTATTACAACCTTTATCCATTCCAAGCCAAAGTTGGGAGGAGGTTTCAATGGATTTTATCACAAGTTTACCCAAGTCTGAAGGAAATATTGTCATCGTGGTGGTAGTTGACAGACTTACCAAGTATGCACACTTTTGTGCATTATCACATCCATTTAAATCCATTACAGTTTCTATTGCATTTATGGAAACAATTCAAAAGCTACATGGAAACTCAAAGATTATTGTATGCGACAGAGATCCCATTTTCACTAGAAATTTTTGGACAATTATTTTCTTGTCTTGGTACTCAATTAGCTCATAGCTCATCTTATCATCCTCAATATGATGGGAAAAGTGAGATAGTAAACAAATGTTTGGAAGGATATCTTCATTGCTTTGTATCTGATAAATAGACACAATGGGTCAAATGGTTGCCTCTCGCTGAATGGTGGTATAATAATTCCTTCCATACTGCAGCAAAAATGACCCCATTTATGGCACTTTATGGATATCATCCACCATCCATCACATCATATTTAAGAGAAAATTCTAAGGTTCAATTAGTGGAAGATCACATCGAGCATCAACAACAAGTTTTCCAACTCTTAAAGGATAACCTCACTTCGGCGCAGAATAGAATGAAACAACAGGTAGAACAACATCGTAGTGAAATAAGTTATGATGTAGGTGACTGGGTATTCCTACAGCTACAACCATATAAACAAATGTCCCTCAAGCAAGATAAGAAGGATGATAAATTATCACCAAAGTATTATGGTACATACAAGGTGTTGCAAAGATTGCTACTATGGAGTACAAATTGGAGCTTCCTGCAACTTCCCAAGTGCACCAGTTTTCCATGTTCCATGCTTAAAGAAGGTTATAGGTGACAAACTCCCAGTTCAAAAAATATTTCTAAAACTTGACGAGGAATGAAAAATCTTATTGGAACCTGAAGCAGTCACAGAAACAAGAAATCGACAACTACAAAATCGATCAATTTCAGATTATCTCATCAAGTGGAAAAACTTACCCGCTGAAGATTCCACATGGGAGGGTGAGAATTTGATACAGAAGCATCTAGAGCTACTCAAGTGTTGAGGTCAACACTTTTTTGAAGGAGAGGGGCATTTTAGGTCCCTATAATACTAGTGATTCCCCCATTACTATTGTCATTGTAGCCTTTAATGTTATTGTTGTGCCCTTATATTATTATTGTTATGTCGGCTTTGATTATATTGTGACACCTTAGACTCCTATATATAGAAAGGAGGTTTTTTCATTTGTATCATCCAAGAATTGTTCATTTGTGTAATGTAAAGGAGGTTGTCCCCTTGAAGAGGCTGATTTTGAAGTCATTGATCTATCTTTTCTTCTATTTTGTGAGTGGGTTACATAACACAATGCCACTTTGGCTTATGCAGGAGCCACAAGCTCAAATGTCAAGTTCTTGTTAGCCAAGAAATAATAGATGGCAAGGAACTTGTAGGCATTTAGGCAAGAGGCAAAACAATCCAGAGAGCAGAGCATAGGTTATACAATGGCAGAGATGATGGAAGCGATACTTTCTAAAGTATCAACCCTTGAGACTACCATGTAGAATCTCTATGACATATTTGTCATGTGCATAAGGTGGTTTTCCATCTGCATGGCTTACAACAATGGAGAAAAAGGTTTGTCCAAACTCTCAGGGACATATATGCTGCCATTGCCCATTTGTAAGAGTGGAAAATGCAGTACAAAGGGGCCCCACTTTACTTGCCAAAGATGATGAAGCCGCAGAAAGAGATAGATAAACTAAAGGCCTGGATGTTAATCCAGAACTATGGGCAGCTCGCCTCATTCATTAGCAGCATATAGGCTTCATATGCATGGTTGTATAAGACTTTGGATTTCATTGTAATAACACAAAGGATCTCGTCAATCGGTTCCCTCATTAAAGTTAAGCATAAGAACCAAGTATGGATAGAGATCAACAGGTACATGGAGCAGCTAAGGTGAGAGGCCACCAGTGATGACTTGGAGTCGAGTGCACAAAACATGCAGAAGTACATTGGTGGTCCTGTTATGGTCAATACCATGTCGCACATGCTTCAGGATGAGTTGGACAAAATTTCCAAGACCATATACCCAAAACCTATGGAGGCAAGAGTCCGCTATTAAAAAGACACCATCAAGTAGTTTGGGGACATCATCTCACACTACCAAGCTTAGCATCAATACGTGACTGGGAAGTATCAAGTGGAGGCTTCTGATGAGCCCCAAAAATGGGTAATTATATGGGCTCATTTTGCCTCTTAACTCAACTTATTCCACCATTCTCATTATTTTATTGCATGTTTTTTATTATATTTATGCTAATAGAGTGAATTGGGTTAGTCATTATGCCATGAAGTCTAATGGGTGCTTTATGCAAATTTTTGGTCAATTTTGGACAAAGTCAAAGGATTAATGAGCATTTGGCAGCCAATATTTGAGGAAAACAAGGGAGAGGATTTATAGGAGGGTGTGCCCCTGATTTATGACTCCCTACCTCGAATCCTCCATCAGAAACTCAGAGCACAAATAGCCACATCGATGCATCCAAGGGGCAGCCGAGCAAGTCAAGTAGAACTGTTGTCTATCTCTAGTTCTGGGAAGCCGAGCCCCTTGATTTTAGGAGGACTGTTGGGGGACTCCATTTGTATAAATAGGGGGGCTTATAGCCTTAGTATTTTAGCCATTTATTAGTATAATTTCCACACTTTTGTGCATCTCTTGTTCAACTCATTTTCGAGCTTATATTTGTGAAAAGTTTATGTAATGTGACTTTTATTTTGATAATGGAGATGACATATTTTCTGAGCCAGCACTGATTTCTTTTAGAGGGCTGAAGCTCTTGGGTTAGGGCCCAACCCAAGCTACCCAACACCTCTTTCTTTGTACTTATATGTTTTTGCTTCAGTTCATGAGTTAATTTCTATTACATAGATTCATTTTACCTTGTTTAGAATAGGTTGTTTTTGATGGTTTGCATAGCTTCTTTTTGTTTCAGTTGCTAAAGTAGGTTAATATAGTGATAAAATAAGATTCAAAAAGGTCAAAAACAGGCCTTGATCTCCTTTCTCCCTTCCTGGGACCGTGATTTGAGGTCAATGCACCATTGTTGCCACCAAAAACACAGTTTTACTTCTTTCATGCAATTTCTAGTGTGATGATTTGATTTGAAAAGTTAAAGGGTTGCTTCAGATTCATTTTGCCAAGATTGTTTCCTATTTCTATAATAAATCTCTTTGCAATCTTCTCTATTCGTAAGGTACTGTTCAGTACTTTATGTTTCTAGGTCATAAATTAGGCTAACAAGAGATATGGGTCTGTTTCCTTGGTGCAGCTAGTCCTTTTCTTGCTCAGTTTCGGCAGTTAGATGTGCAGATCTCTTATAACACACCTCAACTCACAATACATCAATAAAGAAACCAGCATCATCTCATTTGTCACAGGTTTCACAAGTCATTCACAGTCCTTCACGAATCTGCCCTAATTTCTGCACTTTTTCCATAAGCTTTCCTCTCATCATTTGAACAAATCCAACCATCATTTTCTTTCCTGATCCTCCTTGTTAAGCCCCAGACACCTCAACACATCCCTCTAGTCTTCAGCTACCCTTTCCCACCATTTTTCCACTCTTAAAACCTCTAAAAATAGCTCTCGGCATCCTCCTGTAGATCCCCTGCAACCTCCTGTAGAATTTCCTGTGAGTGATTTTTCGAAGTCTGATTGCAAGGTAAGTCTTCAGAAGGTTACCAGAGGCTTCTTAGGACCCCTCCACACCTTCTTACACCTCTGCAAAAACCAAATCCTCCCTCCATCGCCACCAACCCTTTGCCACAGTCACAAACAGACAAAATCACATGCATAACAATTTCACATAAAACACATAAAAATGAAAAAAGATGTTCTTTTCTCATTTTATTCTAGGAATAGCTTGAATAGATTTAATTTACCTTTTCAGTAGTCAATGGCATTCATTTCATTAGTTTTCATCCCTTTTTCTGCAAAAGTAGGGTTAGTTGGAAAAATTAGGGTTTGTTAGGGTTTGATTTACACTCCAGTCTTCTTTCTCTTTCTAAAAGTAGAATAGTCTTTGTAGAGTTAGCTTTCTTTCATCACAGTTAAAAGCTTCTTTTGGAAACTCATAGAAGTTGGCTTGAGCTCCTAGTGATCTTGCGCCAGCTGACCAAGTGACAACCTTCAGTAAGAGCTGGTACTTATGCATACAACACCATCGCTTCCAAGTTTGTTACGAACTACTAGGTTGATAAAAGTAAAGTAGGAAGCCCCAGGAGTTGTAGCATTAATGTTGCAATACTGGTGCTCACCACTTTTTGGTGCCATTGTCAGGGAAGCATTAGAGTATTTTTTGATTACTGATTTCTTCTAAGTAGTTTATTTCAACAAAAGTAGAGTAGTTGTTTCTTTCAGTTTCTGCATTTCATTTGCTTTCATTTTCAATTCTGCAAATTTCATTTTAGCAAATTCATTTCAGTAAAAGTAGAGTAGTTGTTTCTTTCAAAAATTTCCATTTCAACAAAAGTAGATTAGTCATTTCCTTGCTTTCAGTTCTACATTTCATTTACTTTCCTTTTCAGTTCTGCAATTTCATTTCAGGAAGTTCATTTTCAGTTAGTTGCAATTTGTTTTGTTCAATAAATTTTAGTTTTGCAGGTACTATCAGTGTGGGGAAAAAGAACCAAAAACCAACCAAAAAAGATTCCCTTTCATGCCTCATAGGAATATAGATAATTCAGGGAAATTCCTACCCAACACCCCCACCACATCACAAAGCCACCCTTCTCTCTTCTTCGATGGCAGTGACCCAGAAGATCCTTTAGGAGAATAACCTAAAATATTTGAATAACCTATAGGAGAAGAAGAAGAAGAAACCATCTCTCCTAAAACAATGGCTGAAAGCATAAATGATAGGGGGAATGGAGAAAGAGTAGAGGGTACCTTTCCCATCCGAGAGACCAATGGGGACACTAAAATGAAGAACATAAGCCCTTTAGCCCACCTCACTTCCATGGATTAACTACAGAAGATCCTGACACCTTCCTATTTGAGTTTTCAGTTATCTGTCAAACCTATGACTATGCAGAAGACAAGCAGAAGTTGAAACTGTTTCCTTCTACCCTCAAGGATGCAGCATTGCGCTGGTTCATGGGGTTACCTGGCAATAGCATCACAACTTGGGCTTAGATGCAACAAGCCTTTAATAACAAATATCGGGACTACTGTAGGTAAAAATACACCAAGGAAGAAATATTCCAAATGACCATGGGAGGTGATGAATCCTTGGAAGATTATGAAGAGAAATTCCAGCTTAGTTATAAAAGGGCCAGGTGCACACTTGACCCTGAATCTATGAAGTTGGTCCTGCTCAGGGGAATTCCAGAAGACCTTCTAGACACACTCCATTTACTGGATGGGGGAGACATCTACCAGCTACCTTATGAGGACATCAAGACTGTCTTTGGAAACCATTCTAGGGCAGCCATAAAGAAAGGTAGGGGGAGTCAACCCATGGCTAGTACCTCCTCCTCTAGTTCATCCCTCAAATGTGAATTTGGAAACATGCTGGAAGATTTCAAGAGTGAGATGCTACAGACTCTTGCCATGCAAATGGATACCTTGCATATCAAAAGGAAACAAGAGGAAGTGGAGAGGGCTTTGGCCATTTTTTGTCCTAGGTGCACTAGAAGGCATCTTAGGAACGAATGCCCATTAAACTCTATAGAGGTGTGCTCAGTCTGTGAAGAAGATCATCCTACAAATAAGTGCCCTTCCTTGCCCAGACTTAAAGTTATATACCAAGGGGCTGAAGGAGCTACTAAACCACTCTATTTCATAAACCAAAGGAGGCCGCATGGACCTAGACCTTACCAACAGGGAATGCAAGGGACATCCCAGGCATACTACAACCCCAATCAAGCCACTTCCATGCCTTCTTAGGGCCCCCCTGCTCATCCTTCCTAGTCCACACCTCCTCCTTGGTCATATCCATCTCAATATCATGCTCAACCAGCTGCTCATTCATTTCACTCCTATGCTCAGCCATAGCCTCAGTGGAATGCACCTCATCAGGGGTGGAGGCCCCAGTACAACTCTCCTCCCGCTCTTTTGCCTCCACCACCTACTCAACCACAACCATTGCCTCCTGCTCCACCAAGGAAACCCCAAATGCCTGCTCAACAGAACCCGAACATAAATAACGGACAGGCTCAGCAAGTATATAGTGGGGAACCATCATGCCCAACCCATGCTGTGGAGATTCAGGAGATTAACCTACGATCTAGGAAGGTTCTTCTAGATAGCTAGCCTCCCCCTAAGGAGGATGAGGAAGATAAAGAGGAAAGTGAACCGAAAGAAATTCCACCCTTTCCTGAGAGATTATCTGGAACAACATAGCCTACCCCAAAGGAAACTAAACTTCTGGGAGAATTGAAACAATTATGTGTAAAGATACCACTTCTCCAAGCCATAAAGGATGTGCCTATATACAATAATATGATCAAAGAGAAGTGCTTCAAGTATCCAGGTAGGCGCAAGAGAGATGCCCCAACCATCAATGTCATAGGACAATTGTCTAACCTGATGCTGGGGCAGGTAATCTGTCTGAAGTATCTAGACCCTGGAAGCCTAGTAGTTGATGTCCACATCAATGGCACCATGATCCCCCATACTCTGATTGATCTAGGGGCTGCCATTAATGTGATGAACAAGGACACTATGCTCAAGCTCAACCTCCAGGGCTCCCTGAGAAAGACCACAACAGTACTGCAGTTAGTAGACCGCTCCACCATGACCCCTGAAGGGATTGTGGAAGATGTAATGGTCTCCATCGATTCTTGGGAGTACCCTACTGATTTCCTGGTTCTCCAGCCAAAGGCAAAGCTCACTGGGTATCCTCCCATCCTGGGAAGACCCTGGTTGACTACTGTAGATGCCTACATTAGCTGTCAAGCTGGGAACATGACAATCAAGAATGAGCATATGTCCAAGTAGCTAGTCTGATACCCTCCTACCCAACCTTTGTTAGAACATCATCTACCTCTCCGGTTGGAGGAGGAATATGAGGATGAAGTCTATTCTACACCACTGTGTGCAGTAGAAGCTGCCATGGGGGGGGGGAACCACAAACTGAGGATGATCTCATTGAAAACTTGATTCAGAATCCATCCCCCTGTATGTTTCCATTAGAAGAGCTAGTAAAAGAAACCCAAGACAATCCTTTATTTGATTTCTATGTGGCCAACCTAACCTTTCTCCAAGTTAAGAATATAGAGTTGAGCCCAGAAAGAACCTTGAAAATCAACTCATCCCTATCCACCTCTTAGGAGAAAGAACTATGTAGCTTATTGAGAAACCATTTGGATGCCTTCGCTTGGAGCTATAAGGAGATGAATGGAGTGCACCCTTCAGTCTATACTCATCACATTTACATTAAGGAAGATTGCAAACTAGTCAGGCAGCCTCAAAGGAGGATGAATCTAGCCCTTAAATACATTGTCAAGGAAGAATTGCAAAAGTTATTGGATGCAGGATTCATCTACCCCATCTCTGACAGTGAATGGGTCTTTCCTTTGGTGCTAGTGCCAAAGAAAAATGGTAAGTGGAGAATCTATGTCGATTATCGGGAATTGAACAAAGGCCACCAAGAATGACCATTTTCCTTTTCCTTTCATAGATCAAGTGTTAGATGGTCTGGCGGGGAAAAAGTTTTTCTCCTTCCTAGATGGGTTTAGCGAGTATAATTAGATCCAAATCAGCCCAGAAGACCAAGATAAGACCACTTTCACTTGTCCTTAGGGTACCTTTTCATATCAAGTCCTTCCTTTTGGTTTGTGCAATGCTCCCGCCACTTTCCAGAGAGCAATATTGAGTATATTCTCTAAACTGGTTCATGATGTAGTGGAAATATATATGGATTATTTTACTCCTTATGGTTCTAACTTCCAGGAAGCTTTGTCTAACATGGGGAAAGTTTTGGACAAGTGTATTGAAATGAACCTGTCCCTCAATATGGAAAAGTGTGAATTCTTGATGACTGAAGGGACCGTGCTAGGTCATGCAATCTCTCAGCTAGGATTACAGGTGGACCCCAACAAAATTGCCATCATCCAAAGGGTCCCACCTCCTCAAAAGGTGAGAGATGTCCAAAGTTTCCTAGGCTTAGTGGGATATTATAGAAGATTCATTAAAGATTTTAGTAAGCTAGCCTCTCCATTGTTTGGTCTTTTGAGGAAAGATGTCGAGTTCATATGGACTGACAACTGTTAAGAAGCCCTAGATACCTTGAAAAGTAAACTTGTGACTACCCCAATTTTGAGAGGTCCAAACTGGGCCCTACCATTCCACATTCACACAAATGCCTCGAAAAAAGCAATAGGAGCAGCCTTAGGGAAAGCTGATGAAAATTTACCTTATGCCATATACTTTATAAGTAAAAATTTGTCAAAGGCAGAGTTGAACTACACAGTAACCGAGATGGAACTCCTAGCTATAGTACATTCCTTAAATAAATTCAGACATTACAAACACTGATCATGCTGCAATTAGGTATTTAATGAACAAACCAGATGTGAATGCTCGCATTATTAGGTGGTTGCTTTTGTTGCAACAGTTTGATCTAACCATTATTGACAAGCCTGGTAAGGAAAATTTTGTTGCTGGCTTTTTGTATAGAATAAATCTGCCTACAGGTGAAGAAGGAATGGTGGATGATCAGATGCCAGATGAATACCTATTCACTATCTCAGTACTCTCTCCATGGTTTGTTGATATAGTGAATTACTTGGTTTCAGCACAGTTTCTGCCACACCTGTGCTCAAAAGAGAAGAGCAAGATCATGAGGAAAAGTGCCCCTTTCACTTGGATTGGGGGAAATCTCTTCAAACTTGGCCCAGATTAGGTTTTGAGAAGATGTGTCAAGGAGGAGGAAGTTTTTGACATTCTCCTGACCTATCATGATGGGCCCTATGGAGGCCATTTTGCAGCAAAGAGGACTGCCTTCAAAATTCTGCAAGCAGGTTACTATTGGCCCACTCTTCATCAAGATGTGAGGAGATATATTAGCCAATGTGATCGGTGTCAAAGGATGGGGAAACCTACTCCAAAGGATGAGATGCCCTTACAGCCTCAAGTGACTTTCGATCCATTTGAGAAGTGGGGCATGGACTTTGTGGGTCCTATCAACCCTCCTTCAAACCAGAAATAATACATCATTGTGTGCAACGATTATCTGACAAAATGGGTAGAGAGAAAGGCAATCAAGGCAACAAATGAAGAAAAAGTAGCTGAGTTTTTAAGAGAGAACATATTCTATAAGTTCAGGTATCCAAGAGAACTGGTTACAGATCAAGGTAATCAGTTCACCTCCAATCTGATTGAATACTTGCTCATCCATCATAAAATCAAGCACAGGATTTCCACCCCCTACCATCTACAAGCCAATGGACAAGTGGAAGTCACCAATAGAGCTTTGGAGGGAATTTTGACTAAGGTAGTGAGCAGCAACAGGAAAGATTGGGCCGATCAATTGGTTGAGGCCACCTGGGCCTACAACACCACATGGAAGACCACCATAGGGTTCACACCCTATGAGCTGGTGTATGGAAAGAAGGTTGTGCTATCAATAGAATTTGAATACAATACACTAAGGATGGTAGCTCAGCTGGACCTAGATCTCAACCATGCACAAAGGGAAAGGTTACTCCAACTTAATGGATTGGATGAACAGAGATTGCAGGCCCTTCTACACACAGAAGTAATCGAGCTGTAGAGGAAGATATGGCACAATAGAAGCATCAAGGAGAAACAATTCCAAGAAGGAGACTAGGCATTGCTGTATGACTCAAGGTACAAATATTTCAAGGGAAAGCTGTGGACAAGATGGATGGGACCATACATTATAGAAAATTGCAATGAAAATGGCTCAGTTCTGATCAGGACTATTGATGAGGAAGCCATCCCCATGCTTTTCAATGGGCATAGGTTGAAAATCTACAAGAAGCCCCTCTCCAAGCAAGAATTCATTGAAGAGCTGAGTAAAATAGTGTTGGTAGTGGAGCAATCCTCTGCCTCCACTTCACCCACTCATTAAAAAAAAAAAAAGAGAAAAAATAAGGACTCTAGTGAAAACCTTTATGAGACACTTGAGTCCCATCTTGGGGCTGAAAACCTCTCTTGAGGCAGCCCAAAGATGACAAAAAAAAATTAAAAAAAATGAGGAGAATAAAGATCCCTGGGTGAAAACCTCCCCTTGGAGGCACCCAAGGCAGGCAGGTAGGGTGAAAACCTCCTGGAGGCACCCTAGTTGTCTCTTAAAAAAAAAAAAAATTAACTTCTTTTGAGTGCATTGCAGGTTGCAGGAGGACCACAGAAGGAAAGGGGATAGGCCACAAGCTTATTGCATCTCTTCTAGACCCTCTTTCATCATTTCTATTTTTTTCCATCCCCTGGTATTGTTTTTTCTAAAATCTGTGCATCCTACAGGAGACACTATGTGTTCTATAGGAAGCTCCTATAGAAATCACAGAGAGCTTGAAGTTAAGTCAAAGAAGGGATTGAAGAGCTGGAAACTTTCACAAAAGGCCTGGGGGCCATCCTACAGCCATCTGTCATCATAACTCTCCATTCCATACCTGCACCATCACATTTCTAATTGTTTCTTTCCTCCCTGCAAATAAAACACAGCAATCCTATTTTTTTTTTTTTGTAAGGAAGTAAAAAACAGCACCCCTGCCACTTACCTACAGCCTACTGACTACTTCTCCATGACCATCAGAACCTTCAATAGACTCCTCCCAAGTACTTGCATAAACCTCAACTAAAATTTCTAGAGGGAGAAGCTGCTACAGGAACTCCTGTAGGAATCCTGTAGCAGCTGATCCCCTTAAAAATAAAGCTCCAGAAGTAGAATTGGTGCAACCACAGGTACGTAAAACACGTAAGAACCCAGATCCTAATCGAATATCACCTGTACAAGGCAACTGAGCTACCTATATAGAAGCCACGAGCATATGGCAGTAGAAATACATGGGGATAGCGCCAAAGTCTAAGCATGTAGTAGCACTGTAGCACACACATTTCGACTTACAGGTAAGTGTCTAAACCCGTTCCTACGTTGCATCTATATGATCCAAAACTGCATGAACAAATGGGATGGTTGAAATTAAACTAGATCAATGACTAGCTAACTGGCCACAACACTCAGCCAGAGTTCACTCTACACGTGTGTCTAGTCAACTCATAAGAATCTCAAAACAGGTAGTGGCAGATATTTTGAACTCCAATGCAAATGATGGAAATGATTGCAAGCAGGCGGCATAAAGTTTCATGATGACAC
Organism: Pinus tabuliformis; assembly: GCA_031772625.1. Classification (NCBI taxonomy): domain Eukaryota; kingdom Viridiplantae; phylum Streptophyta; class Pinopsida; order Pinales; family Pinaceae; genus Pinus; species Pinus tabuliformis. Next base: position 1,250,130,253 of record CM062819.1, read on the forward strand.
TGCAGTGGAGACCAACGGTCTGAATGAGGGTAACATACCCTTCCTGCCACCTCATCTCATCACCACAAACCTCTCCCATAAGCTTAAGTACGCTCTCTCGATCGCACTTACCACCTTTGTTTTCATTTGTATCGTCGTGCTCTTGACTGCAACAAGCTACCTACCACCTCCAAAGCCTCGAAACAGTCACTCTCTGTAATTTTCAGAACCCTTCTGCCTATCGGATTCTACAGGAAAATTATCAGGATCTATAGGAACAAAAATAGATCCTACAGGAGCCCTTTCTATAGGAGGGCCAGTGAGTAGTCTCGCAGAGGAAAAATTGGGGTTTTATGGCAAATTTGAGCTTGAGGAGGTAGGATCTAGTAAACCCACTCTACATATTCGTATATACAAGGGGTGATGTGATTTCAAGCAAAGGATTGAGTGAAAAGTAAGGAGAATTGAAATCAAAAGTCTGCCTGTTTCTTTTGAAAAAAAACACAGTCTTTTTATCTGCTCTCTGTACTGAAGAGTTGTCCCTTTCTCCACCATGGTATTCTCATCTACGAAGGAGTGACGCAATTTTAGAAAAAATTAAGCCTGTAAAGAAGGAAATTGCATTGAAAAGTCTACCTATTTCTTAAGAAAAGACACAGTTTTATCTACTCTCTGTTTTTAGGATATTGTCTCCTTCACCACCTTCATACTCACATATACAAAGGAGTAATGCAAGTTTAGAAAATTGAGCCTAGAAGGAAGGAAAATTGCATTAAAAACTCTCCCTATTTCTTGAAAGAAAACCTCAGTTTTTTTCTCTGTTTCGGGTTTGAAATTTGTTGTCTCCCTCTTCACATGAGATATTCTAGAAGACTCTGAACATCATGACAGGGGGATTTATGAGGAAGGAACCTTTGAACTCAACCAGGCTACATGAACACCCAGAGGTGGTAGCCCTTTTTACTAGAGCAAATTGGATGCCCTTCTTTGAAAATCTTCATGGGTATGATGAAGAAGTAACTGAGGAATTTGCCTTGTCTTTGACACCTCACTCAAAAAATCATGCCATTGTCAGTTTCAGGGGTTTCACTATAGAAATCACCCCAAAATTCATCAGCAGGGTTACAGTCTCCCACTTGGCCTACCTTGGAGCAAGGAGGAAAAACCACCGGGTCAGGTTGCCAAGAAAACATTCTTCCAGCCAAATGAGCATCTTGTAGAGGACAAAAATGGCATCAGGAGAACAAGTATACCTTACCCTTGGGATGAGGTCAGTTATCATATTATTAAATACATCTCCTGTGAAGGAAGATATAGCATAGTTTATGGGTACCATTTCAGACTATTGCATGAGTTAAGATATGGCATGGATCTTCCTACACCCCGAAAACTTAGTATTCCCTATTTTCTCCTCTAGTCCCTGATAGATTCCAGCATCAAATTGAAGGCAGGAGTTCCACACCAATTGGCTCACCATGGGGTAATTAAATTGTTGGTGGAGGAGGCCCTCCACACCTTCACAATACCCATAGCCTAGGATATTCTTAGAAATATGACAAGGGAAGATGATGTGAAAGCCCTCACATATGACCTCAATCCATCTGAAAGTGAGGGAGAAGAACAAAAAGGGGAAGATGAGGAGGAAACCAGAGAAGAGGAAGAGAAAACCCAAACAGAGGGAGAAAAACATGAAATAGAGAAGGATAAGACCACAACAAAGAAGAAGAAAGAACCTAGGACAAGAGGAAAAAGGACTAAAACAGAAAGGGAAAATACTAAATAAATGAAGACAGAGACTACAACAGAAAGGGTAGAAGTAAAACAAGAAGAGGAGGAAATTAAAACAGGGATAGAAGAAACAAAACCTGCAGAGGCAGAAAACACAAAAGAAGAAGAAACTGTTACACTAAAAAATGTCACCATGGCTATTTACAGATAGTATGGCTCTATCAACAGTCATGCTATCCTCCTGGGTAAGTCTTATGCCTCTGCTCTCCATGTCAAACTCCAAAAAGAGAGAAAGTCTTTGTAAATGTGTTTATCTATGGGTACACAGATTCTCTCGGCCTTACCTACGTGTACGCACCTAATGTTCACAAAAACTGCGTACTTGTACGCTCTGTATGTAAAGGGGCAGGTGCGTACCCCTGTAAAGGTCAAAAGGCGCGAGTTTCATCTTTAAAAAGTTACTTGTGGTCATTTCTAGAGCATTCTAGAAGGGTGTTCGACGTGTATTGAGCGCCTCCAGATGGTTCATGTACCCCTATGAAAGAGGAACTTATCCCATCAAGAGAGGAGCTATCCCATCCAAAGAGGGGATTATCCCATTGATGGTGGACCTGATTAACTTCCTCTTGAGCACTATAAATACAGGCATTGGGCCAGAAGGAGGGGAGGTTGAAAGCTAAACATTTCTAAGGGTAGATGCTGCTGGAATTAGGACTCCCATTTAGAAGCTTGTGAGGAGAGATTCCCATCCTTTCTTGTTTCATTTGGAAGTGGGTGAGCTTTGTCAAAGTAAAGGAGAACTCTTGATGGACCCTGGGAGGGACTTGCACAACACCAAGGCTCAGGTTGTAATTGTTCCTTTTGTTTCCTATTAATGCAAATGAGTCCATTCTTCTCAATAACTTGTTATTTATGAGTTGTTTCATGTACTCCTTAGTCTATATGTTAAATATGTTTTATTTTATGAGATTATCAAGTGCTATTTAATCATTTGATTGTTAGTGAATGCAGGTTTCAAAGTGAAGGAGGAGCTCATCCGGATCGGTGGTTGAAGGGAAAGTATCCCTAGAGTCCTTTGGGCTGAGACTCTACCAGACTGAAAATTGCTTATACAAAGAAACACACACACACAGCCATCTTTTTTACTTTTAAGCAAATTCTAATGTTTTAGGGTACATACCTAAGGTCCTACGTCTGAGAAGACCGTTAGGGTGCAAACCCTTCTTGGAGTTCCCTTCTTCTTTCTCTGACCTGCAAGACAAACAAATCAAAGAACTCAACAGTACATGTATAGAAGTTTATGTATAAATCATCTTTATGCTATAAAGTTAGTTATAAATAATCTTTAAGTAACTACTTTCATAAGAATTCAACACAAGAATCTCATAAGCATAAAGAAAGATTATTCGGGAACAAAGACGTGTTTCTTTATATATAAAGGCAAATAAAGTACATATATCGGAAAGATATCACCTGAACACCTTCAGCAGGCTCCAAGCAAGCTTCCTCCCGGATTCGTTCCAGCCTCCAGCCTCCAGCAAGAGCTCCTTCCAAGTCCTACTCAATGATGATGTCAAGGATGAATGATCATCAATACACATGGAAACAAGGGTTTCCTATGCAAAATGGGGGAAGTGCAGGATGCACCAAGGACTTCAGACCTGGTCTAAGGGAAAAATCTCAGCATAATAATCTTGCTCTCCTTTCTCTCTCCCTTTGGCCTTCCCTTTGATGTCTTTTTATACCCTCTCCAAAGTAGTTTTTTAGTTAGGAGTTGGTTGGGAACAGTTGGGCCACGGGCACTAACAGGTGATCCAGCAGGTAAACCCGCGATCACCGCCCGAAAAAGAGGAAATTATATTTTTTTTAAGTGTTTTAATAGATACACGCGGGTTGGGTATGACAGACCCGCGTGTACACGCGTTTAACACAGGGCAAAGTCGCGTACAGGGAATAAAACACTGTTTTTTAAATTTTTGGACCAGGTCTGGAAGGAGGGGTTGCCCTAGGCCATAAGTGCAGCATCACAAACCATAAGAGTGAGATTTGGAGCTATAACAGATGCCCCCTAATGTATGAGGTCAGAAGGGGAACATGATGGCCGAGATACATTAAGTAAGTACAAGGAAAGGAACTCCGCCGAAAAACCGAGGAGGACTTCACCGGAATTCAGCCTGCCAAGCCACCGAAAGGAGATCAGAAAGAAACACTGTCTGAGGCGGGCATACCCATGCTCAGGAAAAGTAAAGCATGTCCGCATATCAAGTACAAGCGGATCCACTAAGTATACAAGTATAAATGACTGTAAAAATACATAATGGATCATCTGATCATAATGAGTAAGTACATGTCTGAATATCACATATAAAACTGTCAATGATGCTGAAAGATGCAACGGATCACTGAAATCAAAGACTGATCCCATAAGGTACCAACTGAACATGATGGAATAGGATGGTACTACACTGCAAACTCAGGTGCCAGCATATAGAATGTCGCCATGACTGACTGCAACATATAAGGTGGAATGGTATCAACTAGCAGTAACAGGAGCAACTGTCAAGTGAACCAATGAATGCTGATACAACCTGAGGTCTTCACCGACCGCCGTGGTACATTTCTACACCATGGGAATAAATGATCTGAAGTCGACCATGTGAGAAATCGTTTGATTACCGGTCATTGATGTATACCGTTAACAAACGCGAGACTACTCACCGATAATGATAATGAGCGTCAAGGTACCCAGTACAATCTAACAAGTGTGAATAGATGAGCTGAAGTCGAACACCTGTAAGAATCTATCAATCAGGAGACAATGATGGTTTCCCACTGTCGATAGCGAGGAATCTGCCACTAATGACTGCAAACCCCAAGGTACTGCCAAATGGACTCTAGATCTTTGCCCCAGAGCAATGAGTCGGAGTCGATAGGGAAAGATCCGCTAGAAGGAAGGCATTAAGGCATCCTCCATCAATCTAGCGCGAGTGTAACCCGTAGGCCAATAATGTGGAAGGAATCGGATGAAAAAGATGTAGTAACCCAACCGAAAGTACGTTTCCGGCGTACACAAGATGTGGCTAGCGCACGGCAGAAACCCTCTGAACCAACCAATAATGAAAGCTGACACAGAGGCGAGGTATCCACCAATAGGGTCAAATGGAAACCAAGGTACTGCACGAATCCCAATGTGTGATAATGTATGCTGATGTCGAACACAAGGGAAACCACTCAGTCAAAGACCCATGATACTGATCGATGCTGAGCACAAGGTGACCTATCAATAATGAAAATAGGGCCAGGGTGCGGTCTCTAGGTCTGCCCTCAGAGCAATGTGTCGTCGTCGATAAGGACAAGACCCGCCAGCAAGAAGTCAATGAGGACCTTCTCAAACCGGCACGAGTGAAGGACCAATATAACTGATGTGATGATAGACATGACACTGACAACCAGGGATGGCCGACTGAAAAATGAGTCAAGAGACACCGCAGAAAGGCCGACTCAGGCTAACTTCCCTTGAACAAAAGCACGACTCAATGTGACTATGTGGCAGCATATAATGAATCTGTATAAGTTCGTCATGCAGGAGGCACGAACGAACCCTCCATATGATTGGAAGAGATAACCAATCGGGGGAGAACTGACTCGATAACAAGGTTATGGCTTACCTAAGTCAAACTAAATCCCACCCATGCGGAGGAGACTTTGTTTTGAGTGCTTTGTTCAAGGGCGACACGACTGACTCTAGCTGCCAACAATAAATGGAAATAATGTCCCTGTTCCCGCTCTTTTTGGAATATTTAATTTTTTTGTCTTTTTCTAATAAGCCGGAAAAAGAATAAAAGAATGCTATGGTACAGTGGAAAGAACGAGTGTCGGTGAAACAGATGCTCTAGTTCCTGGGAAAGGAACGTTCCTATGCTCAATGCAGGGAGGTGAAAAACTGGTCAGTGACACTCAGAGGTATGTCCCTTCCACGGATCTGGGTATGTCAAGCTGCAGAGGTCAAGGGTATGCAAGGTTGATTTTTTGCAGACGTCATGGTCAAAAGTGGGCTTAAACACGAGTCCAAGTGAAGCCGGCTATAGGCCAAAAGGTGCAAATGGTCAACATGCAATGCAGAAGTACAACTCAACACACATAGGAGCCTCTAGGGTATAAGGCCAGAACAAAGCGAAGAAGCAAAGAAGAATGAGTCTTCAACGCATAAGTCATGGCGGGACTACAGAGGACTCCCGAGCCTACTCAAAACGAACCAGCATGGGCAACAAATGTCAGTGAGGTGCTAACTAGGATGCCCATGTAAAAGGATGGCTCTACCATCATGTCATGATTTAAAGAATCGGCGAGTGAAAATGGCTTGCGAACCATAACATGATGGGGTCGACCCTACGGCAGATGTATCGGTCAAATGGAGGCTAGTATGCATAATGCAACGGAAAAATGGTGTCCCTAACCTATATGCCAGTGAGAACACGATACCTGCCATGACGGGTCAGCAGTCATGGAACCGTCTCGAACCGTCGAAAAATGTCCAAAATGTCCTGAAAAACAACTCAATCTCGACATTCCAAGCTCCCAAGTTAAAAGTGACATGAAACCAAACAAAATAAAATTTTGAAAAATTTTTGCATTTTCAAAACTTACAAAAAGAAATTTTGGACTTACCATTTTCACCGTTTGACTTGGAGAGCAAATTGTGGAGCAAAAGGAGCAAACTTTCCCCGTGACTTATTCAACCGTTCAAACTTGCCGAAAACTTCCAGGTAAGCACTAAACTTGTCTTGCAATCAATTGTGATAGTTTTTAGGAAGTTTAATTAATGTTTCACCGTTAGATTTTTGCAAAAAATTGTTCTGCGGCGTACACGCGGGTTGGATGTATATAAATCGCGTATACGACGGCCCTACACGCGACTGTGTATAGGGTAAACCGCGTGTGCGCAGCGAAAAATTTTTATATAAAAAACTAATGGATGAAATTGATTTTTTCTTCCAGGATGACTCTCACATGGCGTGAAAGAGAGCACTCAGCTGTAGATAATGAAGTTATGGAGAATGATGAGGCATTAGATGCCTTACGGGGATGCAGATTGTTAAAATTCTTTAAGTTGCCGAATATGAAAGCAAATGTGCGTCTGCTCGAGAGACTTATTGATTACTGGGATGTCGAGGAAGAAGCTTTTATGATTGATCAAATGCCACTCAGGATAGAAGTGGAAGATATATATTTCATCACGGGCCTTTCCCGAAGGGGAGAGGTAGTCCACTCCCGGGGCAGGACCCGGAATAGTCTCAGCGTAGACGACTATGTACAACTTTACTGCCCAGGTCATCGGAAGGTCGGGAGTCAGATCTCGATCCCACACGTGGCGAGTTTGTCACTGCGGATAATCCTGTTCACCATAGCTCGAGTGAACGGGTCATCGTCGCTACATCAGGCATCACGAGTAAACATGAGCGTAGCAGTGGACTGTCTCACCACGGTGTTTGACTGGTGTACTCCCCTACTTGCCAACATGAAGGAGCAGCTTGCTTCTATCAGGAAGGGACAGACCAAGAACTTTGGGTATGGGACCATTTTATGCACATTTTTCTTCGAGAAGGTTCCTGCACTCCGTCCCAGGGTAGCAGTTCCCATCAGTAGTCCACGTGATCCACGTATGGGCCGGTGGGCTGACTTGATGAAACGTCTGGGGGGTGGGGAAGTGCCCAGGAATGCATTCGACGACGAATTTTTTGCTTGGTGGGAGCAACATATCATCGCCACAGACGACTACCCCTATGCTGGACTGGATTTCCGAGGAGATCCTGACCTAGTACTGCCACCAGATGCAGCATGGGGCGAGATCGGTAAGATTTTTTGATTTTTTATGATTTTATGATTTTTAGGATTTTTCAAGCATAATGATGAACTTTGAAAAATATATTTTTTTTGATGAGATTCAAATGACTGATATGATGATCATGTTTCAGACATTGGGCCTGTGCGACCAGATGGATTCCCACGGCACGGACGGCGTGGCCGAGGAGCCGAAGAGGCGGCTGCGGATGCGGAAAGGACCCTCGCCAACGTGCAGCGACACTTGGCGAGATTGAGCTATCAAGTACCGATGGCCGAGATAGAGGACCTTCCTCCAGATATGCAGCGTCATGTGGTTGGGATGCCACGTGACTGGGTTCGCGTTTTTCGGCGCGTGGCCAATGCTATAGTTAGTTATTTAGCTGCTCATCCAGAGCCGAGGCATTAGATATGCCTGACATGATTATGGGCATTTGAGTCCCAATTTTGTATATTTTTGGACACACATATGTACACTCGAGACGCTTTGTGATATATATATATATACAGTTTGACTTTTTGATGCATGATTTTATGATGATGAATGATTGATATGCCAGTCTAATGCTTGATTAGCGATAGAATCAGCTAACCAATTTTGAGATCTTGGAATGTGCAAATAATTAATGTAAATAAATGATCTTTGCAACAACCTCACCCTTAAATATTGGCGATATAATGATGGATCTCTAACCCGATAAATGTTATTTAACTGAGACACTATCAATTGAGAATCAAGATACACTACCAACGAGTCGATCCCATAAGAGATTGCCTCGGATAATAAATTGATAACAGCTGTATACTCGGCCATATTGTTTGAAGCAGGACCGATACACACGCCTCTCGATGTCATCAACTGACCAGTTGGGTAATAAAGTACCCAAGCTGCGGAAGCAAGATTCCGAGTGTGCCGACTAGCACCATCGGCGAATCCAAAATAAACCAAATCATCCATCAACACCTGCCAAAGCAGACCAAAAGTGCTGATATCAGAAAAACGCTCGATAAGATATGTACAAATATACATAAAATACAAAGAAGCCATTGCCTGGTAAAACTAAGCAAAATACTTCCTGAGGTAGAGCCCGTCAGGGGGCTCCGCCAACTGACACCTAGGGATGTTTATAGGTACGACGATCGAACCAATCAATACACTCTCTTCGGCAAATAAATGTGTCGGAGCCAAAGGGACCGTACAAACATCACTAGTCGAACTGGAGGACCGAGATTCTACTTCATGCACAGGGGAATGAAAGTATAACCGACGATGTAAATCTTCCAAAGGTCGATCTACGGCCGTCATTGCTTCGAATATCGCTTCATCCGATGGAAAAACAATATCCGAGCAATCCGATGCAGAGGTGGAATCAGGGGTCCGAAAATGAGCCACATCACCATCTATTTCTTTCCCAGAGGAGATAGTAGAATGGTTATCTACAGCGTTATCGATAGATTCACATCTAGGTTCTGCTGCAGACATAAGAGATTCTATTTCACCCACCTTGTCGTCACCTGATGTGGTCACAGATGAAGCTAAGGTTCCAGGATTCGAAGAATAAAGAGTTTGGACAAACTCTCTCCGTAAAGGATCCCTGGAGGATGAAATTGTATCTATACCAACTGTAGAGGGGGAAGGTTAAACGTACCCATCAATGAAGAATACATCCCGACTCCTAGACTCTCAATAGGCGGACGGGGGTTACCCACTAAAGGAATGGTAGAGTCAGAGTTTGCTTGAGGATCAGCTGGACAATAGTCCAATTGGTCAACCTTAACGATTTTCCCCTCATAAGGAAAGCAAATGACACGAAATAGAGTCGAAACAACGGCTTCCATCTCGTATACCCAGTTCCTTCCTAATAGGAGATTATAATCTAGGTTAGCGTCTATGACTTCTACTTCAATATTAACGACCTTTCCTCCAACACATATAGGAAAAGCCGGGATAATCCCGTACGGTCTATGAGAGTGACCATCAAATGCTGTCAATAGGGTGGGTGAAGGAACAACCGTCGGTGATCCAATGGCCTTCCAACATGACATAGACATGACACACGTGGAAGCTCCCTCATCTACAACCGTCCGGAAAATATTCGTTTTCTGGTAGGTAGACTTTATCTGGAAAGCCATGTGATGAGGAAGTCTCTTTTTGACATTACTCATATCAAAAGAGAGAGCTAAGGAATTACTTGGATCTACTGCCCCCATTGCCAATAGCAAGGCACTTCGTTGAGTAGGACATGTCTGGAGAACCTCTAACGCGGACATAGCACATGGACTCTGAGCCAGATCCTCGACAATGGAGTAATTCTGGGCTGCCCTAATATTAGGGTTGATAGTCGCGCGTTTAGCTGAACCTTTCGGCACCCGAGGTATAGTCTCAACAGAAGGTCGCTCAATATGAAGTGGGTTGTTAGTTTCGGGAACTGATTTAGAATTTTCACCTTCACCATAATCGCGTGACCGTGTGGCCACATTAGCGTGAGCACCCATCATGAAAACATTTGATGACTTATCCCCTTCCTGGTTGCCCCCAGAGGAGGTCCCAGGATTCGAATTCGCGCCAGCAAGAAGTTGCTGCCCTTGGGGAAACGGGTTAGTTAACACAGCTTGCGAACTAGAAGTCCCTTGCTGTCCTAACAAGCGCTGAGCGTCTTCAATTCTAGGGCAGAGATGAGTTAGATGGTCTCCTTTGCATAACTTGCAAGGAAACTTAACTTTCTTTCTCGACTCATTTCCACCACCACCAGCGTTGTTGCCGAATTTATTTGCATCGGGCTTCCCATCCGAGTTCTTCTTTTTACCACGTCCTTTCTTTTTCCCATCGGAATTTTGATTTCCTTTGGGGTTATCGGATTGGACGGCGTTAATGGAAGAATTTTGGGAAGCAGGAGGATTAGACATTGTGACTTGGTTGTTAGGACCAGTTTGTAATGACAACTGCTGCAATTGATTCAGCAAGTTCACTGTAGTTGAGTCTACAGACCCCACGATACCATCCGCATGCGGACCTGGCTTTGGCTTAGCTAAATCAACCTTAGATCCAGGAGCATCTGGCAAGTACTTTTGGAGGATCCCAGACTGAGAGTAGATCAGTTCTAACTGCTGGGCCCTGAAAATAGCTTGCTCCTCAGAATAGACCCCAGACATGGAGACATCCTTGGAGATCTCAGGTTGCAAAGACTTCAAAAACCACTCTAGACGGTACTCCGGAGGGATTTCGGCTTTAATGAGCCTTTTTCTCCGTCTCCATTCCTGTATGTGATCAGAAATGTGGGTTGCCTTATCCTGGCGAAAGGTAGCCAGAAGTTCAGTTCCGGCATCATAGCGGACAGGCAACTGAAAGTGATTCAAGAAGATATTAGCTAAGTCTGCGAACGATGTAAAGCTGCCCCCTGGCAACTCTATGTACCATTTAGCCGCATTACCAGTCAAGGTGCGCTGAAAAAGTCTCAACCTAACCGAATCTTCGATGAGGGAGTTAGATGAGCACCACAAATGGAATGTGGTTACATGATCGCCCGGATCTTCACCACTCTTCCCTTCGAATTTTGGGATGTCCGAAGGGAGTTTGGTTGGGACCGGAGGCCAGGCTGGATTGTATCTGATAGGGTCATTCGTTAGCTTAGTGAGATCTGGCAAGTTTAACGTTGCCAGAAATGGAAGCCTAGGAGGACCTAGGGGATTCCACCCAGACTGGGCAGAACTCCCCAAGTTCTGAAAAGATTGTCCTGGGATTTGAGAGGCACCAGGCTGCCCCAAGTGACCAGTAGAACCAGCTGAACCAAAGGGCAAGCCTTGTGGTCCAGCAAAATTCGGAGTTTGACCAACTCCTGCCGTATAAGCTCCATAGCTTGCAAAGTTTCCTCCTATAGAATTGTAAGGAGTCGATAACCCCTGATATGGGTTCCAAGCCGAAGCGAGGGGAGGAATACTTTGAAACATGCTAACCGTGGAATACGGCCTACTTCCTTGTTGACCGATGAATGGATTCGCAGTTCCTGCGTTACTAGCCCCAGGGTTATTCCAACCTTGGAAAGGATTGCTGCTTTGTCCTATTGAAGAAAAAGGCATAGATCCTACCGTTGGGTTGGAATGTGGAATATGACCACTTCCAAAAGGAAAACCCTGAAATGAAGCCGATCCGCCCATCATGGACGTAGCGGCATTGAATGGAACTGACGGAATACCCTGTGATTGGGTGCCAAAAAGGAAGGAACCAGTACTAAAAGCATTGGTTTGGGCATTTCCACTCGTGGACGGAATGGAGGTAGACCCAACCAAAGATGTGCTAGCAAACGATCCGAACAAGGAAGCGGAGGGGATGGAAATGGTTCCTCCCCCTTGCACCGATGTTGGGGTTTGCATAGTCGCAGCACTTGTGGAAGCCATGCTTCCAGTAGTGATCATAAATGGTAAGCGCGTAGCGTAACCTGGACTCGCTGGTCTATATAATGGAGGCCCAACGTATTGCAATACGTCTGGGTAACTAGATGGTAGTGGAGAATTTGGAATCACTAATGATTCTGAAAGTTCTTCTACCTCTACGTTATCCTCCGCTTGAAAGCGAACTTGAGAAAAGACTGGAGCGTCCCTCTCTTGTTCAAAAGTACCAGGCCTTGCTTGGCCGCTAATATCCCCGAGAGGAGGATCAATCCCCGATGCGTCAGCCGGCGTGGGACGGACCCCACCGGTAGTATTCCCTCTGCGCCTTCTAGGAGAAGGCTCTAAACTAGGTGGCGAGAGACCACGAAGTCTTCGAGACCGTCTAGGAGACCGGTCAGCCACTTTGAATTTTTTGTTATGATCTTATCTAAAGACTCAAAAAATTTAAAGCTAGGCCAACTAGGAGCACAGAGCACACACTAAAAAGTTCCTAAAGATACAGCCAGTCAAACAACTTTCAAGTATTTCCGCTCCGGGTGATTGAGACCGGACACCAAAATACGAGAAAGTGAATCAAAGGGCCTTCCGAGGATAGTCTGGGATGATGAGGGCCCAGTCCTATCAGCGAAGGTATCAGAGGAAGTTACGCTGACCTCCTAACAACAGTCTGCGCCGGTGCAAGCCCCCAAGCTTCGCAAGGGTGCCCTCCGGAAGTACTGTCGAGAGTGATACAACGTCGACCTCAGGTGCCACGGGATTCCCCTCCGCAGCCACCTATGCAGATCCCTAGGAGAGGCAACTATGGGTACCAACTCGTCGCAGAAGCCAGGCGGAACAGTCGTGAGGTAAGTTCGGACAAGTAGGAGAGGGGGTATCTCTCTTCCCTGTCTTCACAGACCCTCGTGCTTAACTCCCAGATCCGGAGTCTTCCTGGTCTCCCTAACGCTATTGGATTTACTCTCTTTAATCAGACTCTTATGTTTGACGTTTTGTGTGGCCTTGGAGAGTTAACTCTCCACTCGCCTAATCCAAGGCCCTAAAATCCTAAACTTGTTGGTGTAATAACTAAAACAAAAAGTTCTAGTGGATTTTAATTAAGCGCTTGATTTTATTAGGCTGTTCTTTAAGTCAAAGGTAATGGAGGTGAAACTTGTGGTGTTTTATGGACGCAAAAGAAATTAATAAAACCTAGCTACATGCACATGCACTGATGAATAGCAATTTCTATGAGGTTCAGAAGGCACTTGTAATATAAACAAAAAATTTTTCCTTTTTCTTTTCAGACTCCACACTCACAAAAACTAACAAAACTAAATATGCCTAAAAAGAGATGCAAATCTTTCCCTAATGCAAGAACTAAATGTGGATGCACAATTCAAAGACTACTCTAAAAACAAAGAAGGAAAGTTGCTGCTTTACCAAATTTTGTCTTGCCACTGAAATGCTTAGATAGAAGATGATTTGTTACTAATCATTTCGTCCAAACAATAAAAACAAGTTTTAAGATAAAAAACAAAGCACTTTCACTTCGCAAAAAAGGAAATCAGATGAGAAGCAAGTTTAAGAAAGCGAAACTCAAAAACTTTCAAAAGATTTTCTTTCAATCAAACCAAAAAGTCTTTTTCAAAGGAAAAAACTCTCAAAAAATACTGACACCATTGATTGATAAACAAACAACCAAACACTTTTGTGAATTGACACCAATGAAATGATGAGAACTCAACAAAAATAAAATGTGTTCGAAGTCGCTTTTGACAATCAAAAGCAGCAATGAAAGTCCAAGAAATCAAAAGACAAGTTTCAAGGAAATGGTAACAAACAACTTTCCCGAAACGAAGGAGCAAATGGTCATAAAAATGATTTCGTTAAGCAAACACAAATGTCATGAAAACAAAATGGACACAAAGATTTTAAGACAATCTTCCCACTCTGCCGAAACAGAGCAATCAAGATTCTTAAACAGAAACCTTGTGTGTCAAAAATCAATGACGCTTGCAATCAACGAAAAACAAGACTAGCACTCCTAGAGAGAGTTCGAAACAAGATGCCCCCTGTTAAACAGAGAACTGTCACTGGGAATTGACTGCTTTAAACTGACCCAAACCACCAGATAGACATTCAGCCAAAAGAAAAATTATAAATCTTGAAAATTATGTGATATACGCACCTGCAATTATTTGCAGAATGCGTGTACACGCGACTGTAACTAAGGAAACCTGCGTATACGCGGGTTTACTTAGTGCAACTTGCGTATATACGCTTCTGTAATCCAGAAAAAGTGCGTATATGAAGTGTTTCAAGAAAAATAAAAAACACAAACTGAAAAACTGGAACAGCTTGGAGTTCAAGAAAATATCAAACAGTCAGAACCAACAAACAGAGGCACTGAGCCTAGATTGGCTTGAGGACTACCCAAACTAGGAACAACAAGAATGTTGTCCCCAGCGGAGTCGCCAATTCTGGTTGAAGGGAAAGTATCCCTAGAGTCCTTTGGGCTGAGACTCTACCAGACTGAAAATTGCTTATACAAAGAAACACACACACACAGCCATCTTTTTTACTTTTAAGCAAATTCTAATGTTTTAGGGTACATACCTAAGGTCCTACGTCTGAGAAGACCGTTAGGGTGCAAACCCTTCTTGGAGTTCCCTTCTTCTTTCTCTGACCTGCAAGACAAACAAATCAAAGAACTCAACAGTACATGTATAGAAGTTTATGTATAAATCATCTTTATGCTATAAAGTTAGTTATAAATAATCTTTAAGTAACTACTTTCATAAGAATTCAACACAAGAATCTCATAAGCATAAAGAAAGATTATTCGGGAACAAAGACGTGTTTCTTTATATATAAAGGCAAATAAAGTACATATATCGGAAAGATATCACCTGAACACCTTCAGCAGGCTCCAAGCAAGCTTCCTCCCGGATTCGTTCCAGCCTCCAGCCTCCAGCAAGAGCTCCTTCCAAGTCCTACTCAATGATGATGTCAAGGATGAATGATCACCAATACACATGGAAACAAGGGTTTCCTATGCAAAATGGGGGAAGTGCAGGATGCACCAAGGACTTCAGACCTGGTCTAAGGGAAAAATCTCAGCATAATAATCTTTCTCTCCTTTCTCTCTCCCTTTGGCCTTCCCTTTGATGTCTTTTTATACCCTCTCCAAAGTAGTTTTTTAGTTAGGAGTTGGTTGGGAACAGTTGGGCCACGGGCACTAACAGGTGATCCAGCAGGTAAACCCGCGATCACCGCCCGAAAAAGAGGAAATTATTTTTTTTTAAGTGTTTTAATAGATACACGCGGGTTGGGTATGACAGACCCGCGTGTACACGCGTTTAACACAGGGCAAAGTCGCGTACAGGGAATAAAACACTGTTTTTTAAATTTTTGGACCAGGTCTGGAAGGAGGGGTTGCCCTAGGCCATAAGTGCAGCATCACAAACCATAAGAGTGAGATTTGGAGCTATAACAATCGGCGAGGCTGGACTACTACAATAGCGTTGGACTACAGGTAGGATCTAAACACTTGATTTCTTGTATGGTAAATGCATGTTTAGAGAAGGATTACTCTTGTTTGTCTTGTTTGTCACTAGAGAGTCTTAGACTCCTAGGGAGGTTGGTTGTGTCCGCACTATCGACTCTTTCCGCCTGACAAAATGGCGACTCCACTGGGGAATCCATTGATGTGAAAGTTTTTTCCTTTGTATGCAACTTTGATCTGAGAAAAGTCATTTATTTTCTGGTTTTTGGCTGTGTGACTTTGTATTTGGGTGGGCTAGCTTAGGGTTAAATTAGATTTAGTTTTTCTTGGTTTTTCCAGTAGTACGCACCCTCTGAGTATTGCACAGTGCGTACCTGTACGCACTGTTGCTGTGTGCACAGAGCGGGCCCGCACCTGTCTTAACAGGTTGCCTGCGTACCCTGCTAAAAATTAAGAAATTTCCATTTTTTACATTTTTCCTCTTAGGTTTTGCTTTTTCTTAGTTTTTACTGCCCAGATCCATTAGTCTCCTGTCAAAGATCTTCACCTGAACTTGTTTCGATAACATTGAGTGTTTTAGTGGATTTCATAGAAGTTTAAGCCCTAGGGTTTGATTTTTGAGTAGGTCCTGTAGTGACTTTGGCGGTAGAAGTTGTCAAGCCTTAGATCTCTTTGGTTTTGTCAGCCTTCTTAGGAGTCGGACCTGTTATAAAAGTCTACCTGTGAGAGCAACTTACCTTTGAGTTGTCTCTTTGGCGAATTTCGAAGTGCTTGTTGATTGAGTATTGAATTCCATTTTACAAAAAGAACAAAAAGATTTGAGTTTTGTTTTGACTGGTTTTTTGATTCTGCATTAGCTGGTCCTTGGCTTGATTGTGGTCAAGTAAAACAACCTAGAATCATCCTTGTAGGCTTTTTCCTCGTTAGGTTTGCTTTAGAGTAAATTTCCTTTTGATTTGCTTGTGAGTCAATTTTTTCATAGATTTTGAGATTGATTTTTGTTAAAATAGATTTATATGCTTTATTAAATAAAAAAAAAATACAAAAACATCTCCTTTGAAAAGTTTTTCTTCAAGTAGCTTTTGGAGTATTTTGAAAGAGAAAGAATTCTTCGTGCATGTAATGAGTGGTCATGTTTGTATGCTTGGAAAGATAAAGAGTTTTATTTCTTTGATTTTCGTTGCCAAGAGGGTTGTTTTTATATAAATCTGCATTCTCTAAACTTTCTTAGCTAAGAATTTCATTGAAAAAGAAAAGTAGTGTAAATCATCCTAAGTGCATCTTTGTAGCGGTTTGAGTCAAGTCTACACACCATTGGTTTCATTTCCGCTACCTTTTGTCTTTAAAGAAAACCATAAAAAATTAACGCTTAAAGTAAAATTAACATAGTAACTTTTCTTTTACTAGGGCTCTGAAGCACCAATATAGATCAGGCTAGTGTCTTGGAGTAGGAGAGTAATTAACTCTCCAAGACAGCAAAACCAAACAAGTAGCTTATCTTGTGGTAGGATAAATCCAACTGTTGCATTTATACTCTGGGAAAGCTCCTCTTAAAGGAGAAGCACGAGCTCGTGTCCGAACCAGTGAGGGGATCAATCCTCCCTCGTTGGGAACGATGCCAGACACGCACGTATTACAAACGGCAAACCTCGGATTAACCATTGTCGAGGAGCCAGGGGTCACTTATCGGTAAACCTTGGATTGTTGTCAAGGAGCCGGTAAGGGGATTGAGCTTGATACTCTGCCCTTGCGTGCTGTCGGAGTTTAGACTGTTCCCCCAGGTGTATTTGTCGCTGTTGGTAACCTTAGTGGCCATAATCTTAGGATTCTACCCAAGGTGACGGTGGAGGGAAGATCCCACTGTACCTGGAGCAGACGTCGGCTAGACTCACTTGGATTTTTCGGGGGGTTCACTTCACTCGAGACGGTTAAAGTGGAGGAACTTGTGCCGGTCTATTCATTAAGCAGGTTGTCGGGGTAACTGTTCCACCCTCCACTTCTGTACTGAATTCGGCGATCTTGGGTTTCATCTCCAACTAGTGTTTTCGGCCCGGAAGGCTACTGTTTGTGCATGGTTTGACGCCCTAGATTCTTTAGGCGTGTGATTCAAGTTTGTTTGGTTCTTTAGCGACTTTAGGTGGTTTGATTTGAGATTTTACTTTGTTTTCGTGTGTAGTAGTTAAAAGTTTTTAGTTGTGGCGGAATTACCGAGACAGTCCCGTAGACTTCGGGGAAGTCACCTGAGATTGTTACCGGAACTGATTTGTTGAGAAAACTCCGTAGATCGCGGGGTGGACCTCCTGAAGACGTCCCGGGTCAGTATGAAGGATTGAAGGTCCTTGTAACTCCTCCTAGTGGTAGTAGAGTAGGATCACCTGAAGAAGGAGAGTCTTCCTTGGTATTCCATCCAGATTACCAAAGTCTAGAGACAGGTTATAATCCCGAAGCTGTTACAGTTTCTGAGCTTGCTGGTAGTTTTTCATCTACTAGTGATTTAGGTGAGGAACCTAAAATATCTGAGCCTGTTACTCCAACTTCTAGTGTTCCAAATTCACCAAGAGTAGAACGAGTTATCACCGAAAATCTTCCTACTGGTTTGATTGCTATTGAAGAACTTGCTCCAGAGGAAGAAATAGGCGTCTCTAACCTTGAAGATCAACTTACTATTGATCTAAGGGAGCGTGAATCTATCTTTTACAGTCCTCCTAGAAGTACTACTTGGTACCTTTCGTTAACTAACTATTTAGACAACTCAGGGTTAAGTTTTTCTCCACCTCGTACTCCTTTTCCACCTGGAGGTATTTATACTCCTGTAAATATGTCTGGTCAGTCGTCCGTGTTCACTCAATCTTCTGAATCTTTCTTACACGGCGGTCCTTCTGTTCCCACTGGGTATCAGTCACTTTCTGGTACCTTTGCGGGGGCATCTCCTCAACCCATTGATCATGGGTTATTAGCTGGAAACAATGGTAATAGACCGTTGGGTGTAGGGGACATTTACATGATGTCAGGATCAGTTCCCGTTTCTCAACCTCAAGGTGGCCAATTACCGCCTGGGGGGCAGCCTCAATTAACGCTGGGGGCAACCTCAAGGTACACAAATTGTGTCTGGGGGGCAACCTCAAGGCCAGTATGTACCTATGGTACAATACATGCCTCAAGGTCAACCCCAGCCTCAATATGTACCCCAGGGTCAACCTCAGTATCAATATCAACCTCAAAGGTATCAACCTCAAGGGTATCAACCTCAAGGGTATCAACCTCAAGGTCAAGGTCAACCCCAGTATCAGTATTTACCCCAAGGTTATCAACCTCAAGGTCAATACTCGAGTCAAGGTTATCAACCACCTCAAGGTCAGTCATATGTTCAAGGTATGGGAACTGTACCTTTCAGTTATCAACCCTACCCTCAACCTGGTTACGGATCTCAGTATCCTCAACCTGTTACGGGTCAATACCCCGGAATGATAGTGTGGGACCCATCACAAGGTAAACAGGTGTTGCAGCCAAGTATACAGTTGTTACCTCAAACCGGACAACCCGTAGTTTCTGGTTCACCCCAGCAACCGCAACCTGTCCAGTCAAATGTTCAAACTTCTGTAACTTCGGTAGTTACTCAGCCACCAATTGCACCTAGTACTCCATCTCAAACGGCTGCTGCAACTACCGCAACATCTGCCGCACTTACTTCTGGAGTATCGACAGCTCCTGTTTCTACTGTCTCTGTAACTACTCCTCAGGCATCTTTACCCTTATCTGGATCTACGATTCAAACTACGGTTCAGATGCCTGTAGGTCAGCCTGGTATAAGTATGGTTGTCACTACTCAACCACAATTTGTTCATCAACTGTACCAGGGACAGTACCAATATGGGCAAGCTGTCCAGCAGCTGGTTTACCAGTATCAACCGTATCCTGGGTACACTTATCAACAACCTCAGCAACCCCAGTACGGTCCGGTTAATCCTGGTTTTCCAGGAGGATACAATATCCCGAATGCAATGCCTATTCCAAGTTATCCTGGATATCCTCCTCCTGGGGCTGGTGTCATGACTTAGAGTTTTAGGGATCCAAACCGGCAATTGCCATTTATCGCAACTTTGGATTTACCAGACTTGTCGCGCCTAACGAATGATCCAATTCAATATCTTCCGTTCTGGCCGCCAATGCCAAATAAGTTGCCCAGTGATATACCCAAGTTCGAAGGTAAGTCTGGAGAGGACCCGTCGAATCATGTGATGACTTACCACCTCTGGTGTGCTTCAAATTCTATCTCGGATGATTCGATCCGCTTACGTCTTTTCCAGCGTACACTCATCATCCGGATGATTCAGATGATTCGGATGAGTGGAGACGTCGAAGAAGGTTAGTGAAAGTTTTTATTCCGGATCAAATCTTAGCTGAATGGTTTGTCAAATCATTATTACCGAAGATTACTGAAGATGTAGCTAAGGCCGGAGTAGTTACTGAGGAGCAAGTCATTGCTCAGGCGCAGTACCTTGACTTAGTTTATACTCAGTCGGGTACGTTACACGAGAAGATCCCAGTTCTTCCAAAATCGAATCAAATCGCTGCTGCTCCTTCGGGATCTCATGCCGCTGATGGTATGATTGGTACGGTGAACACAAAGAGCAAGAAGAAGTCTTCCAAGAATTATACTACTCCTATAATCACCTTGCCTGATTCCCCGACAGGAGAGTCTTCTCCTGAACTTTCCACCGATGTTCACGCTGTAGAGTCATCTACGGCCAAATCAAAAAACGGTGGAAAGAAGAAAGGAAAGAAGAAGGCTAAAGCAGACAAGGCTCCGAAGGAGAAAACAGAAAAGTCGGAAACCAATGACGAAAAGCGCAAACCTCGATACCCTTGTCTTATTTGTGAAGAGGATCATTTTACAAGAGATTGCCCTCATCGGGCCGAGGTTGTGAAAATAGTCAAAGGTTCTCCCACTCCTGCTGTGTTGAAAGATCCATTTCCAAAGCAGGAGAGTAAGATGATAGGTTCTTCCTCGACTGCCAGTGAAGAACCCATTTTGATGATGTCTCATGTGAGGATTGCGACTCGGTCGCAAGATTATGGTAGTAAGAATCCTGTTGATGGTAAGGAAGTAGAATCTTCTCATTCTAATCCATCAACCTCAGCTCCTGGTTCCGATCCACTACAGATCGAAAAACCTAACCCGGACTTAGTAATCAAACCGCCCGCCAAGGGTGTACTTCGAAGGTCTGCTTTCAATCCACATGTGAGAGCGGCCCAGAATTACAACATTGTTGAGGACTTAGCTGTTTCACCCTCAGCAATGTCGGCTTTAGAAGTGCTGCAATCATGCCCAGCACAACGAAAATTACTTTTGTCGGCTATCGGAGCTGTTGATGTTCAGGACCCGAATCTGATAATCTTCGATCTAGAAAATAGTACACCGCGCTACCCCATCAAATGGCTTTCCAGATTCCAGTGATAGTCAAAAACAGGCCTATTCATCGGACTGTAATTGATGAGGGAGCTTCCACGTGTATTATGTCGATTCAGTGTTGGAGATCGCTTGGTTCTCCTTCGCTGAACCAATCCCCGACCATCCTTAAGGCCTTTGATGGCCGTGGGTTCCGTCCGTTTGGTATTCTACAGGAATTGCCTATAGGGGTAGAAGGTAAAACCGTTAGTCTGGATGTGGAGGTGGTTGATGCCCCTCTAGACTACAACCTTCTTTTGGGTCGAAGTTGGTCATATGCTATGACAGCGGTCGTTTCATCGGTCTTCAGAGTAATAAAGTTTCCACATAACGGCAAGATCGTGACAATTGATCAGCTGACATACTTTTCATCCGACCCAGCCTCTTCAGAGAGTATCCAGCATGTCGGTAAGACGACAATCCCTTATAGGGACGTTGGCGTAGGTTTAGTTAAAGATTCCGGTTTACTGGGAACTTTTCCTTTCCCTCCAATCAACGCAGACCCTTCATTTGCATCAATTCATATGATTACATCAGACACCATTATTTACGACGATCCTTGGATTGTCCCATCTGAATCTGAGATAGACTCATTCGGTGATGCTATGCCTTTGAGTCCATATGAAATTGCTTATGAAGCCGTCGTGTCTTTTACCGACTCGCGTTCAACCCAAATCGACCAAATGAATGTGGTCAGTGAGGAATCACTTTTCACATCAACCTCAGAACGGATAGCGTTTCCTGAAGTCGTGTCATCTGACGAGCGACTTCGCGAAATCCTAAGTGTAGACGATCTACCATGGGAAGATCTCCATCATAGATCTTCGTTTTTACCTGAGGGTGATGCTTTTGAAAATGATTTTTCATCTATTTTTACCGCTGAATATGTCAAAGACGCTCAGAATCCAACGAAACATCCTGATTCAGAGTTGAATTTAGGGAATATTTCTCGCACTATTCCCATTGACATTTCAGTGAAGCCCGGATTTGAGGAAAACATTCATATAGGTGCCTCATGTACAGAAGATGAAATTCAAACTTACAAGGCCCTATTCCAAGAATTCCGCGATGTGTTTGCCTGGTCTTACGAGGAAATGCCAGGAATCGATCCTGCCATTGTTGTTCATGAAATAAAGACCTACCCGGACGCTAAACCCGTCCGGCAACGGTTGCGTCAGATTCACCCTCGAAAAGCAGCTGCGATTAAAGCAGAAGTCGAAAAGCTGTTGAAAGCAGGTTTCATTTATCCAATCCCGTTAACGGATTGGGTATCGAATATTGTTCCAGTTAACAAGAAACAAGGAACAATAAGAATCTGTATCGACTATAGGGATATAAATCGAGCTTGTCCAAAAGACAACTATCCTACGCCCTATATCGATCAAATAATTGATGATTGTGCCGGAAGTGAAATGTTTTCCTTTATGGATGGTTTTTCGGGCTATAATCAAATCAATATTCTACCTGCCGATCAACCAAAAACGGCATTCATTTGTCCATGGGGGACATTTGCTTACTGCAAATTACCTTTTGGGCTTAAGAATGCCGGAGCCACTTTTCAACGAGCGATGTCTTATGCATTTCATGACATCAAGCACATTGTGCAACCATACCTCGATGATTTGCCTGCTCATTCTTTACATCGAGCTGATCACCTTGTCCACTTACGAGCAATCTTTATGAGGTGTAGGCATTATCGTATTCGGTTGAATCCGCACAAGTGTGTATTCTGTATAGAAGCGGGTCGATTGCTGGGATTTGTTGTTTCAAAAGCCGGCATTCGCGTCGATCCCTCGAAGGTCGAAGCTATCATCAAATTGCCTCCTCCTTCGAGTTTGCGCCAACTCCAAAGTTTGCAAGGGAAAGCAAACTTTTTACGCCGATTCATTCCAAACTACGCTGAGGTCACTAAGGGTTTTACACGGTTGTTGAAACAAAACGCTCAATTCTTTTGGGACGAGATTGCCCAACAATCTTTTGATGCACTTAAGCACGCGTTGACCCATGCACCGTTGTTGCATCCTCCCAACTACAACCAGGACTACTTCTTATACCTCGCAGCTTCGCATTCCACTATTGGAATGGTGTTAGTCCAAGAAGATGAATTCGGAACGGAACATGTGATATATTATCTTAGTAGGACGTTAAACCCCACTGAGCTAAAATATTCGCATGTGGAGAAATTGGCCCTGGCAGCCGTTCAAGCTGTCCAGCGTTTTCGTCACTACATTCTTCTCCGTAAAACTACAGTTATTTCGGATTGCAACCCTATGATTTATATTTTGACTAAACAACTGCTAGGGGGCAAGTACTCTAAATGGATCGTTATCCTGCAAGAGTTCGACTTGGAGTTCGAGAAGTCCAAGTCTAAGAAATCCTTAGTTTTTGCGGAATTGATGTGTGATTTCCCGCGTGCTGACACAGAAACTGTGGCAGAGGAGTCCATTGCGGACGAATCTTTGTTTCTTATCAGTACTTTAGATCCGTGGTATGGGGATATAATCATCTATCTCCAAACCCAAACCTTTCGGCCTGAAGCTTCAAAGTCGGAGCGTCGAAAAATTCGGTTTCAATCCCAGCAATACAGAATTATTGGAGATACACTTTATCGCCGGGGGCAGACTTGGTTTTTCGACGTTGTTTAACTCACGAAGAGGCTGAGAGGGTTTTGAATGATTGTCACTCTGGAGCGTGTGGCGGTCATATGTCTGGGTATGCCACAGCTCAGAAGGTGTTGCGTGCTGGCTATTTCTGGCCGTCCATGTTTAAAGATTGTATCATTGTGGTCCGAAAATGCCACAACTGTCAAGTGTTTGATCGCAAGATGCGCGCACCACCTGCTCCTCTCCATCCTATAATTGCCGTTGGTCCTTTCGCCAAATGGGGTATCGATTTTATTACTTGTAACCCTCACTCGGCTGGGGGGCATGCGTATATCATCCTCGCGGTTGATTATTTTACTAAATGGGCCGAGGCGATGCCTACATTCGACGCAAGCGGCAAAACAGCTGCAGTTTTCGTATTCAATCACATTATAACTAGGTTTGGTGTCCCGCAAGCGATCATCACTGACCATGGGAGCCATTTTCGAAACATCATGATGACTGAGCTTACAAGCCAGCTTGGTTTGTGCCACGATAGCTCTACTCCTTATTATCCGCAAGCCAACGGTTTGGTTGAGTCTATCAACAAAGTTCTAGTTATCATGATCCGACGAATCATTGGTATTCATCAGTCGAATTGGCACAACATGTTATTTTCAGCGCTATGGGCATACCGAACTTCAGTGAAAACTTCAACAGGGTTCACTCCTTTCCAGCTAGTTTATGGCTTGGAAGCTGTGTTACCCATTGAATGCGAAATCCCATCACTTCAAATGGCTGTCGAATTACTCCCAGCTACTTCTGAAGAGGAGAAACGTTTATTATACTTAGCTCAATTGGATGAGACTCGACGTGACGCTGCATTGGCAATCGAGACTCACGCGAAGCGAATGAAAGCTCAGTATGATAGAAATGTGACCCCTCGAAGTTTTTCGGAGGGAGACCTAGTGCTATTATATGATCAAGCTAACGATAAGCTAGGTGCTGGAAAATTCGTTCCTATGTGGCATGGACCCTACATTGTAAAGCGAAAACTAGCAAAAGGGGCCTATGAGCTGGTAGATTTTGATGGGGACTCTTTGGGTAAACCCAGAAATGGACTTTACCTTAAGAGGTATTATGCTTAAATGATGGGTATGGAGAATTTTTAGTTAGGTTAGGTTTTCTTTCTAGCTAGTATGTTTGTTAGTTTAGATAGTGTGCTTAGCTTAGAAAGTGTGTTTTTTCGTCGTTATTCTGGCTTATCTTGGTTTTACTCTTGATATTGCAGATGTCGACGCCTCTCCAAACGTACATTGGATTTGCCGATGGTGCTTGTCGTAGTACACGGAATATCTCTTCCGCAGCTTGGGTTATCTATTCGCCCTCTGACGAGTTAGTTTCTATGCATGGGGTGAGCCTCGGTCAAACAACGAACAACATTGCAGAATACAGTGCAGTGGTTGAATTATTGTCTGAATCTATTTCATTTGGAATTCGACGTTTGATAGTGAGGTTAGATTCTGAACTCGTTGTATTACAGCTTAATAGAGTATATGCCATTAGAAATCCTGTGTTATTAAGGTTGTTTTGAGAGTGCGTCTCTTGGAACGTGAATTTGATTACATTGAATATCAGCATATTCCAAGGTCTTTAAATACATTAGCAGATGCAATTGCTTCTCGAATGTTGGACAGACATTTGCGATAATCATGCAAGTAAATTTAAAAAACATTTCATCACATATGTTAAACAAGATAAGCCGGTAATAATGATATATATATATAGATAGGAGTGTGTCAAAAATATACATCGTCTTCGATCATAGGTTGAAAAACACCTTATGATCGGCAAAAATGATAAGTACAAAAAACCAAAAATGTCATATGTGTCTACAAGAGTGACTAGCCAATCACTGATGGTGCTCTCTATATGAGACCACTGCCCGCGCTACCCTACACAGGAACCTCCTAAAAGGTCCTGGGACTGCGACCACATAGCGCTGAAGTCGAATAGGAATGTCATCTATGGTGGTCTCTGGTATATCCGCCGTCAGATGCTCTAGATCCTGTTCCAACTCGGCTAAGGTCTCTGCGGCCGCATCCTGTGGGGCTGGTGCTGGTACAGCTGGTACTCTTCTCTCAAAAGCCTGGAGATTGGCCGGACGCCGTGGACCTACATCTTCATTTTGGAAATTTGCCATTGTCAGTTTTGAGACGATATATAAAAAAAAACAAAAAAAATAGATAAATTAAAAACTTGTGAAAAATGAAGTACCTCTGTCATCCCACTGTTCTCCCTATGGAAGAACCATGTCCGGATCATTCCGAAAATCCATTCCGGCATAAGGAAAATCCTGAATAGCAAAGACCTGGCCCTCTAGCCAGTGAAAATAACCATCAGGAAATCGAACAACTGTCGCGCCCTCATCAGGATGCCAGGCCATTACCGCAACCCATCTCGTCAACTTAGGCTCCCGAGGAGCCCCAACTGGAACAGTAAGATGCTGGGGGATCAGCATTGGAACTCTCTCTAGGGCAAAGCTCACAACCAAAGGCCCATATCCAAAGGTCTTCAATCATCCGGTCTTTGCCCTAGTCAGTTGGCCCTTCATATTGGCCAACACAGCATCGCACCAGTTGAAAATGGTGCCTCGGTAGCAATCTATCGCCATCCGCATTTGGGACCCGGTGGCATTGTGCAAAGCGGCCGCGCCGCAAAGTCTGGTAACAGTAAAGGCTATCACCATAAGTTCAGGTCGGGATATGTATTTGATTTCTATCCCCTTCTCCTGGTTTTGATTGTTGCACCACTCTAGCCGGAGACTAGTAAGGGATTGGCCACCCGGCCTAGTCCCGAATAGAGAGAGTTGCTCGCCCCTGTTAGGCAAGCCAGTGAGAAAATATATGTCGGAGGACTCTATCTCGAGCTGGTTCTCTTCGATGTAGAAGCATTGATCCTGAATGTTCCACCTTTCAACCAGCCACTCAAGGAATGGCACTTGGCCCCTCATGCCAGGTGTGGCCCAGTATTTGTACAGACCGCATGCTTTTAACGCATCAATAGAAGGTTGATGATTTATTGCGGCCAAATCAACATCCTCGTGTTCTCTTTCTCTCCAATCTAGCATGGTGACTGCCCTACACACCAAAAACAATAGTTAGAATTCATTAAATAAAATTTGGTTGGTTGAAATTGGAGTTTGGGGTTTCAAAATGCGTGTTTCACGGGGTACGCACCCCGCGTTCAGAACACAGAGCGGCGGTACGCAGCTGGTCTGAAGGCGGGCTGCGTACCCCGACCTTTTTCCTATATATGAAAAGGTCGGGGTACGCAGGTCGCCCATGGGGCACCTGCGTACCCCGAGAAACATATCCTAAAACCCTAAACCCCCTAAAAAATCAAACTAGAGCTTGAAATGAAATTCTAAACGGATGAAATTGAAGAGGAGGATGTTGTGGAATACCTGAAAGAGACGGCGCTCGATTCTGACGGTCGGATTCTCCGCAATGTCCACGGGAAGTTTCTTGCCAAAAGCCCTTTTCTCAACCTCAACAGTAAAATGGTAAAAATGACATGGTAAAAAGTCTTTTTATAGGTTTTTTGGATGAATGAATGCTAAGTTTGTTTATTTTTCACCATGAAAGGATATTTTTCAATGTATTTTTGCCTATCTTAAACAGGTATGAGTAATGTGTTGTTTTTGTGCAGGACAAAAGGATTTAGAGGGAAAATTGTCATTTTTCACGAACCAAAACATCAGAGTCATCTTTTAAGCCCTTTTCTAACTCCTAAAATATGAAAAGATTGCCGAGCGTTTCTTTTACACTCGTTAAAACGGAATTAAAAGACGGTCCCCTTATAGCCCTTTTCTGACCGTAAAAACAGGAAAAGATTGCCGGGTTTTTGTCGTTTCAAACTCGATACTGGAAATAAAACGACGTGTCCTTGATCGCTTTTTACTTTTCAGGTCAGTGGCACTAATCATGAAAGTACTCCTTGGTCGCAAGATCAAGCGGTTCTCCCAGGTATTATTTTATACTTTTTCAGGCTTGGGGGACACAAATTTACGAAAAAGTTCAACCTGGAGTCTTCTTAAGTTTTTCAGACTCTCTAAAATTGAAAAACGCCGAGTTTCTCCTATACTGGGCTCGTTAAAATTTCACAGTAAAGGGCCTGTTCAATTACAAACAGGAACGAACCACTCCTTCCTAGGGTTCGAATCAAAACTAGGTTGGACTCATCCGAAGGATGAGCTTATAATCAAGCATATGTTATCCTCCTCAAGCTTGTAAAAAATAAAGAGGTACTTACCAGAAATGGTGGGGGAAAAGAGAGAAGAATGAGCCTATTTGTTATCCTTTGTCTCAGAAGAAACCTTATTACCACTCTTGAACACGACACTTTTCATTCACCTGGGTTGGGAAATCCTTTGCCTCATAGTTGATCAAACCACATTGAAAGTCTTCAGCCGGGTTCCGGGGATTAACTTTGAGTCATTCGTTACCAAGCCATCTGTTGTGTCGTTATGTGTTCAAGAGGTCTACAAACAAAACTTTCATCTGCAAAATACTTGTCATACATTTGGACCATCCCTGAGTCAATCCTTACAGCAACATTTTCTCCAACTTGGACTATGATTTCGTGTTGTGGGCTTGCTTGCAACGGGTCGCTTTCTATCGACATCAGCACATTATCTAGAGAGATGACTTAGAAATCGTTAGTACCTTGAAGTCTGCATGCATCAATGGCAGGTTTCTCGCCTTTGACGTCAGTTTACATCATTGACTTTCGATCGAAGGATTCCGTGAAATGTTCGACATCAACTCATTCATTCACATCTCATGGATTGTACTGGGTACTTTGAGAACCATTGACATTACTGGTGGTCTCTCTCACACTTGTTAACAGTTTACATCATTGACTGGTAATCAAGTGGTTTCTACCATGTTCGACATCAACTCATTTATTCGCATGGCTAGAATCGTACCAATTCGGGAAGTAAAAATGAAGACCCTGGATCTAGTTCCCACCATCCAGGCTGCGAGGAGTTTTGTATTCATTATATAGTAGACCAATTATAAACAGATGGCTGCATCCATACTGTGTCTACAAAAGTCTATGATTATGATGTACTGCAAGATCATTCCTGTATCAGAATAGTTAGTCTGTTAGTTAAAGTTTTGATCTGAGTATGGGAATGCCTACCTCAGCGATGATATAATCTTATACATGTATTTTGTGTTGAAAATTGCAGGTTCTGACCAGGCTCTCCACGAGATAATCCTTGAAATGATAAAGCGCTTCACCCTTCCTAGATAATACAAAACCCTAATCTACTACAGGCTTCGCACTTTAGGGGGCAATCTGTTACACTAAAAAATGTCACCATGGCTATTTACAGATAGTATGGCTCTATCAACAGTCATGCTATCCTCCTGGGCAAGTCTTATGCCTCTGCTCTCCATGTCAAACTCCAAAAAGAGAGAAAGTCTTTGTAAATGTGTTTATCTCTGGGTATGCAGATTCTCTCGGCCTTACCTACGTGTACGCACCTAATGTTCACAAAAACTGCGTACTTGTACGCTCTGTATGTAAAGGGGCAGGTGCGTACCCCTGTAAAGGTCAAAAGGCGCGAGTTTCATCTTTAAAAAGTTACTTGTGGTCATTTCTAGAGCATTCTAGAAGGGTGTTCGACGTGTATTGAGCGCCTCCAGATGGTTCATGTACCCCTATGAAAGAGGAACTTATCCCATCAAGAGAGGAGCTATCCCATCCAAAGAGGGGATTATCCCATTGATGGTGGACCTGATTAACTTCCTCTTGAGCACTATAAATACAGGCATTGGGCCAGAAGGAGGGGAGGTTGAAAGCTAAACATTTCTAAGGGTAGATGCTGCTGGAATTAGGACTCCCATTTAGAAGCTTGTGTGTTTATCTCTGGGTACGCAGATTCTCTCGGCCTTACCTGCGTGTACGCACCTAATGTTCACAAAAACTGTGTACTTGTACGCTCTGTATGTAAAGGGGCAGGTGCGTACCCCTGTAAAGGTCAAAAGGCGCGAGTTTCATCTTTAAAAAGTTACTTGTGGTCATTTCTAGAGCATTCTAGAAGGGTTTCGACGTGTATTGAGCGCCTCCAGATGGTTCATGTACCCCTATGAAAGAGGAACTTATCCCATCAAGAGAGGAGCTATCCCATCCAAGAGGGGATTATCCCATTGATGGTGGACCTGATTAACTTCCTCTTGAGCACTATAAATACAGGCATTGGGCCAGAAGGAGGGGAGGTTGAAAGCTAAATATTTCTAAGGGTAGATGCTGCTGGAATTAGGACTCCCATTTAGAAGCTTGTGTGTTATCTCTGGGTACGCAGATTCTCTCGGCCTTACCTGCGTGTACGCACCTAATGTTCACAAAAACTGCGTACTTGTACGCTCTGTATGTAAAGGGGCAGGTGCGTACCCCTGTAAAGGTCAAAAGGCGCGAGTTTCATCTTTAAAAAGTTACTTGTGGTCATTTCTAGAGCATTCTAGAAGGGTGTTCGACGTGTATTGAGCGCCTCCAGATGGTTCATGTACCCCTATGAAAGAGGAACTTATCCCATCAAGAGAGGAGCTATCCCATCCAAAGAGGGGATTATCCCATTGATGGTGGACCTGATTAACTTCCTCTTGAGCACTATAAATACAAGCATTGGGCCAGAAGGAGGGGAGGTTGAAAGCTAAACATTTCTAAGGGTAGATGCTGCTGGAATTAGGACTCCCATTTAGAAGCTTGTGAGGAGAGATTCCCATCCTTTCTTGTTTCATTTGGAAGTGGGTGAGCTTTGTCAAAGTAAAGGAGAACTCTTGATGGACCCTGGGAGGGACTTGCACAACACCAAGGCTCAGGTTGTAATTGTTCCTTTTGTTTCCTATTAATGCAAATGAGTCCATTCTTCTCAATAACTTGTTATTTATGAGTTGTTTCATGTACTCCTTGGTCTATATGTTAAATATGTTTTATTTTATGAGATTATCAAGTGCTATTTAATCGTTTGATTGTTAGTGAATGCAGGTTTCAAAGTGAAGGAGGAGCTCATCCGGATCGACGAGGCTGGACTACTACAATAGCATTGGACTATAGGTAGGATCTAAACACTTGATTTCTTGTATGGTAAATGCATGTTTAGAGAAGGATTGCTCTTGTTTGTCTTGTTTGTCTTGTTTGTCACTAGAGAGTCTTAGACTCCTAGGGAGGTTGGTTGTGTCCGCACTATCGACTCTTTCCGCCTGACAGAAACAGAAGCACCAAAGGCAGAAGTGTCTCTTGAAACACTGGAAAGGGAGGCAGCAGCTGTTCTTGCTTCATTCAGTGCCTTAGTTAAGCCCAAACCAAAGAGAAAAAGGAAACCATCCATGTATTTCAAGGCTTGAAAGAGCACCAGGATAAAAAGAGGGAAGCCACAGCCACCCTCAAAAGAGCCTATCACTATTGAAGATTCTCCTACTGCCAAAAGTGAGGAATATCCATCCAGAACTCCCATCACCTATAAAAGAGGAAGCCCTAGATAGTCCACTAGGATGGAAAGGATAAAACTACAAGACTCCAAAACTGTCCTACAGGAGACCTTGACAAAGCTACAGGTGACTGAGAAACTTGAGAAAAGGGCAGAAGAGCAGATAAAAAGGAAGGATGAAACATCAGGGATACCAGAACCTGACCCAAAGTCTAGTTTAGGCTCTTATTACAACCTTCTGGAAGGAGGGAAAATCATCCCACAGAAATCTGTAGTCCCTCTTTTCTTTGAGCTAGAAAAAGAAAGATTAAGGAGCCACAGATGGATGCAAATTGCAAAGTCAAAGGGGTGGAAGACATTGGCCACATGGAGAGCAAGATTAGAGAGATGGGTAGAGAGCTAGCCACTGTAAAACATGTAGAAGCAATCAAAAGATCTCACTTGGAAGTAGAGAATGAAATGTTAAGAAAATAGCTGCAAGAAAGGCAAACCCCGGTAGAAACTGAAGTGTTGAGAAAATAGCTGCAAGAAAGGGAACCCCAGGCAGAAAATGAAATATTAATATTAAGGAGACAACTACAGGAAAGAGAAGCCCAATTAGCCTGCATGGCCAGCTAGGCTATGGAGGCACTATAGTGTAGGCAGTCAGCCAAATCATATGGAGTATACCTCAAAGATCAGTGGCTACAGTTCCAGATCAAGACTCTGGCGAGAGGCACC
The DNA here is from genome assembly GCA_031772625.1 of Pinus tabuliformis. Taxonomy (NCBI): domain Eukaryota; kingdom Viridiplantae; phylum Streptophyta; class Pinopsida; order Pinales; family Pinaceae; genus Pinus; species Pinus tabuliformis. The sequence continues at coordinate 1,250,161,926 of CM062819.1, forward strand.
ATGCCTTTCTAGGACTATAGACAGTTCATGGATTTATGTGATCACAGTTCAGCAAAGGACAAGAAAAAGTTGGTAGAGTTTTATTTACATAACATGGCCCTTACTGATATAAACCTATGGGACCCCAATGCTAGGTTAGGAGACTTGCAGTTAATGGCCATAGCATCATGGATGAGCCATGTGGAGAAAAGAGCAACAAAAATCAAGAAGTTAATGGCAAAAGAGTTAAATGAACCCTTAATGATCCGAGTTGAGCCAGAAGACCCCATGGCTCTCATCAGTGCCCACCAACACCTTGTAGATAATCTTCAAAGTGTCCCTAAGTATATCAATGAGCAGGCCCAGGCTATTGCACATTTTGAGGACATGGAGAGATTATTTGGAGATGAATGCATTCATGCCTGCATGAGAAGATGGAACACATTGCCACACAACCTACATATCAGGGAGTATCACTCCCCAAATAGGATGAGAGAAGCCTTGAGGAGAGTGCCACTGTATAAGCACTCTATCCAAAGTTTGAAGGCCAATTGGATTGGTCTCAAATTCAGTCCTCAACTGCTACTAAGACTACTGGAAGGTGTAAAAGAAGAAGAAGAACAAAAATAGTGGGAAGAGGTGGTTAGAAAGGTAGGATTCCATGATAAGGATAAGTATATCACATCGGAAGCATGGGATATCAGGGAATCCATCAGGGTCATCAAGGATGAGGAGATAGACTAGTTGCTCAGAGGATGAGCAACCCATTCAGTAGGGGGGTGATGATGAGCCCCAGAAATGGGTAATTATATGGGCTCATTTTGCCACTTAACTCAACTTAGTCCACCATTCTCATTAGTTTATTGCATGTTTTTTATTATATCTATGCTAATAGAGTGAATTGGGTTAGTCATTATGCCATGAAGTCTGATGTGTGCTTTATGCAGATTTTTGGTCAATTTTGGACAAACTCAAAGGATTAATGAGCATTTGGTAGCCAATATTCGAGGAAAAAAAGGGAGAGGATTTGTAGGAGGGTGTCCCCCTCATTTATGACTCCCTACCTTGAATCCTCCATTAGAAACTCGGAGCACAAACAGCCACATCGATGCATCCAAGGGGCAGTTGAGCAAGTCAAGTAGAACTATTGTTTATCTCTAGTTTTGGGAAGCCGAGCCCCTTGATTTTAGGAGGAATGTTGGGGGACTCCATTTGTATAAATAGGGGGTCTTAGAGCCTCAGTAGTTTAGCCAGTTATTAGTAGAATTTTCGCACTTTTTTGCAGCTCTTGTTTAGCTCATTTTCGAGCTTATTTTTGTGAAAAGTTTATGTAATGTGACTTTTATTTTGATAATGGAGATGACATATTTTCTGAGCCAGCACTGATTTCTTTCATAGGGCTGAAGCTCTTGGGTTAGGGCCCAACCCAAGCTTCCCAACACCTCTTTCTTTTTACTTATATGTTTTCTCTTCAGTTCGTGAGTTAATTTTTGTTACATAGATTCATTTTACCTTGTTTAGAATAGGTTGCTTTTGATGGTTTGCATAACTGATTTTTGTTTTAGTTGCTGAAGTAGGTTAATATAGTGATAAGCAAAGATTCAAAAAGGTCAAAAATAGGCCCTAATCTCCTTTCTCCCTTCCTAGGACCATGATTTGAGGTCAAGGCACCATTGCTGCCACCAAAAACACAGTTTTGCTTCTTTCATGCAATTTCTAGTGTGATGATTTGATTTGAAAAGTTAAAGGGTTGCTTTAGATTCGTTTTGCCAAGATTATTTCTTGTTTCTATAATAAATCTCTTTGCAAGCTTCTCTATTCATAAGGTATTGTTTAGCACTTTATGCTTCTAGGTCAAAAATTAGGTTAACAAGAGATATGGGTCTGTTTCCTTGGTACAGCTAGTCCTTTTCTTGCTCAGTTTCGGTAGTTAGATGTGCAAATCTCTTACAACACACATCAGCTCAAAATACATCAATAAATCAGCCAGCATCATCTCATTTCTCATAGGTTTCACAAGTCATTCACAGTCCTTCACGAATTTGCCCTAATTTCTACACTTTTTCCATAAGCTTTCCTCTCATCATTTGAACAAATCCAACCATCATTTTCTTTCATGATCCTCCTTGTTAAGCCCCAGAAACCTCAACACATCCCTCTAGTCTTTAGATACGCTTTCCCACAATTTTTCTACTCTTAAAACCTCTAAAATAAGCTCTCGGCATCCTCCTGTAGATCCCCTACAACCTCTTGTAGAATTTCCTGTGAGTGATTTTTTGAAGTCTGATTGCAAGGTAAGTCTTTAGAAGGTTACCAAAGGCTTCATAGGACCCCTCCACACCTTCTTACATCTCTACAAAAACCAAATCCGCCCTCCATCGCCACCAACCCTCTGCCACAGTCACAAACAGACAAAATCACATGCATAACAATTTCACATAAAACACATAAAAATGCGAAAAGATGTTCTTTCCTCATTTTCTTCTAGGAATAGCTTGAATAGATGTAATTTACCTTTTCAGTAGTCAATGGAATTCATTTCATTAGTTTTCATCCATTTTTCTACAAAAGTAGGGTTAGTTGGAAAAATTAGCGTTTGCTAGGGTTTGCTTCACACTCCAGTCTTCTTTCTCTTTCTGCAAGTAGAATAGTCTTTGTAGAGTTAGCTTTCTTTCATCATAGTTAAAAGCTTCTTTTGGAAACTCATAGAAGTTGGCTTGAGCTCCTAGTGATCTTGCGCCAGCTGACCAAGTAACAGCCTGCAGTAAGAGCTAGTACTTGTGCTTACAACACCGTCGCTTCCAAGTTTGTTACGAACTACCGAGTTGATAAAAATAAAGTAGGAAGCCCCAGGAGTTGCAACATTATTGCTGCAATACTGGTGCTCACCACCTTCTGAGTTGGTATTTCCCCAAACTTATGAGTCATAGTGTTTTGTCTTGTTAGGTTGTCTCTAGCCTATTTCGTCTCACATGGGTACATGTGGAAAATGTATATTATTTATAAATATGTTTTTAAGTGAAATTCCAAGTGTCATTAGTGGAATATGAACAGTCATTATGTAATGTAATGAGTTATTTGTAAATAGGTTGAAGAGTTATGAGGGTAGTTAAAGAGTCACAAAGGGGAATGTCAAGGGTCACCCCACCCTTTGTTATAAATAGAACCTCATAACTCATAGAATGGGCTTTTGGAAGCTAAGATTTTGGCTAGGCTTAGGCTTCAAGAAGGCTTGGGAGTATTGTGATGAGCCTTGGCTTCTCCACAACTAGAGTGAGTATACTCCTTTGGAGGAGTAAGTGTTCTTGACTGTAATGTTACACTATTGGGGTTAGTGGTTGTCAATGGTGTATGTATGGATAGAACTTTCACTTATAATAATAATAACAGAGCCAACACACTTTCATGTGTATCTTGATATTTTAGTTGGACTGTTCTAGTTTCTTTAGAAATGTATGTTTTTTAACATACGCATTTTCTTATGAAATACTTTGTATGCAATTGTATGAATCTTGTTGAATGCATTTTGTTAGATTAACTTGTCACTTTGGTTTTTGGACTATTTTGCATTTCAGCTTGTGATGTCATTCCACTCGTGTGTTCCTTTCAAGTTGCGTACTATTATAGGCTTCTAAGGGGAACACTTCCTTTTCCCCTCCATGTATCTCACTTGACTCGCTGCAAGGTCACACACTTGTTTCCACCCAAATTCACCATACTTATCTTCGCGCGCTACTGTGGTCAAGGCACTACATTAACACCCACTGCTGGGACTCCTACTCCAAACAACCTAAGGTCTAGTTGGTACTTCTTACTGGGGAGATCCCCTCGAAAATTGGCAGGTCCAGCACTGTCAACATTTCTGGCACTAGAAGGAGGGCCATATGACAAGCTGAGCCCTTGACGTCTGTTTTGAATTTTTGCACATCATTCGTGACTTATATCACAATCACAACCCCGACATGTTTTTCTCACACTGCTAATATCAATTTGTCGGTGGATGTTATAGATGACTTGTCTAGATACAAATTTGATGGAGAAAATAGAACACCCTTGTTCATTCACGCAATTTCCTTTTTGGGCTACTATGACAGGAATGATGTCCCCTCCAATGATATTTCTTGTGGGTTGTTAGATTTCATGTTCGAAGGGCACATCGAGAAATGGTGTCACACATTGCTCACAGCTGATATACACTCTTTCAATCACACATTCAGAGAATTATTATGTTCTTTTGTTCTTTATGACCGTAAAGCACTTCATCACAAAATTTTAAAATTGTAAAAAGCACTTGACAAATCACTTGAGCACTTTTATGATCATTTTCCTCATTACTATTTTGAATTTCCAGAAGATGAAGTTGACTAGAAATTTTTGGAAGGAAGATTTCAATATCTTGTTTACATCTCCGAGAATTGGCACAATTTACAAACTTTTGACTCTCTCCCAACATGCCTTATTGTTGGAGCTACTACATCTCATACGGATGAGGTTGTTGTCCCAAGTGATCCTCCATCCTCTTCTCATCAAATAGCTCTAGCTCCGCAGGATGAGGTGGGAGAAGTTGTGAACCCACCTATTGAACTGTCACCATCTCCTCCTACCCCACCTGCTCTGGATTTTTGCGCAGATTTGGACTGCAAGCCTAATGGTTGTCACGTGGTCTCATTCTCTTATCCTCCATCCACTGTTTCCTTTGATCCTCTATATTTTGGTTTGTTTTTTTCATCCGTTTTGGATTCCACATGTGATGTTCACGGGGATAAAGTTGTGAATGGATTTGGTGTTGGACAGCCAACCTATGCTATCATTTTTTATGAGTATGTGTGGGAATTTGAACAAGAAGTTGCGGTGAAGGACGATCTCCTTTTGTCCACACTTCGTCTGCTTTATCCTCACATCTTCTGTGATTCTGTCATTTCTAATTCCTCTTGTGAAAATCCACCTTTGGATGTTTCCACTTTTGATCATTCGGAGAATGCACGCGATGTCATCCTATCATTTGATTGTGGAGAGGACAAATATATATTCTTGGATCCCCTCGATATCTCATCTTTCATTTGTGAAAACTCAGAGGGTGAAAAATTTATTTTTCATCACCCCCTCTCTATGATTCGGCAGATCATGAGGAATTCATTGTCCATCTTGAATTTTTTGATTGTGGTTGTTGTGATCTCTTCACTCATTCATTTGATCACGATTCTGATATATTGTTGATCCATATTCTGATGAAGTGGAAACTCCTCAAGATTTCTAGGTACTTCAGCCCCAGTTGATGATTATGTCAAGTTTTGGTAGCCTTGAGGTTAGTTCCACTTCCGATCATAAATATGTTAAATCTCCCCAAGCTCCTCATCACTCTCCTGTTCACATTGAAAACCAATCCAATTCACAATTTTCACATCCTCCACCAAAATCACATGATCCTATCGCTCATGCATTGGAGGAGTCATATGTAGCGAGCATTGTTGCGAAATGAAAATTTTCTTATTTCCTCTTGTTTGCTGGTTTGTCAAGTTTGAAGGTGTGTACATGCTTGCTTTCCACCCGCAATGTGATAGAATGCCATGATACGTACGCAAAGTTCCTTTCATGTGCTTTCAGTATTTTCTTTTCTGTGGATGCATTCAAACTTCAAATGATTTGGTTTGCATTTCTTTATCTTTCTTGTATGTTGGTATGCTTGAATATATTTATTTTCAATCATATTATCGTCCACATGGGTCAACCAATGCACTAGTGGCTACATTGGAAATATCACTTCACATGAATTGGCCCATGATTTTCTTATCTTAGGAGTGGGAGTAGGTTTTCTTTCTTGTTTTGTTTTTCTTAATTTCTTTTGCTTTGTCTTGCTTGATTTCTTCTACACCCGTAGGATTAATTTCCACATGAAACCATGCTTGTCTTCTTGAGAAAAGTAGGGTGAAATACAAGAGGAGGACTTGTATAGCTAGAAACACTTGGTTATCTATCTATTCCCTCCCTTTTTGAATATCTTACATTTATTCTATTTGATTATACCCTGATGGAAAATATGTTCCTTTCAGAGTGAGTCATGGTGAATTCACAACGCTCGCATGTAGGAATTTACAGGGTAAGTTCCTCAAATAAAACACCAAAGGACACCACTCACAAACAGATCACAGATCAATACACCAGTATTCTTGACGTGGTTAAAACCCTCAAAGAGGGAAATAGTCCACAACCTGAGCCAACACGGCCACTCCAGGTAATTTATTGATAAAAAATGAAAATTCACATAAGTTTCTCTCATGAATGGTCACCCTACAAATGACTCTCCATGCTCTTTAAATAGAGATCATGGATCAATCAGGTGTTAAGCCACGGATCAAGTGTCGGTAATATCGAGGAGAGAATGAACCATTGGATCACTTCATGTCTAGAACATATCGTGACCATCGGATTGTAAGTTACAAATGTACATAGTAAAGAAACACACTTTACCTAACTCTACACTAGACCAAGTTATACTTAACTATTTCCTATGTGCCGGAATATCCTAACATCCCCCCTTAAGAACAACTTGGGATAGGATTGAAGGATGTAAAAATACGACACAATAGGAGAAGGAAGGAGGCATTAAAGACTATCCCCCCTTAGTGACAACTTCCTGAACTCCAACCATAAATCAAAGTTTAGTAAACTTCACCTCTGTGAGAGCCTTTGTAAAGATGTTTGCAACTTGATCATCGGTTGAACAATATTGCACTTCAAGAACATGGTCATGAATGAGCTTTCGAATGAAGTGCATGTGTAGTTCAATGTGTTTGTTGCGTTGATGTTGGACAGGATCTTTGCATAGTTGAATGGCACTTTGATTATCACACCAAAGTGTAGTCGGATGTTGCTGCTGAAAGCCAAACTCAGATAGGATCTGACAAAGCCACAGGGCTTCCCTACTAGCTTCTATGGTGCTACGATACTCTGCTTCTGCTGAAGAAAGGGAAATGGCACTTTGTTTCTTGCAAGCCCATGTAATAGGTCCAAAACCAAGAGTGAAGACATAACTTGCAGTAGACTTCCAATCATCAGGGTCACCAGCCCAATCAGAATCAGTGAAACCAACCAATAGAGGAGATGCTTGTGCATTGTACCTTGAACACAACGAAGTATTCTTTTAGCTGCTTTCCAATGACTTTCATGTGGGTTTTTCATAAAACGAGCAATAAGGCCAACAACAAATGAAAGTTCAGGACAGGTATGGGTCAGATACAAAAGTTTTCCTACAAGTTGATGGTATAAGGTAGCATCAACTTCAGGGGAAGTACAAGTGACTGGAAGTTTGGCTCCAAACTGAAAGGGAGAAGGGGTTGGCTTATAGTATTCCATGTGAAAGTGGTGTAGAAGATCACAGACATACTTGGACTAGGAAAGGTAAATACCTTCCTTGGATTGCAAGACTTGAAGACCAAGAAAATAATGCAAGTGTCCTAAGTCTATCATTTCAAACTTCTTTTTAAGGTTGGACTTGACATGGTCTATAAGGTTGGGATCACTACCAGTAAGGATAAGATCATCAACATAAAGAACAAGAATGATAAGAGACTTACCCACTTTCTTGGTGTAGACAATATTGTCAGAATCACACCTAAAAAAGACAGTATCTAAAAGAAAGCTATCCATTTTGGCATACCAAGCCCTATGGGCTTGCTCGAGACCATAAAGGGATTTATTAAGCTGACATACAAGGCTAGAGTTTGTTTGTATAAATCTAGGAGGTTGTTCCATACAGATTTCTTCATGCAAGTCCCCATGAAAAAAGGCAGATTTAACATCCATCTAATGGACTTCCCATTTGAAAGAGGCAGCAAGGGAAAGAACAAGGCAGATAGAATTCATTTTGGCAACAGGGGAGAAGGTTTCAGTATAGTCAATGCCTTCAACTTGTGAAAAAACCTTAGCAACAAGATGAGCTTTATGTTTATCAACTTTTCCAACTGGTCCATACTTGTTTTTGTAAACCCATTTGCATCTAACAAGTTTTTGTCCCTTTGGAAGAGGAACGAGATCCCATGTATCATTTGCCAATAATGAACGATATTATTCATTCATAGCTGCATCCCAATCTAGATGGCCTGAAGCTTCTGTAAAGGTGTCAGGATCATAATTCACTAAAGCTTGAGCCAGTAAAGAAGAGGCTCTATAAAACTGAGAATGTGTACGTCACTGATCTGTAGGATCACTTGCAAGAGCACCTGCTGCATCCCAAGTAGCACAGACCCATTTTGGAAGTTGAGGAGATGAAGGAGGATCTTGAGAAGGTGGGGGGAGGATTTTCATCCTCGCTATCATCATCTGAAGAAGAAATAGTTTCAGAAGTAGAAGGGATATATATCATAGGCCAATATTTTTTCAGCAAAATTTACATCTCTTCTAATGATAGCATTTTTGGACTTAAGTGGAATAAGTATATATCCTTTGACATCTTCAAAATATCCAACAAAAATACATTTTTCACTCTTAGGTTCTAAAGCTTTATGTTTCTCATCTGGAATATGGGCCCATGCTTCACTTCCAAAAATATGAAAGTGACGTACATCTGGTTTAATTAAGCTTCATGCTTCTTCTGGAGTGATATTCTTTAAAACCTTAGTTGGAGTACGATTTACTATGCAATTTGCACAGTTAATTGCTTCTGCCCAAAAATTAAGACTAAGTCCTTTAGATTGAAGCATACAATTAGCCATTTCCTTTAAGGTGTGATTCTTCCTTTCAGCTACACCATTTTGTTGTGGAGTATATGGAACAATATGTTGCATTTGAATTCCATGCTCAATACAAAAGTCGATGAACTTTTTGTTAACATATTCGCTGCCATTATCCGATCTTAGCTTAAGAATTTGATGTCAAGATCATTTCTCAACAAAGGCCTTAAAGGTCGAGAAAATGTTAAATGCTTCACTCTTGAGTTTTAAGAAGTATACCCAAGTGCATCTGGAGAAATCATCAATGAAAGTTAAGAAATACTTGTAGCCAGAGAATGAAACAACTGGAAGTGGACCACATAAATAACTATGCACAAGTTGTAAAGGGGTTGAGGCGTGCTAAGAGGCATGTTTTTCAAAACTATCCCGATGATGTTTTCCGAGTACGCATCCAAAACAAACACCATCTTTGCAAGATACCATAGGAACACCTGTCACCATATTTTCTTTACATAGATTTTGAAGGGAGAGATATTTTAAGTGACCAAATCGCTCATGCCAAAGTTTTCTCACTTCATCATTATGAGCAACAAATACCGAGGGAAGAGTTGATGACCCAAAGTTGTTAAAATTATACCACCTTGTATAATCATCAGCAATGCCAGTAGCTAAAATCTATCTAGGATCTTTTAGGTCCTTAATTACAACATCTTGAGGTGAAAATTCAATGATTTTACGTTCACCTGAATGAGTTATCTGATATATAGATAGAAGGTTGCAGGATAAGGTTGGAACACATAATACATCATTAAATTGACCATTATCTAGATGAAAAGTTCCAGTCCCTATAACATTAATAGATCTATCATCACCAACATATATATTTTTGGTGTTACAATCATTTAAAGAAGAAAACATGGCTTTGTTTTTGGCCATGAGATAAGAAGATCAAGAATCAATGAGCCACTCATGAGAATGAGAAGAAGAAGATAAATTTAGTGCATAACTAGATCGAGATGCTTGACAACCACATGCAGAAAGTGTTATTCCTGAAGATGAAGTTGAAGTTGAAGAATGCTCCAAATGGATGGTATGCTTCTTCATTGCTTCTTCCAAGGCTTCCATCTTCTTAAAGCATTTTGATTCTAAGTGGGCATCTTGATTACAAAGTGGCAATGTCTATCAGTCTTCTTCCCTTCATTTTTATTTGCCTTATCATTTTGTTGAAATCATTTTTTATTTTGAGACTGAAATTGTGTAGGACCCTTGTTTGGTTTAGGAGCATTCTTTTTATGATACTACTTCTTAGGATTCTTTGAATTTGGGTGTTGTTGGGTGGCTAAGGCTTTCTTAGAAGAGTTTCCAAGATTAAGAAGACCAAGATGTAAGAGTTCTTCTTGTTCTCTTATTAAAGAATCACAAAAGGCATCAAACGAGGGGGACTTGTAGTCTTGTCCTTGAGAAATGAAGGCTTCTCTAGTAGAATAGAAGGAACAAACACAGAGTACGCTGGTCCCAACTTAGTAAGAATGTAATATATAAGGCTACCATCTTCTTTCTTAATCTTAACACCTTCCAAGAGAAGTCTAAGGGTCTTGAACTTGGACAAAAAATCTTCAATGGAAGAAAAATTATTTGGGTCCAATGTAAGCAACTCATTTTCGAGTTGATGGGCTCTAATTTTATTTTTAATTCCAAAACCTTTAGTGAGTTGTTTCATTACTTCATTAGGGGTATCAAGTTCTGCGATATGGAATCTAAGTTCTAGAGAAATAGACATCCCTATCAACCCACGTGCTTTATCTTGCCTATTTTCCCATTTGGTTGCCTTATCTTCATCTTTAGGTTTAGTTTCTTGGCTTGAGGCTATTATGTAAAGACCATTACTTCTATGTAAATCCACAATGTAGGACCACCATTGGAAGTAGTTGGTGCTGTCAAGAATAACTTGGCATGGACTTTCCATTTTAACAGAAATTGAAGTTGTAGACGCTGAAACTAAGTGTTCCAAGGGAAAGATCTCGAAAAATTAGGCCGATTAAGAAAACACAGCTCTTAAAACAGCTTCCAGATGAAGAAGTTATGGCTTTTTGAAGAAAAGGTGTTGAAGATGCCAACAAAGTGTGTGAATATGCAGAAGTGAATGATAATGTTATATTTAAAAAAAAATCCCCCCCCCCCCCCTTCCAAACTTAATCTAATTAGCTGACTTAAAAAAAAAGATTTTATGTGACCCTCTTTTATAAATAAGTGAAAGTCGATTTTACAATGGTACTTTATGAGATACCCACTAAATTGTAACTTAAATAAAAGATAAAGAGACTTTAGAATTATAAGTGACTCACTTTTTATAATGGGTGAGAACACTTTTACATAGAGTAACTTTAAAACATAAGTTACATGTGCTTTTGAAAAAGTAACTCAACAAAAAGAAAGACTTGAACTCAAGACCTCTATTCTCATAAAGTAACTTTGGACCAAGTGAGCTAGTTTAAAAGGTTAGTAATTTTTGGAAAAGAGGTAGGGTTTTTTTTTTTAGTAGTCACTGAAGCTTTAGGGTGCGTGCTTACTTGAAAAGGCTCGTTTTTCCTACAAAACAAAAAACCACACAACCCAACATGGACATACAAAAAAAACCAAACCTTACGACTTGAAATTAGCTTTTGCCAGAACCTTGATATTTTCCTCAATGTTTCTGATTTTTCAACATCACATTAAGGCGCGGCGGAAAAGAGCATACACATGAAAAAATTCCTTCCTTTCTGTTTCTGATTTTCCCATATTGCACAGAATCGCGGGGCAAAGAGCATACGCAGAAATGAAAGGTATAGATCCGATAATAAAAAACAGAGAGCTAAATAAATCGAAATAAACTGAGAGATGAATAACTAAAACTGAAAATAAACATTGTATACCTCCATATCTTAAAAATGATGTAGCTAGGACTACCAGAAATCTTTTCGCGTGAAACGAAAGGGATTCCTCACTGGAACATATGCTCCTAACACAATAGAGCAGTCCTCTCGGCCCGAAAGCAGTAAAAAACAATAGATCTAGGACACGACAATCAGATTCAGTTCTACTGGCTTCAGATTTGGATCACCAAAGGATGTAGCCCTCAAATATCTCTGATACCATGTAGGAATTTACAGGGTAAGTTCCTCAGATAGAACACCAAAGGACACCACTCACAAATAGATCACAGATCAATACACTAGTATTCTTGACATGGTTAAAACCCTCAAAGAGGGAAACAGTCCATGGCCTGAGCCAACATGGCCACTTCAGGCAATTTATTAATAAAATAATGAAAATTTACATAAATTTCTCTCATGAACGGTCACCCTACAAATGACCCTCCATGCTCTTTAAATAGAGATCATGGGCCAATCAAGTGTTAAGCCACGGATCAAGTGTTGGTAATACCGAGGAGAGAATGAACTGTCATATCACTTCATGTCTAGAACATATCATGACCATTGGATTGTAAGTTACAAATGTGCATAGTAAATAAACACACTTTACCTAACTCTACACTGGACCAAGTTATACTTAACTATTTCCTATGTGTCGGAATATCCTAACATCACACTCTTAACTAGTACCGCCTACTCTAATTAGTTTTCTATATTCGGTTAACCCTTTTCAACTCAGTTAAATAGAGTACGGAGAGGGGGAAAACCTTAACAAGTATGTTAGAGGTATATATAAACATCCTTCTATGAAGGGACAACCTCCTCTTCTCTCAATTATTCAAGATACCTCTTCTGCCTCTGAAATAAATAAGTTCCTATGCACAATTCTTTGAAAATGAAAAAAAATGAAGTGAAAAAATAAGATAAAGGTGAAAGAAGAGAAAGGGTTCGTTGGGGTACTGTCTAGGCTCGTTGGTAGCGTAGCAATGCTTGTGTTCCTGAAGTGACTCCACCGGGGTACTGTCTAGGCCTATTGGCAGTGGAACAACACCAGAAACGAAACTAAAACTTTGACAGTCTATACTACTTATGCATCAATATACCCCTCATCCCCAATCGAAACAACTTAGTTGAGTTGGCTTGGTATGTGTGTGGCCAATAAAGAGAATGGTAGGGAACACATCTTTAACTCAAGATAGTGAAGAAGCTATGACAATAGAAGAATTGAATAATAATTCCGGAAGATTTAGACTCACTTTACATGAGACAAGGTCCATACAGAGAGTTGGAGTTCTACTAGTGTGTCACCAATGTTGTAGCAGTTACAACCACCCTCCAAATTTTTTCTTATGCTTTGTTTTGGAGCCTCCCTCCTAAATCAAGTTGATCATCTCACACTAACCCAGATACTTGTGCTTTGATTGAGCTTTATATTTTGCATTGTGGATTGTGTTTTCTCACTTGGTGTTGAGCCTCATAATTGCTTCTTTTTGACACCATTTTTCCACCTATTTTACTCCTTTTTTTATCACATAATCACTCAATGGGAAACAAATCACAAAATCTATGGCAGGAAGGTATATAAAAGTCTTGTATTTCATAAGTTATTAATTTTCTTTATTATTAGTCTAATATTTATTTTAGCTACTGGATTGGTATGATTATGCAACTAATGTCTAATTCTGCAACTAAGTTCATTGTTTCATAAGTTCTAAGGTGCCAGCTGGAGTGAGAAATATATGGGAAGATAATGATCAATGCACTCCATGATTCCTTCCTACCTTCATGAACCAGATCGATCAAGGAAGCTTCCAGTTATGTGGTCAAAGGCAAAAGTCAACTCTGTCAGCTATATAGGCGAGTGAGGAACGATATATATGCCTAACAATTTTCTTTGTTAATAGCAAATCGTTAGTGAAATTCATTATGATACCTTTCATTGTTAATTTTAGTATTTTGTTAAGTGAAGCTAGGCATGAAGCTATGAACATTTAATGGTACAGGATTTATAAAAAGTCTTCGTAAGCAAGTATAAACATAGTGATTTTATTATGTGACAGTGAGAATTAAAACTTTGTTATCAATTCAGTTATAAAGAATCCTTATTATTTTGATGTGTGGTTGATTGTTCAACTAGATCTCGTGACCATATGCTTGTGGAGGTCCCCCTCAAGTAGTAAGGTTCTTTTATGTTTTTAAGTAGAATTTCCTTATATCATTTCGTAAGCTTATTTTCTGGATGCATCCTGTAGAATTTCCTTATCATTTTCCTTTATTGATTTTTGAGTTAAATGGTAGCAGTGTGATTGTCTTGCTAGCTAATTTTATTTATTGATTCAAGAGAACATGAATTGAGTTTAATGAGTAATGATAACAGTAGTGAGAGTTTAGATTTAGATTAAAATTGTAATTCTTAAAAACAGAGGATTTGATTACAGGTTTTATTTCAAGCAAGAGTGATTTATGATTTTGAGAAAGTGAGAATATATTTTCAATTCATTTTAGGTTTTTATGTAAGAGTGTGTTATTATTACAGATGATTTGATTCCTTTATATAATTGAATTTCTTTCAAAGCATAATTCAAACATATAGCAGAGAGAGTGGGTGTGCGTTTTTCTGAGTTTAATTTCAAGTGTGAGATTGATTTATAATTATGAGATTTTCAGAAGTTGTGTGGATTTCATAATTATATATGACCTTTATAAGAGTGCAATTAATTTTCATAAGTGTGGGATTGATTTACTTTTATGGAGAGTTTTGAAAGTTTCTTTTGAAGCAGTTTATAAAAGAGTGATCATTTTATTTTCTAGTAGAAATTGCTCTACTCATGTGCAATCCAATAACTTAATTTAGAATCTATATTTTGATAACTCATTTTAATTTAGAGGTGTGAATAATCAAGGACTTCTAGCACATATAGTGCACTTACACTTCATCAGCTTACTAGCTCTAGTCGATAATTTATGCAAGTTAAAGTTAATTAAATTACTAAACATTTTGGCATCGTTGCCAGCGAAGTGTAAATAGGAGTCTTATATATATATATATATATATATATATATATATATATATATATATATATATATATATATATATATATATATATATATATATATATATATATATATATATATATATATATATATAGATGAGATGGATAGGGAAAGAAAGATATTCTAGAGGCAGATTTGCAGGTAGAGGTAAAAAATTAATTCCAACAACATCCCTCACCCAACCACGACCTCGTAGTGCCACACCATCCACTCAAATTCATATTCCATCATTTGCATGGAAACATAAATTTCCTGAGGTACTTAGATCTGAAATCCAACCTAGAGATTAATCAACCTCATTAACCGAAGCAGTACTAGAAGAAGAATATCCTACATCCCCAACACAAGGAGTAGTCTTCCTATATTCAACTGGAGAAAGACTTCTAGGAAAAGAGCTAGAGATACCTAGTGAAGAAGACGAGGAAGAAACTTATTTTAACTTACCATTGATAGAACAACCAGAACTATAAGAGCTAGAAGAAGAACTAGAAAACCAAATTTTGGAACCTTATATTAGTTTTGAAGAATCTAAAATGGTTGGAGAAGGGGAAGGGGAGGTACATAATTTTAATGGTGAACAACCTAGGATTGGGGGAGGAAGAGGAGGAAATCAAGGTGGAGGAAGACAAGATCTAGAACCCTTTGGATTTACTATCCTCAATGAAGATACAACATCTACAATGAAAAACATCTCACCCTCCATCCTTCCAAATTTTCATGGATTAAGAAGTGAGGATCCTGAAACATTTCTCTTTGAGTTTGAAGTCTTGTGTAAATCTTATGATTATTTGCTTGACCCTCAAAATTTGAAATTGTTTCTAGCAACTCTTAAGGATGCAACATTAAAATGATTCATCGGCTTAGGAGCACACTCTATAATAACATGGGAAGAAATGAAAACTACATCCTCAGATAAATATAAGGATTATTGTATGGTCCATAATCTTAAGGATGTATTTCAAATGATGTAGAAAGAAGATGAAAATCTTGAAGATTTCATTAAAATATTTGCTTATAATGTTAAAAGTGCTAAAATGCATGAACTAGATGAAGAAAATTTGAAATCTCTCTTATTAAAACCCATAAGAGATGAGTGGATTGATCTCCTCAATTTGATGGGTAAGGGAGATATTTCTTAGTTATCATTTGGAGACATTTGTGAGTTTTGCATACACATTTCAAGAGGTAATGCAAGAACTGAGAAAAATCCAAGAGATCCTCTCATGTCTAGGATTAATAAATTTGCAACTGGTATTGTTAGTAGGGTTGAATTAGGTAATTTTCTTGACAAATTTAAAACATACATTTTGGGAAGTCATAGTGAGTAAATAAATACCCTTAAAATTAAAAAACAAGGAAAATGTTGAAAATGCTACATTTTCAATCTTTTGTCCCGAATGTAGAAAGAAACATGTGCTGAGAGAATGTCCTCTTTATCTGAAAGGTGTAGAAACCTGTGTTATATGTGCATAAAATCATGATACAAAACAATGTCCTTCAATACCAGGTCTTAAAGAAGTTGATCAAGAGGAAATGATACCAAATCAGATAGATCCCCTTTGCTTTATTACTAAGAGACCATGGAAAAAATCACAACCAAATATGAATCAGGGATTTAACACTCAAGAATTTGCACAACCATCACAAAACAATTGGATTACACCCATGCCTTGGCAATCTTGGCCTCAACCCTAGGCACATGGATGGAAAAATCCTTGTGGAAAATAGCATCAATATCCTCAATATCAACAACCTTATCTTGTTTTTCCACCACAATATTTTCCTCAACATGTTCAACCAACTCAACCTCAGAATCCAAATCTACAACTATCATTACCATTTTCGCAAAGACCAAATCAATTTCCTGCTCAACAACTTCCAAATCCAAATAATAATAAAAATTCACAACCTATTTACAATATGGAAGGACAAAATTTAAAAACTTACATGATAACTCCACTAGGTCTAAACAATATCCAACTTAGATATGGTAGAATATTGGAAAAGAATTCCCTGATGGTTGTTAGTTAGAAATCTGAAAAAGAAAATGCCTTTGAAAAAGAGGAGTCTCACAATGAAAAATAAAAAACTTCTAAAACAAGTCACCCCTACACATTCTGATGACATTCCAACTCCTATTATGGAATAGCCTTTAGTATCTGTTTCAAAACTACCTTTTCCTGAAAGATTAAAAATAGATGAAGGGGTAGAAAAACAGATGTTATTGCCTGATTATGATATGTTAGATGAGCTAAAGAATGTTTCTATAAAAAATACTTTTCTAAAATCCATTAAGGAAATACCAATTTTTGCAAAGACAACTAGGGAGTTGAGTATTAAAAAACCAGGAAGAAAGAGAAAAGAAATCAAAAGAATTTAGTTAGTTGGAAAAATTGCAAATATCATGATGGGAAAAACAACAATTTAGAAATACCTTGATCCAGGAAGTCCCATTGTGAAAACACATATCAATGGTATTGAAATTCCAAATACATTGATTGATTTAGGAGCAGCTATAAACATCATGAGTAAACAAACTATGAATCAATTGAAACTTCCTAATCTTCAATATACACCTACATTGTTGCAATTAGCAGATAGATCTGTTATTAAACCTTATGGTGTATTAGAAGACATATTTGTCTCCTTAGAATCATGGGAGTATCCTATCGATTTTATGATTCTAACACCCAAGAGTAATTTAGGAGGACATCCATTGATTCTAGGAAGACCATGGTTAGCTACAGTCGATGCTTTTATAAGTTGTAGATATGGTGATATGTTTATTTCTTATGGAAGTTAAACAAATAAATTCACATTATATCCTCCTGCAAAAACAACAATAGAAGTATAAAGTGAAGAATCGATAGATGATGATATTGATATACGACCAATCTGTGTTACTTCACAAATAGATGAAGAAGATCAGATTTTGAATTTAATGGGAAATAATGAGTCTTCCTCATATTGTGAATCTAATAAAAGTTTTTAAGAACAATGCAATATTGAATATTTATCATCTCGTAAATTTTATTTACACTCTATGGAAAAATTTGGCAACTCTTCAATAGAAATATTCCCCAAAAAAAACCTTGAATATGAATAATAATTTGGAATAATTTCAAAAGAAAGATTTAATAAAGATGTTACAAGAACATTCCTCTGCTTATGCATGGAAATATAATGACATGAAATGAATTGATCTTGATACTGGTATACATCATATTTACATTGAATAAAATGTTAAACCAATCTGACAGTTCAGAGAAGAATGAATCCAAATTTGAGAGAAATTGTTAAAGAGGAATTACAAAAATGGTTAAATGTGAATTTAAGTTATCCAATATCAGATAGCCAGTGGGTTTCACCATTGGTAATTGTTCCTAAAAATAATGGAAAATGGAGAGTATGCATCGACTATAGGGAATTGAATAAAGCTAGCTTAAAAGATCATTTTCCACTTCATTTCATAGATCAAGTTTTAGACACATTGATAGGAAAGAAATATTTATCATTTCTAGATGGTTTTAGTGGACATAACTAGATCTATGTAGCTCCAGAAGATCAATATAAAACCACTTTTACCTGTCCATGGGGAACCTATGCGTACTGAGTACTTCATTTTGGGTTATGTAATGCACCCGCAACATTCAAAAGGGTAGTTTTAGGAATTTTTTTTTATCTAATTCATGATTGTGTGGAATTTTACATGGATGATTTTACATTTTATGGAAATTCTTTTGAAGAAGCTCTTAAAAATTAGGAAAAAAATCTCATTAGATGTAAGGAAGAAAATCTCTCATTAAGCAATGAAAAATGTTTTATGATGTTTACTAAGGAGATTGTTTTAGGACACCATATTTCAAGAAATGGAATTAGAGTGGACACATCTAAAGTAGAAGTTATTTCTAAATTGTCAATTCCAACTCGTCGATGAGATGTTAGAAGTTTTCTTGGTTTTACTGGTTACTATAGAAGATTCATAGAAAACTTTACAAAAATGGCATCTCCACTTTTCAATTTGCTCACAAAAGATTGTGAATTCAATTGGAGCTCTGATTGCCAGAAATCTTTGAAACGTTGAAAGAAAATATTTTTGAAGAACCCATTCTAAGAGGGCCAAATTGTAAATTACCTTTTCACATTTCAACAAATGCTTCAGATACAGCATTAGAAGTTGTACTAGGAAAGAAAGATTTAACTCCTTATTCCATTTATTATACCAGTAAAAATTTGACTCCTGCAAAGTTAAACTATACTGTAACAGAAAAGGAGTTTTTAGTTGTTGTCCATGCCATCAACAAATTCAGACATTACATCACTGGGTATGAAACCCTTATACATACAGATCATTCTTCAATTAGGTACTTAATGACGAAACCAATTACTAATGGCAGAATTACAAGATGGTTATTGTTGTTACAAGAATTCAATATTACTACTTTGGATCGACCCACAAAACAAAATATAGTTGTTGACTTTCTATCTAGGATTCAAAATGATAATAATGATGTACTTGTAGAAGATAATTTTCCTGATGAATATTTATTTGTAGTATCTACTAAATATCCTTGGTTTTCATATATTACTAACTATTTTGGCTATAGGGAAGTTACCATTATATTTGTCTCCTTAAGAGAAAAGAAAGGCAATTCAAATTAGTGCATCTCACTCATGGATAAATGGAGAATTGTACAAAACAGGGCCAAATCTGATTATTCAAATATGTGTCAGAGAAGATGAAATACCCAAAATACTAAAATATTTTCATGATGAGCCATGTGGAGGACACTTCGTTGACAAAATAACTGCTTACATAGTCCTTCTCTTAGGATATTATTGGCCTTCCCTTTTCAAGGATGCCAAAGAATATGTAAAGAGATGTGATAGTTTTCAGAGAATGGGGAAACCTGTTCCTTTATATGAAATGCCTCTGCAACCTTAGGTACTCATTGAACCTTTTGAGAAATGGGCTCTAGATTTTGTTGGTCCAATTAATCCACCATCTAGACAAGAAAGGTACATTCTTGTTTGCACTGATTATGTTACAAAACTTGTAGAAGCTAAAGCACTTTCTTTTTCTACTGAAAATGTTGTAGTTTCATTTCTTTTTGAGGATATTTTTACTCATTTTGGTGTGCAAAGGGAGATTGTGACAAATCAAGGAGCTCAATTTACATCCAAGTTGGTACAAAAGATAATGGAGAAATATAAAATCAAACATCGAAAGTCCACTTCATATTGTCCATAGGAAAATGGGCAGGTGGAATCCACCAATAAAGTAATTGAAGAAATTCTTACCAAGACTGTGCATCTACATAGAAGAGACTAGGTAGAAAAGCTTCCAGAAGATTTATGGGCATACCGTACCACATCAATAAACACTATAGGACATACTCCCTATGAACTTGTTTATGGGAATCAAGTCTTATTTCGTATTGAGTTCTAGGTAAATACCTTCAAGACAAGAGTCAAATTAGGTCTTGATCTATCTGAAGCACAAAAACAAAGAATGGTGCAGCTAAATGACTTAGATGAGATAATACAGGATGTTATTCAAATAAACAACATAGTTCAACAACAAAGATCCATGTGGCATGACAAGTACATAAAGGAAAGAAAATTTCAGCCAGGAGATTGGGCATTACATTTTTACTCAAAGTTTAAATATTTTCAAGGAAAATTTCAAACTCATTGCCTTGGTCCTTATGAGATTGATATTGTCTTTGATAATGGTGAAGTCAAGATCACAACCATTGATGAAGAAAGAGTGACCTTCCCTATAAATTGTTATCAATTGAGGATTTATCACAAGCCATTGACAAAGGAGGAATTTTTTAAAAATGTGAAAGACAATGTTGATTTGAAGATGATTAGGAAGGATTTTCCTTCCTCTCCAACTTGATTTGTAAAGCTTTTTGTTTTCTTAAAATAAAAAATTAATAATAATTATAATAATAATAATTGTATAAACATGAAACCCAACTCTGTTGGCATGTTTATAAAGAAAAACTAGGGCGAAAACCAAGTAATTTTGGCACCCTAATTTTTTTTTAATCCTATTCTAATTCCCATTTTGCTTATGTCCCTTTTTCTTTTCAGAATAAGTAGCTACAAAATTGTTGAAAATCTGTAGATTTGATGAAATTATGCAGCTAATTTTGACAGGAATCACCGAATGGAATGATTGAAGATTTTAGCAGGAGAAAATGATCAAGTCCATAGTGGAAGCACTTGAAGACAATTTCACAAGAACAATCAAGTATTAGGATCACAAGTTTGAAGCTATGAAAATATTGGATTTAATAATAAAGGTAAAAGCATTACATTATGAAATAATATAGATGTTGTACTGCCATTCGAAATAATGATTATTGTTCTAATTTCAGAATGAGTTATAAATATCATGTTGTATCGATGAAGTTAGCCCGAAAATTTCATTTTCTATTCATCATCATCATGTAAACACTTCATTTTCGAAACCCTGCTTTGTTGATAATTCTGCTTGCTCTTACCCAGTATACTTTTTTTCTCAAGAGCTATTTCATCCATTTCCTTGAGACGTTTCACTCATCTCCATTTTCCATTTCACTCTCCTGTCCATACTCATATTTCTGAACCTAATACCATTCCAAAACCATGTCAAAGAAGCAATTGTGAAGTGAGACTTTGTGAACATGGGAGTCATTGTTAGAGTAGAGCCGAATAGAAAGAAATTTATGGAAGGCTACCCAAAGGTCAAAAACATGTTGTGGCAAGTACAGTGGCTAGGTTTTGTAGAAAAAATTGATGGTTGTGATAGAGAGGTAACCAAATATTTTGCTTGGCCCTTTGATGGAACTGAAGTAGAAATCAGGGACATCAAAATTGTCGTGACAGAGTCCTTCATGGCCAAAGTTATAAGACTACCTATAATTGGTGAAAGGTGGTTCAAAAATAGGGGTATTGAAAGGAATAAATGGAAGGTGTTTCTAAAGAATATAGTTATGGATACTACTATTTTTAAAATGGTATTCTGAGCACAACTCTAAAGCGTAAATGGAGAAATTTACTGTTAGTAATTCAAAATTTCATCACTTGTGAGGATAGATTTGGTAGCATGTTTTTCTACCACGTTTGTTTAATGATGAACTTTCTTGAAGGAAATGAAATCAATTTACACTATTTTTTACTTAATAGCTTGAGAAAGATGTATGTAAATATGCAAAGAAAAATTTAGTCCAGTGAAAAATCTCTATATCATCATGGCCTTGTAAATATTCTTATTGAATCCCACCTTGAGAATCTAGGAGATAACTGGGAATATTTCTTAATTAGAAATCATTTTAAAGAAGTTGATCAAGGAGAGCCAAGTAACAATAAGATAAGGAGAAGCAGAAGAAAAATCTCTAAAAACCCTACTGATAACCCACTTCAACCAAAGCAGCATTTATAATATGAACTTCCTCTTGCAAATGTTTTAGAAAATCTAAGGAAGAAAATTGTTAGAAGAAAGAAAGTCGGTGAAAAAGAAGAAAATACACGCAAGGAGAAAACAGAGGAAACAAACAAGGCCACTACAAAATAGAAGAAAAATAACAAAAAAACTCCTCTCTCATCTACCATAAGGAGAAGTGCAAGACTTAACAAAATGTTAAGGGAGTCATCTCAACAATTCATAGAGTTTGTTAATCTGGAAGAGGAAGAGGAACCAGAGGTTCCATCGCCAGCTTTATCGCTAGTGTCATCGCCAATTGATAATCCAGTGAAAAGAACACCATATATTGATCCAATACTGCAAGAGATATATGACTATATTGAGTCTCTAGAGAAAAAGACTACAAGAAAGGTATCTTCTTCTTCAGTTCAAGGAAAATAAATCCAGTCTGACAGTCCACAAGGACCTCTAATTTTGAATACTTTGAAGTAAGAATTTTTTTAATTAGATACACTAAATAAACATCTAAAATAGGAACATGAGACATTAAAGGTGCAAAATGAAATTCAAAGAACCAAACTTGATAACATTTTGTTGCATATAGGCTTATGGTATGAAAAGAACAAAAAGTTAAAGGAGAAGAACAAGTCTCTTAAGAGAAAGGTCATAATTTTGAAATACAAAATTTTGAAGAAGAAACTTAGGATGGAAATTGCTAAGAAGAAGATAAAGAAAACAAACTTGGATGTTTTAGATCAAGCTTCTGAAGCAGTGCAGTGATAGAGAAAGACTATCAGTTTTGAATTTTTGCATGAGGACATGCAATGACCTCCATGTGGGGGAATGTTGAGCCTCATAATTACTTCTTTTTTACACCATTTTTCCACCTATTTTACTCCTTTTCTATCATCATAATCACTTAATGGGTAACAAATCATAGAATATATGGCATGGCAGGTATATAAAAGTCTTTTATTTCATAAGTTAATAATGTTCTTTATTAATAGTATAATATTTGTTTTAGCTACCGGATTGGGATAATTTTGCAACTAATGTCTAATTCCACTGCTAAGTCCATTGTTTCATATGTTTTAAGATGCCATTTGGAGTGAGAAATATATGGGAAGATAGAAATCAATGCACTCCATGATTCCTTCCTACCTTCATGAACCAGATCGATCAAGGAAGCTTCCAGTTACATGGTCAAAGGAAAAATTCAACTCTATCAACTATACAGGAGAGCGAGGAATGATATATACGCCTAACGATTTTCTTTGTTAGTAGAAAATTGTTAGCGAATTTCATTATGATATCTTTCATAGTTAATTTTATTAGTTTGTTAAGTGAAGTTAGGCATGAAGCTCTGAACATTTAATGATACGGGCTTTATAAAATTTCTTCTTAAGAAAGCATAAACATAGTGATTTTATTATGCGACAGTGAGAATTAAAACTTTGCTTTCAATTCAGTTATAAAGAATCCTTCTTATTTTGATGCATCGTTGATTGTGCAATTGGATATCGTAACCATATGCTTGTGGAGGTACCCCTCAAGTGGTGAGGTTATTTTATTTTTTTAAGTAGAATTTCCTTATATCATTTCGTAAGATTATTTTCTGGATGCATCCTGTAGAATTTCCTTATCATTTTCCTTTGTTGATTTTTGAGTTAAATAGCATAAATGTGATTGTTTTATTAACTAATTTTCTTTATTGATTTAGGAGAACATGAATTGAGTTTAATGAGTAATGATAATAGTAGTGAGAGTTTAGATTTACATTAAAATTGTAATTATTAAAAACAGAGGATTTGATTACAGGTTGATTTTGAGCAAGTGAGAATATATTTTCAATTCATTTTGGGTTTTTATGTAAGAGTGTGTTATTATGATAGGTGATTTGATTCCTTTAGAGAATTGATTTTCTTTCAAATCATAATTCAGACATATAGAAGAGAGAGAGTGTGTGTGTGTTTTTCTAAGTTTAATTTCAAGTGTGAGATTGATTTATAATTCTGAAGTTTTCATAAGCTGGGTGGATTTCATAATTAGATATAACCTTTATAAGAGTTCAATTAATTTTCATAAGTGTGGGATTGATTTACTTTTATGCAGAATTGTGAAATTTTCTTTTGAAGCAGTTGATAAAAGAGTGTGATTGTTTTATTTTCTAGGAGAAATTGCTCTACTCATGTGCATTCCAATAACTTAATTTAGAATCTATATTTCGATAATTCAGTTTAATTTTGAGGTGTGAATAATCAAGGACGTCTAGTGCATATAGTGAACTTACACTTCATCGGCTTACTAGCGCTTGTCAATAATTTATGCAAGTGATTTAAAGTTAATTAAATTACCAAACACTTGGTTTACTGCCTAACCCACAAGCTGATCTCTTAACTTGGTTTTAACTTGGTTGTAGGATTTCCTTAGTGAACTACGTAATCATTGAGGGCAACTAGCCTTGCTCTCAAAAATTTCGTAGAGCCAGCTAACAGTCAGCCTTCATATCGGAAATTGTGCAAATTGTGAGAGGAATCCCAGAGCCACTCAACCCAGAAATTGCTCAGTGCATGAACCAGTGAGTTTCCCAGTCCTTCCCAGAATTGTGCAATCTCTTCGGGCCATGCATGGTATCCTTTCTTGAAAAAACAAAAAACAAAAAGTAAAAATCATCCCTAGAAAATAGGTATCTATCTGTCATACAGTATTTTGTCGCACTCTCAGTCTCATATCCTAATTGTCACACTTTGTGTTGTAAATGTCACAAGTGTCACAAAGTGATGAAAGCTATCAAAAACAATGTATTCACCATGAAACATGTTCAAAAGCATCCATGAAGGAAGAAGAATACTTGCCTTGAAGAAATTTTGAAGAACTTGTCCAAAACCTTGTTTCGCAAGTCCAGCGCTACTTTTAGCACACAAACCCACATTGGTAACCTTTTGTCTAACTAGTGACTAGTGCTGGTAGTGTGCCTTTTGATAGGAAAATCAACACTAGCCCTCTTCAGACAATTTTTCCTAAAAATAGAGGAGAAGCTTCTCCTACTAGAAGTCTCGAGAATGGAAATCTTGTTGCAGTTGAATGAGGATTAGAGCAAGACCTACCATTCCTGGTTCTTGAACCTACCTTCATGGATCTTCCCCTTGAAATTTGGAACCTCTCCCTCCTTTTATGAATCCTCAAATCCCTCTCCTTCCCTATAAAACAAACCCCTTCCATCTACTTTTGGTTAGCTATTGGTTGGATATTGCTTGGTTACCTTCCTATGCTGAAATTATGCCTAAATGTTGCTCATTTTACTAAGGAGAAAGAAGTGCTTGAAGGTCTTGTCTAGGACTTGGAAACTCATCAAAAGGAGGCTTCCAACATCAAAGCTTAAGTGGTTGTATGCTTCCCTTACTTTCTATTAATAATTCATTATGTGTTTACTTTCCATAAATGTGGCTATCATTTCTCATTTAGTGTGATACTCCTTGATCTATCACATAGTTTATGTTAGAATGAATTATTCTATGTTAGAATAAATTTTGTTGTGTAGGAAATCCTTTCAGTGGACAGAAACGATCCCTCTAGTCCTTTGGGAGGATCTAGCAAAAAAATAGACAAATACATGTAAACTTTCCTCATCTATATCAGAAAATATAAGGAAGGTAGATTACCTACCTCACTCTGATGCTAACACTCATTGATGTCGTTCTTGAGCTTCTCATTTCCAATTTCAATCCTCTCTATTCCATTGTGGATGAATACCTGCAAGGAAGATCAAACAGAGACAACAAAAGCATACATAGCTTAATTCATTCTAACATAAACTATGTGATAGATCAAGGAGTATCACACTAAATGAGCAATGATAGACACAATTATGGAAGCTAAACACATAAGGTATTATTAATATAAAGTAAGGGAATCATACAGACACTTATACCTTAATGTTGGAAGCCTCCTTTACAAAAATTTCCAATTCCTAGCCAAGACCTTCAAGCACTCCTTTCTCAGAAAAATTGGCAGCATTTAGGCATAGTTTCAGCATAGGAGGAAACCAAGCAATAGCCAACCAGTAGCTACTGAAAATTAGATGGTAGGAGTTTGATATATAGGGAAGGAGAGGGAGTTAAGGATCCATAAAATGAGGGAGAGGTTCCACATTTCAAAGGGAAGATCTATAAAAGTAGGATCAAGAACCAGGAATGGGAGGTCTCACTCTAATCCTCATTTAACTACAACCCTATCATCGTTCTCGAGACTTCTAGTAGCAGAGGCATCCAAGAGAGTTGCATCAAGGGATACTGTTGAGAGTAGCACTGGGGGAAGTAGTTGAGCAGGTGTCAATGAATTTTCCAGTTTATGTAGACACTCAGTTATTCATTAAGAAGGGCATGAAGTTAACATGGTAGGAAACCAAGGATACCTTTGCAGAGGACTTCAAGGAATACTTAGAGGATCGGCAGGTTTACATCAATATACACCATTCAGGCTTGCACAAGGTTTCATTCAGGTACCCAGTCTTCCCATGTGCGGACATCATTCATTGGATTGTCTCACACACAGATCCAGAGACTCATCATTGAGCAGTGTTAGTGGGATAGATCTTGCCACCTTCAGGGCAGAGAACTATCAATAGATGTATCATTTATCTCATTCGGTGAACTACATGGATACACTTTTCTATGCCACCCATAGCTTTGTGAACACCATAGATATTTTAAAGGGCTGAGTAAAAGAGTCATCGAAGTTCAAAATGACACCCAATCATGTTTACAAGACAAATTCGCTCAGGAAGCCCTACCAGTTCTTGATCATATTTTCATGTCGATTATATGTTCAAGAGAGCACAGAGACCTTTCCTGAAAATTGGGTGGTTGTGTTGGACCAGTTGGTGAGTGATGAAAGGCCATTCAACTGGTCATCTTTGTTAGCTCCTCAGTTGAAAGTCCATGTGACTAACGCTTGGAATCTGCCCAAGGATGAGCAAGAAAGATTATACATGTCTGCATATTTACTTAATGTAATATGTGCCCAGCATCAGTTTCCTAGCATGAGTTGGACATGGACACTGAAAGAGACTTCCATCAAAATTTATTTCAAGTTTCTTTCCGACTGCAGCTACCAAGGATTTATGGCAAGGTTGACTAACCATTTCATCATCTCCTTGTACAATTTGATCTTTTAGCAGGATCTACCTTGCATGTCCCAAGAGGTGACGGAGGCAATAATTGACATTCTGGATTTGTATGCCTCACCTAGTGGCTATTTCATCAAGATGTTTAGCAGAGAGAAGCCTCTGCATGTTCTACCGAGGTATGCCATGGATAATTTGGTCATGTAGGAGATCTCATACCAAATCTCCATAAGGTTATTAGCAGGGATGAATAGGAGGAAGAAGGCACCATGGCCCTCTCTTCCTTTTCGGGTTACATTGTACAATATTAAGAGCTTAAAGGATGCAGATGTCGAAGCTAAGGAAATTGTGAAGTTTTAGTTCAGCACCAAATACTTTAATCATATGATCCCCACAGTATTTGCAATAACCATTATGCAAAGGTGTACTATCCATGGATGCACGGGACATGTCATTGGGCAGAGGAGGACCCTTGGAATGACTCCAAGCCCAATGAACCAGTTAGTGTGTCCACAACATGGAAATTTTCTCTGCAAGAAGTAGTAATGCAAGAAGAAACAACAGCAATAGCAATAAGTAGCAAACCAATGTAGGACAAGGGTAAGAGGAATATTGTTGAGAACCTAGAGGCTGAGAAAAGCTACATGATGAAAGAAAATCCTATCACTTAGAAAGTAGCTTTAGTAGCGGAGGTAAAGAGGAAGCAGTGGCTAAAGAGACCAGAGTGAAGGAAGGAAGAAAAGCAAAGGCTGGAGGAAGCAGAACGAAAGTTGTTGGAAATGGAGAAGAAGTTGAAGGAAGAGAAAGAGCTGAGAAGGAGAGTGAGGGAAGAGAAGAAAAAATAGGAGGAAGAAGAAATGCAAGGTACAATGACAGAGAAAATAGTTCCCATATAGGTTGAGGAGTCATAAGAGACGACATCTGAAGAAGAGGGTGAGAAGATATAGGATCAGGAGCTTGATTAGAAGATTGAACAACTGATTGAAGTGACGGAAATGGGGTTAGGACAGGAGTCGCAGGATCAAGACGCTGACCTCATGCCAAGAGCACCTGAGGTCACTTCTCAGTCTCCACCACCTCAGAACTAGTCTTAAGAGAGCAAGGAGAGGTTGTTCTCCTTGATGATTATCCGAAGATGGATGTGTACAATTTATTATGTGAGGAGTTGCAAAACAAGATTGTATAGGTGCGGAGAAAGAATTTCCTAGATGATCACATGTAACCTACATTAATGAAGGAAAGGGTGATAGTTTCAGATGTCAAAATTCATCTAGTTACCATGGTTGATTCCACTTTGGCTTATGCAAGAGCCACGAGCTCGAATGTTAAGTTCCTGTTAGCTGAGAATGAACAGATGGAAAAGAAATTGTAGGTAGTTAGCCAAGAGGCAGAACAATCCAGAGAGAAGAGTGTAGGTTCCGCAATGGCAGAGATGAGGAAAGTGAAATTTGCTGAAGTATTGACACTTGAGACTACCATGGGAAAGCTCTATGATGGATTCATCATCGTGCATAATGCAATTGTCCATCCGCATTGCTTATAGCAGCGGAGCAAAATTTTAGTCATAAGTCTCAAGGACATACATTTTGTCATCACCCATGTCTAAGAGTGGAAAATATAGTACAAAGGGGCCCTACTTTACTTTCCAAAGATGATGAAGTTGTAAGCGGAGCTAGATAAAGCAAAGGTCTGGATGTTGATCCAGAACTATGAGCAACTTGCCCCATTCATCAACAGCATTCAGGCTTCATATGCACAGTTGTATAAGAGTTTGGATTTCATGGTAAGAACACACAGGATCCTATCAATTGGTTCCCTCACTGAAGCTAAGCACAAGAACCATGCCCAGCTAGAGATCGACAGGTACATGGAGAAGCTAAGGTGAGAGGCCACCAATGATGACTTGGAGCTGAGCACACAAAAAATGCAGAAGTACATTGGTGGTTTTTTTATGGTCAATACCATGTTTCACATGCTTTAGGATGAGTTGGACAAAGGTTCCAATACCATATACCCAGAAGCTATGGATGCAATATTCTACTATTAGAAAGACACCATCAAGCAATTTGGGGACATCATCACACAGTACGAATCTTGGCATCAGTATGTGATTGAGAAGCATCAAATGAAGGTTGTCGAGTTGGTATTTCACCAAAATTCTGAGTCATAGTGTTTTGTCTTGTTAGGTTGTCTCTAGCCTATTTTGCCTCACATAGGTACATGTGGAAAATGTATACTAGCATTTGCACCACATGTTGCAAAAGAAACGTCGTAAGGCGGTATAGCATAGGAAACAATCGCATAGAAGAAAAAAATAAAAAAAATTATGCAATTTTGTTTCATTACTAAAGACTCTCTTTCAAAAATTTATTAATCTTTATCCTATGTACACTAAAAAAACCTGCACATCAACCTCCTAAGATTAGGATACCTAGAGAATCTGAGCCAAAGAAGGAGAAGGAGAAGGCAAATGCCTTTACAGGAGTAGCCTACTCATCTTCTCCAATTTTGTTAGTTACTTTTCACTTAGTAAACCTCCCAATATGTTTGAAATAGATGTTTGGATTGATGACTTTGCAGTCCAGATATCGATCACATTTGTTATTTATTTTTGTCAAAGTTTCAAAAAGTTCAAATATGTTCCCCAAGTTACAAACATATTATATTTTATCTTTATTCTTGTATTAAAAACAATAAATACAGAATGCTTGCTCACAAGATGAGCAAGAACAGGGCAAACAATAAATACAAAATACTTGGTCAATAAATACAAAATGCTTGCTCACAAGATGACCAAGAACAGGGCAACATGCCAGCCCAAAAATAGTATCATCTCATGTTCAAACACTAAACACTTTAGTGATAAGATATCAATTTACAAAATATGAAAATGAAGGAAGCCAACCAATTTGTATGGACTTGATTTTACAGTCTCAATAATGTGTACTGTATCATTTAATTTTGCTCATGTAATCTTTTTACCCTTCAATTCTTTGAAAGTGAGCACATCTTTTTACCCTTCAATACTTTGAAAGTGAGCACAACTTTCAGTTTGGATTCTGATCTTAGATTTAAAAAAGCATACTCTTTTGTTAATCTTGAGTCTTCTTTTTGTCAAAATTCATCAAAATTCAAGGAATTCCTTGAGGATTGAAGGTCTATTTCCATAAATATATGTATATAACTATCTATAAGTGCATAACCCTAATCGGGAAAACAAGACTATCGTATATAAACATAAAATAATCATAAAATAATCATTTCACAGAATTCGAGCAATAAAACTTATTGCTATAAATAAAAACTCTCTTATTGCTATAAATAAGAACACTCAAAGGCCAAGCCATGTATTAAATGGTCCAGTTCAAGTGTTGTTAATAGTAAGATGATCAATAAGACATTCCAAATCAGGTTTTTCAGAGAAAACCCAATTTGTCCCAATAAGTTTAACAATCAATGACAAGGGTACTCAGGGAAACCCTTATGTCAAATATTACATCAAATTCAACTTGAAACTACTTATACCACTGCATTGGAGTGGTAAATTAGAGTTCTAGTAACTATTAAGCTACATAAAACACCATTAAGTGGGTTCCCGAAGAACTTGGCGCAATAGAAGTCGTGTGTACGAACCCCAATAAGAAGTCATCCCTCGTGTCGGCTAGTAAACAAAAAAATATCTCTCGAATTATCTGCAAACTCACAATAGAACACTGAGATTAGATTACGGTGAAAATGAATAATCTCCACCACATTTTAATCTCTGTAAGAAAAGTAAATAAACTATTTACCTTTGGACGGTGCGTTGCCAAGAAAGACCAATCTTCTGCATGCAATCGTTAAATCATTGTTAGGGTTTGGGGAAAGGGCTCATAAATAGATGATAAAAAAGGGAAACAAGGTAAGTTGGTTCTCAAAATTGAAATGATTGGACAAGGTTGAGATAAGTCAATCTGTATAATTTGATTGACAAAAATATTAAAGGAGAACTGTCAAATAGAAGCAAGATTCTTCCTACACAAGTGATTCCGGTCAAACCCAAAACCTGACTGACCCTCAATCCTTAATTGATCTTCTCTTGAGTCTATTAGAACTTTCTATTTGTCATGAAATGAATCAGTGCAACCTGGTTATTGCAATTTCATCAAATATGGATTTCCCTATTTATCTCGGAAACTTCTCTCATATTAGCATTATGTTACAATTTGTGAATGAAAAACTATAAATTTCTTATAGCCAATGTAGAAAAAGGCAGAGTTCAAACCTAGTTCTCTCTTGTAATTAAAGGCAGGCAGAGTAAATCACCTTTATTATAGGTTAAGTAGTGTGATGATCAATATGACATTACAAATCAGGTTTTTCAGAGAAAACCCAATTTGTCCCAATAAGTTTAACAATCACTGACGAGGGTACTCAGGGAAACCTTATGTCAAATATTAAATCAAATTCAACTTGAAACTACTTCTACCACTGGAGTGGTAAATTAGAGTTCTAGTAACTATTAAGCTACAGAAAACACGGTAAATTAGAGTTCTAGTAACTATTAAGCTATAGAAAACACCAATTAAGGAAGTGGGTTCCAGAAGAACTTGGCACAACAGAAGCCGCATGTAAGAACCCCAATAAGAACTAATCCCTTGTGCAAGCTAGTAAACAAAAAAAATTCTATCTCTGGAAATTACCTGCAAACTCACAACACAACACTGAGATTAGGGTGAAAATGAATAATCTCCACCACATTTTAATCTCTGTAAGAAAATTAAATAAACTATTTACCTTTGAACAATGTGTTAACAAGAAACACCAGCCTTCTGCTTGCAACCGTTAAATCACTATTAGGGTTTGGGGAAAGGGATCGTAAATGGATGAAATAGAAATTAAACAAAAATATCAACACTCAATCCTTAAGTGACCTTCTCTTGAGTCTCTAAGAACTTTGAACGGTGTGTTAACAAGAAACACCAACCTTCTACTTGCAACCGTTAAATCACTATTAGGGTTTGGGGAAAGGGCTCGTAAATGGATGAAATAGAAATTAAACAAAAATATCAACACTCAATCCTTAAGTGACCTTCTCTTGAGTCTCTGAGAACTTTCTATCTGCCATGAAATGAATGAGTGCAACCTGATTATTGCAATTTCATCAAATATGGATTTCCCTATTTATCTCAGAAACTTCTCTCATATTAGCATTGTGTTACAATTTGTGAGTAGATTTATTATAGCCAATGTAGAAAAAGGCAGATTTCAAACCTGATTCTCTCTTGTATTTAAAGGCACGCAGATTAAATCACCTGTATTACAGGTTAAGTAGTGTTTTGTGCGTCACTCCATCATTGTTCCACATCCATTATCGTAGAACGATTGAACGCGTGGAGGAGCGAGGGGATATGTGTCATTTTGCCACCGCTCCTCTTCTTTACGTGTCTCTGCAATCACAAAGTTGGGATTTGTGCAACAACTCATGAGATTTGGAGGATTAACAATGGGAAACTCCATTGTAGCTAATTAAAATGATCCAAATAATTGTTTTCCCATCAATCTGTAAAACACATCATGCCTGCCCACATTATTTGTTTTATATAATTTTATAAAGATTATGTTGTTTCTGCCTGCAATCATTAAATCACTATTAGTGTAAATTAATATTAGTGTTTAGGGAAAGGGCTCATAAATAGATGATAAACAGAGGCAACAGAGTAAGTTGGTGCTCCAACTACTTCGTTAATCACAGTTTGCTATCATTTTTCTATGCCAAGCCACACATCACTTGAGAGGGGCCTCAGAACTCCATTCAAAGCCTATATAGTTTTTGACACAAGTAGTCACTTTCCATGTTTTAATGTAAAGATAAAGCAATCACAATTTTCCAAGTCAATGAAATTATAGCAGTTAATTTATATATTACAGAGTAAGAACTTGCATGCTAGTTAAATTATATGGTGCCTGAATACCTTACAGGTTGGACATCAACCACTAGGAGTTATCTATATCGTTTGGCTTTCTTGTGGAAACCAGGTAATTCCTATAAATTTTTAACTACACCTTTGTAGTCAAGAGTGATACAATAGAGACCCAACATCTCTTCTCTTGAAGCACACGTTTGCATTCCTTTCGACTTTTGGATACAGGCTTAAGGGTATTCAAATTCTCATCTCTCTATATCCACTCCTTCCCTCTGATCTGCACACGTTTGCATTCCTTTCGACTTTTGGATACAGGCTTAAGGGTATTCAAATTCTCATCTCTCTCCATCCACTCCTTCCCTCTGATCTGAGATACTTGTGCTGGGTATAAGACTTCTAGGCTGTAAGCCCAAATCACAATAGGACAAAGTAATTAACTAACGCTTTAAAATACAACCAAGAATTTGTATGCATCAATAGGAAATTACCTGCAAATTCACAATAGAACACTGAGATTAGGGTGAAAATGAATAATCTCCACCACATTTTAATCTCTGTAAGAAAATTAAATTAACTATTTACCTTTGAACAGTGTGTTACCAAGAAAGACTAGCCTTCTTCCTGCAACCATTAAATCATTGTTAGGGTTTGGGGAAAGGGCTCATAAATGGATGAAATTGAAATTAAACAAAAACTCAAAAAGGAGATTAAGACTGTTACCGGAGATGAGGTAGTCCAGAAACGTCTAGAAATGTTCCTGGAAGTTGAATCACCGAGAAACAAAGCCTACATTTCATAAACCATTCTACAAGCGGTCACCCAGAAGTATTGCCATGAGAGTCAGGTTTTCGCAGGAACCCAATAGCTTGCATGAGAAAATTGATATTAGTTGGGGTGCTTTTGTAGTGTTGAATATGCTTGGCACAGAATAACCTCAGAATAATCTTCAGCTGTAACCAAGTTTGCAAGTTTTTCAAACTATGGCTGAGGCATTCCTTAACGAAATTACCTACAAACTCACAATAGAACACTGAGATTAGGGTGAAAATGAATAATCTCCACCACATTTTAATCTCTGTAAGAAAATTAAATAAACTATTTACCATTGAACGGTGTGTTACCAAGAAAGACTAGCCATAACCCCGCCATTTTATAAATCACTGAGATGAACTGTAATGCTTGATTCAGTTACGTAACATACTGTTGTAATGCACACACCCTGGGAGGCCTATGGACCTAAGTGAAGGTTGCATTGTCTTGTCAATCTGAATGTGAAAGAAGACTGCTTGATCTAGAGTTGTTGCTGCAGAAAAAAAACTTGACACTATCATGCCAGGATAACATACTAAGAACTTTGGCAACAGAGTATTGTGGACGCATTTCCAAAAATGAATCTTTATATAACCTGTTGTCCCTTGGCCATTAATATCTAACATACTCAAGGTATTGATCACCACCCACTACTACCTTTACATCTTTGATCTGAGGTTTTGGCAATGCATGCTTTCAAACCCCAGCCATTGAAAGAAAAGTGTAGCAAAATAGATTTAGGAACACAATCAATTGAAAAACTAATGGGAAACAAAGAAATATTGACCTGAAATAAAATAATGTACGAGAATATTTGCCCATTATGTCAAATAGAAGTGGTAAAGCAATGTATACAATTCTACATTAGCAATTTTGTTATATTATTGTGTGTCCCAAATACAGTGATTACTTGATGTATATATAAAACCTAGCCTCTTTGTTGATATATTTTTGGGTTAATGAATGATTACACTAGGTGTTCTTTTAGTTATATGCACCCTTAATTACTATATACATAGGAATGGTCTCAAACATAACAGAATCAGACTTAGCGGTAACAACAGTAGATGATGTCAAAGTCTAGCTTTTGCTTCTTCTACATCCTCTAGAGGAAGCAAAAGTCCAATGACAGCTCCAAGGCCTTCTTTCTATAATGGAAAAACCATTTCTACAGCCATTAAATTTTCACCGATGTTGTCAATATTATATTTTGTAGACAGTTGGCAATATTTTCGCCGATCCAATGTAATCCACAACTGCTTGGCACTAATTTGAAAGATGAAAATGATACAAAGGTGGTGTCTGGACCCTTTCATTACCAGGCATATAACTCCTCTGACAAAGTCATATAGGATAAAAAATCTTTATCCTCCAAACAAGAAAATACAGGATGTTGAGGATCCTTTGGAAAACTTTGTATTGCAGCATTGCCCAAATCATCTCAAGCCAATCAAATTTTCTTCCCAAAGAATTTCTGGGAGGAATTGCAATGTGTAGAAACTTCAAGAAGAAAAGCTATCCCAAAGGGGCTAGAAGGAAAAAACCTTGCTCTCCATATGCAAACTAAAAGCAAGTTGTTTGTTGTTAAAGTAGGGCAAGAATAGTATTACAAAACCTGCAACTTACATTGTTGACTTATTCAATATTCCACTCACATTTGTAAACTTGTTGGAGTCAACTTTAGTTCTTAGTAAAATAATTTCCCTCTATGCATCCAATTATCTTAGTTTTCCATTCTTATCGTGTTATGACGACATACACATGTCCCTCAAAACATTGAACCTGGAATTGAACATGTTTATCTCCATTTTGATTGGCATGCATTTATCCTTTCTTTGTTGAGTCTTGACTTTATTAACTTCCACAATAATGTAGGTTGTGTCTTCAACACCTAATCATCTTAGCTGGCTGTGCTCACACCAACAATCATCTGATTGTCCATTAACACAACTAGTTTAACAAAATAGAATTAGTTGGACCCTCTTTCCAACCACAAATTTGACTAGAATCCAGCAGGAATTTCAGGCACAGTCAAAGTTCTCTATGGTGGAATGATTCCATTGGTTTGTTTTGCCCAATTTTAAATTAAATCGGATCATCTGAAACAGTCAGAGTTCTAGATCAATCATCACTCTGACTGAATTGTACATCAGACTTTGGCAAGGGAAGTCAGTCTGTTACAGGTTTAGGCATCTCCTATACACAACCATTTATCACTAAAGTCTAAGGCTGTTTATGAACAACCATTTATCACTAACCACTGGCATAAATCAAATTTTAAATTATTGGCCATTTAAGTTATATTAGACAAAGGAATATATATTGTTCAATTTCAACCTTTAAAAGACAATATACCCTATCCATGAAGCTATGCAGTCCATTACCTTTTCCATTCTTCTAATGTCTCCTGTACTTCTTTAGCTATTTGCAATCTTGGGTGCCCAAGTTCCAGGACTCTGGTCACCCCTGCAGAATCAAAACGTTTTTGCACTAATGATTGCATGATGCAACAAAAATCTATCAAGAAGATGATAAAATGTATTGATAGCAAGTTACCTATAATGAAAATGTTTGGGAATCTTGTTCCTTGTGTCCAAGTGGCTTTACTACATGTATTGTATATGGAATATACCAAATTAATAAAATTTAAAATCAATCCAAAGTGACAAGTAAGACCAGAAGGAATTAGATTATAGATATAATATAGCTTATGGTTTATATTTCCCTACTTTAATAATAGACTAAATCTTTAAATCTAAATTTCTCAGGTGAGATAACAGGGCAAAGTACAGGCTTAAGTCAGCCTAGTCTATCTTTCCCGAAAGGTTAGTAGTCTCTTTCCTTCCATCCAAGGGCCCATCGATCTGGGCTTGGAGATCAAAGAAGGGTGTGCTTTTAAAGGTTTGTAAATCCAAGAGGGAAAGTATTCCAGATATTCACTATTATTTTCTATGTTGTATTAATCTGGTGCATAATCATGGAAAATTGGAGTTCAGGAGAGTTCCAATTGCATCGATCTTAATCACATGCGAATAGTTATTTTCTATGTTGTATTTATTTAGTGCATAATCATCGAAATTTGGAGTTTAGGAGAGCTTGATTGCGTCAATCCTAATCACATGTGATTCACTAAGGGAGATATAAAATATACATTTAGTTGGCCACAAATTGGAGGACACAATGCCAAACATTATGGCTTGAAGGCTCGATCTAAGCGTCCGGGATTGGTTCAAGTGAACATATGCACTGATGGTGAAATCAGGCACTAAGTGTACGGGAACAACCAAATGCTCTGGGTGACAGCAATTAGAGAGATTGATGATCGATCAATCTAGGTGAAGTTTAATTATAGCAGTATCTGAGATCAAAAGAGGGAAAACCCCAAGGTCAACATCCTTTGGAAAACTCTGTATTGCAACATTGGCCAAATCATCTCAAGCCAATCAAATTTTCTTCCCAAAGAATTTCTGGGAGGAATTGCAATGTGCAAAAACTTCAAGCAGAAAAGCTATTCCAAAGGGGCTAGAAGGAAAAAACCTTGCTCGCCATATGCAAACTCAAAGCAAGTTGTTTGTTGTTAAAGTAGGGCAAGAATAGTATTACAAAACCTGCAACTCACATTGTTGACTTATTCAATATTCCACTCACATTTGTAAACTTGTTGGAGTCAACTTTAGTTCTTAGTAAAATAATTTCCCTCTATGCATCCAATTATCTTATTTTTCCATTCTTATCATGTTATGAAGACATACACATGTCCCTCAAAACATTGAACCTAGAATTGAACATGTTTATCTCCATTCTGATTGGCATGCATTTATCCTTTCTTTGTTGAGTCTTGACCTTATTAACTTCCACAATAATGTAGGTTATGTCTTCAACACCTAATCGTCTTAACTAGCTGTGCTCATACCAACAATCATATTATTGTATATTAACACAACTAGTTTAACAAAATAGAATTAGCTAGAACCTCTTTCCAACCACAAATTTCACTAGAATCCAGCAGGAATTTCAGGCACAGTCAAAGTTCTCTATAGTAGAATGATTCCATTGGTTTGTTTTTCCCAATTTTAAATTAAACTGAATCATCTAAAACAATCAGAGTTCTAGATCAATCATCACTCTGACTGAATTGTTCATCAGACTTCGGCAAGGGAGGGAAGTCTGTCACAGGTTTAGTCATCTCCTATACACAACCATTTATCACTAAAGTCTAAGGCTATTTATGAACAACCATTTATCACTAACAACTGGCATAAATCTAATTTTAAATTATTGGCCATTTAAGTTATATTAGACAAAGGAATATATATTGTTCAATTTCAACCTTTAAAAGACAATATACCCTATCCATGAAGCTATGCAGTCCATTACCTTTTCCATTTTTCTAATGTCTCCTGTACTTCTTTAGCTGTTTGCAATCTCGGGTGCCCAAGTTCCAGGACTCTGGTCACCCCTACAAAATCAAAACGTTTTTGCACTAATGATTGCATGATGCAACAAAAATCTATCAAGAAGATGATAAAATGTATTGATAGCAAGTTACCTATAATGAAAATGTTTGGGCATCTTGTTCCTTGTGTCGAAGTGGCTTTACTGCATGTATTGTATATGGAATATACCAAATTAATAAAATTTAAAATCAATCCGAAGTGACAAGTAAGACCAGAAGGAATCAGATTATAGATATAATATAGCTTATGGTTTATATTTCCCTACTTTAACAACAGACTAAATCTTTAAATCTAAATTTCTCAGGTGAGATAACAGGGCAAAGTACAGGCTTAAGTTAGCCTAGTCTATCTTTCCTGAAAGGTTAGTAGTCTCTTTCCTTCCATCCAATGGCCCATCGATCTGGGCTTGGAGATCAGAGAAGGGTGTGCTTTTAAAGGTTTGTAAATCCAAGAGGGAAAGTGTTCCAAATATTCACTATTATTTTCTATGTTGTATTAATCTGGTGCTTAATCATGGAAAATTGGAGTTCAGGAGAGTTTCAATTGCATCAATCTTAATCACATGCGAATAGTTATTTTCTATGTTGTATTTATTTAGTGCAGAATCATCGAAATTAGAAGTTTAGGAGAGCTTGATTGCGTCAATCCTAATCACATGTGATTCACTAAGGGAGATATAAAATATACATTTAGTTGGCCACAAATTGGAGGACACAATTCCAAACATTATGGCTTGAAGGCTTGATCTAAGCTTCCAGGATTGGTTCAAGTGAACATATGCACTGATGGTGAAATCAGGCACTAAATGCACGGGAACAACCAAATGCTTTGGGTGACAGTAATTAGAGAGATTGATGATCGATCAATTTAGGTGAAGTTTAATTATAGCAGTATCTGAGATCAAAAGAGGGAAAACCCCAAGGCCAACATCCTTTGGAAAACTTTGTATTGCAGCATTGCCCAAATTATCTCAAGCCAATCAAATTTTCTTCCCAAAGAATTTCTGGGAGGAATTGCAATGTGCAGAAACTTCAAGCAGAAAAGCTATCCCAAAGGGGCTAGAAGGAAAAAACCTTGCTTGCCATATGCAAACTCAAAGCAAGTTGTTTTTTGTTAAAGTAGGGCAAGAATAGTATTTCAAAACCTGCAACTCACATTGTTGACTTATTCAATATTCCACTCACATTCGTAAACTTTTTGGTGTCAACTTTAGTTCTTAGTAAAATAATTTCCCTCTATGCATCCAATTACCTTAGTTTTCCATTCTTATCATGTTATGAAGACATACACATGTCCCTCAAAACATTGAACCTGGAATTGAACATGTTTATCTCCATTCTGATTGGCATGCATTTATCCTTTCTTTGTTGAGTCTTGACCTTATTAACTTCCACAATAATGTAGGTTATGTCTTCAACACCTAATCGTCTTAACTAGCTGTGCTCATACCAACAATCATATGATTGTCCATTAACACAACTAGTTTAACAAAATAGAATTAGCTAGACCCTCTTTCCAA
Source organism: Pinus tabuliformis (assembly GCA_031772625.1). Classification (NCBI taxonomy): domain Eukaryota; kingdom Viridiplantae; phylum Streptophyta; class Pinopsida; order Pinales; family Pinaceae; genus Pinus; species Pinus tabuliformis. The sequence continues at coordinate 1,250,201,777 of CM062819.1, forward strand.
CCACAAATTTGACTAGAATCCAGCAGGAATTTCAAGCACAGTCAAAGTTCTCTATGGTGGAATGATTCCATTGGTTTGTTTTGCCCAATTTTAAATTAAACTAGATCATCTGAAACAGTCAGAGTTCTAGATCAATCATCACTCTGACTGAATTGTGCATCAGACTTCGGCAAGGGAGGGAAGTCTATTACAGGTTTAGGCATCTCCTATACACAACCATTTATCACTAAAGTCTAAGGCTATTTATGAACAACCATTTATCACTAACAACTGGCATAAATCTAATTTTAAATTATTGGCCATTTAAGTTATATTAGACAAAGGAATATATATTGTTCAATTTCAACCTTTAAAAGACAATATACCCTATCCATGAAGCTATGCAGTCCATTACCTTTTACATTTTTCTAATGTCTCCTGTACTTCTTTAGCTGTTTGCAATCTTGGGTGCCCAAGGTTCCAGGACTCTGATCACCCCTGCAGAATCAAAACGTTTTTGCACTAATGATTGCATGATGCAACAAAAATCTATCAAGAAGATGATAAAATGTATTGATAGCAAGTTACCTATAATGAAAATGTTTGGGCATCTTGTTCCTTGTGTCGAAGTGGCTTTACTGCATGTATTGTATATGGAATATACCAAATTAATAAAATTTAAAATCAATCCGAAGTGACAAGTAAGACCAGAAGGAATCAGATTATAGATATAATATAGCTTATGGTTTATATTTCCCTACGTTAACAACAGACTAAATCTTTAAATCTAAATTTCTCAAGTGAGATAACAGGGCAAAGTACAGGCTTAAGTCAGCCTAGTCTATTTTTCCCGAAAGGTTAGTAGTCTCTTTCCTTCCATAGAAGGGCCCATCGATCTGGGCTTGGAGATCAGAGAAGGGTGTGCTTTTAAAGGTTTGTAAATCCAAGAGGGAAAGTATTCCAAATATTCACTATTATTTTCTATGTTGTATTAATCTGGTGCATAATCATGGAAAATTGGAGTTTAGGAGAGTTCCAATTGCATCGATCTTAATTACATGCGAATAGTTATTTTCTATGTTGTATTTATTTAGTGCATAATCATCAAAATTTGGAGTTTAGGAGAGCTTGATTGCATCAATCCTAATCACATGTGATTCACTAAGGGAGACATAAAATATACATTTAGTTGGCCACAAATTGCAGGACACAATGCCAAACATTATGGCTTGAAGGCTTGATCTAAGCTTCCGGGATTGGTTCAAGTGAACAAATGCACTGATGGTGAAATCAGGCACTAAGTGCACGGGAACAACCAAATACTCTGGGTGACAGCGATTAGAGAGATTGATGATCGATCAATTTAGGTGAAGTTTAATTATAGCAGTATTTGAGATCAAAAGAGGGAAAACCCCAAGGCCAACATCCTTTGGAAAACTTTTTGTTGCAGCATTGCTCAAATCGTCTCAAGCCAATCAAATTTTCTTCCCAAAGAATTTCTGGGAGGAATTGCAATGTGCAAAAACTTCAAGCAGAAAAGCTATCCCAAAGGGGCTAGAAGGAAAAAACCTTGCTTGCCATATGCAAACTCAAAGCAAGTTGTTTGTTGTTAAAGTAGGGCAAGAATAGTATTACAAAACCTGCAACTCACATTGTTGACTTATTTAATATTCCACTCACATTTGTAAACTTGTTGGAGTCAACTTTAGTTCTTAGTAAAATAATTTCCCTCTATGCATCCAATTATCTTAGTTTTCCATTCTTATCGTGTTATGAAGACTTACACATGTCCCTCAAAACATTGAACCTGGAATTGAACATGTTTATCTCCATTCTGATTGGCATGCATTTATCCTTTCTTTGTTGAGTCTTGACCTTATTAACTTCCACAATAATGTAGGTTATGTCTTCAACACCTAATCGTCTTAACTGGCTGTGCTCATACCAACAATCATTTGATTGTCCATTAACACAACTAGTTTAACAAAATAGAATTAGTTAGACCCTCTTTCCAACCACAAATTTGACTAGAATCCAGCAGGAATTTCAGGCACAGTCAAATTTCTCTATGGTGGAATGATTCCATTGGTTTGTTTTGCCCAATTTTAAATTAAACTGGATCATCCGAAATAGTCAGAGTTCTAGATCAATCATCACTCTGACTGAATTGTGCATCAGACTTCGACAAGGGAGGGAAGTCTGTTACAGGTTTAGGCATCTCCTATACACAACCATTTATCACTAAAGTCTAAGGCTATTTATGAACAACCATTTATCACTAACAATTGGCATAAATCTAATTCTAAATTATTGGCCATTTAAGTTATATTAGACAAAGGAATATATATTGTTCAATTTCAACCTTTAAAAGACAATATACCCTATCCATGAAGCTATGCAGTCCATTACCTTTTCCATTTTTCTAATGTCTCTTGTACTTCTTTAGCTATTTGCAATCTTGGGTCCCCAAGTTCCAGGACTTTGGTCACCCCTGCAGAATCAAAACGTTTTTTCACTAATGATTGCATGATGCAACAAAAATCTATCAAGAAGATGATAAAATGTATTGATAGCAAGTTACCTATAATGAAAATGTTTGGGCATCTTGTTCCTTGTGTTGAAGTGGCTTTACTGCATGTATTGTATATGGAATATACCAGATTAATAAAATTTAAAATCAATTCGAAGTGACAAGTAAGACCAGAAGGAATCAGATTATAGATATAATATAGCTTATGGTTTATATTTCCCTACTTTAACAACAGACTAAATCTTTAAATCTAAATTTCTCAGGTGAGATAACAGGGCAAAGTACAGGCTTAAGTCAGCCTAGTTTGTCTTTCCCAAAAGGTTAGAAGTCTCTTTCCTTCCATCTAAGGGCCCATCGATCTAGGCTTGGAGATCAGAGAAGGGTGTGCTTTTAAAGGTTTGTAAATCCAAGAGGGAAAGTATTCTAGATATTCACTATTATTTTCTATGTTGTATTAATCTGGTGCATAATCATGGAAAATTGGAGTTCAGGAGAGTTCCAATTGCATCGATCTTAATCACATGCAAATAGTTATTTTCTATGTTGTATTTATTTAGTGCATAATCATCGAAATTTGGATTTTAGGAGAGCTTGATTGTGTCAATCCTAATCACATGTGATTCACTAAGGGAGATATAAAATATACATTTAGTTGGCCACAAATTGGAGGACACAATGCCAAACATTATGGCTTGAAGGCTCGATCTAAGCTTCTGGGATTGGTTCAAGAGAACATATGCATCGATGGTGAAATTAGGCACTAAGTGTACGGGAACAACCAAATGCTCTGGGTGACAACAATTAGAGAGATTGATGATCGATCAATCTAGGTGAAGTTTAATTATAGCAGTATCTGAGATCAAAAGAGGGAAAACCCCAAGGCCAACATTCTCGCTTCGATCGAAGCATAAGTTGTGTAACTAAGTTATAGTGGCATGTCTGTTGTTAAAGTAGGGCAAGAATAGTACTACAAAACCTGCAACTCTCAGAAATACCATAACCCAGCCATTTTATAAATCACTGAGCTAAACTGTAATGCTTGATTCAGTTATGTAACATACTGCTGTAATGCACACACCCTGGGAGGCCTATGGACCTAAGTGAAGGTTGCATTGTCTTGTCAATCTGAATGTGAAAGAAGACTGCTTGATCTAGAGTTGTTGCTGCAGAAAAAAACTTGACACTATCATGCCAAGAAAGCATACTAAGAACTTTGGCAACAAAGTATTGTGGACGCATTTCCAAAAATGAATCTTTGTATAACCTCTTATCCCTTGGCCATTAATATCTAACATATGCAAGGTATTGATCACCACCCACTACTACCTTTACATCTTTGATCTGAGGTTTTGGCAATGCATGCTTTCAAACCCCGGCCATTGAAAGAAAAGTGTAGGAAAATAGATTTTGGAACACAATCAATTGAAAAACTAATGGGCACCAAAGAAATATTGAACTAGAATAAAATAATGTACGGGAATATTTGCCCATTATGTCAAATAGAAGTGGTAAAGCAATGTATACAATTCTACATTAACAATTTTGTTATATTATTGTGTGTCCCAAATACAGTGATTACTTGATGTATATATAAAACCTAGCCTCTTTGTTGATATATTTTTGGTTTAATGAATGATTACACTAGGTGTTCTTTTAGTTATATGCACCCTTAATTACTATATACATAGGAATGGTCTCAAACATAACAGAATCAGACTTAGTGGTAACAACAGTAGATCATGTCAAAGTCTAGCTTTTGCTTCTTCTACATCCTCTAGAGGAAGCAGAAGTCCAATGACAGCTCCAAGGCCTTCTTTCTATAATGGAAAAACCATTTCTAGAGCCACTAAATTTTCACCGATGTTGTCAATATTATATTTTCTGGATAGTTGGCAATATTTTATCCGATACAATGTAATCCACAACTACTTCCACAACTGCTTGGCACTAATGTGAAAGATGACAATGATACAAAGGTGGTGTGTGGACCCTTTCATTACCAGGCATATAAGTCCTCTGACAAGGTTATATAGGATAAAAAATATTTATCCTCCAAACAAGCAAATACAAGATGTTGAGGATCCTTTGGACAACTTTGTATTGCAGCATTGCCCAAATCATCTCAAGAAAATCAAATTTTCTTCCCAAAGAATTTATGGGAGGACTTGCAATGTGCAGAAACTTCAGGCAGAAAAGCTATCCCAAAGGGGCTAGAAGGAAAAAACCTTGCTCGTGCATATGGAAACTCAAAGCAAGCTGGTGCCGCCTCGCAAACCTTGGCCTCAAAGAGGGATTGCAGCCTCGAAGCGTTGTACTTCTAGCAGAAGGGAAGTAGAAGGACACCACCTCCACAAGCATTTCCAGGCCGCTACCACCGAGGCCACTGATGAGCTTCAATTCATCAACGATGAACATGACCTTGACGGAGGCAGCCTCCACCATCTTCTCTCATAGCAACGCACAACCACGGCCCTGGGCAAGATTGAGCTTCGGGTCGACTTCTTCAACGGAGAGATCAATATTGGGGTGATCATCAAGCTCCTAGAGTGGGATGCCTAGAGGCATGGCCTGCTCAGCAAGATTTGATGCAACAAGAAAAACCTTGCAGAAAGAACATTAGAATTAGGGTATTATTATTGAGCTTGATTATTATGCATAACCTGCAGCTTGTCACCATCCATCCTGAGCTTCGCCTCATAGCCCTCAGCCTGAAAGAGGGATTGCAGCCTCGAAGCGTTGTACTTCCAACAGAAGGTAAGTAGAAGGACACCACCTCCATAGGCATTTCCAGGCTGCTACCACCGAGGCCACTGATGAGCTTCGATTCATCGACGATGACCATGACCTTGGCGAAGGCAGCCTCCACCATCTTCTCCAAAGGAACGTGCAACCGTGGCCCTGGGTGAGATGGAGCTTCGGATTGACTTCGTCAGTGGTGAGATCAATGTTGGGGTGATCATCAAGCTCCTATAGTGGGATGCCCAGAGACGTGGCCTGCTCAGCAAGATTTAATAGCAAGATTTGATGCAACAGTAAAAACCTTGGGGAAAGAACATCAAATCAAATTTTCTTCCCAAAGAATTTATGGGATGACTTGCAATGCGCAGAAACTTCAGCCAGAAAAGCTATCCCAAAGGGGCTAGAAGGAAAAAACCTTGCTCGCGCATATGGAAACTCAAAGCAAGCTGGTGCCGCCTTGCAGCCCTTGCCCTCAAAGAGGGATTGTAGCCTCGAAGCATTGTACTTCTAGCAGAAGGGAAGTAGAAGGACACCACCTCCATAGGCATTTCCAGGTCGCTACCACCAAGGCCACTGACGAGCTTCGATTCATCAACGATGACCATGACCTTGACGGAGGCAGCCTCCACCATCTTCTCTCATAGCAACGCACAACTGCGGCCCTGGGCGAGATTGAGCTCCGGGTCGACTTCGTCAGCAGTGAGATCAATGTTGGGGTGATCATCAAGCTCCTAGAGTGGGATGCCCAGAGGCGTGGCCTGCTCAACAAGATTTAACAGCAAGATTTGATGCAACAGGAAAAACCTTGCAGAAATAACATAAGAATCAGGGTATTATTGTTGAGCTTGATGATTATGTGTAACCTGCGGCTTGTCACCATCCATCCTGAGCTTCACCTCGCAACCCTCAGCCTGAAAGAGGGATTGCAGCCTCGAAGCATTGTACTTCCAATAGAAGGGAAGCAGAAGGACACCACCTCCACAGGCATTTCCAGGCCGCTACCACCGAGGCCACTGACGAGCTTCGATTCATCGACGATGACCATGACCTTGGCGAAGGTAGCCTCCACCATCTTCTCCAGAGCAACGCACAACCGCGGCCCTGGGCGAGATTGAGCTTCTGGGTCGACTTCGTCAGCGGCGAGATCAATGTTGGGGTGATCATCAAGCTCCTAGAGTGGGATGCCCAGAGACGTGGCCTGCTCAGCAAGATTTAACAGCAAGATTTGATGCAACAGGAAAAACCTTGCGGAAAGAACATCAAAAACTAACCTAAACTAATTATTAGGTTTTTTTTATCCTAATTATTTATCCAACGGTCTGGAACTTTTCAATCATCTAACATAGGATCGAATGGTTCAGACAAGTACACGGTGGCAATTAGGGGAGTTGATTTCAGAGGGAACGCCTTACGGCATAATTATTTGTAAATATGTTGTAAATGAAATTCCAAGTGTCATTAGTGGAATATGAACAGTCACTATGTAATGTAATGAGTTATTGGTAAAGAATTTGAAGAGTCATGAGGGTAGTCAAAGAGTCACAAATGGAAATGTCAAGGGTCACCCCACCCTTTGTTATAAATAGAACCTGATAACTCATAGAACAGGCTTTTGGAAGCCAAGCTTTTGGCTAGGCTTAGGCTCAGAGAAGGCTTGGGAGTATTGTGATGAGCCTTGGCTTCTCCATAGCATAGAGTGAGTATACTCCTTTGGAGGAGCAAGTGTTCTTGACTGTAATGTTCCACTATTGGGGCTAGTGGTTGTCAATGGTGTATATATGGATGGAACTTTCACTTATAATAATAATAATAGAGCCAACATGCTTTTATTGTAGTTGGACTATTTTGGTTTCTTTAGCAATGTATGTTTTTTAACTTATGCATTTTCTCATGAACTAATTTGTATGCTATTATGTGAATCTTGTTGAATGTGTGTTGTTGTATTAACCCATAACTTTGGTTTGTGGACTATTCCACATTTCATCTTGTGATGTCATTTTTCTCATGTGTTCCTTTCAAGTTACGTACTGTTACAGGCTTCTAAGGGGCACACTTCCTTTTCCCGTCCATATGTTAGAACCCCCATGCATCTAACTTAACTTGATGCAAGGTCACACACTTGCTTCCACTCAAAGTCATGATACTTATCTCTGCGCACTACCACGGTCAAGGCACTACATTACCACCCACTACTAGGACTCCTACTCCAAACGATTTGAGGTGCAGCTGGGACTTCTTACCGGGGAGATCCCCTCGAATGTTGGCATGTCCAACACAATCAACATTTATAGTGTTAGAAGGAGGGCCAGATGACAAGCTAAGCCCTTGAATTCTGTTTTTAATTTCTGCACATCATTCATGACTTATATCACAATCACAACCCCAACATGTTTTTCTCACGTTGTTGATTTCGATGTGTAGGTGGATGTTATAGATGACTTGTCCAGATAGAAATTTGATGGTGAAAATGGAACACCCTTGTTAATTCACACAATTTCCTTTTTGGGCTTTTGTGACAGGAATGATATCCCCTCAGATGACATCGTCTGTGGTTTGTTCACTTTCACGTTCGAAGGGCGCATCAAGCAATGGTGCCTATTGTAACCTACTTTGTATTTTACATTTTATTTGTTAATATATTATATATATATATATATATATATATATATATATAAAGAAAAGGGATATAAAAAATTTATACAAAAAAAGGAAAAAAGAAATAATTCTCGTGCAGAAAGCGTGCTAATCCAAATGTTGCCACATATATAATCAATTAGTTGTTAATTCGTTTAAACATTAATTATCAACTGATTAAATCATTTTATAAAGTCTGATTTGACATTTTTGTCATTTATTACGAATCGTCAAGATGTTCCCCGTCGAGATCTATGACTGGGGTAAGATTTCAACCCCCCCCCCCGGCACCCCACCCCCGTGCTTTTGACATTTAACTGGGGTGGGTCTGAAAATATGATTTCATAAAATTGTTGCCGCCAACATATCCTCCCCTCATTCACTTCGTACGCCCCCTCTTCAAAACCATTTACCATCCACCCCCGCCCCCTAACCCTGAAAACAACTAATTGATCTTTCCTGCTCCTGCCAAAATAATAAAACACCATTATGCTTTGCCATCTGTCAAACTCCCATTTGTCAATTGATTAACTATTATATATATCTAATCATTCCACCAAGACTGTTACCTTCCCCCAATAAATACCTCACTCTTGTCAATGGTTATCCCTCCAAATGGTTTAATCCTCATGCATAAATAAAACATAGACATTTTACCTTTATTTATTTGACTTATTTCATCCAGCAGATGCATACACAAGTTCAGTACAACCAGCATCAGAATCATAGCATTTGTCACTGCATCAATTAGCTAATCACCTGGTAAAGCAACAATCCTTACCTAATTATATCTTCAGCATGTCTTCCTCTAAAGGAAAATCTAAAATGGTTGAAGAAAATCTAGTGATGCCCCTAGTCATAGAATTAGATAATTTACCCTTAGATTACTAGCAGTACAAAATTTTTGAAACCCAATGTGAGTTTGACCTCTATGAACTGTACAGTTGGGCCAAACATAAATTCTCTAATGTTAGTGATGAATTGAGCATGTGGGACTCCTTCTTGCCTCAATTCATTTTCCCTCATGCCCATTTCTTTCCATAATTTATACCCTGGTGTCATTTTAGGTACATTCCAAGTCAAAACGTTATTATTTCTCAAGACAATAATATTCTATTCACAGTATCCCCTGAGTCTATATTCCAAATGCTTCAAGTGAAACCTCCAGCTCCTTTGCAACTTTTTTCTATAGATTCCCCCATGGAAATCTATAAAAAAATCACTTTTCCTCAAAGAGCAAAGATCTTCGAGATATTCTTACCTGAAAATGAAGAATTACCAAGAACAAATCCCCCATATCCTTCTTCAATGTTTCCATAAATGACTAGACAAGATGTATCAATGGTTTCTTGTCTATTAGGTTATCCAACTAATTAGTGGGTTGATGAAATTATTTTAGGATTTCTATCAGTGTTTTCAGTAGGTGAAAAACTTTCAGTTATCTTCAATTACAATGAATTTATGTTAGAATCTATACATGATCAATTATTGAAGTTTTCTATTGAAGGAGCATTTAAATACCAGTCAGTTCTTGTTTCATCGAGCAGATAAATTTCAGTTTCAATTATAGACGTTAGATGAACAAAGAAATCCTCAATCTGTAATTCATTAGGCTTCCTTGGTAAGGAAGAACACTAATGAATTTTCCTTCAGTGATTACACCGATCAGTTCCTATATATGGTTTCATGCTTGCTTAATAGTGATGATGTTCCTACAAGTTTACCTGAAATCAAGAGAATCCTCCACCTCAGAGTGCAGACAAAGACTGGATATGGGCACCTATATCAAAACTACAGAGAGATCAGAGTATATGGATGTGAACTTCCTCCATATAAGCTACCTAAGTTTGTGCCAATAAGGATTTTTTCATTAGATTATATTAGGCAGATGATGAACATGGATGAGCTACACTTTGTGTTAGCTACGAAGAAGTCTCAATTTAAGTTAAAAGCTTAGAATGGACCTTTCATTTGCGACATCAGAGCGGAAGCGAAGAAGGAAGATATTATTTTGAAACAAAAGAAGTTCAAATTAAGTTTTACCTGGACTTATGATCCCTTGGGGATTATTTGTAAGCTAAGGGTAGAATAGAAAACTACTCCTTATGCGCACACTCCTAGACCAAAAATTCAATAGTACATGAATCAAGAGGAGTGGTAGGAGAATACATTGTAGGAGATAGAAGAGTAGGTCTTCATTTCAACAACATCATAGACTCCAATTCCATGGGAGAAACATGCTAATAGGACAACAAAAAGTGTTTCCCCTTCAATTTTAGAAGTTCTATAGATAGAGTTCATAATGTACAAAAAGAAGAAGATGAATAATCTTGTTGAAGAGCCATCTCAAGAAGAGAGTTCATAGGAACATACCACATTGGTTCTCATAGGTCCCCATGCTGCAAATTTTCCAAGGATTGAGGAAATCTTCTTAAGCGCTCTTGTATCTTCAGTCTCTTAATACCCATTAAAAACAACTCAAACATTAGAGCTAACTCATACTACAACAGAACCAGGTATCTTTTCTAGATACAGGGAAATAAAGAAGAAAAATGAAGCACTAAATCCCACCACTTATTCTGAATTCTGGAAGTAAAATTCAGCTTCCCATCACAGGCTTCTCTCTGCATTGGATACTGAGAAAGGACAGTTTCAGATGGCCCTCCTGGAGCCTAAAGTTCCCTTTGCTAGGATTGCAGAAGACTAAAATATATATATATCTTTACTTTTGATACTAAACAAATTCATCCTAATGACCAGATTGATTTACATAAGCAAGATGGAGAAATGATTGACTACACTTTGAGTAGTTCAGCAATGGCAACATGTAAGTTGCAAGTTTCATTAAACAATATTTAGTCACAGTTAAAATTAGAAAATATATCATCCTTGGCCAAGGATACCAAGATAAAATCCTTAGAATATCTGGTAATTAAATTTGGATATGATCTGAGTAATGTTAAAGTTGTTGAAGAAATGATCAAGAGTAAAAATTTTGATATCCTAGCATTAAGAAAAAAATTAAAACTCCCTACCACAGAAGATCCACAGACCAAAGAATTTGGTAAGTTAGAGAAGGAGAAAGAAAGCATGTTTAAGATTATTGTTGAACAGAATTTTCATATACATAAGATTGAGACAGAATTATAAAATTTATTAAAGGAAAAATAACAACAAGTCGATGTAGCAGCGGTTATTCCTATAGAAACAACTTCTATTGCAGGTACTTCAACAGTAGGGGATTCCATTAAAATAGCCATAACAGTGGAAGCATAGTCCATAGATTCAATAGCCATAATAGTGGAAACATAGTCCACAGATTCAGCAGCTGATTTAGCTAAAGAAATGGGAGATTTATCTATAAAAGGTCAAGAAATTGAAAAGCTAAAGGCTCAACTTAGCAATCTTCAGGAGTAGGAAATCAAAACCGATAATGCTTACTTGGCAGAGCTTTAGAAAATCCATAGGCTAACTCAGAGAATAAAGACCCTTCAAAATGAGGTTGTTATTGCTCAAACCATTGCACAAGCTAAAGAGAATATTTGGTTGGATATCAATGAGTCCATAACTAATTTATGGCCTTCAATTGAAATCATCTTTGAGTAGGAAGAATTATTGGAGAGGTCAAAGGAGGTAATAGTAGAAGTGAAGAAAGACCTGGGTCATAAACTAGGAGATGAAACAACATTGATCAGGATTTTGAATTCAAAGACAAGAGAAGAGTTGGAAGACTATGACATTGAGGACAGAACTAAAACCATTTTGGAAGTTAGAAGGATACTTACTAAAAGAAATTTAATGTTGCAATTAGAAAATAAGTGTCATAATTTAGAAGCTCATATTCATAAGTTTCATAAAAACATTAATGTGCTTCATCAAAAAGGACTTCCAAGTTTGAGAGGAATGGGAGACAAACTGGTTCCCCTTGAAGAATACCAGTGTAGACTACATTCTATAGTTGTGGACAAATCAAGATTTGCTAAGATCAAGGGAACCATTACATGGAAGAATTTTATTGAAGGTTTGAGTTTTGATTTGTTAATCTAATGTGAAATCAAACATTTGTTCATAGTCAAACCCACCTTTCAAAAATACACTGAAGTGGATGAAACCTACAAAAAATTAATAAAAAATTCCATTCCTGATGAAGAAATATTGGAAACAATATGTCAACTCATTGACTGAACAAACAACAGGTTTCCAACAACAGACAATAGATTTTCAGCAACAGGATGCATGGTTTTAGGAGAAAAAGGATAGATGATTAGGAAAGACAACAAAACAACGTATTTCTCAGCCTCAGTCATCACTAGAAGCCTCAAATTATGTGCAAAGATGTCCAAGCAGTTTTATTTTCCTATTTTGTAGTTTTATTTTTGTAATTAGTTTTAAAGATATTTGTAAATAAATCTTGATCTTTAAATCAAGATATTTTGGAGAAAGTCGTATAAATACTTTGTAGCTCAAAGTATGAAGGGTTGAACCCTTGTGATAAACTATTAAGCATATTTGTAATCCTCTGAAGTTATTTTCTGAGATTAATAGAAGGATTCTAGATTTATTTTGAAACAGCTTGTGCTCCTGTGAGTACTTATATGTTATTTATGCTTTTGTTTTATTTAAATCTGCATATGTTTAAAATTAATGGGAAATATGGGTAAGATAAGACTGAATATCTGTCTATCTGAAAACCCCTGTGAAGTTATAATCAATTACAGAGATTAGTTAATTAGAATTTTTTGTTTTAGTTAATTACTCTACATCTTTTAATTTTCACTTATTTTTTAGCTTTAAATGTATTTTGTTTGGTTGTAAAATCCTTTTACACGCATCAACTGCTTATGATTAGTTAAATACTATGTTTGAGGATTTAATAGATCATACATCTTCTTAAGTTCAAGCTTGCAAACCTCTTTCAAAGATAAATTCTATTAAAGGTGAAGAATCATCCCTTCTAATATATCATAAATAATTAAGAGTCTATACCTATTTAATGGTTTAGAGAATTTATCATCAAAAAATCCAAAACAAAAGAAAACATTTTAGATGCTATGTCATAATTCCTTAACCTAGAATTTTCTACAAAGGTACAACATCAGACTGGTGCCATTGTTAGGGAGAAAAAAATTTGAATTATCTTTCCCTAGGACAATGATTAGGCTTTCCTTTTAATGGTGAATAAAAGGTTAGTAGGTTAAAATCTTTCACCTGTTGATTCCACAAAACAAAATTGGCTTCATGCAGGCACATCAGGTCTCTCTTAGATCATCATCTTTATTCTCCATTGTCAAATCCAAAGAGGCTGGTGAGAGTTACCTCTTTAAGAATAATATTAGAAGCCTCTACTTCTGCTCCTATATCACTTCCACCTGAAATTGTTTTAGAAACTGATCCTTTTAGACCTGTCCCAATTCCTCATGAAATATCATATCTACCACCAAAAGTGTTAGAACTTTTATCCAAAGGGGTTGATTTTCAGTCATATCTTCTTGTTCATCAATTAGAATCTTACCAAATTCTTGAAACTCTTTAAGAACCTCCCAAATCAAAAGCATAATTAGGTTTAGAATTAGTTGAATTAAAACCTAGTGATTTCATTTCTTCTTCCATTCATACAAATCCTTTATTTGAAAGTGAAGAAAAATTTGGTCTAGAAGTGCAGATGTTAGTTATTCAATCACCATTAATAAAAACTTCCAGAAATTCTACTCAATCATCTTCACCTCCTTCATCTCCCATAAGTTCATCTTTATCTTCACCTTCCACATCCCCTCAAAGTTCATCTTCATATTCACTATATTCAACCAATCAAATGGCTGGTTTTCAACCTATCATTCAGGCTCATTATGCAGCCTTAGTCCTTCTTGGTCAGCTTAATAATTTTCCATATGGATATCTAAAGCACTTACCTAGGTTTAATGGGGAAACTGGTTTGTCTGTTGAGGATCATTTAGCTGCCTTTTTGGATTTTGCTAATAATATGAACATAGAGCATGAATATTTGTACATGAGGATATTTGTTCAATCTCTTGAGGGAAATGTTAGGATTTGGTTTAGACAATTACAAGCTCGTTTTATTCCTACATGGAATGAATTGATTACTATCTTTAAAAACTAATGGGGAGTTAAAAAGGATCATGTTTACTATCTTACAGAATTTGATGATCTAAAAAGAAATCTTGGTGAACTTGTGGATGATTTCATAAAAAGATTTAATAAAATTTATAACAAAATTCCACCAGATTGTAAAACACCAGTGGTTGTAGCTAAAGTTAGACTTTATAAAAGTTTTGATGATGATTTTGTTGTTATGCTTAGACAAAGAACATCTGTCACCCTAGCAAACATGCAAACCAATTCTATTGAAGTTGAAGCTAATAGATCAGCATCAGCTAAACTTAAGGAAAAAGCAGAAAAAGTTGAGAGAAAGATGAAAGCTAGGGAAGAAGGTACTTCTTCTTCTATAAATGAGAGTGAAGATCATAAAATAGATGAAATTACTTCTCTACTAAGAAATATTTCAAATAGAAGTTCAAAAATGGAAGCACAACCTAGAATAGTTCAACAAGTATCAAATAGACCTCAAGTTCAATATAAGAGACCTTCCTAGCTTCAAATCTTGCAAAGACCTAATACTGATCAACAAATTCAACCCCCATTGATGATTGATGATAAGAAATGTTGACACCTAATCATCAAGATTGGGTGAATATAATGTAAATATATAAATAAGTAATATGAATAGTCATTGGGAGATGAAGTGAACAGTCTCTCCCTCATGTATATAATGAAGACCTACCTGAAGGAATGAGATACACGAATCAATTTTGCTTGAGGAGTTACTTCCTGGTCTAACATGGTATCAAAGATAGCTCCCAAAATAGTTGTAACTCCCTTCTGCCTACTGCTCTTTGTCCACTGCCTATGCTCTTTGTCCACTGTCTACTGTCCTCTCTGTCCTCTCTATGTGCCTACTGCGCAGTCTATCTACTGTTCTTACTGCCTAAATTCAGAAAGTGTTGAGAGAGGGACGGCTTCAGAACTGGAATATTGTCTGAAGACGTTTCGGTGGAATATTGTCTTGCTGTGTGGCCCCAAGAGCCATTGTGAGGCTGTCATGGTAGTGATATTTTTGTTTCTTGCATCAATGTTGTAGTAAATGCCATCGTAGTGAAATTTCATACCTGGAAATGTTTTCAGGTCAAGGAAAATACTGATGCAAGGTAAAAAATATTTCGAGCTTTTTAGGTAGGTGAATCAGACCTGATATGCCTCTCTTTCTTCATTTGCTATTGACATGAGGCACCTTAAAAAGTCGCCATTCCTGGATTCGCATTTTTAGAGCAAAGAAATAGTAGATATGAATTGAATCTCTAAAAAAAAAGGTTTTGAAAACAGATTTCCCTCTTCAGCTTTAGAAGTGCATGTGAGAAGAACGGTGGTGCGGTGAGCGATTGTGAAGAACGTTGCTCCAGAACACTGCTCAATTGATTTGAATGTTGCTCCTGTTTTGAATAATGCTGCTTCCATAAGTATTCGTGTGGCACCTGGTATCAGACAGAGAGAATTGGCAGAAGAGATTTTTTCCATACTTTGGCGCTGATTACTATCTATTATAACTTGCAAAAAAAAAAAAAAAAAATGATGTGGAAGAGATTTGAAATTTTTTTTGAGAGTTCATATCTAATCTGAATATTTCTTTGGGAAATGTTTTATAATAATCAATTTTCATTTATTATTGTTGGGTTTCATCCTTAACATTAAAGACAAAGATAGTACAAAGCCCTATATGGAGAGAATGCCCCTTTGAATTGTAATTTTTAAAAGAAAATTACCACCAGAAGTACAATTTTACTTTATATTGGCAGAAGTATTTTTCTATCAGTGGAAGTATTTTTTACAGTATGCATTCAATCATATCTATTGTGGGAATAGTTCTCACTGGCAAGGAGAACTATCCTGAATGGTCCCGGATGATAAAACACACCCTCATTTTTAATGAGTTGTGGAAAGGAGTGTGTGTCGGAGACGGAGACAAAGAGCCAGAATAACCTACCTCTGACAAAGAGCTCGTCATTTGGGAAAACAAGAACATCAAAGCTTATGCATTAATCGCAGCATTTGTAAATGAAGAGGTGAGTCGCCATATTTCACCATTTTCAACTACTTTTGAAGCCTTACAAAAGCTGAAAGAACTCTATGGCTCACATTCTGCACTTGAAGTTGTTCAACTCATGATTAAACTCTTCACTCTTGAACTGCAAAATAATGATCCTCTTACTCTTGCATCTGAAGTAAAGTCTATAATGCATGATATCAAATCCACTAAGGTTGAATTGGATATTCCTCTTATTGCTTTTCTCAAGGCACTTTATCCTACTTACTCCAATTATCTTGAGTCATTGCAAGCAAATGGAAATCTCAAAGATATCACCTTTGACTCTCTTGTGAAAAAGTTTGTTGAAAGAGAGAAAGCTTTTGGAAAGAAGATAGCCCCTGAATCTTCTGAAGAGGTTGTGTGCCTTGCTCATAAAGAAAAGCATCCTACTCAAGATTCTTCAAGAGGAAGAAGTGGTCAAAGAGGAAGAGGAAGATATTTTAGAGGCAGGGGGGCAGACACTCTCAAGGAGAAAAGGCAGATTTACACTACATACGCTACAAAAGAAATGGATCACATGATGCTTCTACATGCAAGCTACCATGGGACAAAATTGAGCAGCAAAGAAACCAATAGAAAGGTAAAAATAATGATACAGACAAAGGTAAAGCACCTGAATATGTTCACTATGTTGTGGCACAATGTAATATTGGAGTAAATGAAGATTTATTTAATGCTTCACTTGCTTCTTGGAAAAATGATTGGTTGCTTGATTTAGGAGCAACCTGCCTCATGACTCATAGAAAATATTTTTTTGAAGAATTTACTGACAATGTTGATAGAGAAGTATACTTTGCAAACCAATAAAAAATCAAGCCATCAGGGCTTGGCACAATCAGGCTTAAATTGCGTGGTCTTCCAGACTTTCTTCTGCATCATGTTCTATATCTCCCATAGCTCAAGGGAAACTTGTTGTCCTTGGTTCACATCTGCCAGCAAGGTCACTCCATTCATATGTTTGATGGCAAGCTTGAGGTAAGAAAAGCATCTGACCACTCACTTGTCATGAGGGGAATAGAAGAAGAAAGGCTTCTCAAGCTACAAGGAACCTCTGCTCGTGCACAACATTTCTCATACAATTCTCATCATGAAGAAGGTACACTTCCATCAATTTTATTATGGCATACTAGATTTGGACATTTGAACTATGACAGCCTCCGCTTGTTGAAGAAAAATGGTGTTGCTGGTTTGCCTACAATTCCTAGGAAACTTAAGCAATGTGATGCTTGCATTCTAGGAAAGCATAGCAAATAGTCTTTTCATGATTCACATTCAAGAGCACATAGAAAACTTGAACTCATCCATTCAGATTTATGTGGTCCAATGCTTGTTCCTTCTGCAAATGTAAATAAATATAGGATGACATTTATTGATGACTACACCAGAATGTGTTGGGTTTATTTATTGAAGAACAAATTTGATGCTTTTCAAACATTCAAGAATTTTCATAAATGGATTGAAAATGATGCACAATCTCATATTGGGTCTATTTGCATTGATAATGGAAAAGAGTACACATCAAATGAATTTCAAAACTATCTTCGCCAACATGGGATCAAACATCAAACAACTGTGCCTTATAATCCCCAATATAATGGTGTAGCTGAAAGAATGAATAGGACAATCTTAAATATGGTACAATCCATGCTCTTCTTCAAAAATGAAAAGATAATGTTTTGGGCTAATGTTGTTCTATGTGCTGCATATATAAAGAATAGATGTCCATCTAATGCTATTAGAAACAAGACTCCATATGAAATGTGGTATGGACATGTTCCTTCGGTAAAGCATCTCAGGGTCTTTGGTTCCACCTGTTATGCCTTGATACCAAAGGTACATAGAAACAAACTTGGTGCTAGAAGTCATAAATGCATCTTCCTGGGGTATTCAAACACCTCCAAAGCATACCGTCTCTATGATGAAGTAAATAAAAAGTTTATTGTATCTAGAGATGTAATTTTTCTTGAATCATCCAAAACTGACAATGTTGTTGAGCGGCAACTTGATCACTTGGATAGATTCGCAAAAGAAAAATCATTTCAAGAATTTGATAATCAGATTCCACATCTTGAAGGGGGGATTCCTATACTAGATCAACATGTGGAATCTTCTTCTGAAGAACACTCTCCCCTGCATGAAACTCCAACAACGGATGATGCTTTAAGTGATGTGATTGATAGAATTGGGAGACTCAATCTTGATTAAGTCCCAACTTAATCAATGGAGTAGCCTGGACCATCTGAGAAAGGTCCCCCAAAGTGGCTAACAAAGACACTTGAAAGTGTTCATCCTCATGAGGTTGGAAAGATAGGAACTAGAAATTCAAACCGGTAAAATGGAGGTGATGTAGATGACTCTAATTCACCTGTTGATATGGATGTTTCTTATGATTGTGAATTGAACTTGTCTACAGATTTTGAACCAACTTCCTTCAAAGAAGCTGCTTCTCATGATGAATGGAAAGAAGCGATGAAAAAGGAGTATGATGCCCTCATAAAGAATGGCACTTGGAATCTGGTTGATCCTCCATTAGGAACCAAACCAATTGGCTGCAAGTGGGTCTACAAGAACAAGTATAAAGTTGATGGCTCACTTGACAAGCACAAATCTAGGCTTGTGGCAAAAGTTTTTGCACAGAAGGAAGGGGTCGATTATGAGGAGACTTTTCCCCCACAGCAAAATGGGCTACCATCCAGACAGTCTTTGCCCTAGTAGCTCAGAACAGTTGGAAAGTCCATCAAATGGATGTAAAAACTGCTTTCTTAAATGGAGATCTAAAAGAGAATGTTTTTATGTCCTAGCTTGAAGGATTTGTTGTGAAAGGACATGAACATAAAGTATGCAAACTGGTGAAGTCCTTGTATGGCCTCAAACAAGCACCACGAGCTTGGTATGAAAAACTAACTGAGCATCTTCTGAAACTCAATCTCAAACATTATGATCTTGATGATGCAACATTATTTGTCAAGAAAGTTGGCAAAACAGTTGTATATCTTGTGGTATATGTAGATGATCTTTTAATGTCAGGGAACAATGAAAGCTACATTGCATCCATAAAGAAGGAATTGGGAAAAAGCTTTGAAATGACTGATTTGGGCTATGTTCATTACTATCTTGGTATTGAAGTAACCCAACATCCGAAGTCCATATTTCTTTCTCAAAAGAAATACATTGGAGATCTGTTGAACAGGTTTGGCATGACAGAATGAAATCCTCTTACTACTCCAATGGAACAAAAATTAAAGCTCACATCTATTGAAGGAAAAGAATTTGAGGATGCAACAAAGTACAGATAGCTTGTGGGAAGTCTCAACTACCTAACTACTACCAGACCAGACATTTCGTTTGTTGTTGGAATCCTCTCTAGGTTTATGCAAAAGCCTTGTGAGGGACATTGGTCTACTGCAAAAAGAGTTCTAAGGTACTTGAAGGGAACTCAAGACTTTGGAATCAAGTATACGCAGGTGGACGACTTTAGTTTGATTGGATACTCTGATTCAGACTTTGATGGAGATAAAGAAACTAGGGTATCTACTTCAGGATATGCTATGAGTCTTGGATCAGGAGTTGTCTCCTGGAGATCACGCAAACAATCAATTCCAGCAGATTCCACAACAGAAGAAGAATACGTGGTAGCAGCTGAAGCAACAAAAGAAATTGTGTGGCTCAGGAAAATTCTTGAATATTTGTAGGTAAAAAAAGTACAATCAAATCCACTCATGATTGACAATACCTTTGCAATAAAGTTGGCCGAGAACCCAAAGTTCCATGATCGAACGAAGCACATCAATACTAAATATCATCTGATTCGACATCATGTTGAGGCCAAAACAATCCATCTCCATCATTGTTCCACTAATGAGCAAATTGCAGACATCTTCACCAAAGTGCTTGAAAGAGAAAAGCTTGAATGATTCAGAATGATGCTTGGATTCACCAACATCCCTTCAAATTAAGGGGGGGAATGTTGACACCTAATCATCAGGATTGGGTGAGTATAATGTAAATATATAAATAAGTAATATGAACAGTCATCAGGAGATGAAGTGAACAGTCTCTCCCTCATGTATATAATAAAGACCTACCTGAAGGAATGAGATACACGAATCAATTTTGCTTGAGGAGTTACTGCCTGGTCTGACAAGGAACCTGAAGAAACTGGTCCTTTAGTTATAAATGATATCAATTATTTTGATTACCCATCATCACAAAATGATATAATTATAGTTTCTCAAGATCAACGTTCAATTAAAAATCAATAGGCTTCCCAAGTTTCTAAGTATCAAGCCTTCCATGAATTTCTTATTGCATAATTAAACAGAAGATATGATTTGAGACCAAGACTAGGACCTAGTAGACCAACTAAAAATGTCACTATTAATGAACCTCCAGTCAAAACAACTAAAACACAAACAAAATAGATTCAACCATTAAATCAGCCAAATGAACATAATTAATTTGAAAAAATTGTTCCAACAACTGTTTTTATTGTGGAGAAAGAATTAGAGAGATTTAAGATTCCCATTCCATTATCTAAACTCTCCAAAAGCTAGGTTACAAGAATCAAGTGTCAAAATGGATTCAATCTTCAAGTATTGATGCTGAGGGAGATGAAATTCGTTTACAGGACGAAAAACCTTTAGTGTTTTTTGGTCATAGTTCTGATATGATTGATGAAAATGTCCCTTACTTCTATGTTACTTTGAAGTTTCATGATTTTATCTTATATAATTGTATGTTAGATTCTGGGGCTTCTCATAATCTAATGCCTAAAGTAATTATGGACCAACTTCAATTACAAATCACAAGACCTTATCATGATCTATATACCTTTGATTCAAAGAAAGTACCTTGTCTTGGATTAATAAAGGATTTAGTTGTAACTCTTGCTCAAATCCCTGTTAAGAGTGTAGTTTTAGATATTGTTGTTATAAATATTCCCCCAAAATTTGGGATGTTATTATCTAGATCTTGTTGTGCCAAGTTAGGTGGCAGTCTGCAAATGGATAAGTATTTTTCTACAATTCATGTTTATGGAGGAGAGAATTTGAGATTATATAGAGAGGTGAGATTTATCAATATAGTTTGCAAAGTTGATCAAGCAATAAATCATCCTATTTATGTTGTTTATCAATATTTTGGATGTTTCACTTTAACAACTAATGATCTCCAAAATTCTCAACTTAGCATTGAACAAACTGTGAATAAACCCCAATGTATAAAAACTGATGTTTGGAAATTATACTTTGATGGATCCTTTTCCAAAGATGGAGTTGGAGCTAGAATTGTACTTATCTCTCTAGATAAAGAAAATATAACCCAATATTTTAAGTTATACTTTGATTTTACAAACAATGTAGCAGAGTATGAAGCATTACTTTTAGGACTAGAGTTAGCTAAAACTCTGAAAGTCCAAAACTTATGTGTATTTAGTGATTCATAACTAATTATGAAACAAATTATAAATCTATACCAATCAAAACATCCTAGGCTTAGATCTTATCAAAATGAGGTATGGGATTCTGTGGAAATTTGTTTTCAAGCCTTTAATATTACAACAATCCTTAGAAATGAAAATATTTATGCATATACTTTAGCAGTCTCTACTAGCTCTTTCAGAATTCCTGATCCTATGCAATTAAAATATCAAATTCAAGTGAATTAAAGACCTTCAATCCATAACAACCTTAAACATTGGCAAGTTTTAGAAGATGATGAGAAATTAACGATTTTCTTACAAGCAATTGGTGAATTTTTAGCACTACAAATTGAAGAAGAACAAATCAATGAACATAAGTCAAACAGTGAAAATGAAACTTCACAGTTAAATGATAAAATAGTTGATCACAATATCATTCAGTTGTCTAATAATTACACTCCAAAGGGATTAATTCCTCTTGAAAAACTTTTTGATAATAATGATGTTTCAAAAACTTCATTATCAAGTTCACAGCAAGAGGATGTTGAATATCGTAATATTGGAACCAATGAAGAAATTAGAAATATAAAAATTTCAGAATGATTACCTAAGGAAACAAAAGACAAATACGTTAATAAACATGTCTTTGCTTTCTCTTATGGCACAACTCTTATTGAACATAAAATTCCTCTCAAGCCAGAAGCTAAACCTTTCAAATAGAAATTGAGAAGAATAAATCCAGTTTTGCTTCCAACTATTGAAAAAGAACATAATAAATTAATGGATGCCAAAATTATTGTTCCAATCACACTTAAGAAATTGTTGGATTCCAAAATTATTGTTCCTCTAATATATATTTATTGGATAACAAAACTAGTTCCTGTCAGGAAAAAAAATGGTGAAATAAGATTGTGTGTAGACTTTAGAAACCTAAACAAATTATCTTTAAAGGATAATTATCCATTGCCCAAGATGGATAAATTTCTCCAAAAAGTTTTGGGTTCAAATATAATTTCAATGTTGGATGGTTTTTCTGGATACAATTAGATCTTGGTAAGTCCAAAAGATAGGGAAAAAAACAACATTTACAACTCCTTTGGGTACACTTATGTATGTTAGAATTCCATTTGGGCTAACCAATGCAGGAGCTACCATTCAAAGAGAAATGGACCTAGATTTTGTTGGTAAGGTTAACAAATTTATTGTTATTTATTTGGATGATTTAACTGTATTTTCAAGTTCTTATGAGAAACTTTTAAAACACTTGAGAAAGGATTCTGACAGATGCAGGAAATATGGAATTTTCCTCAATCCAAAGAAATCTTGATTTTTTATAAAGGAAGCAAATCTAACTGGACACATTATTTCAAATGAAGGAGTAGTGATCAATCCAAAAAGAGTCTTGGCCATTGAGGTAATTAGCCTACCTAGAAATAAAAAGGAAATTCAAACTTTTCTAGGAAAGATTAATTTTTTGAGAAGATTTATACCAAACTATGTTGAGATAGTCAAGGATATTACTGATATGCTAAAGAAGGATCATGAAGTCAAATGGACAGTGTAGGCAAGGTATGATTTTACACAAATCAAGAAGGTTATTTCTGAAGCCCCAGTACTAGCCAGTCCTGATTATTCAAAGCCTTTTAGGATTTTCTCCTTTGCCTTTGATACTACCTTAGTTGTTGTTTTATTGGAAAAGAATGATAATGAAGATGACCAGCCTATTGCCTTTCTTAGCAAAGTAATGAGATATTTTGAGTTGAAATATGATATCATTGAAAATAAAGTCTATGCTCTTTTGAAAGCCTTAAAATCCTTCAAAAATTATGTCCTTCATTCCTCTATTACTTCCTATGTCCCAAATAATGTTGTAAAGACTATCTTAACACAAATTGATACACAGATGGTAGGAGAGGAAGATGGATTGCAAAAATACTAGAATTTGATTTAGATATCAAATCTACCAAATTGGTGAAAGGTCAAGGTTTAGCCAAACTCTTGGTTGAATCAACTTGTAAAGTTCTGGGAATCAATACTATCATGCAAGTATCAGGAGAGAAGAACACACAAGAGCCTTCTTCTATTGCAAATTCAGTTCCTCTTCCACTTCACATTGATCAAAAGTTCTTGTTATCCAAATGGTATGCTGATATTATACATTTTCTTCGTGACTTTGAGTATCCTCTTGGATTCACAAAGAATCAATGTAGAACTCTTAGACTAAAGGCTGTGAAATATTGCATCATCAATTCCAATCTATATTGGAAAGATCCATTGAACATGCTTCTTTTATGTCTAACTGAAAATGAAACAAAAGGTGTTATAGAACAATTTCATGAAGGTATATGTGGAGGACATTATGCTTGGAGAGAAATAACATATAAAATTCTGAGAGCAGGATTTTATTGGCCGAAATTATTTTCAAAAGTTGGAGCAAAGGTCAGAAGTTGTATTCCATGTCAGATATTTGCTAGGAAGAAAAGGTTAGAAACACTTCCATTGGTTCCAGTATTGATTGAAGCACCATTTTTAAAGTGGGGACTAGATTTGATAGGAGAAATAATTCCAGCATCCGGTAATCAGCACAGATGGATCCTAACTGCTACAGACTACTTCACAAAGTGGGTAGAAGCCAACCATGTCAAGAACACAATAGACATTTTTGTCATTAAATTCATTGAAGAAAATATATTATCTAGATTTGGTTGTCCACAATAGATAACCACTTATTATGCACAAGCATTCAGTAGTGTTAAAATAGTAGTTTTTCCAAAAGTATCAAATTTTATTTCATCATTCTACCCCATATTACCCTCAAGGAAATGGATTGGAAAAATCATCAAATAAGAGTTTGGTAAAAGTTATAAAAAATGTACTAATAGATCATAAAAGGAATTGGGATAGTCATCTCAAGTATGTAGTTTGGGCTAACAGAGTATCACCTAACAGATATTCTGGTAAATCCCCTTTCCATGTGATTTTAATCTTTTATTTTTGTGGATGCATTCAAAATTCGAACGATTTAGTTTGCATTACTTTATCTTTCTTATTTGATGATATGCTTGAATACCTTTCATGTAAATCATATTATTGCCTACATGGGTCAACCAATGCACCTATGGCTACAATGGAAGTATCATTTCACATGACTTGGCCCATGCTTTTCTTAGCTTAGGAGTAGGACTAGTGCTTGCTTTCCTGTTTTGTTTTGTTTACTTTCTTTTTATTTGCCTTGCTTGTTTTCTTGTGCACCCGTAGGATTAGTTTCTGCATGAAGCCGTGTTTGGATTCTTCAGACAAGAAAAATGAAATACAAGAGGAAATTTACAGCTAGAAACACTTAGTTATATGTCTATTCCCTCTCTTTATGAAGATATTTTGTTTCTTCTAGTCAATTATACCCTAATGGAAAATGTGTTCCTTTCAGAGTGTGTCATGGTGAAATCATGATGCTTGCACTTTTAACTAGTACCGCCTACTCTAATCAGTTTTCTATATTCAGTTAACCCTTGTCAACTAAATCGAGTAGAGTAAGGAGAGGGGTAAAACCTTAAAAAGTATGTCAGAGGTATATATAAACATCCTTCTCTAAAGAGAGAACCTCTTCTGCTCTCAATAAGTTGAGATCCTTCTTCCGCCTCTAAAATAAATAATTTCCTATGCACATTTCTTTGAAAATGAAAAAAATGAAGTGAAAAAATAAAATAAAGGCAAAACAAGAGAAAGGATTCCTGTTCAAAGAGGTGAAGAAAATAAATTCGTTAGGGTACTGTCCACGCTCACTAGCAGTGGAGAAATGCTTATGTTCCTGAAGTGACTCCATCAGGGTACTATCCAGATTTGCTGGCAGTGGAGAAACACTAGAGATGAAACTAAAAATTAGACAGTCTATATTACTTGTGCATCAATATACCCCTCATCCTCAATCAAAACAAGTCAGTTGACTTGGATTGGTATGTGTGTTGCCAATAGAGAGAATGGTATGGACTACATCATCCCACGGAGCGTGGACCGAAGTCTCACCCGAAGCAGTATGGGGGGATGCTAGAACCAAGTTTCTGCACACTGAGATGGTTGTGATGTCATTTGATTCCCTCTATCCTTGCCTTTGCACAGGTCACTTCGCTCTAGGGCTTGCAAGATGAGCCCTTTATTCTATCCTTCAATACCTCCACGAAAGGGTATGATCAACCTTCGTGCAGCCCTAGCCTGCTACTCAGGTACTTTCACACTACTAGGGCAGCGTGCCATGTAGATTCCCCAATTAATCTAAGTGACTTGCTTATCTATCAAATAATTATAGTTAACACTGCATAAATAGATAATCGTAATTGTGTTCAATTATTGAATGTAATTTCATTCATTCATGCATCACATAAGCATAATAAAGGAAATTCACACATAACATATCAAGATGCATTTTTTTTTCTAAGTTAAGTTAATCTATTAATATGTAACAAAAAAGTACAATGAGGCTCAGGCCTCAACAGTTCTTAACATAGTTTATCAGAGAATATCTTGACTTCCCCAACATTGGGGAAACTAGTCCGCAGAGGAAAAAATACCCAGATATGGGATATCAGTCTTTAATACCAAAACAAACAAAAACCAGAGAAGTTTCACCAGGACAAAAATAAATATAGACAAATTCCAATAGAGTAGACATATCAAAAAAGACCAATCAAGAAAGGAGACCTCAGCTGGTGACACCTAGCAGCCACGCATCATCATTTGAACTCGTCTGGGATGGGCTCCTCTACAACCGGACATGCATACTTCGTCTAGTCATCTTCCTCCTTCGACGATGCACCACCATGTGGCCCACCCGTAGGTTGGACGCCGCCATAGCTGCCAGCTGCCACCTGCAAAGCTAACCCTTCAGTCCCTCTTCCACCTAGGGGGCGCGTGGCACCAGAACCACCACCCTTAGCACGTTGACCACCACCCATAGTCTGGCCATGCAGAATAGCCTTTTCCTCATCCAGTAGATTCTTTCCAATGTCATGGCCATTTCTGCGTCTTAGAGTTTCCTCTTGCTGCATTTCAGAACTTTCTGCCTAGGTAGCTTGCATCTCATTTTCTTCAGTGAAAAGGGTGGTGATTGTAGCAGTAATCACTGGCCTATTCAAGTTGCTGCGAAATCTGAATTGGGTTGATTGGGGAGCAGGGTGAGGGGGCAAAGGGAAATTGGCAGTGTGAACCGCGAAGTCCCTATGACCATCACCTGGAGATAGAGCATGACCTCGGCCACTGCGAGTATTGGGGTACCTTCCCGAAACAGAGCTATGGAGGTGAGGAGGTTTAGGGGAAGGAGAGGAGGCAGTGGGATCAGGATTCTATGTCGTCTGAGGGTGGGCACTACCTCCTCGAGCCCCTCCTCTGTGGCTCCTCATGGGATGCCGAACCATGACGGAATGCCTGGCCAAATGTTCAGTGGGAGTGATGGCAGAGGAATTGAGCAGGGGAACAAGGACCGGCGGGGCAGAGATTAACTGGTATAACCTGGAATGGGAATGATGATGCCCATTATCGAAATCAACACAGCTTACTAACCAGTAGCGATGCCTAGTGACTATAAGGGAGCTGGGTTCAGTAGCTTGGGGCGGGCAGTTGCAGTGGAGCAGGGGAGAAGGGGACATAATGAGATGAGGGGAGTCCATGCTTGGCCAAAAGATAACCATTTCTCGACCCAAGCAATCATTAAATGCTGCTTGCAGTCTGTCTTGATTGCGGTTTAGGCTGGTGTGGGGTGAAGTGCCATCAGCCAAGTGGCCCATCCTCGCGCCACCATCCATCCTACTATTCATTAATTGCATTGAATGTCACCCGCATCCGAGTAACATATCAAGATGCATTAATAGTACAAAGACACAAGAATTGCCGAATATTTCTCTTTATTGATATCTTCCAAGTGTTTAGAAACTCTATTCGCCCTGCACACACAGTTGCAGGGGTCCGCGCACTCAACTATGTACTTCTACCCTAGGCCTCTGTGCACTCAGCTGCAGAGCCTCTACCTATGCTACAACCCAAGACTTAGACTTCTTGCTTCAAAGCTATGACTCTCTTACATGTTATATCTCTTGATGATTCTAACTACTTAGAGCTTAACTCTTTTTATACAATTCCATGGTCCGCGGACGATGGTAGATCTCTTATAGCTGAATTTACTTTTCAAAACTAAGGGAAAACTACCCTTTATGACACCTAACACCTTCACGCTCTGCGACCATAAAATGCGGAGACTTTACAATTTTTATTACAAAATTGACTCAAACATGGGCTTTTAGTCTCAAAAATGTCCTTGGGGGATCCCGCTCCCAACAAGCCCCCAACACAAACATTGTGACTCACCCTTGAGTCACTCGGTAGAAACAGAGATCTTTGCACGAAGCCCGTCTAGCTCGACCCATATAACTACAACCTTGTCTATGCACTGAGTTGCCACTTGCTTCACATCTTCCACTATTTGCTCGGTCACTAATCCTGTTCCGTTAGCCTAAAGGTTTTGTTGCGTTGCTTGCAAAGTTGCAAGCTTGCCTTCAATATTTCGTCTGACTGTGTAAGCTTCCTCCACCTAGGGCTTTAGTCTTGTCTTCATCACTACTTCCTTGTGTAGTGCTGCATCCACCTATTCCTTCAGTTGCTTGGCCTCCTACAGCTTGGCTAGCCTCTGTGTTAGTGCGACGGTTTGCGTGATGCCCTTAACATCATTGTAGCATTATTGTAGCTTTCACACTTCTATCTCCAACCTCTGTATATTTGGGTCCTCCTGCAAGCTTGTCAGGACCTTAATGACTGCTCAAACAACTACATGCAGTTTGCTACTGCACTCTCCACTACCGCGAATTCCTCTGTGACAGTAGTCGCCCGCTGTTCCTTTACTTCTGGTGGTGTGGAGGGCTGGGCCCTCAATTGTAGCTCAGTAATTTGTAGGTTCAACTCCAACTGAACTCGCGCCATCTCAGTCAAAGTGTCATGCACCCCTGTGGCCAACTTATAGATGCATACCTCGACTGGCTCTTCATCCAGAATGGCCAACTTTCGGACCATTCTGCATGCCTCCTCAATGACCTACATGATCATCTTTCTCTAGTTGGTCACCTTAGTCTCAGAGGAAATGGCAGAATTTCTCTATAGGGCCATCTATTCGTATTTGATCCGCTCTTCGTTGATTACCTGGAGGGCACGATGCTCATAGGCCCTCAGCTCTACAACTACTCCATCCTATAAAAGGTGGATTTCTTCACGCAGAAGCGCTACCAACTGTAGCCCAACTCCCTCAGGGCACTAACAATGGGCTTGCCAGCCTCAATTTCCGTGGTCAATGCTCCATCCAACAGCATTATCGCACTGGAAGCCTTCGTGCGCAACATATCGGTAGCCTTTGAAGTGCCAATAGCCAAGCTGGTAGACACCATACAAGACTGCGACGCGCGGGTCTGCAACTTGATTTGGGTGGCCCCTAGTATGATCTGCTATTGCTTTTCAAATTGTTGCAGGGCCTCCATGGCGACATCCCTGACTATGTCACCAATATCATGTAAATTCCCCTTGTTCAATGTGATAGGGCCCAGCGAGGTCTTGGTCACCTTTGATTTCTTCCTGGACCCTCCCTTTTCTAGCTCTCTTGGGCGCTTAATGCGGTGGACGTCTCTTGAGGGTCTGCATTGTGTTGCTCTATGTCTTCCTCTTCCGTCTCAGGTGAGGGCGACCTCGCACCTTTGTCAGAGCCCCACTCTATGCCACCTATATGTTTTCTTGCCTGTTTTTCTACATGTTCCACTTGGACCTTATCAGTGGCCTCCTTTTTCCTCTTCTCAACTAGCAATGCCATATTCAGCTTGGCCTCCTCCTTCTTCTTCTGCGTTGCGGACTTGCTTCCACCCACCTCCAAGTCCGTGGTAGTGTGCCACTCTGTTGGCCATTGATCAAGCACCACATCAATGGCATCATCTGTGGCTAGATACAGCAAGTCGTACCACTTCTGCGCAGGGTCCTTTCGCACCCTGATAGATACTCAATGGAAATCATCTTTGAACTCAGCGTATCCCTACAGGTTGGCGTACACCATGGGTGACAATCACGGCTTGTGATTGATGGCCATACTGATATTCATTTCCATCAAGATCCAGAAGATCTTGCTGTCCCAGACTCACTGCACGTCCTTGGTCATCCACAGCGAAGCGTACTCCGCTGCTTTAGGGAGGTCTGGCACGATCGAATGGAATTGGTTGTCCTCTAGTAGCTCCCATGCTACCAACACAATTGACAGCAAGAGCCACATTTAGTGGAACATCTTGCTGAGCTCTTATGCTTCACGGTAGTTTACCAGGAACTCTCCACGAAGGTAGTCTGACTAGTTAAATTGGACTCCTTCTGCACACTCCTGTGCAAGCACAATTTCAAGCGTCGGCAGCTCATCGGTGCGGCACTTCTGCATCACCTTCCCTACGAGGATCTACGTGGCTACCTTCACAATGGGGTCACAGATTCTAGAGATAGCGTACCCACGTGGCTTCTTCACTAGCTTAAATTTCTCCTTCATTGACTCTGCGAGACCCTGTTCACCACCCTTGCTGCCAAAGATCATCGCCAGATTCTTACCTGTATACGGTAGGTGCGTTATTCAATGAATCAACCTATCTGTGATGGGTATCAACTCATCTAGCCATAGACGCCCATAATGCACCAAGCACAGCAGCTGCTTGATGACCAAAATTATCACGGGGTGCGGTTATAGTGCGGCACCTAGAGCAAGTTGAGCAACCCTACATTTTCTACTCCCTTGAGCCACCTCCATGGCTCCCATGCGATCATTCCCGTATTCATGTCAATGATGCAATGCATCATCTGCTCGATTGCCAGGTGGGGGAACTTCTCGGGGTTCACCAAGTCCCAGTATTCAAGCTTCTGTATGGGCACTCATGCCAATTGCGGACCATCAAAAACAATTTTGTCCAGCAATAGAGGGTTTTGTAGGGGAGTCTTACTCTCATCAATTTCCTTTGGGACCTTGGACTTAAGCTTGCACATAGGTACATACTCCAGCAACCACGTAATAGGGTCCACACCCTGGGCTTCAACCTCCTCCACTTCTATTCCCCTATCCTCATCGTCCATTGGGATGTCTTCGATATCTTCCTCCTTTGGTTCTAGGTTTATATTCTTGCCTTTCTCCTGTGTAGTGGGCTTTGGTGGGTTTCTCCTTAGCATTCCGTGCACCAGTATGGTAGGTTTCTTTC
Source organism: Pinus tabuliformis (assembly GCA_031772625.1). Lineage (NCBI taxonomy): Eukaryota > Viridiplantae > Streptophyta > Pinopsida > Pinales > Pinaceae > Pinus > Pinus tabuliformis. The sequence goes on from CM062819.1 coordinate 1,250,232,481, forward strand.
CCTTCTTGTCCTTCACAGTTTCCTTAGTTGGGGTTGGCTTTGGTCTCAGTGTTATCGACGATTTAGGGACCTCTGCCAATACTTTTTCCACTTCTGGAGTAGCTACTTCTACCTCTCTTTCCATTTCCTGTGCCGGCTCCTCTACTACTTGCTCGGTATTTAAAACTTCTTCAGGTGCCAACATAACACTCTTTAATAGTGCTCGCGTCGTCTCTAGCAAGTTTGCAAACTCGGGAGTCTCTTTGAAAGTCTTGAAGAATTCTTGGTTTATGGATGCCTGAGAGTTCAACAACTCAATTCTCAAAATGCCAAGTGTTTTTCACTGGACAACCACTTGTAATTTATAGGGCATTTTGTATTCAAATCCGACCATTCCCCCAAAAATCGGTTCATTAATGCGGGATTGGCGGCAGATTTTCAAGGATCTGAGCCATAAATTTCATCTTAAATGTCAGCTACCCACTCCATTTGGTCTCACTTTTGTCATCTTTTCATGAATAATGGTTGTAACGGTCACTTTCCAGCCGACCTACATGATTTCTCCCTAGGTAGCGCAGCTCCCTCTGTGCTGCTGCGGACCTAGTGACACTTCCTTGCTTCACACCATCCTCCAATTGCGCAAGTCTCCAACCTGAGTAGTGTAGTTTATAGTCCTGTGCCTCCTTTCAGCTACTTGGAGCATTAAGACTGTGTTACCTTCATTTAGTCACATGGTCAAACTGCTGGTGTATGGCTTCAAGTGACTACCATTCACCTTTCCGAGGAAGGGTTCTCCATTCAATTTGACCAGTTGTACCACTCCCTCGTCTGTAATCTCCTTATTGACATAAGGCCCTAACCAGTGCATCCTGAACTTCCCTGGAAATTTATCAAACTTGCTATCATATAACAAAACCAGGTCATTTACGTTAAATGTGTGTAGCTTAATATGTCAATCATGCCATGCCTTTTCACGCTACTTTTGGACATGTTGGTGAAATCTAGCTAAAAATATCTCTTCCTCTAGTTCATCTAGTTGTGCGAGCCTCTCCTCTAAGGCTTCGTGATTCGTCATACCTGTGAGCACTGCTATGCACAGGCTAGGCACAATATATTCCATAGGCATTACCACTTCAACCTCATAGACGACCCTAAAGGGGGTTTGCTCAGTCAACTTCTTGCATGTCATTCGATAAGCCCACAGTATTGTAGGTATGCGTAGGTCTCAATCACTTTTCTGAGAATTACAAACCTTGGTCAGTGCGTTCTCAAGCACTTTATTGAACGCTTCCACTATCCCATTAGCCTGTGGGTGATAAAGTGTGCTCTTCTGGTGGTATCCCTCAAATTCCTCTATTAGCGCGCTGATCGTCTCATTCAGGAAGTGCACACCGCGATCACTCATCAAGATATTTGGACAGCCAAATTGTGTCATTACATGCTCAAATATTAACTTCATGGCAGTCATGCCTGTGCAATCCTTCATAGGTTGTGCCTCTACCCAACAAGTCAAATACTTCATCACAGTGATAATGTACCTTGCTCCCATCTTTCCTTGGGGCTGAATGGGGCCAAAAAAGTCTATTTCCCATTTCTCAAAGGGTTGCAACATCATCTAAGGATTCAAAGGCATCTCATCCCTCCATGATGGCACACTAGTCCTTTGACACACATCACACGCCCTGCAATATGCTTTTGAGTCCTGATGGAGGGTTGGCCACCACAACCCTGCGCATAGAATCTTTCGTGCAGTCCTCTCCCTGCATAATGTCCTCTCGTGATTCCCCCATGAGTGTGCATAAGGATGTTGCTTCTTTCAAACTCAGGTACATACCATCGCAATATCTCATCAGTACCATCTTGTATAGATGCCCAACAATGACAAAGAAATCTACCGCTTGCACCACTAATTCCTTCTTCCACTAGACAATGTATCCTTCCGGTGCAGTACCTATCGTTAGGAAATGTATTATATCCTCAAAATGACCATCCGTGACGCGCACTACAAATAGCTGCACATCGGGCAATCCTTCCTCCAAATTAGTGGGTTCTTCTCCTGTTTCGATGTGCGATAGATGGTTTGGTCCCGCGTTCAATTGTTGAGGCTTCACAATAACTTCAAAATCATACTCTTGGAACAATAAGATCCACCTGCAGATTCTCCCACCCCGCAACACAGGCTTATTAACTGGGTACTTCAGCTTGGAGTGATCTATATACATCTTTAAATGGCCTCCTAGCAAGTAGTGCCTAAACTTCTAGAGCGCATACACCATAGCTAACCCTTCGCATTCGGTGGTGGAATAGTTCTTCTCTGCTTTGGATAATCTTCGAATTGCGAATGTGATAGGATAGTCCAAACCTTCTTTGCTAGCCTGTGTCAGTACTGCTCCCAACATTACACATAACACATCGACATGTACAGGAAACTCCTTCCAATCTGGGAAGACTAGAATCGGCGTGGTGATCATCTTTTCTTTCAATATATCCAATCTCTTCTTATAGTCATCATTCCAGAAGAATGTGACGTCCTTCTTCAACAATTTCTCCATAGGCAGGGTGATCTAGGCATAGCCTTTGATAAGCTTTTTGTAATATCCCATATGTCCCAGGGTAGCGCACAACTATTTCACACTCCTCAATGCTTCCAAGTTCAGTATCACCGCAATTTTTGTGGGGTCTACCATCAGTCCCTGTCTACAAACCACATGCCCCAAAAGGTTCCCAAAAGGAACACAAAACAAACACTTCTTGAGATTGAGTGCGATCTGGTATCTTCGACAAGTATCCAGCATCAGGAGCAAGCTTGCTACATGGTGTTTAACTAACCCAAACACAATCCAGTCATCAAAATATACTTCCAGGAACTTATGACTAAATTGCTTGAATGCAGCTAGCACTATGCGTGAGAAGATGGCAAGCGCATTCTTCAATCCAAATGGCATTACATTGTACTGAAAACAACCCCACTCAGTTGCGAAGGTTGTCTTACTCCTGTCCTTTGGCACAATTTTGATCTAGTGGTACCCATAGAACCCATCAGTGAAGGAATATGCAACCTGGCCACCTACATTGTCCAAGACTTCATCAATGAAAGGAGTCAGGAAAGGATCATCTACACAAGCGTCATTCAGCTTTTTGAGATCCATGCATATCCTTATTTCATCCTTCTTCTTCTTTTCCTGTACCACCATTGGACTTACCCAGTCAAATTCTTCCACAAGCTCAATGATGCCTACCACGAGCATCTTATCTAGCTCTAAGCAGACCTTCTCCTTATATTTCGGATTGAGACGGTAAGGTCTTTGTTTAACTAGCTTTGCATCGAGCTTTAATGTGATCTTCATCATACCTAGGCCCCCGATTATCCCCTTCAGATCCGCGAACTTGGTAGGGAATAAATCATGGTATTCGTGGAGCAATTCAACGACCTTATCCACCATTGCGTTGTCCTAATAGTCTCCAATCTTTGCGAATTTGGGCTCTGCCTCAGTACCAATGTTTACTTGTTTCATTTTCAATGGCGCGGTTATATCAGGGTTCTCAATCTGTGGTATTTTACCCTCACGGTGACCTTCTGTTTCTAGAATATTAATCCTCCATGGATCCTCGTCCTCTTCTTCAGCAGTTACATTATAACATTCTAGTGCATGACTCAGTTGAGTAGCCCATTCAGGCTTAATCAGGTCTAAAGGATCCTGCGGTCTCCTAAAGATTGTTGCTTTCACCTCTTGTAGCGCTTCATCAATACTGTCAAACCCATCCTAAAAACTGAATGTCATCATGAAACCTTCGTGCAGGATATCCCATTCACCTATTCCATGGTAGAGCTCGGTTTCTACATACCAGTTCATCAGGATAATATCCAGGGTGTGACAGAACAAGTGCACCCATTTAGGTTGGGGATTTTCTCCATAAGCTTGGATCCATTTGGCCAAATGTGCATGCAGATCATCCTACCCATCATACTTGTCTGGCATTCAAATATTAGGCTTCCTGAATCGTGTTCTCATCATCCTCCTACATTCACGCTAATCATCAAAGCTTCCCTTATGCGTACCGCACCATCTTGTGGGCGTAGCGCTCAGTTCCCAGTCCAACGCCTGGAAGCGCTGCTTTTCTAGTACCTCCCTTTCAAATTCATCCAAAAATATATCTACCTCATTCAAACCATCATAAGTAGGAAGAGTTCTTACCTCTGAGGACACACAACATAGCGATCGGGTTATCATGTTGTAGTTCAGCGTAGTCACTTCATGTAACCGATTTTGCCAGTGCTCTAACTCCTCATCGGATTCCGAAGTGTAGGAACTATCGCGATCCCATGTAATTCATCCATCCATGGTGGGATTTATCCAATATTGGTCTCACACTATTGAATTATAGATATAGTCTAAATCATCATCACTCTCATAATCGTGGACTGGTTCAGTATAGCGCAACCCCTCAGCAGGATCTAGAGGTACTATTACGCGTAGCGATTTCTTCTCAAAGATCATCTTCCGCTTCCTTAGATTGATTTCCTTGTTCATATAAGTGGTCTAGTCAATTCCTAAGAGCACAAGATAGGGATTGTTGTCATCCACTATCTCTATTACTTCAAAATTAGCCAGCACGCTTACTCCCTCAATATCCACAGTCACCCCCTATAGCTGCCCCATGGGGATGATCTTCTACTGATTGGCCATCCTTAGTTGAATCAAAGACCATTGTAGCATAGGTCTCCCCATCCATTCCCATGTCTTCTTCAGTAGGACATTCACATCTGACCCCACATCCAAAATAACCTGATCCATTTCATACTCTCCTATCTGCGCGGTCAGTCTCATCTCCCGTCCCTTTCTTGTTTTATGCTTGCCAATCTTTCGTACTACACGCAGCTCACCCGACATGGTTCTAGCACATCTATTGATGAGCTCTTGTAACCCTTTCACAGCCTTACTATCGCACAGTAACTTCATACAGGTTTCTAGGAAAGTTGTAAGCATAGAAGGGTCCATCTCCTGCTCAGGCTTATCCTTGCTTCCTGAGGTGGAGGCCTCAGCGAAGCTGTTCTTAGCTTCCATGAAGGTTTTACATCTACGATCCAAATCGATCTCAGCCTCCTTCATTAGAGCTTTGTGAACCCATGTACTGTCTTCTGGATAATTTCTCCTTGTCATCACCTATCACGATTCCACGTCTGAGCACTATATTTATGTTTGGATCTTCTTCACATAGCTCAGACCTTATCACCTGCAGGTTCTGAATTAGCAGAGGTGGTAGCACCCATTTGTCATGTATCCTAGCTATCAACGTAGGACAATCTTCCATTTCATGATCAAACAAAGTGCAATACTTGCACAACAGACATTTTTGGTTAGTGCAGTCAGGGGCATAGTGTCCTACTCCTCCGCAATTGTAAAATCAACTGTCCTCGACCTCTACCAGGTCCTCCTCTGCCTCGACCTCATCTAGCCCCTAAAATCCTGTTCACGCCATCCCTGTGCTCTGGTCCGGGGGCCCTGTTTTTTCCTAAGCCCTGTAGGAAGGAGTTCTATCCATCATTAATTCATAACTCTTGTAATTACGCTCATCATGCCCTACCAACCTAAAAAAGTTGCAGAACAGCTTTTGCGGTGCCTGTACAAACTTCTGCAGCAAATGACAGTTATCTGTGGCATGTTTTCGTGCTACCTCATAAATAGTGCACCATAATTCAGCCCCGTACTAGGTCTTGCTTGAGCTTCTTCCCTTAAAGGAATCGGTCCCCCTCCTACAATATAGTTCACAAAGACCAAGCAGCAGTCCTTGTCATGTCCCTGACTCTTGCATTTCAAGCACCACAGCTTCTCACACACCTCTGGTCGAAACGCCCTGTCCTACTTCAGACTTTGCATCTCAAGGCATAGCTTCTTCATCTACACATGGATATGTTGAATCCCCAGGTTTGGATCTTGCATTGGAGTTTCATGTAGTCTCATGGAAATCTCCAAGGCCTCCACCTGAGTGGTTATCTTCTACTGTGACAGCGCGACCCTTAAGTGTGGTAGTAGGGAAGCCACAAACCACTCGCGATGCTGTCCGTTTATCAAATTCATGTTGAGTTCATGGATTGTACACTTCAACATTGATCTAGTTCCCAAGGCATCTCACCTGGTTGTATCGTAATTTCTTTGAATCCCACAATCAACTGCACCTCAGATTAGGCCTACTGAATTCTCTATTCAGTGTTGTCTGGATGTCTACCACTCCAGAATTTGGGTTATCATTAGAGTACTTAATATACCAGGTTAGCGCGCGATCTTGTAGAGCACTAACCAATGTTGCCTTCTTTATATGATCATCTATAACACCTTGAGCTTCCCATACAACCCTCACAATGAACCAGAATTGGTCCGGGTCCTCAATTCCCAAGCCTTTGAACAAAGGAAACTTCACTGTATTTTCCATACTGAATTGTGGTGGAGGTGGAGGTGGTACGGGCCAAGTTGGAGGCGATGGTGGTGAGGTCAGAGGTGATGTGGGTAGAGGTGGTATTCGTAGGAATTCTTGTCTTATTAACTGAATAGCACTTCGCAGAGAAACCTTCGCTATCTCTTCCTTGTCACCTCGCAGAGGTGAAATCAATGGGCTATTCTCCGGACCCTTTTTTCCTTTGTTTCCGTAAGTTTTTCCACTTCACATAGTTCCAAACATCAAGGTAGCTACATAACCCATTTTTTGCACAATATCATTTTAATCCAAGTATTCAAATATTTCACGTACTTACCTCACGGTCCTTTGAAAAAGCATCACCCTGCCTTGCTGTAGTTGACAAAGGTGTCAACCACGAATTCACTCACAAATCCTCCTATGATTCAATCGAGCCAATGATCGACAACGCTGGAAATCTTGTCCTCAGATGCTTCCAATTTCTATATTATCTCCAGGGTCCAAACAATAGGACCGTCAAGTTTCCACCTTCCTTGGTTGTCTACTAGCTTTGCGATCCACTTGTATAGCTCAATTGGGAAGGAGCAGGAAAAGATCTTGTGGATCTCGATATACAGGTATCTATCCAACCACTATTCCTTTGTTAGTCATGGGTTGTTGTTCTCTTGTGCCATGAATTTGTGGATCTTCCTATCCAACCAGTCTTTGATCTCCTTCTTAGTTGGATTCCAGTGATACAACATCACACATCTCTTATGCAAATTCCGGTCCTGGCAACGAAACCATTTTTTGGCTTGAGAGGGCCTGAACGAGGTTCAATGTTAATTAGCTAAACAAATCCCTACACTACTAGCCCTTTCGGCATCAACCCGCGGAGTGCGGACTGAAGTCTCACTCGAGGCAGTATGGGGGGGATGCTGGAACCAAGTTTCCACACCCTGAGATGGTTGTGATGTTGTTTGATTCCCTCTATCCCTGCCTTCACGCAGGTAACTTCGCTCTAGGGCTTGCAAGACGAACCCTTTATTTTGTCCTTCAATACCTCTACGAAAGGGTATGATCAACCTTCGCGTAGCTCTAGCCTGCTGCTAAGGTACTTTCGTGCTGCTAGGGCAGTGTGTCGTGCAAATTCCCAATTAATCTATGTGACTTGCTTATCTTATCAAATAATTATAGTTAACACCACGTAAATAGATAATCGTAATTACGTTCAATTATTCAACATAATTGCATTCATTCGTGCATCACATAAGCATAATAAAGGAAATTCATACATAACATATCAAGATGCATTAACAGAACAAAGACACAGGAATTGCCGAATATTTCTCTTTATTGATATCTTCCAAGTGTTTACAAACTCTATTCGCCCTGCGCACATAGCTGCAGGGGTCCGTGCACTCAGCTGCAAACTTCTACCCTAGGCCCCTACGCACTCAGCTGCAGAGCCTCTACCTACACTACAACCCAAGACTTAAACTTCTTTCTTCAAAGCTATGACTCTCTTACATGTTATATCTCTTGATGATTCTAACTACTTAGAGCTTAGCTCTTTTTATACAATTCCATGGTCCACGGACCATGGGTAGATCTCTTATAGCCGACTTAACTCTTCAAAACTAAGGGAGGACTACCATTTATGACACCTGACACCTTCATGCTCTATGACCACAAAATGTGGAGAATTTACAATTTTTATTACAAAATTTGACTCAAACATGGGCTTTTAGCCCTAAAACTACCCTTGGGGGATCATGCTCCCAACAGACAATCAAAGAATCGAACAATACTTCCATAAGAGTTAGACTCACTTTACATGATACAAGGTCCATACAAGAACTTGACATAACCATCAGCTTGGGTTGAGGTGCCTCGACAACTTGAGGAGTTTCCACTTCATCAGAAGAGTTTCTCATAGCCTCTATACACTCTTTCGATCACATCTTCTAATGACATGGAAACTCCTCAAGTTGTCGAGGCACTTCAGCCCGACTTGATGGATATGTTAGGTTCTTATAGCCTTGAGGTGAATTCCACTTCCAATCAGAAATCTGTTAAATCTCACTAGGCTCCTCATCACTCTCCAATACACATTGAAAATTAATCCAATTCACAGTTTTCGCATCTGTTAGTGTCAGTTTTGTTAGCCTGTCACCTAGATCAAATATGATTTTACTATGTTTGTCGAGACTATCAAAATCAAATTTTTTATGTTACTAGGTTTACACAAAAAAATTTGGTCATTGTTTGGTCAATCTAAAGATGAAGTCAATATTTTGGAAATTCACTCATGCTAGTCACCTATCACACTTTATGGAGGCATCACAATAAAAATGGGTTAGTCATCATGATCATTCCATTTGGTCTTAGGTCATCCATTAGGTCGCTAGGGTTTCCAAGGTCCATCACTTTCATGAATAAAACCAGCAATGAATAAAACATGACAAAGAACTCTTGCAAGTTTATTTTTTAATTTTCACACACTCCTCATACTCTCATGTTCAAAAATTTCCAGACAAAGGAGCTCCAGCACTCAGAAAAGTAAAAGGCATCTTAGGTTTTCAGTGGTAAAGGTAACTCTGTTTTCATAAAGTGAAAAATCAGTTTTTAAAGGAGGGTGGGTCCCATTTATTTTTGGAAGAGTGAAGTAACTTTCCCTATATAAACTCAAAATCCCCCAAACTCCTTCATTTACCTCCTATTCACTCTTTGTTATCGAGCTATCCCATCCAAGTGAGCAAAAAGGTTGGTTTCCTAGGTAAGATTGGAAAAACATTTGCAGGCAATGTACTTAGAAACACTGCGTTGCGCTCAAAAGAAATGTGTTGCACTTTGGAACTGCACTTAGGAACACTACATTGTGCATAGGACAGAGTGCCCTGAAATCCTTCAAAACTCTCCCAAATTTCATTTTTTCACTTTCCAGTGTGATTTTATTGACTTCTAAGCTAAGGAACAAGACTTTGTGTCATCATGGAGACAGAATCTTTGCCAGAGAGAAAAATACAACATAAAGGAGGGAAGATCCTTGGATATGAGCCATCAGACTGTAATGCATTCAACTCCTATCCTTTCATCAAACAATTATTTGAGGATATACATTGCCTGGAATTTTGCAAAAGGGTGAGCGAGGTGGGATTTCATGAGCAATTAATAGATTGGGTGGCAACTTAGTTGAAAGGTGAAATTACTGTCATTGTTGGTGTTGAGTTCAGTTTTTCAGTGACCTCCATCTCACTTGCAACAGGGTTACTGGACAATGGCGAATATTGGTTCAAAGGAATGAGCCTAGATCTTGAATACTAGAAGCCTTTCTTAAAGATGCCATACAAAGAAACACATACTCACCTTATGCCTTTCAGATATTTATTAGAGAAATATGCCCCTTTGATGAAGATTGTCATGAGGTTCTTCACTTGTGAAGGTAGATTCTCCACGTTGTATGCTTATCATATTTGCCTTCTGATGCATTTCACCTCTCAAAATCCACTCAACATGTGTAACTATCTATCTAGGAGCATTTCAAAGATGTCTAAAAAAATATAATTGAAGGACAAAGAGCACTCCCCAAGCTTGTTTCATCACAGTCTAATAAAAACCATTGTCCTTTACCAGCTGGCAGATAAAAGAATGGCTTGGGAAGCCTTTTTGGAAACAGCCCTGAAATGGCATGAAACAAATGCAACATCTCAGTCTCCTAGTGTGCCAAAACAACAAACAGAGGTAGGGTCCTCTAGCAAAACAGTGGAGAAAACTTAGCTACCCAAACCTGAGGTGACTAAAGTGTATAAGAAAGGACAGAGGCTTGTGTTTTCTTCTCATAGAGAGAAAGGGGCCAAGCCTTCTTCATCGATAAAGCAGGGACCGACAATGAAAGAGAAAGACACAGTTGAGCATGAGTTTGAACTTGTTGATTTAGAGGCTAAGGATTAGTCTTCAAACATGTGATAGACAATTAGGGATAAGGACTATCAAATCAAGGAGCTAACAATCAATTTAGATAGAGCAAAATATGTCATATCATTCCTTGAACAAGAAAATAGTCAGGTCAAAGCAAAGGAGTTGATCCTAGAAAAGGAAAAGGCCAAGTTATTGCAGCAAGTTGGCAAAGGCAAGGAGATCTTGGAATCAAGTGAGCCTGCAACACCAAAGGGGAAAGGAAAGAGTAAAAGATCAAGAACAAGAGGCCTCAAGAAAACTTTTAAGAAGAGCAAGAACAAATTTTGTTGAATGAAGACCTTGACCTAGAGGATAGGATTGCCCTTGAGGTTCATAAAGATAAGGAATATTGGCTAAATAGGGTAAATGAACACTTGGAGAAGCCCCTTGAGAAGGAAAATATGGATAATTAGTTGCTCAGACACATGGTGCACCACTATCAAGCTCAAAACATGATCACCAATATCAAAGTGAAGCAACTTGAAAATAAGCTCAGGAAGGCCAAAAATGACCAAAAGGATGAGGGAAGCTTGGATATGCTTACTGAAGCATCTATGAAGCTTTAACAAACATTTTTTTACACCTTCCATCCAATTTTGAGCAAATTCTGAGCACATTAAGTTTTTTGAGAAATTTTGGTCTAAATTCAGAAATTTAGCTGCTCCAGAAGCGCAATGCCAAGATTTTTCCTCAGGCCTCCATTTGAGGAATGGTCTACATTTTTGGAAATCTCTTTCCATCCTATAAAAACCCATTTTCTCATATTTTGCAAATGTGGCTCAGTTTTGGAGAAAAAGGAACAAAAGTGGCAAAAAACTAGCATTCTGAACCATTTTTTGACAGGCGTTATGCTTCTGGAGCAACCTTGGGAGAATGGATTTTTGAAGGCCTTCCCATAGTCCAAATTCATAAATTCAAACTGTTATGGAAACAATACTTGAATGGATAGTTTACCATTCTCTCAATTTTTCATTTTGATCCCTAGAAGACACCTAAAAATCAGCTCAAAGTTGGCGTTGTTCTTCTACACTTTTCTGTGTTTTAACTTGTAAATTTCATTGTGCAAAATTTCTAGTTTCTAGTTTGACTTAGTCAAAGTCAAGATTCTCTATGTAATGGCAATAGTTTCGAGGCTAGGTGATGTAGACATGAATAAATGTACATCATAGGTTGCTTTTGATGTTTATTAGGCCTCATAAAAGAAGCAAACTCCTAAACAAACTCTCTATGAAGTGTTTGAGTTTCACCTTCTCACTCTCACCTATTGGTTGAGAGAATCTTGGAGTTAGTTCCTCCACCAAGGAATTCGACTCCTAAAGGTGGCCAAGTGGTCTAGGAGAGTCTATAAGTATCATTTCTCATGAGGAGAATATGGTTGAACTTTTTGTGAAGGGTGGTTGCATGTAATCATCTTTTCAGCTAATACAAAGACAGGTTGCAACTATTTTCAAGGAACTCTAGCCCAGTGAGTTCATGGTGCTTGTACTTCATTCTACTTGTTTTCTCATGGTTTAAACATCTTTATCTACATTATATATCTTCTTTCTATGGATGCCTTACAGTGAAATATATAGAATTCTTGTTTTTCAAGCTCTGTTATCTCATTTTCATAGTATGTTTATGTCTTCCTAAGCTAATGAAATCATGTCTACTTATGCTCATTAGTTTCTTCTTCATTTTCTCCTCTATATTACACTTACAATTATTCAAAATACACCATAGATTCTGATATCTATCTCCTATTCATATTTTCTCTTGCACTCCTACAGCCTAGACCTATTTGTCGCTCCAAACCCCAAGTTCAACAAATGCTAAAACTCAAATTTACACAAACAAACAAACAAATACACATACCTAGCCTAAAATTCATTTTCTTTAAAGTCATATCACTGAGAAGAAACTTAGATAGATCCTTCTCATGCTCAGTAGGGCTAGCTACTGAGTTGAAGTGGTTTGAGGTTACCTTATTGATTTCCTTTTCAGCCTAGGAGATTGTAAGGACTAACATTATTGGTGCAGTTGCCGGGGAATGAGTGTTAAATAATTCCTGGGAAATATCTAAAGAGATTTTAAAGAACAAGTCTTGTACTTTTCAGTTTCCAGTATTCAAAGACTGGCTGAATTCATAAATTTCATCAGTTTAGGGTGTATACATTCTGGCTTCCAAAAGGCATACCAAATCAAACCCTGACCCAAATCCACCCTTTATTGTTGAAGATCCAGAAAGACTGCTTATAAAACTTAGATTACCCATCACTAAAAGTGCAGTTTGAAAAATTAAAAGAACAACCTCTCTGCCTGAAAAATTGTTTGGCTTTGAGAAAATTCCTTTTGATGAGCAAATAGAATTATCTCTTTCAAGGTCAAAGTCTAAGTCCTGTATTTCTGAAGAAACATTAGAACCTTTAAAGGTCGAAACTCACTCTATCTCTTCATATCTTTATCTGCTAAAACGGATTATGAACGGTGGTTGAATTTTGATAAGCTTCAAAGCCTTGTTGACCAACTCCAGATCATTACTGAAAAAAATTGTTCAATATCGACTTGAATACCTAGCCACAACTTCATCTTCTAATTCGCCTCCAAGCACATCTGCTACATCTCCCAAAGTTTTAGTTTCTTCATCTTTCATACCTCCCCCATTCACCCCATATTTGCCTTTACAACCAATTGTAGTAGTTCCATCATCCCCATTAGTATCATCACCCTTCCTTACACAATCCATTGTAGCACCTCCACTATCTCTAGTAGTCATGGCAAGATTTGCACCTCCTTTATTGCCTGCTCAACTTACTGCCTTGCCTCAGAATTATGGTCAAAGACTCCCTGTGTTTGATGGAAGTGCATAAATTATAGCTTGTCAACATGTTAACAAGTTAATAGATGTTAAAATTGGAAACTAGAGCCAAACTCCATGTGTATCACCTTATTTGTGATCACTGGTATTTTTCCTAGATTCCTCTCATAGAGAGGTGTAGGATTGATCTAAAGATCATCCGATTCCGATAAGTATTTATGGAGATATGAATTTATTTTGATTATGGAAAAATTATCAAAGTCGGCCAGCAACTTATGTAGGCTCAGAAGCCCAACACTCATGTCTATTCAACCTCAATGTTTTGCATGTAAATACAAGGAGCTCTTTTCCTCATTTGGACATTTCACTCTTACACACATCTCTCTCTCTCTCTTGCGCAAAAAGAGTCTCTCTCTCTCACACGTGTGGATGAAGAGGAAGTCATCCTAGGGCAAAAAGGACACAGAAACAGGACATCAAGCATCTTTGACTGGCATTTACCAGCGTTGACCCTCCAAGGAGTGCGGATTAGGTGTGGTTGCCTCTCCTAGGCAATCGATAATTTTTGGCACAAAAATCAAGGTGATTTGACCGGTATTGATTGCCCTAGTTTAGGGCTACAGTCAACTTCAAAAATGTGCACTTTGACTGAACTTTTTGGGGTGTTCTAGGGATACTTCTTCAGGTTGTTCAAGGGCAAGTTGACTGGAAAATGACCAAGCATATTGGAGGTCAATTTTCACTCATTTGACTAAGTTTGACTTTGTTTACCTAGGGTTTGCTGCTGCTGATATAAAATTTCAGAAATCAGATTTTGTACTATTTCTCTCTACTGAACTATTGAAGATAAAATAAGATTTGATCAAAGGGTTTCCCATATTGGGGTTTGTCCCTGGCCAGCCGCCACATCTTGTGTCTCTTGTCTTGGCTTGTTTTCTGTTGATCATTTAATGTTCTATCTGCACTTTACTTAATGTATATGTGATTGCTATTCTGTGGCTAATAAGAAGAAAAATAAGTAAACTACTCTAAGCATAGAACATACCATAATTTAACATGGTATCAGAGCTGAGGTGAAGAAAAAGCCCAAGCAAGAGCAAGAGAAATCACGGAAGAGAAGGTTGGCAAGGCTATCTGAAAGAAATAATGGGGTCCTCAACACACTTCCCTGCTAAAGACAAACTCTGTGAGAATTTTGACTACCACGGATGGAAGATGTCTCTCAATTTAACATTAGAAGAACAGGAAGTGTTGAACCATGTGTTTCTGGGAAAACTAGTATTCCTAAATAATGCTAGCCCTCTAGGCTTGGTAGCTACCCTAGAAACAACAGTTTAAAGCAATTCAATGATTTCTTCCATGTGTAACAGATAAGAGAAAGATAATGGAACCAACCTGGAACTTCCGCTTGATCCCTTGCTTGATCTCTCTCCCCTTTGACAGATCCTACAACTCCCCCCCGTACTTAACATGCTTGGAGAGTACCTGCACAAGTACAACAACAAAGAACCATCAAAGCATCGTGATCCATTACAACATAAACATTACAGAAACAGATAAATAATGAACGAATGATAACATTCACAAATGATAACATTCACAATTGCACAATCATATGGAAGAAAACTTGAAGAGCTTTATTAATAGAAGGGAGAATTACAACCCAGTTGTCTGATCCAGCATCATCCTCCCAGCTTCAATCCTTCTTCACCTCATGAAATAGCAAGATCACTCCAAGAAGAATACAATGCTCTCTCCTCACTTACAAACTATCAGCACTTCCTTGCAATTCACAACAATTCAGCCTCTAGATCTCTTGGATGAGGGATCCATTTATAGATGTTTACAAGGGTGTGAGTCATCCATGGGGTTTGATTAGTGTCATTCCACTTGTTATAATTGGTTCCACAAGAGAAGGGATAACAGATGGTTTTAGATCCCTTATTCATCCTTGGGCGAATTTAGAGAGGCAAGTGGCATAGGAGAAGTTTCTAGAAGATTCCATGAGTATCCACGTAGAAAACTGTCCTAGACATTTGTCCATCCTCGCCCATCGCACCCTATAGAAGGCCTAAATAGTATGCATCGCACCCTGATAGTGTAACACTCAGTATGCATTGCATTTTTCTAGTGGAGCAGTTAGTATGGTTCAATTCAGGAAATTTCTGGATGGTTTCTCAGATGGAACTTTTGGGGAATGATGTATTCAGATGACTTTGTTCTTTTATGGTATGAAACAACTCTTTTAGGGGTTGATGAGCCCTAATACATCGACATATAATTTTGGGGTTGATGTGCCCAAATATGTCTATAACACCATGTGAGAGGTAGAATTGTTGAGCCTCCATCAAATGCATCCGCTGCTGCTAGGAACAAATGGACCAAGGGAGAAGTCAAGGCAAGGAAGATCATCAGGGACTCTATTGACAAGCACTTGGTGGCCTATGTTTCTGACCTAAACACCTCCAAGGAAATCTATGATAGACTAGTGAGTTTATTTAAAGTTAATGATGCAAATCAAGTCTTGTTTCTTAGAAATAAGCTGAAGGAAATTAAGAAGGGCAAATATGAGAGTATGCAAGCATACTTCTTAGGGATCACCAAGATCAAGAATGATCTCCTATCTATTGGGGAATAATTCCTGACAGGGAAATGACACTCACAACTCTTGGAGGACTACCATTCAAATGGTATGTATTTAAGACTACTCTCCTCAACAACAACATAATTCCTGGATTCGAGGAATTAATGTCCAAATGCATTCAAGAAGACATAAGGATGAAAGAACAAGAAATGCCCATACTTAAGGGTCATCCCTTTGCCTTTTCTTCTCATACTAAAAGAAGAAACAATTCCGAGGCTAAATTCAAAGGAAAGGCTGGACCAAAGGGTGGAAGAAAAGGACGATGTTATAATTGCAATATAATAGGTCACTATTCAAGGGAGTGCCCTAATAAAAGTGACTCTCATCGGGAGGATGATCAAAATCCCTCTCAAGGCAATCAAAGGAATGACAGGACGAAAGGAAGAGGTAAAAGAAGCACTGGAAATCAAGGAAGAGGAAAACCATTCAAGAAGGCAAGAAATTCCAAGTATGAATTTAACACCGTGAACAATAAGCAAGATGAATATTATCTACCAGTAGCCCTGTCTACTACTGCTCCCCCGAACTCGCTAGGAAATTGGCTTATTGATAGTGGTGCCTCAAGGCACTTCACTGGTTACAAAGAAGCTCTCCATGATCTGATAGAGAAGGAAACCAACCTGGAAATTGTTCTAGGAGATAATACAAAATATCCCGTGAAAGGCATTGGAAATGTCACTCTTCAATTGAATCGGGGAAATACAATTCATCTACAAGATGTGTTATATGTACCTAATCTCAAAAAGAACCTGGTGTCCATTTCATAAATGGAAGACAAAGGCTACAAGGTGACCTTCAGTGATGGTAAGGTACGTGTATGGAAAAAGAATATTAAAGATGCTTTCACTCTTGGGTTTCGAGTTGATTCATTATGTCAAGTCGGAGGAAGTCTTCTAGGTGTCATGTCTTGTGACACAACTCTTCTGTCCGAACTATGGCATCGGAGGTTTTCTCACCTTCATTATAAAGCTCTACCCGATGTAAGAAAGATGGTCACAAGGATGCCCAAATTCCGAGTAGAACAAGAAGGTGTATGTCCGAGATGTGCCGAAGGAAAGCTCAAAAGGGGACCATTCCCCTCAAGCCAAAGCAAGACCTCTGATATATTGCAGTTGATTCACTCAGACATATTAGGTATGATGCCTATGAACTCCTTGGGAGGATATTCATATTATCTCACTTTTATAGATGATTATTCTCGCAAGTCTTGGATATACTTCTTGAAAAATAAGGATGAAGTGTTATCCTGGTTTCGACACTTCAAAGCCTTGATTGAAAATCAAATCGAGAAGAAGATCAAGATCTTAAGAACTTATAATGGTACTGAATATGAATCCAATGAGTTTCATGAATTTTGTAAAGAGGTTGGCATTAAGAGGGAGATTACTACACCATATACTCCTAAGCAAAATGGTGTGGTGGAAAGGAAGAATTGCACAATTGTGAAAGTTGTTCGTGCTATGCTCCATGATCAAAGACTTCTAAAGTTTCTATGGGCTGAAGCTGCAAACATGGCCGTATATGTACAAAACTGATGCCCTCATCAAGCATTGGGTTCCAAGACTCCCGAAGAAATGTTCACTGGTAAGAAACCTGACATATCTCATTTTAGAATTTTTGGAAGCCCTGTATATTTTCATGTACCAAAGGAGAAAAGAAATAAATTGGGTGCATCTGGAAAGAAAGGAATCTTCGTGAGCTATAGCAAAAATACTAAGGGATACAGAATCTATGTGGCTGGTCAAAGGGAAGTAGAAATTAGCCATGACGTCACCTTTGATGAAGATATGGCTCTTAGCAAAGTAGACAATCTTCCTACTCAAAGAGGATCTAAAGAAGTTGACACCAGGGAACCAAAGGAAAAGGAAGAAGAGACGATGGCTGATGTGGAAGAACCTATGGATCCTATTGATCCCCCTCTGCCTGAGCCTTCCTCTTCTAGGAAGAGGCCTTCATGGCTTATGGGGACACATGATGATGCTGAAGGACACATTGCACCCCGAGGAACCTTTCGTGAAAGTAAGAAGTAGAACAGGTATCAGGGATACCTGACCATCATGAGCACGATCATCCAAAATGAGCCTTCATCATTCACTAATGCCGTCAAGCATCAAGTATGGAAGGATGCTATGACCGAAGAATATGAGTCCATCATGAAAAACAATGTTTGGGATGTGGTCCCTTGACCTCTGGACAAAGCTGTTGTCACCTCAAAATGGTTTTACATGATAAAGCATGTAGTTGATGGAAGTGCAGAAAAATATAAGGCTCGTTTTGTCGCTCGTGGATTCTCCCAGAAGGAGGGTATAGACTATGACGAAATATTTGCACCTGTTGCCCGATATACCACCATCCGCTCCATCATAGCCCTTACTGCTTCAAAAGGATGGATTCTACATTAGATGGATGTCAAGATTGCATTCTTACATGGTTCGATCAAAGAGGAAGTCTATGTGGAGCAACCTGAAGGATTTGAGATTCATGATCAAGAATCTCATGTGTGCAGGTTGAAGAAGGCACCCTATGGGCTAAAGCAAGGACCTCGAGCATGGTATGAGAGGATCGATAGCTACTTGTGTAGAAATTTTGAATAATTAAACACTTATTCACAGAGATTATCTCAATTATACACTATTGCGGAATGCATGCATAATACATAACCTCCTCTACATTGATCATCAATTTTGCAGTATTAAAAACAATGAAACATCAATTGCATGCGCACATTAACACAGTATGTAACCCGGGGAAAGCATACAGCTGAAAACCCCACACTATCTGTATATTATAATGATTGAGAACATGTAACAAAACATAGTACAATACTCCTCACAAGTACTCAGTACTATCTCCACCTGTTACACACAAACTAGCTCAGATCTGATGCCTCAAATCTCCTCCACTGTTTGCCTGCCTCCACTGTGCAATCTTGCATGAGAATAATGATGAATGGCTGAAGCAAACTCGTATTTCCTTGGCTGAACCACGCAATCCTCATTGGAATTACTCAATCCCATTGATTGTGCAAGATCTCATGCACAACTATAGTCACAACTGATAACAATCTCAACCTCTAACACCTGTCTCCACTGAACTGTCCATGCACTGAATTAACTGATGTATTCTTGAGTTAATTTATGAGTTAATAATTAGTGAATTAATTTAACAATTAATTCACATCACTCATCACTAGTGTATTTGCAGTTAGACTAAATACAACTAGTTTAACCAAGTCAAACTGAACACAACTCCATCAACTCCACAATCAACTCCACCAAACTCAACCACATGAGTTCTAACTGAAGTCCTGCATGCAATAGCTTAAATGACCCTCAAGAAGAGCATATTTCCTTCTGACAGTTGCATGTGCCACATCTGTAGCTCAAACTGAAGTGCTCCAAGAGGATAAGATAATGTTTATAGTCCAAATATTATTATGAGCTAATAATATTCGACTGTTCTATTTTTAGCCTGGCAGTCTAAAAATAGAAACTGCCCATATGTCTAAAAATAGAAGTCCATCTATTTTTACCAACATGACCAATCATCCACAAATAGCATCCTGCAACTCATAGACCATGATCCATATGTCTAAAAATAGACATAGCCTAAAAATAGACTTTGCACCAAAAATAGCCTGCGAGCCCACTTAGTGAAGGCAACTCCTTTCCACTAAGCTCCATCATCTTGTTGCATTTTCAAAAACTTGATGAAGCTGGGATTCACTAGGAGTGAAACCAACCCTAACCTTTACTTTAAGGTTGAAGATGACAAGCCTCTCATTATTGTGCTTTATGTTGACGACCTCTTTCTAACAGGTGCAGACCCTCTCATTCACAAATGTAAGAGGGATCTAGCTTCTGAGTTCGAGATGAAAGACCTAGGACTTATGCACTACTTCCTAGGACTAGAAGTCTGGTAGAAGCCAGGGGAGATTTTCCTATCTCAAGGAAAATATGTGGTGAAGGTATTGGAAAGATTTGGTATGGTGGACTGCAAGCCCGTAACTACCCCAATGGAACTTGACTTCAAGAAGTTAAGCGGTAGTGCTGCTGGACCTGTGTTACGAAATGCTACCAAGTATCGTCAACTTGTCGGAGCATTGATGTTCTTGGTGAACTCCCATCCGGATATATTCTTTGTAGTCAACACATTGAGTCAACATATGGTTGAACCTCGCCACATACATTGGATTGGTGCCAAGAATCTGTTCAAATATCTTCATGGCACAATTACTCATGGGTTAAGATACACTGTCGAAAATGTGAGACTGCTTGGATATACTGAAGCAAATTGAGCAGGCAATGTGGTGGACTGTAAGAGCACCTCTGGGTACTGTTTCTCTTTGGGATCTACCTCGATATCCTAGATGAGCAGGAAGTAGAATTTGGTAGCTTTGAGCACCGCCGAGGCAGAGTACATTGCTGCTAGTATGGCCTCCTACGAGGCAGTCTGGTTGCGAAAGCTCTTCAGTGAGTTGTTTGGATTTACATTGGATACCACTGTGATCTTGTGTGACAACTAGAGCAGGATTCATTTATCAGAGAATCCCGTATTCCATGATCACTTCAAGCATATCGATATCAGGTACCACTATATTCGATATATGGTGCAGCGAGGAGCAATAAGGCTCCAACATATCGGTACAGATGAACAGGTTGCCAACATTCTGACAAAGCCCCTAGGAAAGGTCAAATTCCTGACTTTCCGAGAACGACTTGGTGTCATTTAGAGACCCTCTGATGAGGGTCAAGTATGATGTATTGAGCTCTGGGAGCTCCAGGGGGGCGCGGGGTACTTCTTGGAGCAACATGTGACCACAGGGTGACTCTCCATCCCCTGGTGGTGCACTATGTATAGGGTAAAGGTTCAACCTTCCCCTATGACACCCCTTGGCGACTGTGGCACAGATGATTCATTCTCTTGTGGGCCAAAATGATTTGTTCTCTGTGGCGACTGTGGAACAAGATGATTCATTCTCCTATGGGCCAGGATGATTCGTTCTCTGTGGTGACTGTGGAATAGGATGATTCATCCTCCTGTGGGCCAGGATGATTCGTTCTCTATGGCATACATTGACATGATGATTCATTCTCCTATCGAGGCATCCTACCCATGTAGTCTGGGACTCATGGGAAGTACCTCTCATCTGATCAATGAGCAGGGAAATGAGGATAGGGACCATAGTAGTACTATCGATGGACGCATCGCTGTATCTACCGTACTCCTTATGCCAGGATGACCTCCATTGATCTAGGATCAGTGAGAGTGATACACACTCTGAGACTGAATTTGGGTTAGTGGAGGATGGTATGATACATCCTCGGTCATTTCTTCTTATTCATAGTTCGAGCAAGAGCCGAGCAGAGCAGAGCAAAACAAAATAGGGCAGAGCAGGGGACAAGCTGTACAGGGTTGTGCATTTGATGGATGAATAGTAGCGACAATCAGATGGATTGCTGATGGAGTTCTCCCTAGTTGAGAGGGAGTGTTAAAATTGCCAACTAGGGCCAAACTCCATGTGGATCACCTTATTTTTGATTACTAATATTTTTCCTAGATTCCTCTCATCGAGAGGTGTAGGATTGATCTAAAGATCATCTGATTCTGATAAGTATTTATGGAGATATGAATTTATTTTGATTATGGAAAAATTATCAAAGTCAGCCAGCAACTTATGTAGGCTCAGAAGCCCAACACTCATGTCTATTCAACCTCAAAATTTTGCATATAAATACAAGGAGCTCTTTTCCTCATTTGGACACTTCACTCTCACACACATCTCTCTCTTTCTTGCATAGAAAGAGTCTCTCTCTCTCACATGTGTGGATGAAAAGGAAGTCATCCTAGGGCAAAAAGGATGCAGAAACAGGACAACAAGCATATTTGACCAGCGTTGACCCTCCAAGGAGTGCGTATTAGGTGTGGTTGCCTCTCCTAGGCAGGCCGCAATTTTTGGCACAAAAATCGAGGTGATCTGACCTCAGATTTGACCGGTATTGACTACCCTAGTTTAGGGTTGCAGTCAGCTTCAGAAATCTGCACTTTTACTGAACTTTTTGGGTTGTTCTAGGGCTGCGTCTTCAGGCTATTCAAGGGAAACTTGATTGGAAAATGACCAAGCATATTGAAGGTCAATTTGTGCTCATTTGACTAAGTTTGAATTTGCTGATCTAGGGTTTGCTGCTGTTGATATAAAATTTCAGAAATCGAATTTTGTACTAATTCTCTCTATTGAACTATTGAAGATAAAAGAAGATTTGATCAAAGGGTTTCCCCATATTGGGGTTTGTCCTTGGCTAGCCACCACATCTTGTGTCTCTTATCTTGGCTTGTTTTTTGTTGATCGTTTAATGTTCTATCTGCACTTTACTTTATGCACATGTGATTGCTAATTTATGGATAATATTAAAGAAAATAAGTAAATTGCTCTAAGCATAGAACATACCATAATTTAACAATAGATTTCATTGATTTAGAAGAAATTGATGAAGAGAATGCCAAGATGAGGATTATAGCTCAGAGTTTCTTAGGAGATATTAAGAAATGGTTTTGAAGTATGGCTGCTAATTCTATTAACAGTTCTCAAAGATTGATTGAATTATTCTTAGCTCGTTGCCAAGAGAAGAAAAATCCATTACAGATATTGGCTAAATATAATTCAATGAAAAGGAACCCAAATGAAATAGTTTAAGAATTTACAGCAAGATTCAATACAGTGTACAATTCCATACCTGATGATATGAAGCCTCCTCCTGGTTTGTCTCTTCTTCATTATCCTGATGCTTTTGATCCAGACATGGCCTTCCATCTCAGAGAAAGAGATCCTACTACTCTTGAAGAGATGCAATGGAATGCGGTCAGTGTCGAAGCCAATTTTCCCATTAAGAAGTCAAATTCAAAACCAAAGAGGGTGGAGAAGAAAGTTGTGTTCAAAGAAGAGCCTGCATCATCTTCTGATGCAAAGCTTGGCAATCTAATAAAAGATATGGAGAGGATGATGGATAGAATATCCATAACTGGTCGATAAGCTAAACCTTTAGTGAGGAATCCTAACTTTTACGGATAGCGACAACAACAGTTCAGAAATCGACAGAAAGAGCAGTGAAACCAAGATCCTCAAGGTCAAGTAAGAGCTCCATTTTAGCAAAATTATACTAAAGGTCAGGAAGAAGATGAAGAAGAAATTGTAGAAGCAAATCACTTCTTTCAAGAATATGAACTGCCTACTTTCCTAATAGAAGAAAATCAGTTTTCCGAAGACTCTCTCATACCAAGCGATCAACAATTCGTGTTCATAAGTGAATATCTATGGGTTGTTCAAACTGAAGAGTACCAAAGAGGATATCAGAATGCCCTCAGTCATCTCCAAAAGTAGTACAATTTGAGGAATAAAAATGTACCTATCACTCTAACTCTAGAAAAGATAAAATCTACCAAAGGATGCACCAAGCAAAGAAACTACTCCTGCAGGTCAGAATAAAGACAAGGGCATTGTCATACTTAATCAGGATAGAATAAATGAAGCCTCCACTAGCAATGTGAGGAAAGACAAAGAATTGCAAATTGAAAGTCACAAGAAGGAATCTCAAGCTAAAGGCCAAATAGAAAGGAAGGACATCGCTGCAAAAGAGGTAGAAAATCAATCTAATCTTTTTAGTTTAGAGAATGAAATTTCTAAATTGAAGATTGTTATTCCCCTCATTGAATTGATAAGGAATGACAAATATAAATTTCAGATTGTAAAGATGCTTAAGGTTGACCAGATGTCTGATACAGTTAATGTGGCTGATGACAAGCCAGCAATCCTTTTTGGACCACCCTTAGAAGGAGCTCCTAAAGATAGTGAAATCCCTTCCTTTTATCTAATTCTTAAACTTCATGATTTTATTCTTCATAATGCTATGCTAGATTCTGGCACCTCACATAATCTGATGCCTAAAGCCATCATGGATAAACTAGGACTGAGCATCACCCGACCTTACCATGATCTTTATTCCTTTGATTCCAGAAGAGTGAAATGTCTTGGCCTCATTAAAGACTTGGTAGTGTCCGTGGACCAAATCCCGGCCAAAAATGTACTCATGGATGTCGTAGTTGCTGATATACATCCTAGGTTTGTCATGTTACTTTCAAGGTCTTAGGGAGAAAAATTAAAGGGCACTCTGCAGCTTGACTTCTCATACACCACTATCCCTATTTTTGGATAGCTCTGGAAAGTTTATAGGGAAAAGAAGATGAAATTTATGATCAGAAGTAAGGAGAAGCCAGTTAATCATCCTATACATGTTGTCCATACTGATCTAGATATTTTCATTCTGTTTAGTGATATAAATTCTGTTGATGATGAAAGTCAGCTAGATGAAACTTCAGAAGTTCCCAAGGTTATGAGCAGCATACATGAAGTCATTACAGTAGAAGGTAAAAAGGTTGGTGAAGAATGTTTGCAGCTTACAAATCCTATTGAGGAAATTCAAAGAATAGTGCAGAAAATAGAAATTTTTGAGATAGCTGGTCAAAATCCTAAAAAGAAAAAAGTTCAGTCTTCAGAAATCCTTTTTTCGGATGAAGAAAATGGTCTTTGGACCATGGAGTTCGATGGTGCATCAGGAAGAGAAGGAGCAGGGATTGGTGTCTGGATACATAGTCCATTACATCAATCAAATAAAATCCCTTGAAATGTGAGAATGAGATCTTACAAGTTGGATTTTGAATGTTCAAACAATGAGGCGGAGTATGAGGCATTGATTGTTGGCCTCAAAATTCTAAAAAAGTTGGGAGCAAAAAAAAATTCTGTTTATGGCAACTCCGAATTAGTAATCAAGCAAGTCAAAGGGGAATACTAGGCCAAGCACCCAAGAATGAGAGCTTATCGCAATGTTGTACTTGATATCCTCAAGACTTTTTCAGAATATACTTTATCTCTTATTCCTAGAACTCATAATGTCATAGCTAACTCACTCGCCACTACAGAAAGTATGGTGAATATCTCTATTCATCCTAATCAGAAGTACTCCATTCTTGTCAAACATCACCCAGTTGTCCCAGATAACATGAGATTTTGGCAAGTGTTTGGGGATGATAAACAAATAGATAGTTTTCTGCAATTGGAGGGAGAATTTTAGAATTCTCATATTGATGATGCATACAACTTTGATGATCTGAACATCCACTCAGCTGAGATTGAAGTATTATAGCTCAAGGACAACAACATTCCAAAAGGCTTGGTGCCTTTGGAAGAGTTATTTGACTGTGATGATGTCACCAAGAATCCCACCAAGGTTCCTACAGAAAAGGGAGTTGAAGATGTAAACATTGGCACAGCTCAAAATCCTAAAATGGTCAAGTTATCAAAGTCCTTATCTCCTAAAACAAAAGGTAAGTACATGTCTTTAATGAATGAATTTGTTGATGTATTTGCTAGGGACTATTCAGATCTGAAAGTTTATGACAAAAATATCATTCAAGACACCATTCCTATTAAGCCCGATCAGAAGCCATTTCACCAGAAATTGAGGAGGATTAATCCCAAGTTGCTGCCATCAATTGAGAAAGAGGTAAATAGGCTTTATAATTCTGGAATCATAGTCCCAATTCGATTTTCTGAATGGATGTCTAATCTAGTACCTGTAAGAAAGAAGATTGGGGAAATTTGTTTATGTATTGATTTCAGAAATTTGAACAAGGTGTCCTTAAAAGAAAACTATCCCTTTCCCATGATGGATCACATACTACATAGGGTGATCGGATCCTCTAGGATGTCATTGTTAGATGGATACTCTGGATACAATCAAATTTTGGTACACAAGGACGACTAGTTCAAGACAGCCTTCACAATGCCATGGGGTACATTCATGTATGCTAAGATGCCTTTTGGGTTGAAGAATGCAGGAGCTACTTTTCAGCGAGCTATGGACATAGCTTTTGCAAATGAAAAAGATGTGTTTTTGGTTATCTATCTATATGATCTTACAATGTTTTCAAAATTTGATGAAGATCATTTGCATCATTTAAGAAGTGTTTTTCAGAAATGCAGAAAATTTGGCATCTCTCTTAACCCAAAGAAGAGTTTGTTCACCATGGAAGAAGGTAAGCTACTAGGACACATCATCTCTAAAGATGTCATTCGCATTAATCCTATAAGAGTGGAGGCCATTCAACAACTAGACTTCCCTAGGAACAAGAAATAGATTCAGTCTTTCAATGGGAAAATTAATTTTCTGAGAAGATTCATTTCTAATCTAACTGAGCACTTGAAAGAAATGACAAACATGTTGAAGAAAGATAGTGAGGTAAAGTGGTCTTTGGAGGCTAAGAAATTATTTCATGTTGTAAAGTTTGCATTATTTACTGCTCCTATTTTGATTAGCCCATATTATACTTCAGATTTCATCATCTTCTCTTTCGCCTCTGAGCATACGTTAGTAGCAGTCCTAATGCAGAAGAAAGATCAGAAAAATGAGCAACCTATAGCATTTTTCAGTCGCACTATAAGAGATGCAGCACTAAAATACAATATCATTGAAAAACAGGCATTGGCATTGGTAAAATCCCTTAAGGATTTCCGATTTTATATTATGCATTCTCATACCATTGCTTATGTTCCTACTGTAGCAGTAAAATAAATTCTTGTGCAGACAGATCTTGAAGGAAGAAGAGGAAAGTGTATTGCAGCTATGTTGGAGTATGACTTAGAGATAAAGCCTACAAAGCTCATCAAAGGATAAGGTTTAGCCAAACTCAGGGCTAAATCAAATCTACATCCACTAGACATCAATTTGATTGTTGCACTGTCTAAGGAACAAGAAGAAGACGATCCTTTCCTTCAAGTATCAGATATGTTCATGTCCTCACCTTGGTATTCTGACATTTTCTATGTCTTGCAGCATTTGAATCCCCCTCCGGAATTCCCTAAAGGTAAAGCTAGATCACTGAAACTAAAAGCTTCAAAATATTGTATTCTAGATGGTGTTTTATTTTGGAAAGATCCTGGTGGTGTACTGCTAAATTGTTTGGTAGAAAATGAAGCTAAAGATGTAATCAAGGATTTTCATAAAGGAGATTGTGGCAGTCATCACTTTTCTGATGCATACAAAATAGTCATGAGCTGCCATGAATGTCAAATTTTTCAAGGAAAGAGGAAACGTATGCCATTACCACTACAGCCCATTTTAATTTCAGCTCCTTTCCAGCAGTGGGGTCTTGATTTCATTGGCAAAATCCATCCTTCATCTTCAGCGCAACATAAATGGGTAGTGACAACCACCGACTACTTCACAAAGTGGATTGAAGCAATCCCAACCAGGCAAGCTATTGATTATGTAATCATTCAATTCCTGGAAACTAATATTTTCTCTAATTTGGTTGCCCACGGAAAATAATTATTGACAATGTCATTGCTTTCAAGTCTAAAAGAATGGTGGACTTTTGTGCCAATATCATATTGTGTTGGGAATTCTACTGCTTACCATCCCCAAGGGAATGGTCTTGCCGAATCTTCCAATAAATCCCTGGTTAATATCATCAAGAAGGTCATAGAGGTAAAAAAGAAGAATTGGCATAAAAAACTCATCAATGCTGTGTGGGTGGACAGGGTCAGCACTAAAATATCAATAGGTATGTCTCGTTTTCAGCTGGCATATGGAGTTGATACAGTGTTTCCTTCATCTCTTGTTGTCCCAGTAATGATAATTCTGCAGGAATTGGATAGTGAAACTAATGACATACAAAGGAGGATAAATCATATGATTCATTTACAACAAACAAGGGAAGAAGTTTTTCAGAACACATCCAAACTCTAGGAGAAGATTAAAAAGATTTATGACTGCAAAACCAAGGAAGACAACTTCAGTATGGGGGATGTGGTTCTTTGGTGGGATGCTAGAAATGAAGAAAAGGGAAAACATGGTAAGTTTGAAAACTTATGGAAGGAGCCCTACAAAACTTCTACCTTCAGAGGAAAGAATGCTTTCTTGTTAGAAGAAATGGATGGAAGAGATTATTTAGGAGGGGCGACCAATGGTAGGCTTCTCAAGCACTACTATGTCTAAAAAGGTCTTGAAAACTCATCATCATTATATATACTAGTGTGTATTTTACTTCTAGCATTTTAGATGGTTGTCATAGGAGTTTGAAGCCCAAAGTGAAGGCCCTAAGGCTCTTTAGGTCAGCACTGTTTTGATTTTTATTTTTCAGTTTTTATGTCATGTCAAAAGGTCAGTGAGTTTTAAGTCAAAAGTCTATTTTTATGCATGTTGACTCCATTGCCCAAGGAATAAGACTACTTGGTCTACGATGTTCTTGATAGCTCCAAGGAGTTTCCATCCCCAGTTGGAGCTAATGTTAGTGTTAGTCTTGTTAGCCTGTCACCTGGATCATATATGCTTTTACTATGTTTGTCCAGACTATCAAAATCAATTTTTTTTTTCTGTTACTAGATTTACATAGCAAAATTTGGTCATTGTTTGGTCAGTCTAAAGATGAAGTCAATATTTTGGAAATTCACTCATGCTAGTCACCTATCACACTTTATGGAGGTGTCACAATAAAAATGGGTCAGTCATCATCATCATTCCATTTGGTCTCAGGTCATCCATTAGGTCGCTAGGGTTTCCAAGGTCCATCATTTTCATGAATAAAACCAGCAATGAATAAAACATGACAAAGAACTCTTGGGAGTTGATTTTTGAATTTTCACACACTCCTCATACTCTCATTGTTATCAGGAAAACTAGTGTCTATGCAGAACTGCTAGTCCCACTAAGGGTGATAGCTACCTTAGAAACAAACACAGTAAAACTACTTTTGTTTTCATTTATGAGAAGTAGATAAGAGGGGAAAGAAGGAGACCAACCTCTATCTTGTGCTTGGTTCCTTACTTGATTCCTCTCCCTTCTGATATATCTTTGCCACTCACTTCTTCGTTTACCCAGCTTTAAGGAGTACCTGTAGAATCAAAGCAGCATAATACTATCCAAGAACAGAGATCTACTATCATAGACAATATAGGATCAGATATACATTGACCACATAAAAGTATATATCATCAATCATACAAGAATGTGGAGGAAAACTTGAATAGCTTTATTAATAATCAAGAAAGAGCAAAGAGGATTACAAGCAATTGTTCTGACCTAGCGTCATCCTCCCAGCAAGAGAGCCCTTCTTCACCTCATGAAAAGCTTAGATCACCCAACACTATGATATTGCACCAACACACCAGCAGCACTTCCTTACAAGATACAAAATTCCAGCCTCTGGATCTCTGGGATGAGGGATCCATATATAGATGTTTGCAAGGGAGGTGAGTCAGCTTTTGAGATTTGATTATTTTCCTCTCTCTAATAGTTCTTGATTCCACTTACGGATTGACCCTGCCATTTGTCCACTCTCGCCCATCACACCCCATAGAAGGGATTTTCAACATGCATCACACCTACTGTGTGTAGGCAGGTGGGATGCAACACACCTTGACCATGGAGCAGGTGAAATGGTCCAGTTTTGACCAGTTCTGAGTAGTTTTTCATGGAGAACTTCTGGGAGAAGATGTAATCAGTTGACCTTGTTCTTTTAGAGGTTGGAACAACACTTTTAGGGACTTAAGAGCCCTTGGTTTATGGACATTTTATGCTTGGGGTTTTAGTGCCCAAAAATGTCTATAACAGTTGCCCCCTAAAGCATGAGGTTGTTAATTTGTTGATGTCAGGTGAAATGCTTTATCATGAGGATCCGAAGTTCTTTCAAGCCAGAAGAAGACCTGTAATAAGATACAATACAATACATTATCTTCATAATATTTTCATGATCTAGCTGAGGCAGGCATTCCCATGCTCAGCTTTATAAATTCATTTTCATGTACATAGGACAGACAATCGTCTGAGTGTAGACTGATGATTCTAATAGAGCCATCATCCCTTAGATTGGATGATTATTTGTGTAGCAATGATGTACATTTGATGTCTTTATTTTCCTGAATATATATCGCAGCTTGGATGGATTAAACTAGATCCGGGGTCTTCAATCTCGTTCGATCTTCACTCAAAGTACAAGTCGATCCATGTGAGAGATGTTCTAGAGTCGAACATGGAAAGACATCGCCTGATTACCAGCCAATGATGTAAGTTGTTAACAGGCACGAGAGGAATCACCGATAATGATGATGACCCTCAAGGTACTACAGTACAATTCACGTGGTGTGAATAAGAGACTTGGCATCAAACACCATGCAAAATCTTTCGGTCGAAGGCCATTGACGTAAACCTATTGCCAGAAGTGAGAAGCTTGCCATTGAGGCATGCAAGCTTCAAAGTACTGAAAGGGTTGTTCCTAGATTGACTTCTTGGATAATGAGCTGATGTCGACAAGAAGCGATCCGTCATAGGAGGGCCTTAGTGAATCCCACATCAATGACATGGAACAGAGCAAATGATTTTAATGGAGGTGAAAACGATCTGGTGATATAAGGTTCAGGGTGGCGGTCATGAAAGAATGGAGCGTAAATGTATTGCAGTGGGTGAGACACAGGTGAATTCTCTGAGCGACTTCTCTTGAACATATCGGAGACACTGACATGATGGATTGGTAGCATTAACCCCAAATATGGATGGTGTGACGGAACCATGGTGATGTGACCAGTGAATGGAACAACCCAACCCGACTCGGATGCGGAGTGAAAGTGTCATGTTCAAGAGCGACTTGCTACCAACAAAATTTCTTCAAGTTTTCTTCCCAATTTTTCCCCAGTCATTGCTGACCAGTACCTCTTTATTTTTTTCAAGCTTGAGGAGGATAACATATGCTTGTTCTATAATTTTCCCTTCGGGCAAACCCATCACTATGTTTTAACGAGCCTAGCAATAGTGAAACTTGTTCTTGTCTGTTATGGACAAGTTTGTCGCTATTCGATTTTAACGAGTTTAACGACAAAGATAACTCGGTCCTTTTCAATTTTAGAGAGTCTAAAAAGAGACGTAAAGGAAACTCCAAAAATCCTTTTTCGTCACATAATTCCTTGAGTCCGAAAAAGTATAAAACAATACAAAAGGGATCAATTTTCGGTACTTTTAATGAGCCAAACAGAACAAGTGCTCGATCTTTTTGTGTAATAATCCCTCAGGTCCAAAAAGATTAAAATCTAAAGGAGGGATAGCACTTCCGGTCACTTTAACGAGCTGGAGAGGCCAATGGCTCGGCAATCTTTTCATATTTTACGAGTCAGTTGAAAAGAGCTTAAAGGAGACTCATTTTTTTAGGAACGAGTGATAGATTCGGGTAGCAGCTGATTCTAGGTAAGGTTTGGAATTTTCCAATCATGGCAGTGTCACAAGGATGGCTAATAGGATCACTCTTCGCAGTTGTTCCTCAAAAGGGGTAAACAATCAAGTGGAGGTGAATGATCGGCCAATACAGAGTGGAGGTGATGATGAGAACACGACCAAGGCTTCAAAAGCTGAAGTAATACATTCAGATGGTTATTTACTGGGGATTGGTTCATTTTTTAATGAGATTAAACATTGGGGGAACACTTGCTCATTGCTTATGTTTATTTTTTAACGAGCTTGAATTCCACGTTAAAACTGCTCGATCCAGTCGTATAATAAGGATGTCTCATCTAAGATGCCATTTTTATGGAGCTTGCACCTTACAAAGCTTTGCTCCGCATCCGTTCTTTATGTAAGTTAGGAAAAGACCAATCCTTGCATGCCAAAAAGGTTTGCATGCACCTAGGTATAGTGAAGCAGAGTTTCGAGGTTACCCCTCAATTTGTAGACAAAACATTTGCTTTATTAGGAAAAGCCTACCTTTTCAGGTTACTCTTCAATTTGCAGACAAAACATTTGTTCTATCAGGAAAGGCCTACCTTCTCATGTAGGTATCTTATTCTAGTCTAATCCCATTTTCCAAAATGGATGGTTGTGTCAGACTAGTCATATATCCTCCGTGGAAACCTACCCTACACCCAAGGTTTTCCGAAACAGGCCAGGGTGCATGCCCCCTAGGTTTCAGTCATATCCTCCGAATCACTCGCGCTCATTAGGAGGACAGACTGGGGATTGATGAGACATTCCTTATGTGAAAAGACCATTCAGGGATGGTATATGACTATTTGCTATGTGTGAACTGGGGAATGAAAGCTGGTCTACGAGCTTGACCACTCTTCCTTCATGCGGAAAACACATTACTCTAAAGAGTGAGGAGACAATGGCTCCCATGCAATAAATATAGTCTCATCCAAGGAGTAGATTATAATCCAGGGGTCCTTGGACTACCATTATGTTCATGTGAACAGTTTTCCCTCTCAATGTTATCGACACATTGGGAAGGATCCCTAACGGTTGACTGGTTCCTTTGTCAAAGCCTGTTAGATTTCTCATCTCAGGCAAAAGCGATGGCGAACCAAGCATTTTCCAAGCAGTTGAGGAAAGGATACTCACAGAAGCCCCTTCATCTATGATGGTACTGGCCATGACCATTATATATATTTGAGCAATGATTCGAAATGGTACACTAGCCAGTAAATGGGGTCTGCCTTGTAGATTCCAATCAAAAGAAACAACCAGGTTGCTTGGAGATGGGACCGAATAGATGGCCGGATATGACTCTAACGAACTTCCTTCCTGCGGTAAAGGAACGGGTAGACTGCCCCCATGTTCATCGGAGTCTGTGCTTACGAAGACAATTTGGATGGTGTCATTCTTGTTCTCTTCGGTGACTGTATCATCTGAAGACGGATCCTCTGAAGGCAAGACCGGGTCAACTACTGCCTCGACCTTTTAACTTTCATCTGGTATGGATTCAGATGGTTTATCTTCAATGATAGACGCTTCGACCGACCACAAGGGCGTTTCAGCCGGATTTTCAACTAGTGACGGACTCGGCAAGAGTTTCTTATATCTAGGAGGAAGCCATAACAGTGAAACCGGACGGTCGTCCAAAACTCTTTTAGCTTCGTCTAAGAAGGGACAATGGTGGATGGCGTGATCGCCTTCACACCATTTACAAGGGAATTTAGACTTTCCTTTTTTTCCAGGGGCTTCACTTTCACTAGTTGACGGTGTACTTTCAACATTATCATCAGCGGTTGACAACACTGGATTGTGCAAATGAGGAGACCAGTCCCTTAAGATCCGAGGGATGGAAGGAAAATCTCGATGATAGTGGTCTCCTTTGCAAATGACACATGGCGATTTAGGCCTGGATGGTGCAATGTGTGGATTTTTGCTAGACGATACCTGGTCGCCCCTTTTCACCTTTGGCTCCTTCTTCTTCTTTTCTTTCTTCTTCTTCTCCTTCTTCTTCTTGGTTACTTGATTTTTGGCTTTACCAGCTTCATCAAGCGAAGAGGAAGGAGAGGAAGAATTGGACGAAGTAGAGAGTTGGGGGGTAATTTTGGTATCGTTTAGTTGTTGACTTGATTGTTCAGGAATCACGGTGTTCTGAACGACAGAAGTTGAGAAGAGCCATACAAGCAAGCCGATTGTCAATCCTAGAAGAGACAATGTGGCCATATGGGGTGCACCAACATCTCCCCAAGACGAGAAGGGGCTAGGATTTCCTCCAAGGGGAACTCCTTGGTTGGTGGACTCCATTTTTCTCAACCTAAGACCAACGTAGGAAAGGTGATGATTATTCCGATTAAAATAAATTTTAGATGCTTTGACACAACTTGTTTTTTCAATTTTTAAGAGTTGAGAAAAAACAAAAGATGACTCTAGTCGCCTTCGATTTTTAATGAGCCTAAAGTGACAAGTGCTCAGATGGACCTTTTCCGTTAAGGAGTCTGAAAAGGAACGAAAGGGACTGCTCTAGAAATCTAGACAGAGGGATTACCAAACCAATCGCAAAACTGCAGAATAATTTTTACGGTACGGCAGTCAATCTTCCCGAATGCTGTGTTCAGTGCATTGCGATCGATAGGGCGGTAGACACGGCTTCTTATGGATAAAGGATATAGCCTATTGTGGTCTCCCAAAATATACTCGACGGTACGTGGGAGCATAAGTCCGTACTGGCACTTGTCGTCTCAAAGTGGAGGAATCACCCAACCAACAGTGAAAACAATAGTTACC
Source organism: Pinus tabuliformis (assembly GCA_031772625.1). Taxonomy (NCBI): domain Eukaryota; kingdom Viridiplantae; phylum Streptophyta; class Pinopsida; order Pinales; family Pinaceae; genus Pinus; species Pinus tabuliformis. Next base: position 1,250,266,322 of record CM062819.1, read on the forward strand.
AGGCTTTACGACACCAGAATACGTCTCTAGCCTAGACTTCTAGATGTTGTGTGTTAGGTTCCAAAGCATTTTTAGATTCATTAAATTTATTTTATAGTTGATCTTGCTTAAGAAATTTGCCTTTCAGGTTCACTGCGTGATGTAGATGTACAATTCCTAAAATGCAGTCTAAGATGATAAACAGTCGTTTGATCTTTTTTTTGCAATGAAAATCCTAGCTACTAAGGAAAGAGAAATGGTGTTCTTTCAACAAAGAGCATAGAGCACACACTATATGCACTATCCTAAATCAAACCAACAAATAGTCTAAATGCAAATGCACATGCATGTATTTGTTTTCAACCTTCTTAATGTGTGAATGATAAAAAAGAAAGCTAAGCGCAAATCTGAATTATTTTTCAAAGTGACATTACTAACAAGTTTCTTTTCAAAACAAAATGAAGACAATGACGACACTTTGTTGTTTGGAATTGAAAACTTGCTTTCGACACTTGAAAAACTACTAATTCAAATCAAATACAAGAGTAACAGTGTAATCGACTATCAAGAACAATCAGATTTTCTTCTATGACTGAAAACGACACTTGCGACACTTTCAAATCAAGAAACGATAGTATAATTACGCTACTTCTTCGTAAAAGAGAACTGAAAATGACTCAAAATACATAAAAACATTTACAGTTCTTTGCACAATGGAGGCGGAATAATGGCAAGGAAGGGGGTTTCAACAGAGGTGTACTGACTACAGGCAGTAAAACTCCTCAATAGAGATGAAAAGTATGAACACAGAAGCCAAAATCTAAGAGCAGAAGAGGTCTGATCAGCACACCTGTAGCACAGGGAAACTGAACTGCAACACACCTACTACACTCGGGAAGTGCGATGGGCTAGGGACGAGACTTTAGCTAGGTTCCGGGTCACAGTTTGCAGCTCAGTTCAGGGATTTTGGCCGAGCAAGTGGTAATCAGTAAATCAATCACAGGGGTAGATCTAAAGAGGTTACTAGAGCCACCACAAGGGCAATTAGGATGTCTACAAATCAATTGTTCAGTTTATAAACAAAACATGGAGATAGACTGAAGTGGCATTTGTCTACTTTGCATTTGCATAGCAAATGCAGTTCGAAGGCTACCTGGCTCAACTTTAGGCTCCGTCTGTAAGCTTATAAAATGAACAAATATAGAAAAGTAAACAAACTATTCGCTCCCCAGCGAAGTCGCCATTTTGTTATCGGGAAAACTAGTGTCTATGCAGAACTGCTAGTCCCACTAAGGGTGATAGCTACCTTAGAAACAAACACATTAAAACTACTTATGTTTTCCTTTATGAGAAGTAGATAAGAGGGGAAAGAAGGAGACCAACCTTTGTCTTGCGCTTGGTTCCTTACTTGATTCCTCTCCCTTCTGATAGATCTTTGCCACTCGCTTCTTCGTTTACCCAGCTTCAAGGAGTACCTGTAGAATCAAAGCAGCATAATACTATCCAAGAACAAAGATCTACTATCATAGACAATACTATCCAAGAATAGAGATCTACTATCATAGACAATATAGGATCAAATATACATTGACCACATAAAAGTATATATCATCAATCATACAAGAATGTGGAGGAAAACTTGAATAGCTTTATTAATAATCAGAAAGAGCAAAGAGGATTACAAGCAATTGTTCTGACCCAACATCATCCTCCCAGCAAGAGAGCCCTTCTTCACCTCATGAAAAGCTTAGATCACCCAACACTATGATATTGCACCAACACACCAGCAGCACTTCCTTACAAGATACAAAATTCTATCTTCTGGATCTCTGGGATGAGGGATCCATATATAGATGTTTGCAAGGGAGGTGAGTCAGCTTTTGAGATTTGATTAGTGTCCTCTCTCTGATAGTTCTTGATTCCACTTGGAGATTGATGATCTCTTACTCATCCCTGGGCGAATGCAGAGAGGCAAGTATCATAGGAGAAGTTTTTGGAAGATTCCATGCTCCTCCACCTTACGGATTGACCCTGCCATTTGTCCACTCTCGCCCATCGCACCCCATAGAAGGGCTTTCAACATGCATTGCACCTACTGTGTGTAGGTAGGTGGGATGCAACGCACTTTGACCATGGAGCAGGTGAAATGGTCCAGTTTTGACTAGTTCTGAGCAGTTTTTCATGGAGAACTTTTGGGAGAAGATGTAATCAGTTGACCTTGTTCTTTTAGAGGTTGGAACAACACTTTTAGGGACTTAAGAGCCCTTGGTTTATGGACATTTTATGCTTGGGGTTGCAGTGCCCAAAAATGTCTATAACACTCATGTTCAAAAAGTTCCAGAAAAAGGAGCTCCAACACTCAAGAAAGTAAAAGGCATCTCAGGTTTTCAGTGGTAAAGGTAACTCTGTTTTCATAAAGTGAAAAATCAGTTTTTAAAGGAGGGTGGATCCAATTCTTTTTGAAAAAGTGAAGTAACTTTCCCTATATAAACTCAAAAGCCCCCAAACTCCTTCATTTACCTCCTATTCCCTCTTTGTTATCGAGCTATCCCGTCCAAGTGAGCAAAAAAGTCGGTTTCCTAGGTAAAATTGGCAAAAATTTGCAGGCGTTGTGCTTAGAAACACTACGCTACGCTAAAGAGGTCGGCGCTGTGCTCAGGAACAATGCATTGTGCACAGGACAGAGTGCCCTGAAATCCTTCAAAACTCTCCCAAATTTCATTTTTTCACTTGCAAGCTTGACTTTATTGACTTCTAAGCTAAGGAACAAGACTTTGTGTCATCATGGAGGCAGAATCTTCACCAGAGAGAAAAAGACAACATAAAGGAGGGAAGATCCTCAAATATGAGCCATCAGACTATAATGCCATCAACTCCTATCCTTTCATCAAACAATTCTTTGAGGATCTACATTGCCTTGAATTTTGCAAAAGGGTAAGCGAGGTGGGATTTCATGAGAAATTAACAGATTGGGTGGCAACTCAACTGAAAAGTGAAACTACTGTCATTGCTGGTGTTGAGTTCAGTTTTTCAGTGACCTCCATCTCACTTGCAACAGGGTTACCAGACAATGGCGAATATTGGTTCAAAGGAATGAGCCTAGATCTTGAATACTACAAGCCTTTCTTAAAGACGCCATACAGAGAAACACATACTCACCTTATGCCTTTCAAATATTTATTGGAGAAATATGCCCCTTTGATGAAGACTGTCATGAGGTTCTTCACTTGTGAAGGTAGATTCTCCAGGTTGTATGCTTATCATATTTGCCTCCTGATGCATTTCACCTCTCAAAAGCCACTCAACATGTGTAACTATCTATCTAGGAGCATTTCAAAGATGTCTAAAAAAATACAATTGAAGGACAAAGAGCACTCCCCAAGCTTGTTTCATCACAGTCTAATCAAAACCATTGTCCTTTACCAGCTAGCAGAGAAAGGTATGGCTTGGGAAGCCTTTTTGGAAACAACCCTGAAATGGCATGAAACAAATGCAACATCTCAGTCTCCTAGTGTGCCAAAACAGCAAACAGAGGTAGGGTCCTCTAGAAAAACAGTGGAGAAAACTCAGCTACCCAAACCTGAGGTGACTAAAGTGTATAATAAAGGATAGTGGCTTGTGTTTTTTCTCATAGAGAGAAAGGGGCCAAGCCCTCTTCATTGCCAAAGTAGGGACCAATAGCAAAAGAGAAAGACACAGTTGAGCATGAGTTTGAAATTTTTGATTCAGAGGCTAAGGATTAGTCTTCAAACATGCGACAGACAATCAGGGATAAGGACTATCAAATCAAGGAGCTAACAATCAATTTGGATAGAGAAAAATATGTCATATCATTCCTTGAACAGGAAAACAGTCAGTTCAAAGCAAAGGAGTTGATCCTAGAAAAGGAAAAGGCCAAGTTATTGCAGTAAGTTGGCAAAGGCAAGGAGATCTTGGAATCAAGTGAGCCTGAAGCATCAAAGGGGAAAGGAAAGAAGAAAATACCAAGAACAAGAGGCCTCAAGAAAGCTTTGCAAGAAGAGTAAGAACAAATTCTGTTGAATGAAGACCTTGACCTAGAGGATAGGATTGCCTTTGAGGTTCATGAAGATAAGGAATATTGGCTAAGTAGGGTAAATGAACACTTGGATAAGATCCTTGAGAAGGAAAATAGGGATAATCAGCAGCTTAGACACATGGCGCACCACTATCAAGCTCAAAACATGATCGCCAATGTCAAAGTGAAGCAACTTGCAAATAAGCTCAAGAAGGCAAAAAATGACCAAAAGGATGATGGAAACTTGGATATGCTTGCTGAAGAATCTATGAAGCTTTAAGAAACATGTTTTTACACCTTCCATCCAATTTTGAGCACATTAAGTTTTTTGAGAAATTTTGGTCTAAATTCAGAAATTTAGCTGCTCTAGAAGGCGCTACGCTTTTTCCTCAAGCCTCCACTTAAGGAAAGGTCTACATTTTTGGAAATCTCTTCCCATATTCTAAAAACCCATTTGCTCATATTTTGCAGAGGTGGCTCAGTTTTGGATAAAAAGGCAAAAAAGTGGCAAAAAACTAGCATTCTGGACCCTTTTTTTGACAGGCGCTGCGCTTCTCGAGTGACCTTGGGAGAATGGATTTTTGAAGGCTTTCCCATGGTCAAAATTCAGAAATTCAAATTGCTAAGGAAACTAGATGTGCAGGACTAGTTGAAAATTCTCTAAATTTTTCATTTTGACCCCTGGAAGACACTTGAAAATCAGCTCAAAGTCGGCACTGTGCTTTTGCACTTTTCTGTGTTTTAACTTGTAAATTTCACTGTGTAAAATTTCTAGTTTCTAGTTTGACTTAGTCAAAGTCAAGATTCTCTATGTAATGGAACTAGTTTCAAGGCTAGGTGATGTAGGCATGAATAAATGTACATCATAGGTTTTTTTTAATGTTTATTAGGCCTCATAAAAGAAGCAAACTCCTAAACAAACTCTCCATGAAGTGTTTGAGTTTCACCTTCTCACTCTCACCTGTTGGTTGAGAGAATCTTGGAGTCAGTTCCTCCACCAAGGAATTCAACTCCTAAAGGTGGGAAAGTGGTCTAGGAGAGTCTATATGTATCATTTCTCTTGAGGAGAAGATGGTTGAACTTTTTGTGAAGGAGGCTTGCATGTAATCATCTTTTCAGCTAATATAGAGACAAGTTGCAGCTATTTTCAAGGAACTCTAGCCCAGCGAGTTCATGGTGCTTGTACTTCATTCTACTTATTTTCACATGGTTTAAACATCTTTATCTACATTATATATCTTCTTTCTATGGATTCCTTACAGTGAAATATACAAAATTATTGTTTTTCAAGCTCTGTTATCTAGTTTTCATAGTATGTTTATGTCTTCCTAAGCTAATGAAATCATGTCTAATTATGCTCATTAGTTTCTTCTTCATTTTCTCCTTTATACTACACTGAAAATTATTCAAAATACACCATGGCTTCTGATATCTAGCTCCTTCTCATATTTTCTCCTACACTCCTACAGGCTAGACCTATTTGTGGCTCCAAACCCCAAGTTCAACAAACCCTAAAACTAAAATTTTCACAAACAAACAAATAAATACACATACCTAACCTAAAATTCATTCGCTTTAAAGTCATATCACTGGCAAGAAACTTAGAGAGATCCCTATCATGCTTAGTAGGGCTAGCTACTGATCTGAAGTGGTTTGAGGTTACCCTTCTCGATTTCCTTTTCAGCCTATGAGATTGTAAGGGCTAACAACATCCTCCACCAGAATCACATGATCCTATCACTCATGCACTGGAGGAGTCATATGTAGCAAATGCTATTGCAAAACAAAAAGTTTCTTCTTTCTTCATGTTTTCTCGTTTGTCAAGTTCGAAGGTGTGTACATACTTTTCGTCCACGCATAATGTGATAGGACACCATGATTCATCTGCAGAGTGCCTTTCATGTGCTTTTAATATTTTCTTTTCTGTGGCTACATTCAAACTTCGAAATGATTTGGTTTTCATTACTTTATCTTTCTTGTATTTTGGTATGCTTGAATATATTTCTTCTCAATCATACTATCACCTACATGGGTCAACCAATGCTCCAGTGGCTACATTGGAAATATTACTTTATGCGAGTTGGCCCATGCTTTCTTAGCTTAGGAGTAGGAGTAGTGTTTTCTTTCCTATTTTGTTTTTATTACTTTCTTTTGCTTTGTCTTTCTTGTTTTCTTGTGCACCCATAGGATTAATTTCTGCATGAAGTCGTGTTTGGCATCTTGAGACAAGCAAGGTTAAATACAAGAGGTCTTGTATAGCTAGAAACACTTGGTTATCTCTCTATTCCCTCTCTTTATGAGGATCTTTCATTTCTTCTATTTGATGATACCCTGATGGAAAATAAGTTCCTTTTAGAGTGAGTCATGGTGAAATCATGACGCTTACTCTTAACTAGTACCGCCTACTCTAATTGGTTTTCTATATTCGGTTAACCCTTGTCAACACAGTCAAGTAGAGTAAGGAGAGGGGGGAAACCTTAACATGTCATAGGCATATATAAACATCCTTATCTAAAGGGAAAACCTATTCTACTCTCAATAAGTTGAGATACCTCTTCTGCCTCTAAAATAAATAAGTTCCTATGCACAGTTCTTTGAAAATGAAAAAAAATGAATTGAAAAATTAAAATAAAGGCCAAAGAAGAGAAAGGCTTCCTGCACAGAGAGGTGAAGAAAATAACTACATCAAGGTACTGTCAAGGCTCACTGGAAGCGAATAAATGCTTGTGTTCATGAAGTGACTCTGTCAGGGTACTATCCAAGCCTACTGGAAGCGGAGCAACACCAAAGATGAAACTAAAATTCTGACAATCTATATTACTTGTGCATTGATATACCCCTCATCCCTAATCGAAACAACTCAGTTGAATTGGCATGGTATGTCTGTTGTCGACAAAGAGAATAGTAGGAACTACATCTTTAACTGAAGCTAGTGAAGAAGCTATGATAATCGAAGAATCGAACAATACTTCCAAAATATTTAGACTCACTTTACACAAGACAAGGTCCATACAGAGAGTTGAATTTATACCAGTGTGTCGTCAATGTTGTAGAGGCTACAACCACCCTCCAAAATTTTGTCTATGCTTTGTTTTGGAGCCTCGCTCCTAAATCATATCATCTCATCTCACACTGACCCAGGTACTTGTTCTTTGATTGAGCTTTATATTTTGCATTGTGGCTTGTGTTTTGTCACTTGGTTTACTGCCAAACCCACAATCAGATCTCTTGACTTGGTTTTCACTCGGTTCCAAGCTTGCCTTAGTGAATTGCACAATCATTGGGGGTAACTATCCTTTCTCTTGGAAATTGCATAGAGCCAATTGATAGCCAGCCTTCAGCTGGGAAATTCCATAGAGCCTGAGAAGCATCCAAGAGCCATTCAGCATAGAAATTTCACAAAAGCTTCTTGCTCAGAAATTGCTCAGTTCATGGGCCAGTGAGTTACTCATTCCTTCCCATAACTATGCAATCTCTATGGTCCGTGCATGGCAGCTTTTCCCAAAAAAATAAAAAATAAAAAAGTGAAAAATCATCCCTAGAAAATAGGGATCTATTTTTAGCATCTCGGAAGAGACACTTGAGTTATTTTGGAAACTGTCGCCAAGTGTCGTTTTTTGCTTGATTTTTGGCCTTTGTGTCATAAACCCTAAATCAACCAAATCTATTTAATCAATGCTTCTAGAGCTCATTTTCACATTTGATCTTGGACCTCTGACACTCCCAGGGAGATAAAGGAGCCTTCAATGTGATCGTCATTGCTTTTCCAGGTAAGTCTTTCTTTTCTAGTCCTGTGCTGCTTTTTTTATCGATTTTTTTGTTTAGCTTGTGAGAGTGTTGTTTCACTCATATTGTTGAATGAATGCTCTTATTTTAACTTGTTTTAGCTTGTAGAAGTATTGTTTTAATTTTTTCATTGCCTTTCCCACGTGTTGCATGCATCACCCAGTTTTTGCACTAATGGTCGTCATTACGGAGACTCTCTCCACATGCTTCGTTTTCCTTCAGTTTGATTGATTCATGCACTTGTTTCACTCACATGCATAATCATTCACTTAGATCTACACTCAACATTACATTAACCTTTAGATCTACTTGATTTCTCACTCCCCTTGGGCAGATCTAGGCTTCCTTGGTTGGGATCTCGTTTTCCCAAGCATGCACTGTGCATTTATGGAGCTGAAGGCCTTGGCCTTGGCTTCTAGAATTGTGCAGAGGTTGACCAAGCCTGGCTCCAACTACACATTGCACAGTTCCAGGAGTGTTGGGACAAGGTCCCCTGGGAGTAAATTTTGTCATTAATTTTTGTATATTTGTTAAGCCTTCGCGTTTTTAGGGAGCGGAGCGCGAAGATCATAGGAGTAAAAAAAGGCTTTAGTCCCTTAGCTTTTTAGAAGATAGGGAGTTTTGTGACCCACCCATGGTCCATGGACCATGGTATTGTAAAAGAGAAAGATATGCAAAGGAGTCATAGTGAGTCTAGGAGATCAATCATAATAGAATATCAATGTATGGGCAAGTAGTCTGAGGAAGGGAAGTTTGTTCCTGTACTTAGGAAAAGGGGAAGGCTCCTCCAGTTGAGTGTGTGGGCCCCTGTGGCTAAGTGCATGGGGAAGAAGAGTTTGTAACAACAAAGAATACATCTAATAAAGACTATTTTGAGCTATACTTTTGTATATGTGCATCTATCTTAACTTATGCAATTTATGTATATTTGTTATGTTATTCTGAATTTATATGAAGTAATGCTTAATTGATGTGTGAAATTAGCAGATATGCTTATTTACTTACTGTTATGAATGTTTGAAGTATTTCGTGAAGGTTTATATTATGTTTTTGTGAGTTACTGCAATTATCTATAGTTTAAGGGTTAGGGTTCACGAAGACTGAAAGAAGCCCTAGAAGTTGTAGGAACCCATCACACTGACCTCTGGATGCAGAAACTTGGTTGTGATAAGTGGTTCCCCACTAAGAAAGAGATTGAAAAGTGGATAGATCAGAAACTACACACATTTTTAGCCTAGAAAAATAGGAATCCGCACCTGTCAAAGGAAGAGTGGTTGAATAGATACCTATTCACAGATGAACATGAGATATTCTTTTGCTCTTTTTCGTGTGAATTACATGAGTGGTTATCTAAATTGGTGGATAGTTAGGGTACGTGGAAGCTTGACGGCCCTATTATGTGGACCCCAAAACTAGTAAAGCACTTAGAGGCTTCAGGAAAAAAAATCGCATGAGCTATCGATTACTGGATCAATAGTATTCTAGGAGGATTCATTACTGAATTCATGATCGATATGTCCACCAGTTATAGCGAAGCAAAGTGTAGGTTTTTCAAGGGGCCAAGAGGTAAGTATCTAAAATACCTGAAGACTTGGATTAAAATTCTATTGTGTGAAAAAAGGGTTATGCCACTAAATTAATGTTTAGAAAATATCTGGCAGGAGCTATGTGAAGTGGGAAAACATTCAGAAGATACCTAGATTTAGGTGTTGAATACAATCATTTGTTAGGAGCATATGATAGTGTGGAGTAGGTAAATCTCCTCTACAGATAGAGGTGATCCCTCTAGCCCAAGAATGGGTCTAGCCGCAAACAGAACAATCTAATGTAAAATTCCTTAGATTATAATCGAATAAGAGGGCCTACCTCTTATAGCGCTAATCCACTTGATGTTGATCTTTCCTCCTTGCTCCAACTTCCTTTCGTTCCTTTCGTTCAAATACCTGAAACAAGCATGCAAAAGACAACAACAAACATGATAGCATAAAATCGATTTCAATCTACTTAAAAGGTCAAGGAGTTTTAAGCTATCAAATGTAATACTACACAAGATATAGGAAATAAACCATTAGTTGTATTAATAAAACTTCAAAGAAAAATACAACCAGAGCCTTGACATTATAGGTTCCCTTTGGCATGTCTGGGTTCCAGCACCACTAAAAGCATCTCATGATTCATCCTCAAAACAATGGAAGTTCAAGGCCTCTTTCCTTTTGCTCCAAACCAAACACTACAAGCTTATTCTCCCTTCACACACAAACTAGAAGGCTAAGGTTCTCAATATGGCTCTTAAGATTTGCAGATTATTTCAACCCTTTCACTAGCTAGCTAAGGGTGTGAAATGGGGAGTTTATATAGCTTTGAGAGAGGGGAAATGGACCCTTTTATGGTGGGATAGGCCTTATCCCTTTTGGTTTGTTCCCTTTTAATAGGGGAAATGAGCCCAAACAGTCTCTCTCGACCCTATCTTGCTCAACCATTTACCAGACTTTCGTTCATGAAGCTTATAGACCTGGAAGCCTCAACTCCATTTTTAAAAACTTGCCAAAAGAGGGTCAGCACAAGTGATGAATGACTCACTTGCACTTAAACTCTGCAAATCGGTACAGGGGAAGAACTGAGCACTAGCATTGGTCTGGAAAACTGGGTTTGAAGGAAGATTCTTGGGAAATTATGTAAGAGGGAAATGTTCTGCAAATGAAGAGTGATGTAGGGACATGTTCTTCATGGTAGGGAAACATATGAGGGTCACTGTATAGGTCCTCTAGGATCGAGGAATGGAAGTACAGGGATAGTGGAAAAATGTTGTGTAACAGATGCCCCCTAAAGCATGAAGGTCGAACAAGAGTGAGGGGTGAAGTGCTTTATGATTAGATGCATGGAACTGGAGGCCGCCACCAGAAAACCTACAAGCAAGTATAGATACATATACATCACTGAAATCTCTGATACATGAATCATGGTATGGACACATCCACCCAGAAGGAGATCATGTAAATGGATCCAAGGTATGGGCGCAGCCATCCAATAAGAAGGATCATATCAAACCTAGGGTATTGTCGCAGCCATCCAATAATGATAAGGATCACATATAATAGACTCATGGTATGGTCGCATCCATCCATCTAAAAGAGACATGTATGTAAGCATGATCATGTCACATCACCCTGCAACCTGGACTTGTGTAATCTAAGCCCAGGGTCTTGCACTCCAACACGATCCAACCAAAGTAAAATTTCTAGCATGTGAATAGATGTGTTGATCTCGAACATGCTAGAAAATCACTTGATTACTAGTCAATGACGTGAAATGTTAACAAGCGCGAGAGAAACCACCAATAATGACAATGGCTCTCAAGGTACCAGCAACACAATTCACGAAGTGTGAATAAGGAACTAAAGTCGAACACCTGTGAAGTCACCCGATCGAAGGAAAATGATGTGAACCTGTCATCGAGTGTGAAGAACTTACCATTAGGGCGTGAAAGCTCTAAGGTACTGAAAGGAAGTCTCTCGGCCAACCTCCCAAATAATGACGTGAAGTCGACAAGAAGTGACCATGTCGAAGGAGGGCCAGGATGTATCCCACATCATCAACATGAGACAAGGGATGAAAATGATTATGAATGATATAGAGAACTAGGAATGAATGTAAACTACAGAAGTATTAACTCTTGAACATATCAATGACACAACTACGGAGTTTGGTAGCATTGGGATCCATAGGATCAGAGGTCATGATGACGTGGTAGAGATCAAATGGAAAGTCAAAAAATGGCTGCCCAAACCTAGGAAGGTCAATGATGAAGTGGGGATATCCCAACCCGACATGAAGTAGAAGAGTGTCATGTTCAAGAGTGACTAGCTGTGACATAACTGGTAAAAACTTCCATTTTCCCCCACCATTTATGGCAGGTACCCTAATCAATTTTTATCGTGAGCTTGAAGGGGATAGCATATGCTCACATTCTAAGTCCATCCTTTAGATGAATCCGACCTAGTAAGATTAATGAGCCCTAGGAAGGAGAAGCTCATGCCTTTGATGGCGACGAATCCGATGTCATTTAATATTTTAATGAGTCCGACAAAGGTGAAACTTGGTATCTTTTTCATGTTTAGAGATTTTGAAAAAGACATGGAAAAGAAAACTTTGAAAGGTCCCTTTTTGTACTATTGTCTCTCAAGCCCAAAAAGATAGAAAATAATACTTGAGAGAACCTCTTGACCTTGTCAGGCAAGGAGTACATTTTTCATAAATAGTTTATCCCAGCCTGAAAAAGGGGTAAGCGTATACTAGGTAAATGAGATTTTGTAGCCTTTAACAAGTTCAAAATGACAAGAGCTCGGCAATCTTTTCATGTTTTAAGAGTTGAAAAGAGCTAAAAGCAGAGCCCCTATTTTTATTCTCTTTAATGAGTCAAAAAAGGGAAAAATACTTGGTGATCTTTTCATTTAAATTTTTTATGAGTTGAGAAAAGAGCTTAAACATGACTCCAGTACCATCATCAATAAACCACCACCTATCGTTGCACAAGAAGTAAACATATTATCCGTTTCTAAGGTAAAATAGGCGAAAAAAACTTCTAAAGCCCTAAAACATCATGAAAAGTTTATAAAAAGGGGAGAAAGTAAATCATTTTTTACCATTTACCTCTTTTACCTCATTTGGAGAAATTTCTACCCACTTGTGCCCTAAATCTTCAGGAGTGGATTGCGGCAGATCCAAGAGGCCGATCGATGAACCATAAATTGCAGGTAAGAGATGAGACCCTAAGCTTTGTTTTCATATCTATTTTCCTTGCTTTTAACCATTTTTTCATTTTTTGAGGGGCTTTTTTGCAAAAAACAATTTGCCCTCAGTCGGTGCGAGATCCTAGCACAGGATCTTGCCGATCGAGGGTTCAAATGATGGGCACTTGTGCTATCAGTGTTGTTGTTTTTAAAACAGTCGCGTCGGCGTAGAGGTTTGAAATTTTTCCATTTTCTCCCAATTTAACTTCTTTAAATCCGTAATTCGTTTGTCAAGGACTGATGTTAACTTAAATGCATGGTGTTTGTAGGAAAATTACAACAAGAAACATGGTGATTGAGTGGAAAGAAAATGAGCACGAAGGATTTTATGCATTGGCATTGGAAGATCAACATTTCCTAGATGTTTTGAGGAATTGCGGGCTCCTCAAGTTCTTTCTTACACAGGGCCTTCGGGCTCAACCCAAGTTGCTACAATATTTGATCAGTTTGTGGGACATTGGATGGGAGGTCTTTGTGATCCATGACCAAGAGCTGGAGCTAGAGACTTCAGACATCTACTTCATCACCAGACTATCGTGCAAAGGGGAACCGGTCCAATTGTATGGGGTTAGGCCCATTGGGGCGAGTGTGAACATGATCCTTGCAGAACATTTTCCTGAAGCTCTGAAATCTAAAAGCGGAAAGGTTGACATCATGACCATAAATAAACTTTTATTGAAAGTGTTGCTCTTGACCATTAACAGAGTTGTCAGGGCTCAAGCATTCCATGAGTCCAACAAGTCCAAATTCCAGTATGCCATAGATTGCACAGTGCCCACTATCTTCAACTGGGCAGAAGCCATGAAAGTGAATATGAAATGCCAATTATCCAAATGCAAGGTGGGGAACCTGAGGTAGTTTGGATATGGTTCCATTTTGGTGACTTTCTTCTTGGAACAGATCCCGTTGTTCTACTATCAGCTGGCAGAGATAAGTCCCCCAATGCCATGAGATCCACAGATGGTCTGATGGAGTGAATTGATGCCCAGAACCGGAGGAGGTCAGCACATTTCATACATGCTTGCTTTCTTTGTGTGGCTGAGGCATCAGCTGATTGTGGTAGAGGATTGGCCATATAGCGGTACTAACTTCCGCGGCAATCCTGACTTGCCGCTCCTAGAAGGGGAGGATTTTCATGATGGAGGTAAGCAACCAATTTTGATTTTTGATTTTTTTATTGTTTTTTGAAATATATGCATTCGTGACACTTTGGTGTTGTAATTGCAAATGTAGGACCAGAGAAACCAGCCGAGATGTCCCCAATCACTAGATGCATTGCTCGACAATTTGAGATCGCTCCTTATTAGGAAGGAGCTGACAATGAGGAATAAATTTCATGGAATCTCGATAACCTTACCAAAGGCATCCCAGAGTATGCTCAGATGGCAGACATTCCATGCCAATATCAGCAGTACACAGTGGGAGTGTCAGATCGGATCAGCCAATTATTGACTCGAGTAGTGCGAACAGTGGCGTGCTATCATGAGCACCATGTCGAATATTCCATATTTTTAGCATTTATAGTTTTGAGGCCTGCAAGCCATGGCTGTACTGAACACATATTATTTTTTGGGTTTTGATATATGACACTCAAACATTATCTATATATATATATATATGCTACATTTCTTGCTTACTATGATACAATGTTTTGTTTTTTTCACATATTGCGTACATGTTTGTCTAACATATAATTAGCTAATGCATCTGTTAATGTATATATATATATATATATATATATATATATATATATATATATATATACACACACACACACACATATATATATACATATATACATATATATATATATATATGTATATATGTGTATATATATATATACATATATACATATATATATGCTACATTTCTTGTTTACTATGATACAATGTTTTGTTTTTTTCACATATTGCGTACATGTTTGTCTAACATATAATTAGCCAATGCATCTGTTAATGTATTCATATGTCTAGGTATGTGATGATATGTCATATAATCAAAATTTCTCTCCAAAAGATGAATACGCAAATACATTCTCAATATGTGATGGTTTCTGACGGAGTATTTCCCATTGAGCTAAAGAACAACAAGTTGTGAATCAAGGTTAACAACCATTTCTCGAATGTCAAGAGCAATGGCTTCTAATAAGAGTTCGATAAATGCACTATATTCAGTAATGTTATTAGTTGTTTGACCCAAACAAATACCTTGAAGATCAATCAACTCACCATTAGGTGCATAAATAGCCCATGCCGTAGAGGATAAATTTTGAGTACTATGGCAAGAACCATCAGTGAAACCAACGCAAGGAGTCACATACATCTGCAAAGCATGCAAAGATATAATAATCAAGAAATATGCTTGAAAAACACACCAAACCAAACTTGCAAAAAATAAATAACACACTTATGTACAAAAGTAGCCATGTGAGATGACTCAGGCATAGTACTTTTTGAGATATAGCCCATTGCAGGGCTTGTCCAAGGTGTTTCCTTCATAATCAATTAGCTCATAGGCCCCTTTCTGTAACACACACTTGAAAATATAGGGCCCATGCCACATGGGTTCGAATTTACTTGCCCCCAACTTATCATTAGCTCAGTCATATAACAGGACCAGATCACCCTCAGAAAAAGCACGAGGAGAGACCGACTGATCAAAATGGGACTTAACCTGCTTTTTCTGTGCTTCAATGACTAAAGTAGAGAGATAGTGGGTTTCATCCAGTCATTCTAAATACAAGATACACTCTTCTTGAGGTGAGGTTTCAGGGAGTAATTTGACAGCTAATTTAAGTGAGGGAATTTCACACTCAATCGGTAAGGTTGTTTCCAAACCGTAGAAGAGCTGGAAAGGTGTGAATCCAATTGCACCTGTAGTCGAGGTTCAGTAGGCCCAAAAAGCTGAAAAAAGCATGAGATGCCAGTTGGATTTGTGTATCCAATGGTGCATCGAAGCATAGTGACTAACACTTTGTTTACAGCTTCAACTTGGTTGTTAGCATAAGGGTAATATGGAGTTGAGCTATCGTGACGCAAGCCCAACATAGAAATCAGCTCAGCCATCATGTAACCATGAAAATGGGAGCCATGGTCAGTGAAAATGGCTTGATGCACTCCAAACCTAGAAATAACATGATTGAATATAAATTGCACCACCATTTTACTGTTAGCTGAATATGTAGGCATCGCTTTGGCCCATTTGGTGAAGTAATCCATGGAAATGATAATATAACGATATCCCCCAACTGAATGAGGGTTACAAGTCATAAAATCAATGCCCCATTTGGAAAAGGGACCAACGATAATAATGGGGTGAAGGAGAGCAAGTGGGGCGTGCATTTTTCGCTGATAAATCTGGCACTCATGGCATTTGCAAACAACAAGGATGCAATCCTTAAAGATGGAGGACCATAAGTAACCAACACGGAGGATCTTTTGAACAGTGGCATAGCTAGATAGATGACCGCCATATGCACTAGAATGGTAGTCATTCAAGACTCTTTTAGCCTCATCGAGAGTTAAACATCGAAGAAGAATTGAATCAACACCAACGTGGTACAAAGTATCCCCAATGATGCGGTAAGGTTGGGATTGATGTTGAATGCATCGGCGACCATCCTTGGACAACGCAGACCAGAAGGTGGAAGTTTGGAGATACACGATGATATCACCATATCAAGTGTCAAGAGTGCTAATTATAAAGAGAGTCTCATTGAGGAGCTGCTTATCAGCACCAGTAGGAAGATAAGCAGAGGGAAGAGAGCAAATCAACTCAACAAATACAAGTGATTTCTTGGATTTGGCAGTAGTGAACACCAAATCAAATTCTTGGAGGATGAAAATCCACTTAGAATACTTGCCCCCAAGTAACTAACGAGTCAAAATGTAATTCATGGGGTTACACTCGAAAATCACAGTTGTAGTGCGGAGGAGAATATAATGTCGAAAGCGTTGAACAACCTGAACAACAACCAAAGCCAACTTCTCGACATGATCATAACGGATCTCAGGATTGAGGAGATTGTGAATGAGATAATAAATGACATGTTCATCACCTTCGTCGTCGTCTTGCACCAGCACCATGGCGATAGTGCTAGAAGCTGTAGCTGGATAGAAGAAATAATCACAATGATAGTTCGGAGGATGCAACAAAGAAGCATTAATGAGGACATATTTCAAATGAATGGAGTTCCTTGCTTAAGAAATTAGGTGAACCCTGAAGCTAGCTCAGCATAGTTAGGCACAAAGCGATGAAGGAAATTTGCTTTCCCTTGTAGACTCTGTAATTAATGCAATGAAGAGGGAGGGGTTAGATTAACAATGGCCTCGTCTTTGAGAGGATCAAGATGAATCCCATCTTTCGAAACAATAAAACCAAGGAGTTGTCTGGATTCGACACAGAAGACACATTTATGTGGATTCAGCTGAATTTTATAGTGTCTACAACGAAGAAATATTTGTCAAAGATGATCGGGATGGTCATGGCGCTTACGTGAATGAGCAGGAAGATCATCCAAATAAGGCTGAACGATGTTTTTAATGTCATGGAAAGCATAGGACATCGCTCTTTGAAAAGTAGCCCCAGCATTCTTAAGGCCAAAAGGGAGATTTTTATATGAAAAAGTCCCCCACAGATAGATAAAGGTGGTCTTATCTTGATCAGTTGGTGCAATGTTTATCTGGTTATAACCAGAAAAACCGTCCATAAAGGAGAAAATCTCACTCCCAGCACATTCATCGATGATTTGGTCTATAAAAGGAGTGGGGTAATTATCCTTTGGATAGGCATGATTAAGGTCACAGTAATCAACACAGACCTGAATGGTGCCCTGCTTCTTAGCTATGGCACGATATTGGACACATGATCTATCAGAGGGATAGGATAAATAAATCCAACTTTAAGAAGTTTTTCAACTTCCCCTTTAATGGCAGCCGCTTTTCTAGGGTGCACTGGACAAAGTCATTGGCGAATGGGCTTCACGTTAGGATAAGTTGGAATTTCGTGCACAACTATACTTGGGTCAACGGCGGGAATTTCTTCATACGACCATGGAAAAACATCTTGAAACTCTTGAAAAAAATGAGTATAGATCTTGATCTCATCAGGAGAACAAGTCACCCCAATATGAACATTTTCAACGATGCTCAGTTTAACATAAATGTCAATAGGTATCATTTGGGTAATATTACCCACGTTCCCTTCCGACCAAACTTCATGGATCATGATAGGCATCTAAAGTGGTTGGGTCGGGAAATGAGAAGGGAACTTCTCAAGAAAGGTAGACATGATTTTCGGGCCAGACAAGAATAAGGAATGATGATGAGTATCATTCCATGGTGCTTCCTCCAAAGACATAATTTCCATGATGCTTTTGTTAGAAGGAAAAGTCTTGGTTAAGGGATCAAGAGAATCTGAAGAACCAAGCCACAGTGATTGAGAATACACATCAAGATATGTGCTCAAAGTAGTATGATCAGTAGGTACTGAAGCTAAAACTGAAACAATATCCACATAATTGATCTCGGCCGGCTTAGCGGCATGATATCACCCCATGTATCAAAAAGATCAGAAGAGGGAATGACCCAAGGATCAGACTTAACCGAGATCATGTTGA
Organism: Pinus tabuliformis; assembly: GCA_031772625.1. Lineage (NCBI taxonomy): Eukaryota > Viridiplantae > Streptophyta > Pinopsida > Pinales > Pinaceae > Pinus > Pinus tabuliformis. The sequence continues at coordinate 1,250,284,530 of CM062819.1, forward strand.
CTGAGGCAACATGCGGAGGTGGGAGAGGAAAAATACCCATCAAGGAGGGATCTTTAAAAAGTCCATTTCCCACACTCCCATAAGGAGCACCAGTATTATTCACTTAAGGAACATTGCCATCTAAGGAAGAAGAGGCAAAGAAAGATAACTGGTCAACCGTGATGATCTTCCCTTAATGAGGAAAATGGAGCACGCAGCACTGAGAAGAGGCTATAGCATGCATAGCATGGGTCCAACTTCTTCCCAGTATAATATTATAGTTGATATTTTCATCCACAATTTCTACTTCGACATTGACTGTCTTGCCTTCTGTTGAAGCCCCGAAAATCGGGTCTACAACAAGGGGGATACCCGCCCGGTCCGAACCTTGGTTGGCAACTCCTTTTCCGTTTGGTATAGTGGGTCTGACTGGGGATATGCGACCAGTTTCCCAATTTATGTGTGTGTGTGAGAAAGATGGATATTTCTGTTTCTAACAGTTTCTAAATGGAATACTTCTACTCTAATTCTAATCTAATAATAATGAAATTATATTCTAATAAACAGAAATATGTAAATCTACACTAACCCGGGGTGTAATCTTTCTTCTATGCGATCTAAAATGATTTCAAACAACAACCGGTAATAAAGATCATTCAGCTGCTATGAGAAAAGAATTCAATAAAGATGAACCACTTCGTATAAAAAGTTAGACGAAACAATTGTGAAAAACATATCGCATAATGAGCTATTCATACACTAAGCATAAATAAATAGCTATCACCGTACAAAAGTGCCAAATGATAACTCAGGCATTCATACATCAATATATAAATAACTGAACTGAACATCACTCTAACACAAGGCAGAAATAGTTAAGAGATAGAAATACCATTTATAACTAGTCCTACTCATGAGCTTCAAGTGATAACGATTTATCTCTTCTTGATCAAATATCCACCAAGAGTACAAAAGTGCAACATCAGTAGCAGATATCAAATGCAAACATCAATAAATCCTATTCCATTCATTCATCAAAACCTCCTCAGAGGTTACAAAAGTGCATGTTCTGGGGATAAGTTTTTGATAAATTTCAGGACCTATTCCATTCATTCATCAAAACCTCCTCAGAGGGTACAGAAGTGCATGTTCTGGGGATAAGTTTTTTGATAAATTTCAGGACCCCTCTCTAAATGCATGAGAAGGGTTTAAATACTACTACTTAAATCTAAAAATAAATTATTACAAAAATATAGGATGTGGTTTAAATGACTGTCCTCTTTTCAGGAAAATAAAACAAAATTAAAACTAAAATTGAATCTAAAATTAAACTACTTCTGTATTTGGTCCTTGAAATCGCACACATGCAGCATCTGTTTGAGAAGAGTCGGCTGGCTGACTTCCGATTTTAGCTGAGCTGAGAAAACAGAATCAACAAGAGCTGGCGCCATCTTTTTGGCCAAATTGATGATACACTTAACAGTCATCCACTGGCTATGTGGCTTTACCAAGTAAGCCCAGTAATAATCCCAGTTCAACTTGGTTAACCCTTGGATTGCTTGTGCCTTTTATTTTGCCTTCTACTTCCAATTTGCCTGTCTCATCGCTTTCTTGCAATTTTCGAAGCTTGCAGGTGACTGGGCAATTAGCAGTTTGCCTTTTCGAAAAAAATTCTCAGCGATGCGCGATTAGCACTAGGCGCTAGGCACTAATCGCGCATCGGAAACTGCCTCCGTTTCTTGATCCAGATTTCCTTGATGTGTTTTTCACCTTTTGCACTTTTTCCTTCTAGCGGATATAAAGTTCGAAATTCATAAAAATGATAATTCCGTGAACTCTTGACCTTGAGTCTTAAACTGTCTGTTTCTGATATTTGCGCTGTCCAGTATCCACTTTACCATGTCCGTGTATGGGAGAATTTTAGGCCTTGCTGCTATCCGGTGCAAGAATGAGTAAGCTAGCTCTTTGAGGGATGCTTCAGAAGAACCATTTGAGCCCATGGTAGCAACTACTTCCATAACTCTGGGATTCTCCTCTTCGAGCAGATTATGCATGCCTTCCCACATAGCAATTCCTGCATCTCTGTTACATGCCGTGTCTGTATACAGGGGTGCCATTTCTTTTTCTTCTGAGCTCGGGGCTTTGCTTTTCTTTCCCATTTTACCTTGCCTATTGCTTTGTATTGGCTTCTGTTCTCCGTTCCTGCAATTCACAAGTGAAGCGAAAATGAATGACAAGGAAGGGTGATGGGAAAGTTTTAAATGCCGCAGACACATCAAGTATACCAATTTACGTGAGATGATTTTTTTGATAAGCACGCACCCAAATTCCATTAATAACAGGCAACTAATTCATTTATTAGCATTAAAGCACATAACTAGGTGTTAGCTTATGGAAAATACTTTTCTTGAATAGCGTGGCCGAAAGATTTGCGATGGAGTGATGGAGCGATTTGCTTCGCAATATCGCAGATCGCAACATCACGAAATGACAATATCACAATATCGCAAAGTTGGTCGCTCATGATATCGCATTATCGCATTGTCATTGTATCGCGCGATCGCAATATCGCAATATTGCAGATCGCATGAATGTTATGAATGACAATCCTTGTTAACCTGTTTTCTGCGAAATGCGATTTGCGATCAGCGATATTGCATATCGGCAATTTTAAAGTGTTTCATGTAAGTTGTATTTGCTGGATGCGATGCGATATTATCGCGTATCGCGATATCGCAATATTGGAACTTCGGCTTGTAAGGAGGCATCCTGCTATCTTTTTTGCGATGTGATATTCCTAAGGAAAGATTTGCGTCTTACCTTATCATAAAACTTAGATTTTTTGGATTTTCAAGGGGGGCTTCCTAAGTTTATGATGGTAATTTTATTTGAAAAAGAAAATTTAAACACTACTTTGATTTTTAAATTTTTTGCTAAGGGTCCCCACTTATTTAGTATTAGGAATAACACTAAATAAGAAGGGGGGTTGTTGCTGGCCACAACAATTGGCGATTCACTTGGAAGAACCAGTTATCTCTGCTGCTTTTTGAATTTTCAAAACTTCCAAAACAGAAAATTTTCCAGAAAGTTAAACTTTATTATAGAAAGATAAAGTACATTATACTTTAACCTGTCAATGACATTTTGTTTCAACTATTTTCAACTTTGATTATTTGCTGCCTCAAGCTAGTCCTTGTATTTACATCAGTCATTACTTGGCTTGTAAAGATAAAACAAATTCTTCTCTGTAAACCAGTTTTAAATATGCCCATTTGTCGTAGGTAGAGCCTCTGCTGCCAGCAGGCATTTATAGCCTCAACAGGGTTACCTGTTACCCAGCAATGATCCTGTTTCCTACTTAAAGAAACCCAGAATTCCCAAAGAAGAATCCACATCCACACTCCTTGCTTTAATTTTCTTTTTTATTCTTAAAGAGCAATGTCTTGGTTTGGTAGCCAATTCATGACACAGTCATTCACTGATTTATAACTTTGCTGAACAAGCTAGCTCGTGATGAGACCTCTTGCCTTTTGATTGCAACAATCTTGAGTCATTGCCCTGTTGTGGTATGTAGTATTGGCAAAGTCAACAAGTTATAATATCTATGATCATGATAAGCCGGCTCGTGATGAGACCTCTTACTCTTTAAGATCGAATGTATCCTTGGATTGTTCCTCTGAAAGATGTGATTTCCTTAGTAGGGAGGAAGTCATTGTTTCCTTAAGATAGCTCTGGATGACAATAATAGAGTTTTTGGAAATAACTGTTCTATAGAGAATCTTTATTTTGTTATTGATATCTTTCATTGCATTGATATAAAACAATTTCTCACTAAAGGTTGTTTTCATCAAATTTTATGAAGTTGAAACTAGTATCATATCTAGGCTAGAGTTTTTAATTGTATCTTTCAATAATAAAGATCAATTTTCCAAAAGATTTGCTATTTATACAAGTGAAAGGTCAAAATTTGAAAGAGAATTGGTGTCTTTTTCGTAAATTCCTATTGTAACCATTCACAACTGGTTTTATTATGAAAAGAAAAACAACTACTCTACAAAAATAGAAGAATATTCTTCTATGGAAAATATTTCTTAAGAATCTGACCATTAACAGGTAAAGAATCCCTTTTCCCTACTAAATCTTGTAACATGAAGGTAGATGGACCTATGACTTCTATGATCTGAAAAGGACCAAGCCACATTCTTTGAAATTTTGTATGTTTTCCCTTTTCCTCATGTGCCTTGTCCCATTTTAAAACTAAATCTCCTATCTGAAAATCTTTTTTGGATATCATATTGGAATCAAAAGAGGCCTTTACCAATGCTTGATGATGAGCGTGAGTTATCTTAGCCCTTTCTCGTTGTTCTTCTAATTTAATTAATTCCAGCTGCCTAAGTTGTAAAGAGGAAGTTGGTACTTCATCAATATATTGAACCAAGGCTAAAGAGGGAATTGCCAGATGTGTTGGAAGAACCACTTCTTTCCCATAAACTAAATTAAAGGGAGAAGTGTCGATAGAGGCTTTCTATGTTATTCGATCTGCCCATAAAGCGTATATTAAAGACTTATGCCAATTTTTATGATTTTGGTCAATGGTTCGCTTAATGATTCTAATTAAGTTCTTATTTGTAGATTCAGCTAACCCATTCCCTTGTGGATAATAATTGGCCGAGTATTTAAGTTTGAAACCCCTTTTGAGTGAAAATTCAGTCATTGCATTTCCAGAAAAGTATGATGCATTATCAAACATTAAAGTGGAAGGCAATCCAAACCTGGTGATTATGAACTGATCTATGAATTCAATGATATTTTCAGCATTAGCCGTCTTGAGTGGAACTGCTTCTACCCATTTAGTAAAGTAATCTATCGTTGTAAGGATGTATCTATGCTATTTAGAAGAGTGAGGAATGATCTCACCTATTATGTCCAATCCCCACTGATCGAAAGGCTGTTCGATGATAACTGGTTGCAGTGGCAAGGATGGTTTCTTTTGTCTCCCAGCAGTGGTTTGACAGACTTGGAATTTCCTTACGTAGTTGTGTGCATCCTTGAATAATGTGGGCCAGTAATAGCCTGTGCATAAGATCTTATGAGTAGTGGTGTCTCCAGCGCAGTGTCCACCTGCTAGCCCATCATGGAGTTCCTGCAAGACTTTTTCAGCTTCAGTTTTCTCAAGACATCTAAGAAGAACAGAATCATAATTTATTCTAAAAAGAATGTCATTCACAAGTTGATATTGTCTGGCTTTTAACCTTAGGGCTCTTTTTTTGGTATGATCGAGGTTTGGAGGAGCATATCCATTCTTTAAATAATAAATAATATCAGCGTATAATGACTCAGCATCGTTTAGGCTTACCTCGTACACTTGTACCTCTTCAGATGGATTTTCGAGCATTAGCAATGCTCCTGCCAGCATTTTGCAAAAGCCTTGACCTTTTACAATATTTGCTGGTCTGATTTCTACGTTGTATTCTTGTAAGGCAGTAACCCAATTTTCCCTTTTCTCACCCACATCCTTCTGTACTAGAAGATTTCTTACCGCTGGAAACGGTACTATGATCTTGGTATGTGTTTTGAGTAAAAAAGGTCTGAAATATTTAATTGCTTTAAAAACAGCATAAGCTTGTTTTTCCACATCTGAATAATTCAATTCAGCACCTTGTAAATTAAAACCGAAAAAAGTAATTGGGGCTTCCGCCTTTTCTTGATTTTCTTGAGTGAGTATCACAGCATATGATTTATCTGAGGCAAATGTGTACAAAATAAAAGGATCGGAAAAATTTGGAGTTGCTAAAGATGGAGCATTGATAATTGCTTGTTTGATCAGATTGAATGCCTCATGTTCATCTTGGCCCCATTTAAAATTTGCATTCTTTTTAATCATGGCTTGTAAAGGAGATACGATTCTTGAAAAATCTGGGACGAATCTCTTTACAAAGTTGATCTGGCCAAGGAAATATTGCATGGATTTTTTATTGTGAGGTAGGGGAACTGCGGAAATTTCCTTGATTCTGTCAGGATCGATGTGAATTCCAGATTTTGACACTATGAATCCTAGAAGCTTTCCTTCACTTAATGCGAAAAAATATTTTTTTGGGTTAAGCGAAATTCCATACCTTAAACAACGTTGGAATATTTGTTTTAAATCCCTGAGATGATTGTTTCGTTTCTTGGAATAAACAGTAATATCATCCAAATAGATTACCACTGACTTATTAACTAACCCTTTGAATGCGATGTCCATGGCTCTCTGAAATGTGGCACTAGCGTTTATCAAACCAAATGGCATCTTTTGATATGCGTATGTGCCCCACTTAGTTCTGAATGTCATTTTTAATTGATCATCAGGATGTACTAGCACTTGGTTGTATCCTGAGAACCCATCCAAGAATGACATTAATTCTCAGCCCACAACTGCCTGTAGTATTTGTTCCATGGGGGGTAAAGGAAAATTATGCTTTTGGCAGGCCTTGTTAAGTTTTCGAAAGTCAATGCAGATTCTGATATCTCCGTTTTTCTTTCTAACAGGTACCATATTGGAGACCCATTTAGAATGTCTAACGGGAAAGATTATTTTGGCTTTCAATAACTTGTTGAGTTCAGTTTTAATCTGATTTTCTAAATTTGGATGGATCTTTCTTAACTTTTGTTGGACAGGTTTTTCATTATCAATCATTGGGATAGTATGTTGGATGATAGAGGTGTCGTATGTTTTGAGTTCATCGTAATTCCAGGCAAAGACACTTTTGTATTGTTTCAATAGACGGATATATGCTAATTTCTCTTCAGGGGCTAGGCCAAGGCCTAGGTTGATATTCTGTGGTTTGGCATCAGTTCCTAGATTTACTAATTCATAATTCAAAGTTGAAATTTGGAGTTTTGAATTGGTAGATCTTTTGAATTGATCTTTCAAATCATAAAGGCCTTCTAATTTGACTACTGATTTAGGTATAGCATTGTTAGTACAATCCTATTGCAATTGTTGGTCATGTTGGTCTTCGTCAATTATTTGATTGGTGTAGGATCCTTTAGATGTGAGAAAACTCACAATATCAGGATCGTCGTTGAAAATCCTCCAATTGGTAATGTTATCAGGGATAGATGGTCTAAAAATTAACTCAATTGAAAATCGGTCAGGGCTAAAATATTCTGAAGGAATGAGCTTGGAAGCTACGTTGGCTAAGAGGTCTGCGCTAGCATTCTGGAGTCTGGGAATTGAGGAAATATTAAATGCTATAAAATGTTCAGTCAGATCTTGAACTAAAGATTGATAATGCTTTAAATGACTTGATAAACGGTGTATAGTATTACGTACCTGTCTAATTACAATTTCAGAATCTCCGAAAACTTGCAGGTATTTGACGTTTAACCCGATTGCCTTGTATAACCCTTGGATTAGAGATTTGTATTCTGCGGTATTGTTGGTGCATTCAAATTCGAGTCTGCAAGTTAGCATGGTTTTATCTCCCTCTAGGCTTACTAACACGCATCCTGCTCCTGCTCCTTCGTTAGACTTAGAACCATCAAAAAATAATTTCCAAAACAAAGATTTATTTACAGGACTATCTATAAAATTAATGCATTTAGAACTATCTGTTTGAGAAAAAAATTCTACTTGAGATAAAACAGAATGTTCTAAGAAAGGTGAAGTGTGAGCATTAAAATTTCCCAGGAAAGAATCTACTGAATAGTTGCCAATAATGTTAGAATTGTATGCTACTGGTTCATTTTCTCCCTCGAGTTCTGTTACTATGTATTTCTGATGTCGCTCACGTTCAACTTTTATTTGGTTGGTTTTACCATTATAAGGCAGCCACATATGTGACCAGTCAGTTGCAAAGTATCCATGAAGTTTTTCTGACCAGTCTCTGCTAAGAATTAAGCCATAAAATTCAGGAATATCAGCAACTAAAATGTCAATAACTTGACATACCTTTGGGTTGGATGACAGCCTTATGGTAACCTGATTTAATTCACCAATCACCTCGACTTGCGATCGATCTAATTGGACTATGCGTACAGCAAATTTCTGTGGTTGAACGTTCAATTTTGCACAAATTGATCTTGGCAAAATATTTGATGAAGCTCCAGAATTGACTAAGCAATTATGCACGTTTTTATTGAAAATTTCATAAGTAAGGAGAAATGGGGGAGTATGCGATCTCGATCTTCCTCCAATTAATGCGATATCGTTTGGATCAACTTTATTCATCGTACTAGTTGGAGGTCTTCCCATATCATGAGAAGCTTGAGAGATTATAGCAGCCGGTAAAGGTGCAACTGGTACAGCATGTAATTCTTTCAAAAGTACTTTCTGCTGGTGTTTTAACTTGCTCAATTCAAAAAGAGTAATATTGGCCCTAGTCTTTTTCATATCTTCTATGATATTATACTCCATTTCATCCAAAACGATTAGCGTTTTAGATGGAGTAGATGTGTCTGTTTTGATTGGGCTAGTTTGTGTCGCTTTAGGTGATGTTTTCTTGATTGCGACTTTATCCTTATACATTGAGCTTGTGCTCTTTGGCTTAGGTGTAGTTTGAGGAGGATCAAGCTGATTTCTGCTACGAGTACTAACCGGGAATGCCTCTTGATCCTCTTCATTTAGGAGGATGAAATCCCACATACCTTGTAACTCTACAACTTCTTCTTCATCGGTATGTTCTTCGGTAGTGTTTTCCTCTTCTTCTTCTTCTGACTCAGCATTTGATATAGCATTAGGGGGTTTGGAATCAGTAGAAGGATTTCTTTTAAAAGGCCTGTATGGCTTTTTAGAAGAAGTTTCCGCCACTTGTTTCTTGATGTCGACCATTTCGTTAGACATGGTCTTCAAAACTTTTTGTAATCTTTCTAAATCAAATGGATCTTTCGGTTGTTTCTTCTTGGGATCTTCTTTGAACGAGACCTTCTTAGATTTTCATTCTTCCATTGCGTTTTTCCTTTCTAGGGCCGTAATACGTTTCTCTACTGTTATCGCTTCTTTCATGTTTTCAACTAAGGTTGTTTTGTTAGCCCTATCAACAAAGATTGCTAAGTTTGATGGTAAAGCAGTAATGTACCATTCACTTTGCACTTCTTCACTAGGCTGAGAAGCAGTAGGAATTTTGTTTAAAATTTTATTGAACCGTAAATTGAAATATTTGATAGGTTCTCTTGACTTGGCCCTAAGATTAGACAAGTCATTAATTAGTGTCGCTGTAGACCTGTCATCACCAAACTTGGTCAGGAATTGTTCTTGGAAGATATCCCAACTAGTTATAGATCCAGAAGGTGACGAGAAATACCATGATCTGGCTGTCCCTTGCAAAGTATAAGGGAAAATTCAAACAATAGCATCCTCATTAACAACTCCATTAAGATTTATAGATAACGTAAAGTTATTTATATGTTCTTCCGCTAGCATACCTACCTCAGGGTTAAACTTAGGCAGCCATTTTTCAGGATGGGCCGGTAACTGACTCAAGGGTGCAGGCATTAAGACTGCCCCTGGGTTATTCCATGGAGATTGGGCCATTGTTGAACTACTAATAGAGGAAAGTGCAGAAGATGATCCTTGTGGTTGAGAAGATGAGGATATTATGACTCCAAATGGTTGAGACGGAGTTGAAGAAGTTGCAATAGGCTGATGAATAATGATCTGAAGTGGAGGAGTTGATGGTTGACTGCGCGGTGAAGAGGTTGAGATGGATGATGAGGATGAAAGAGTCTCACTACCGAATCATTTAGGAGGCTTCCTTGCTCTCTTCCTGCTAGGTAGAGGTAATTCGATTGGCTAAACACCAAAATTTTCGCTCTTTAACCTGGTGAGAGGATGAGCAGGATTATATTGCGAAGTCACACTGCCTTGAGATTTATTAGACTTTTGAGGAGATATTGAAAATCGCTGAAGCTTGTGAATCAAAGATTCAACTCCAGGAGGTTCAATAGTAGATTGTTCTGAAATATCAGGGTTTGTAGCAGTGGTTGTTGCTCCAGCGACTTCTAACTCTGGATTTAAGGTTTCTGAATGCAATGGGGAAGTCAGAGAAGATGGTGAGGGCGATTTACTCTCAGAATGGTATTTAGATTTGGATTTGCTTGCCATTCATAGTTCGGTGGCCCTCCTTCTAGCGCCAAATATGTTGAAGCCCCGAAAATCAGGTCTACAACAAGGGGGATACCCGCCCAGTCCGGACCTTTGTTGGCAGCTCCTTTTCCATTTGGTATAGCAGGTCCGACTGGGGATATGGGACCAGTTTCCCAATTTATGTGTGTGTGTGAGAAAGATGGATATTTATGTTTCTAACAGTTTCTAAATGGAATACTTCTACTCTAATTCTAATCTAATAATAATGAAATTATATTCTAATAAACATAAATATGTAAATCTACACTAACCCGGGGTGTAATCTTTCTTCTATGGGATCTAAAATGATTTCAAACAACAACCGGTAATAAAGATCATTCAACTGCTATGAGAAAAGAATTCAATAAAGATGAACCACTTCATATAAAAAGTTAGACAAAACAATTGTGAAAAACATATCGCATAATGAGTTATTCATACACTGAGCATAAATAAATAGCTATCACCGTACAAAAGTGCCAAATGATAACTCAGGCATTCATACATCAATATATAAATAACTAAACTAAACATCACTCTAACACAAGGAAGAAATAGTTAAGAGATAGAAATACCATTTATAACTAGTCCTACTCATGAGCTTCAAGTGATAACGATTTATCTCTTCTTGATCAAATATCCACTAAGAGTACAAAAGGGCAACATCAGTAGCAGATATCAAATGCAAACATCAATAAATCCTGTTCCATTCATTCATCAAAACCTCCTCAGAGGGTACAGAAGTGCATGTTTTGGGGATAAGTTTTTGATAAATTTCAGGACCTGTTCCATTCATTCATCAAAACCTCCTCAGAGGGTACAGAAGTGCATGTTCTGGGGATAAGTTTTTTGATAAATTTCAGGACCCCTCTCTAAATGCATGAGAAGGGTTTAAATACTACTACTTAAATCTAAAAATAAATTATTACAAAAATATAGGATGCGGTTTAAATGGCCATCCTCTTTTCAGGAAAATAAAACAAAATTAAAACTAAAATTGAATCTAAAATTAAACTACTTCTGTATTTGGTCCTTGAAATCGCACGCATGCAAAATCTGTTTGAGAAGAGTCAGCTGGCCGACTTTTGATTTTAGCTAAGCTGAGAAAACAAAATTGACAAGAGCTGGTGCCATCTTTTCGGCCGAATTGATGATACACTTAATAGTCATCCACTGGCTATGTGGCTTTACCAAGTAAGCCCAGTAATAATCCCAGTTCAACTTGGTTAACCCTTGGATTGCTTGTGCCTTTTCTTTTGCCTTCTGCTTCCAATCTTCCTGTCTCATCGCTTTCTTGCAATTTTTGGAGCTTGCAGGTGACTGGGCAATTAGCAGTTTGCCTTTTCGAAATCTGTCTCCGTTTCTTGATCCGGATTTCCTTGATGCATTTTTCGCCTTTTGCACTTTTTCCTTCTAGCGGATACAAAGTTCAAAATTTGTAAAAATGATAATTCCGTGAACTCTTGACCTTGAGTCTTAAACTGTCTGTTTCTGATATCTGCGCTATCCAGTATCCACTTTACCATGTCTGTGTATGGGATAATTTTAGGCCTTGCTGTTATCCGATGCAAGAATGAGCAAGCTAGCTCTTTGAGGGATGCTTCAGAAGAACCATTTGAGCCCGCGGTAGCAACTACTTCCATAACTTTGGGATTCTCCTCTTCGAGCAGATTATACATGCCTTCCCACGTAGCAATTCCCGTGTCTCTGTTACATGCCGTGTTTGTATACAGGGGCGCCATTTCTTTTTCTTCTGAGCTCGGGGCTTTGCTTTTCTTTCCTATTTTACCCTGCATATTGCTTTGTATCGGCTTTTGTTCTCCGTTCCTGCAATTCACAAGTGAAGCGAAAATGAAAGACAAGGAAGGGTGATGGGAAAGTTTTAAATGCCGCAGACACATCAAGTATACCACCTTACCTGAGATGATTTTTTCGATAAGCACGCACCCACATTCCATTAATAACTGGCAACTAATTCATTTATTAGCATTAAAGCGCATAACCAGGTGTCAGCTTATGGAAAATACTTTTCTTGAATAGCGTGCCCGAAAGATCTGCGATGGAGTGATTTTGCGATTTGCTTCGCAATATCGCAGATCGCAACATCGCGAAATGACAATATCGCAATATCACAAAGTTGGTCGCTCATGATATCACATTATCGCATTGTCATTGTATCGTGTGATCGCAATATCGCAGATCGCAGGAATGTTATGAATGACAATCCTTGTTAACCTGTTTTCTGCGAAATGTGATTTGCGATCGGCGATATCGCATATCAGCAATTTTAAAGTGTTTCATGTAAGTTGTATTTGCTGGATGCGATGCGATATTATCGCGTATCGCGATATCGCAATATTGGAACTTCAGCTTGTAAGGAGGCATCCCGCTATCTTTTTTGCGATGCGATATTCCTAAGGAAAGATTTGCGTCTTACCTTATCATAAAACTTAGGATTTTTGGATTTTCAAGTTGGGATTCCTAAGTTTATGATGGTAATTTTATTTGAAAAAGAAAATTTAAACACTATTTTGATTTTTAAATTTTTTGCTAAGGGTCCCCACTTATTTAGTATTAGGAATAACACTAAATAAGAAGGGGGGTTGTTGCTGGCCACAACACCTTCCAAGGTAATGGAAAGATTAGGAAGGACATCGAATGGTCAAGAATCACATCCATTAAAGGCTTCTAATGTGTTAGGTGATTGGTTTAGGGTAGGGGAACCAATTTCCTTCCAACAAGAGATAGACATGACGCAGGTGGAAGAACCTTCATCAATGATGGTCCTGTGAATTGTCTTCTCATTAATGATCACCTAAATGAGAAAGGAAATCTGATGAGGTAAGCACGGAACATGGTTTTCCAGATCAAAACAAATGAGATTAGAATCAGATGGATCAATACCTCCAATAGTCGACAACAATGCTTTCCACTGAGAAGGACATCTTTGAAAGACCTTGACAGCAGACATAACTGATGGCGCTTGAGCCAAATCCTCAATAATGTTATAATGTTGAGCAACACGAGCATTTGGATTGTATGAGGACTTTCATAGCACACCTCGAGAGGATGGTCAGACAACAGAATCAGGATTAGATCACTCTATATGGAGATGTCCAAAGGTAGAAGGGATAGAGGAGGAAGGGGTACCTTCTTTCTCTTTCCCTGTTGTCGGATTAGCTATTTGATAATCTTTTGATCTAGTAGCCAAATTTATAGGTGTATTCATCATAATCAATTCGGCACTTGTGGAAGCAGAATACTGGGGTTGGTCTACCATTTGAGTCTGTTGGGACGGAAAGGGATCTTTCAGGAAAGTCAGGGTCCCTTTGAGCAAGTGACTACCTTTAGATCGTTAGGGATAATCTTTAGTGTAGTGATCCTCCTCACATATGAGGCATGGATACTTGGGCTTTCTTTGAGAAGCATTGCTAGTAGACGACTTAAGAGGGCCTTGTTTCAGGGCATCATCTTTGGCCTTGCCTTTGCCTTTATTTTTACCTTTAGAGGATTTGTCTGCTGTGGTAGACTGGACAACATGAACCTCAAAGGTTTTACCAGGACCCAGCAAATTTTGAGAGGGATCATTGGAACCAGTGTTTGAGACTGCCTTCTGCTTGGAAGAAGATTTCGTAGGGGTTTGAGACACAGAACCAATCACTCCATCAACAGGTGGGATAGCCGGAGACTTCAATGTTGTTAAATCTGATGAAGGTCTTGGAGCATAGCATAACATATCATATAACATGCCAAATTGCAAGTAGATGAGGTCTAAATACTCAGCACAAGCATTGGCTTGATCCTTAGTGACACACCCACCCATAGCTATGTCCTTAGCAATTTCGCTAACGAATGATTTGTTGAACCATTCTGTCAACAACTAATCAGCAATTTCAAACTTGATCATGCAACGCTGACTCCTCCATTCATGGATGTGATCAGAGATATGGGTTGCAGTGTCTTTCTTGAGTGATGTAAGTAGATGGGTGCAAGTTTCATAGTGAACTAGAAACTAGAAATGAGTGAGGAAAGCCATAGCAAGAGTGTTGAATTCATTGTAGGTACCTCAAGGAAATTCGATGTACCACTTGGCTATAGCACCTATGAGAGTTCGTTGAAAGAGTTGGAGATGAATGGAATCATCAACGTACGAATTGGAGGAGCACCAGAGGTGATATGTCATCATTTGGGCCTATGGATCCTCCTTCGCTTTTCCCTCAAAATTCGAACAACCGCTCGTAATCTTAGATGGAACTGGAGACCAGTATGGCAAATGAAGAATGGGATCATTCATAAGTCGAGAAACATCTAGCATCTCCAATGTGGACAAGAATGGAAATTGCATATTAAAAGGCATTTGGGGCCTCGGAGCAGGCCCGGACTACAGAACCCATCCTTGTTGGTAAGGATTTTGTCCCCATAGTAGACGATTTTGTCCATATGGCATATGATTTTGCCCCCACTGTAGGTTACCTTTCCCATAGGGAGGATTCTGCCCTGGGTAGTCTTGATACTGTCCAACCATAGGCTACTGATAAGAAACATATCGGTTAAAAGGTTGTTGAGCCTGTTGGTGTTGGACATACGGATTTTTCACCTACTACCGCTGGACATAAGGGTTTTGAACCTGCTTCCCTTGGACATAAGGATTTTTCACCTTCTTCCCCTCATCATAATGATTCTGAACCTATTTCCCTTGGACATAAGGATTTTGAGCATACTGCTATAGGACTTGACCTTGCAAAGTTTGACCCTGTTGATATGAGTACAAGGGTTGTTGTTGCCCGAGTTGACCTTGTTGTTGCAAGGGTTGTCCTTGCTGCTATAAAGGTTGTCCCTATGGCTGCAAAGGTTGACATTGCGAGGACATAGGTTGGGAGGACTGGTGAACAAACTGCGCCTGCATTTGCAAAGTTTGTTGTGACTATTGCAAGGGTTGCCCCTACGGTTGTTTCAGTTGTCCTTGTTGTTGCACTACCTGACCTTGCTACGACAAGGATGGTCATTCCTACCATGAAGGTTGCCCCTACTACTGCAAGGGTACTTGGACAGTTCCTGGTGTGACACCCTAAGGGTACTGAAAGTTTCCGAATTGGATCTGGCCATATCCACCAGGCATAACAGATGCACTAGGTTGAACATAGGGCCCATCTTGAGGGATGTAAGGTAGATTTACCATCACTTATGAACCATATGGAACATAAGGAGGTTGGAAAGGAACATGAGCCACATATGGTTGCTAGTACTGGACGTTACTTGACCCAGATGGACTAGCAAGGTTTGGCTGTTGGTATTGGACATTACTCTAACTAAAAGGATCAGCAATGTTTGAAATAGCACCGTAAGAGGGTTAATTCATTCCAACCATGTGAGTTTGTGAGCCACTCACATTGGTCATGCCAGACATCATATAGATATTCAGATCTTGCCCCCCAGGCAGTGGTACAACCTGTCCACTTACAAGAGGGGTCAAAGAAATTACAGAGACTTGACTCGAGACTGTCGATTGAACCGAAAGAGTTGGTTGAAATGACAAAATGAGTGGGGTTGGAATGGTGGGTTGCACCAGAACTGAAGTGACTGCAATATGCACAATCAGTTGATAGTTGAGGTTTTGAACAAATGGACTTGAGGTAGACATAGTGCCACACGTCTAGATAGGGTTGTGATATAATGACGAGACACTAGGAGTGCCCGAAGCCAACTAAACTAGAGATTTATAACCATGCAGTAATGAGGGCCCGCTATACTCAGGGTAAACACTGGTCAGAATTCTTCCCATGGAAGGGAAACCTTCAAGAGGAAATGGATATCCCTATTCATCAACTACATGAGGAGTGTGTGTAGCAGAAACCCTCGAGTGACCCGAAAAGGAGACTGGGATCTCGCCTTCTGATTCCATGGGTGGAAAAAAACGACAACAGACAACCGAAGATGTTCGAGGAGATAATTCCAAAGGAATACCAGGTTGATCATACAGACTGTGCGGATGTTGTGGTGACATTAAAATAGGATCAAACAAAGGATTCGGAGGGTAAAAAACCAGTCCCTGCTGACCTTCAGGATTCGACGGACTCTCGCGAGTCTGGATAGGATTATCCAGAGATTCCGTGCTAGATTCGTAAGGTGACCCAGTATCTGATGGAGGAGGATAGGATGACAAAGGTTGAATACTCATAACAATTCCAAGTTCAACACCTTGATCCTCGAGTGACTGCGGGAGTTTAGGGAGAGGCTCCTTAGATGATCTTTCAGATGGAGGAGTGGAAGAGGAACTAGGCGAACCTGATGGTTCTGCCACGATGACTTTGTCTCAAACAACAAGAGAAAAGAGATTAATTTTAGGGCTTCTTTAAAATATATTAAGGGTAAACTCATGATGTGGTCCAGAATAAGATTATCAGGAATGTGATGTGATTGTGGGCAAATAATTTTTTAAGACGATGAAATAGATTGATGCCTTTTCATGTTTTAAGAGATGAGAAAAAGGAAAAGATGACTCTAGTCACTATCGGTTTGAACTAGATCGAAAGGACAAGTGCTTGATCATCTTTCAAATTTAAGGAGTCAAAAAGACCAAAATTACTAATCAATATAATCTAGGCAAAAGGATTACCAGGTAACCGTGAACTGCAAAATGCCTCCTAGCAAACCGAGAAGTAAGCGCAGGAAATCTCCTTGAATGTTGTGTTCAGTGTATCACGTTTACAAGGCAACAGACTCGGCTTCTTATGGATAAAGGATTGCAAATCTAGTGGGGTATCCCTTTATATACGCAATGGTACGGGGAGCACAAGTCTATACTAGCATTTCCTAGTGCCAAAGTGAGCGACAGTTGCTAGGCTTAAAGATGCCATAACACGTCTCTAGCCTAAACCTCTAAATGTGAGTGTTTAGTTTCAAACGTGCCTTAGGTTAATTGAATATATTTTATAAGTTTATCCTGAAATTAAGTCTTAGTTTTCAGGCCCTATCGATGTCACTTGAAAAACTCCTAAATGCAACTATATGAGACAAAACCCCTTCAATTCGATGAATGTTTACACTAATTGAGAGTAGAGAAAACAATCAATGCAACAAACAAGCAACTGGATTTAAGATGACTCTTCACTACTTCGCTTTCCAAAACAAAATAATGAAAATTATTTCAACTTCCTATCTTTCCTATCAAATGCACTTCAATTAGTCCTTTTAATAACAAAAGAAGTTCCTTTCATTTCAAATGCTCATGATGATGCAATTCTAGCTTTCAATGATGCTACTTAATGCAACATATCAATTTAACAAACTAGGATGACGTATTTTTTCAATGGAATGATAAAATGAATCTTTCACATAACATTTCAATGAAAAATTGTCAAACAACCAACATCAATCATATACCAAGCAAGATAAGAATAAATCCTCTCAAACCAAGCATGCAAAGACTCAATCAAAACAGAGCGACCAATGTAATCTATGCTTGAAAAGATACGTACGATCAAGAGAAGAGAAAATGAAACTTTTACTCTTGTTCAATCGAAAACAAAGCAATACAAGTACTAAAACACGAAATACATAGGGAAACTAACCAACATCTTTACTCGATGAGTAGACAAACAGTTGAATGGATGATGACCTAGATGCCCTAGGGACACAAACCATCCAAAAAGTCAAAAAATCAAGTAAGGCAAACTCGAACCAATCAAGCTAACGAAGCTTTCTAGCCAGGGAGAATACAAGCAAATAAGCCAAGAAACAGAACTTATGAGGGCAGGACACACTAGCAATTATCCAAGAGAAACCCTGATCTTAACCTACAGGAATCTACGTGAGTGCTGAACTGACAACAAGCGCCACAAGGGGGTACAGGGCGATTGTGTAAGAGTAAATCATGTTGGTTAGCGCGATTGTCAAAAAATAAACAGCGTTGATCGAGGATTTCAAGGAAAAGATAAAAAATTTCAAAGATCAAAACCATACCTGTCACTCTAAATTCAAGACTCTATGCAGTAGACAATGTAAAGCACAGAAAACCAAAAATAAAGAGTGATATGACAAAATTCAACACAAATCATGAAATGCAAACAATCCAAAGAGAGGGATGGGTCCCCAGCGGAGTCACCAATTTGTGGAGTAGGTAAATCTCCTCTACAGATAGAGGTGATCCCTCTAGCCTGAGAATGGGTCTAGACACAAACAGAACAATCTAATGTAAACTTCCTTAGATTAGAATCGAATAAGAGGGCCTACCTCTTATAGTGCTAATCCACTTGATGTTGATCTTGCCTCCTTGCTCCAGCTTCCTTTCCTTCCTTTCATTCAAATTCCTGAAACAAACATGCAAGAGACAACAACAAACATGTTAACATAAAATCTAATGCAATCTACTTAAAACGTCAAGGATTTTTAAGCTATCAAATGTAATATTACACATGATATAGGAAATAAACCATTAGTTGTATTAATAAAACTTCAAAGAGAAATACTACCAGAGCCTTGACGTTGTAGGTTTCTTTGGCATGTCCGGGTTCCAGCACCTGTACAAGCATATCATGATTCACCCTCAAAACAATTAAATTTCAAGGCCTCTTTCCTTTTGCTCCAAACCAAACACTACAAACTTATTCTCCCTTCACACACAAACTAGAAGGCTAAGGTTCTCAATATGGCTCTCAAGATTTGCAGATTATTTCAATCCTTTCATTAGCTAGTTGAGGGTGTGAAATGGGGAGTTTATATAGATTTGATAGAGGGGAAATGGATCCTCTTATGGTGGAAGAGGCCTTATCCCTTTTCGTTTGTTCCATTTTCATAGGGGAAAGGAGCCCAAACAGTCTCTCTTGGCTCTATCTTGCTCAACCATTTACCACAATTCCGTTCACGAAACTTCTAGACCTGGAAGCATCATCTCAATTTTTAAAAAAATTCCAAAAGAGATTCAGCATGAGTGACGAATGGATTACTTGTGTCGCTCGGTGCTAGTCCTAGTTTTAAACTCTGGAAATCAGCACATGAGAAGAACTAAGCACTAGCATTGGTCTAGAAAACTGGGTTTGAAGGAATATTCTTGGGAAACGATGTAAGAGGGAAATGTTTTGCAAATGAAGAGGGATATAGGGACATGTTCTTCATGGCAAGGAAACATATGAGGGTCATTGTAGAGGTCCTCCAGGATCAAGGAACGGGGAGTACAGGGACAGTGACAAAATGTTGTGTAACATATAATTATGAAGAAAGTGGTGTTATGAGGACACTTCTAGGTGCCCTGCAGGCAGTAAGACAGGGTATCGTGGGAATACTGAATCCATCCACTCCACCTCCACCATCACCTCTGCCTCACACACCTACACCTACACCTCCACCTCCACCTCCACCTCCAACTCCATCATTCAACATGGCAAACATGATGAAGATGTTTGTGTTTAAGGGTCTAGGGACTGAAGACCCTAAACAATTATGGTTTGTCGCAGATGCTATATAGAAGGCACAACATATTATAGATGATTACATGAAGAAAGCACAGTTGGTTAGGGCGCTACAGGATCGAACGCTCAGCTGGTATATCAAATTTTATTCAGGTAACCCAATGCGACTATGATGGAAACACAACAAGCGTTGAACAATGAATTTAAGAAGCCTAAATCGCAAGCCCAGTTAGTGACGGAATTTAAAGAGATATAACAGAGGGTAAATGAGTCCACATGGGACTTTGATCAAAGAATGAAGTGTTTGATTCAGTAGGCTAATATGAAGATCATGGATGATCAACATGGAGACTGGTACATTACTTCACTATTTCCTTATCTGATATTGCCACTGTCTCAATAGAAAATAGGAATGCAAGTTGAAGCCTTGGAGATTTCCATGAGGTTGGAGGCTTCACCCATGCAAGATACGAATCTGGGGGTGCAATAGATTCAATCACAGTTGGCTAGCTTACACATAGAGTTGTAGAGTCTCAAGAAAGGAAAGTAAGTCCATTCGGAGGTGCGCACAAAAGTCTAGCGCTTGAAATGCAAGGGTCATGGTCATGATAAGGATCATTGCCTAATCTATCAGAATTATTTTATGGGGGATTTGTCCCCCTGAAGCCAGAAAACACCACTAGGCTGAGTGTGAGAATAGAATTATGGTGCACTATTTGTCAAATTTATAGAAAACACGTGACAGATAACTGTCATATTCTGCACAAATTTGTCCAGATCCCACAACAGTTGTTTTGCACTTTCTGCAAATCAGTAGGACATGATGAGCACAACTATCGGAGCTATGAATTTATGATGGAAAGAAACCCTACACATAGGATGCAGGTAGATAACCGGCCTCAAGATCATAGCATAACTACGGTGCGAGGAGGATTTCAAGGCTGAGGAAGAGGGCAAGGAGGAGGAGCTGGAAGGGGTCGTAGTCAGACCATCTGTTACAACTATGGAGAAGCAAGTCATTTTGTGTGTGACTGTCAGAATCTGACACACCCTTCGTGTCAGTATTTTAGGTAGTTTGGCCATGTCATAGAAGATTTCTTCGTACTTATAGAAAATATGCCAGAAAAGAAGACTCAAACCCAGCAACCTATGCAGAACATAAAAATGATGAGGTCAGAGCCTCGCGAAGATGAACCTAGTGTTAATATCATTACTCGAAGTGGTATCGCCACTGGAGAAGATAATGAGAAGAAGCCATAAGTTAATGGATGGGTACGTAAGGCTGCTAAAAAATAAGTGGGGTTTGATCTAAGGAAAACAAAGGAAACCTTTATGGAGGCTAAGAAGAGCTTTGCGGAAGCCTCTACATCAGGAAGTTAGGGAAAATCTAGAGGAAATGATAATGCACAAGACCTAGACCCTTCGTTGTTAGCGACATTTTTGAATACTTGTATGAAGATTCTAAGGGATAGGAAGGTGTTGGAAGGGCTACATGAACTAATAGACAATTGTACAGGTAAGGATAAACCTCTTCTAGAATAGCGCGCAATACGAAAAGTAGGAAAAAGAAATAAGTGAACCGGTCGCGAGATGAGACTAACTGTGCAAATTGGAGAGTACAAAATGGATCAGGTAATTCTTGATCTAGGATCTAATGTGAATTTTTTCCAAAGCAAACTTGGGAGAGAATGGGGAGACCTGTGCTGCAGTGGTCTCCTATCCAGCTATAGATGACAAATCAACAAAACAGTATTCCTATGGGATGCCTATATGGGGTAATGGTATATATTGAAGGAGCAAGTTCCCTAGATGATTTTGAAGTAATTGAGATAGTTGATGAGCAAGCACCGCGCTACTTGTCATTGATTGGGCCTTCAACATGGATGCGGTCATTAATCTCAAAAAGTGCAAAATGACATTTGAAAGGAAGGAGCTCAGGGTTATTGTTCCACTAGATTCGACTAAGGGTGCACGATATACTAAACCAGTCTGCGATTATGAAGAAGAAGACGACCTAGATCAGATCTATAAGATCATTGCGTGCGATGAGGGCTAGATCAACCCTACTACGGATGGATGAATCGTGTGGGAAAGGGATAGTTCCTGCATGTCGGATTCTTATGAGGAGCTTGAGCATTGGCAGAACCAACTACATGAAGTATCATCATTGCATTGTAACAGGATTACAAAGTTTCTTCAATGCATATCCACAGAGATATGGAATTTACCTTGTTATGATGGTTTAGAATATGTTAATTTGTTTTTGGATAAGTTTGAAAGGGATGTGCTGGAGGAACAAAGGTTCCAAGCTCTAGATATTGCGCTGTGAGCTACGACTTCCCATTGATGGGGTATGCATAAGGACAACTTCGTTGATTGGAAGGAGTAATGAAGAATTATGAAGTTGAGGTTTGGGTACACCAATACCTATTACACAACATTTTTCCACTGTCCCTGTACTCGCCATTCCATGATCCTGGAGGACCTCTACAGTGACCCTCATGTGTTTTCCCATCATGAAGAAACTCCCATTATTTCCTTCTTCATGAGCAGAACATTTCCCTTTTGCATCATTTTCCAAGAATCTTCCTTTTACCCTAGTTTGCAAGACTGATTCTAATGACCATTTCATTCCCCATGACAATCTGCAGAGTTTAACACTGGCACTAGTGCTGATCAGCACTACTGAGCCTTGTCTCAGTTGCGTTGATCCTATTTTGGCATTTTTTTTAAATATGGAGTCGAAGCTTCCAGGTCTAGAAGCTTCGTAATGGAAGTCTGGTAAATGGTTGGTCTAGATGGAGCCGAGGAAGTCAGTTTAGGCTCCTTTCCCCTATTAGGATGGAACAAACCCAAGAGATAAGGCCTCTCCCATGATAAGAGGAACCATGTCCCCTCCATCAAAGCTATATAAGCCCCTCCTTTCCCAAGTTGAACTAGTTTTTGGAATGTAGTTTCAGATTGGTATTTTTGGAGCTTGAATAATCAGCAAGACATCTATAGCTTGTAGCTTTCTAGTGTATGTTTGAGGGAGAATAGTGTGTTTGGTTTGGTTTGAGACTAGAGGGAAGAGGCCTTAATACTTCCATTGTTGGGGTTATCCATGAGATGCTAGCAGAAGTGTGGGAACTCAGATACGTTGGAGGAGACCAGCAACGTCAAGGAATTGGTTGTAATCTCTTTCTAAATTTATATGAATACATCTATTGATTGATTTCCTACACTGAAGTGTTATCTTACATTTTAAGGTTTAATGTTCCTTAACCTGTTAAGTAGGCTGAATACAATTTGTATTCTATCACATTTGTTGTGGTTGTTTGTTTTCTTGTTTCAGGTATTCGAAGGAAGGAAACAGAATGTAGCTAGAGTAAGGAAGCAAGATCATCACCAAGCGGAATAGCGTTCTAGGAGGTAGGCCCTCTTATTGATTCTAGCTTAAGGAAATTTTCGATAGACTATTTGTTTTTGGCTAGACTCGCTCTCTCAAGCTAGAGGAATTGTTTGTGTCCGCACTGAGAATTTACCTGCACCACAAATTGGCGACACCACTAGGGAACCAATCCTTCTGTTTGATTGATTGTCATTTTATGGTTTTGTGTAAACTTTTCTAGTATCACCATATCCCTTTAGTGTTCTCTGCTTTTCCTGGTTTACTTCTCTGAGCCTGAAATTTATAGTGGCAATTCTAGTTTTAGCCTTTGAAAATTTTAATTTTTTTCTTGAATCCCTCGATCAACGTTCTTTTGGGCCAAACAGTTACACCGATTAGGCCTATTAGCGCTAGTTGTAGTCTGGCCATTCACGTCGGTCGTGTCGATCAGCACTTGTTGTTAGTTAGGCAGTCACACCAATTCTTGTAGGTGAAGATCAAAGTTTCTCCTGGATCATAACCAGTTTGTCTTGCCCTCTTAATTTTTTCCTCTTAGCTTGTTTTGCCTGTGTTCTCCCTGACTAGAAAGCTTCATTGGCTTGGTTTGTGTGCTTGTTCGATTTTCCTTCTTTTACTTGATTTTTTGAGTCTTTGGATGGTTTGTGGCCCTAGGGCATCTATATCATCATCCATTCAACTATTTGTGTGCTCAACAAGTCAAGTTATCAGTTAGTTGCTCCATGCATTTTTCATTTTTTAGTCCTTTCATCGCTTTGATTTCAATTAAACAAGTTTGAAAAGTTTCATTTGTTCTTCTCTTGAATAAGCGTCTCTTTTCAGGCATAGATTACATTGCTCATCTTGTTCTTGATTGAATAGTTGCATCATTAGTTTGGAAGGAATTCTCTTTTCGTGCTTTCCATTTGATTGATGTTGATTGTTTTGAAAAAAATTCATTGAAGTGTTTGTGAAAGATTTATGTTATCATTCAATTGAAAAATACATAATTCTAGTTTGCTGAATCGATATGTTACATTAGCTAGCATCATTGAAGACTAGAGTTGCATCATCATTTGTATTCGAAAAGAAATGAATTCTCTTTGCTGTTAAAAGGACTAGTTTAAGTGCATTTGATAGCAGGATTCGGTGCATTTTGGAGATTTATTAGTGAAAGATTTTATTCTTTGATTATTGCATTGATTGTGTGTTCTCTATCTCTCAATTAGTGTTAACTTTCATCGAAGACAAAGATTTCCTTTCTCATATAGCTGCATGTAGGAGTTTTTTTCAGTTGATAGTGGTAGGGCCTTGTAACTAAAACCTAATTCAAGATCAATCGTTAAAATCTGTTGAATTAACCTAAGGAAGCATTGAAACTTAACACTTATATTTAGAGGTCTAGGCTAGAGATGTTTTCCATCATCTTTAAACCTAGTAGTTGTCATTCGCTTCAGCAATAGACAGTGCTAGTATAGACTTGTGCTCCCTGTACCATCATGTATATAAAAGGATACCCCACTAGGTTGCAATCCTTTATCCATAGGAAGCCGAGCATGTCACCTTGTAAACGTGATACACCGAACACAACATTCGGGGAGATTGCCTGCTCGTACTTTTCAGTTCATCAAGAGGTATTCTGTAGTTCACAGTTACCTGGTAATCCCTTTTGATTAGATTAGCCTGAGTAGTCTCTTTGTTCTTTTTGACTCTTTAAATTTAAAAGATCACCGAGTGCTTGTCCTTTTGAGGTCATGTTAAATCTAAAAGTGATTAGAGTCACCTTTCATCCTTTTCTTGACTCTTAAAATATGAAAAGGCAAAGTTTTGTTTCAGTGTCTTAAAATTAAATGGCCACGAAATATTCCTGGTTAAAGTTATCTTCCATAGTGATTCTTTAGGGTCGATTCCAATGGCAACATTTCTAGAGTCCACTAGTCAAGGATCCCCTTCAAATGGGAATACTATTCCTTTTCCTTGTTTTGGAAACGTTGATGCTCCTTATATGGCGACGTTGTCTCTTCATGGGTTAACCATTGGTTCACCTGTCTGGTTGTTTTCGACCTCGGTGGTCCTGAGCATCCCGAATCTTGTCCAAACATCTCATTCATTGGAATCACATCATGATGATTCTAAGGTTGACCCCTCACCTTCTTCCCCCATTTCTTCACCCTCCTTTTCTACTTCGCCTGGTGAAAGTTTCAAATCTAGTAACCAAGAGGCTAAGAAGAAGAAGAAGAAGACGAATAAGAAGAAGAAGTTAGATAAGCGAGAGGCCAACCGTGTAGCTATTGCTCTAGATGCACTTCCCATCGACAAACCTTCTGATCCTCCATGAAAGGTAAAATTCCCTTGCATGCTATGTAAGGGTGACCATCTCCTTCGAGATTTTCCTGGTATTCCCAGAGTCTTAGAGGTATGGTCTCAAAATATGGGTCGACCATCCCCATTGACCTCTGGAGATCATGTCAATGCTATGCCCTTGGCTAGTGATGGTAAGAAGAAAGGGAAGGTTAGATTTCCCTCTAAGCTATGTGAAGGAGAGCATATTCTTCACCTTTGTCCTCTTATGGATAAAGCTTCCAAAGTTTTGGACAACCTTGCAGCTCCTCGTGACCAACTCCCTGTTGGTTATAACAAACTTTCTTCTGACCCTCTCCTTGTTGGTAAAGAGATTGACTTGGATTCATCTCTTTCCCATCTTTCTCTTCTTAAGCATGACTCTCGTGTCTGTTCCCAACCAACCATTAGTCGAAAATAGTGTCGACTTGGCTCCACCTTCAGTGGTTCACTCTGTTCTCGAACATAGTAGTGACCATATTGTTCATGTTCTTCTCGTCTCCTCAGATTCTCATGAATCAAAGAGTGACCCTCCCATCCCCATGGTTCAGGAGCATCCCTATACCCCCACCAAGTAGTTATGTCATTTCTTTTAACTGGAGTTCATTGACTGATTTCTACCTCTCGTCTTATGTGCCTTTCCAGATCACAGTGCAAGCCTATAATATGGTAGTAAATTACACCATATTAGATGAAGGAGCATCTGTTAGCATCATGTGTTCTACTACTTGGAAAGCTTCGGGTTCCCCACAGCTTGTGCTTGTCACTCAGAATCTGTTGGCCTTCAATGGAGGAACTAGTTAACCCTTAGGAATCCTTCCAAAGTTCCCTATCACTTTGGGAGGAAAGACCGTCTATATAGACGTGATGGTAGTCCATGGTCCCTTAGATTTAAATCTTCTCCTTGGACACAAATATGTCTATGTCATGGGATCTCTTGTTTCTTCACTTTTCCATGTGGTTTGTTTTCAACACAAAGGGAGAATAGTGACCATTGATGGATTGTTGTTCATTGGTAACTAGGTGCCTCGTATGCAATCATCACCCCCTATTGGTTCTTGTTTAAAAGCAGTACCCTCTCTGCCACAAGTCAATTATGTGTCTACCCATTCCGTCTCCACATCTACTAATGATCACACAGATGATATATACATTATGTGCTGGGGGCATTGGAACATGATCTGTCATTTGTATCAGTTGACATGTGTTCCTCGCAGAGCATAGTTCTCCCATCTAGTGAAAACCTCTTCGAAACCATGTTCTTGTAAGGTCCATGATCATTTATCTTGAGGATAGTTTGTTCCTGTGTCAACCTTGTTAAAAAATGAAACAAGGGATGTGAGCATAGTTCCTTGTCTTGTGTCAATTTCATTAAAAATGAATCAAGGAGTCTGAGGATAGTTTCTTCCTGTATCTACCTCATTAAAAAATGAATTAGATGTCTGAGGATAGTTTCTCTACTGTGTCAACCTCGTTAAAAAATGAAACAACTCCTTTTTCCCAGTCGAATCTTTCCTGGATCTCGAAGGTGAACCTTCATTCCATCCACCTCACTGAATGAAATGAAGCTTGGGGGGCATGTACCTCAAATTGAGTCATTATGCTTGGGGCATGCAAACTTAAATCAAGCATAGTTTGTCTTTATTTCAAGCTTGTGTAAAAAGCAAACCAAACTCAAGCATAGTTTTTCATTTCAAGCTTTTGTAAACATGAAACCGAATCCAAGCAAAGTTCTCCATGGTTCAATCTTGTGTAAAAATGAACCCATTCCCGATTTACATCTCGTGATTTCCATTTTAGTCACTTTATTTTTGCTAGATGAGCCTTGGTTGTTTTGTTCCATTTCCACCATCTCTTTGGTTGATCATATGCTTTCACTTGGTTGTTTTTTCCTTTCCTAAGGAACCGTAGAAATGATTAGTTTTATTAGCCATCCTCTTGACCATTACATGTTTTGAGCAGTTCCTCCATTATTGTAACCAGTTGCTACCCTTTATACCACTCGTTCCTCTAGGACAACTCACCTTTAATCTCTTTTCTGACTCGTAAAAGATGAAAAGATTGCTGAGTATTTTTTTCCCTTTTTTGACTCGCTAAAGAGAATAAAAATAGGGGGTCTTCTTTCACCTTTTTTCTGACTCTTAAAACACGAAAATATTGTCAAGCTCTTGTCATTTTTGAACTCATTAAAAGCTGCAAAACGTCATTTATCCAGTATACCTTTAACCCTTTTTTTGGGCTGGGATAAACTATTTACGAAAAAGCTACTCCTTGACTGAAATGGTCAAGCGGTTCTCTCAAGTATCGTTTTCTACCTTTTAAGGCTCGAGAGACACAAATGTACGAAAAGAGACCATGCAGAATTTTATTTTCATTATATTTTTCAAACTCTCTAAAAATGAAAATGATACTGAGTTACACCTTTATTGGACTCGTTAAAACATTAAACGACATCGGATTCGTCACCATGATGAACATGGGCTTCTCCTTCCTAGGGCTCATTAAACCTACTAGGTTAGATTCGTCCGAAGGATGAACCTACAGTGCAAGAAAATGCTATCCCCTTCAAGCTTGCGATCAAAAATAATTGGGGTACCTGCCAAAAATGGTGGGGGAAAATTGGAAATTCTATCAGTCGTGCGGCATCTCACTCTTGAACATGACACTTTCTACTTCATGTCGGGTTGGGATATCCTCCTTTTCATCATTGACCTTCCTGGGTTGGGCCATTTATTTTTTCCTTCCATTTGATCTCTACCACATCATCATGACCATCGATCCTATGGATCCAAAAGCTGCCAAACTCTGAAGTTGTGTCACTGATATGTTCAAGAGTTAGTCCTTCTGTAGTTACACTTACCCCTGATTCTCTATATCATCTAAAATCATTTGCATCCCTTTGTCTTGTGTCGATGATGTGGGATACATCATGGCCCTCCTTCGACATGTTCGCTTACTGTCGACTTCAGCTCATTATCTAGGAAGCTGGCTGAGAGACTCCCTTCCAATACCTTAGAGCTTGCATGCCCTAATGGAAAGTTCTTCGCACTCGATGACAAGTTCACATCATTGGCTTTCGATCGAGTGATTTCATGGGTGTTCGACTTCAATTCCTTTATTCACATTCCATGAACTATGCCACTAGTACCTTGAGATCCATTGTCATTATTGGTAGTTTCTCTCGCGCTTGTTAACATTCAGATCATTGACCGGTAATCAAGTGACTTTCTAGCATGTTTGACTTCAACACATTCATTCACATGTTAGAATTCATACTTTGATCAGGTCGTGTTGGAGCGCAAGACCCTAGGCTCAGATTACACAAGTCTAGGTTGCAAGGCAATGTGACATGATCATGTTGATGTACATGTCTCTTTCATATGGATGGTTGCGACCATACCGTGAGGTGTTATATGTGATCCTTCTTATTATTGGATGGTTGCGACCATACCTTGGTTTCGTTATGATCCTCTCTGTTGGATGGTTGCACCCATGCCTTGGATCCATTTACATGATCATTCTCTGGATGGCTATGTCCATACCATGATTCATGTATCATTTGTCAAAGTTTTTAGTGATTTATATGTATCTATGCTTGCTTGCAGGCTTTTCCGACGATGGACTTGAATTCCCTGCATCTACTTGTAATGCATTTCACCCCTCACTCTAGTTCGGCCTTCATGCTTTAGGGGGCATCTGTTATAGAGAATTTTTCCACTGTCCCTATACTCCTTGTTCCATGATCCTAGAGGACCTATACAGTGATCCTCATGTGTTTTCCCATCATAAAGAAACTCCCATTATGTCCCTCTTCATGAGCAGAACATTTCCCTTTTTCATCATTTCCCAATAATCTTCCTTTTACCCCCGTTTACAAGACTAGTGCTAATTACCAGTTCATCCCCCACACTGATCTATAGAGTTTAACACTAGGACTAGAGCCGATTAGCGGTAGTGAGCCTTGTCTCAATCACACTGATCCTCTTTTGGCAAGTTTTTTAAATATGGGGTCGAAGCTTCCAGGTCTAGAAGCTTCATAACGGAAGTCCAGTAAATGGTTGG
Source organism: Pinus tabuliformis (assembly GCA_031772625.1). Taxonomy (NCBI): domain Eukaryota; kingdom Viridiplantae; phylum Streptophyta; class Pinopsida; order Pinales; family Pinaceae; genus Pinus; species Pinus tabuliformis. Next base: position 1,250,313,790 of record CM062819.1, read on the forward strand.
GTTGGATGCAGCCGAGGAATTCAGTTTGGGCTCCTTTCCCCTATTAGGATGGAACAAACCTAAGAGATAAGGCCTCTCCCATGATAAGAGGAACCATATCCCCTCCATCAAAGCTATATAAGCCCCTCCTTTCCCAAGCTGAACAAGTTTTTGGGATGTAGTTTCATATTGGTATTTTTGGAGCTTGAATAATTAGCAAGACATCTATAGCTTGTAGATTTCTTGTGTATGTTTGAGGGAGAATAGTGTGTTTGGTTTGGTTTGAGACTAGAGTGAAGAGGCCTTAAAACTTCCATTGTTAGGGATATCCATGAGATGTTAGCAGAAGTGTGGGAACCCAGATACGTCAGAGGAGACCAACAATGTCAAGGCATTGGCTGTAATCTCTTTCTGAATTTATATGAATACAACTATTGATTGATTTCCTACATTGAAGTTTTATATTACATTTGATGGCTTAATGTTCCTTGACCTGTTAAGTAGGTTGAATACAATTTGTATGTTATCACGTTTGTTGTTGTTGTTTGTTTGCTTGTTTCAGGTATTTGAAGGAAGGAAATGAAAACTAGTTGGAGTAAGGAAGTAGGATCATCACCAAGAGGAATAGCGTTCTAAGAGGTAGGCCCTCTTATTTGATTCTAGCTTAAGGAAATTTTCCATAGATTATTTGTTTTTGGCTAGACCCGCTCTCTCAGGCTAGAGGAATTGTTTGTGTCCGCATTGAGAATTTACCTGCACCACAATACCCGCTTGGTGGAGAAATACACAGGGAAGGATGATCCACGTGAGAATTTGGCATGATGGAAGAAAGCCTAGTGAAAAGAACCACAACCAGAGTGGGTTCACATATTTTTTCATACTTTGGACACCATCCCAATGAACTAGTATTTGGAAATTGAGTTGCGACACGGGATGGTCAAACGTGATATCTTGAAGGAAAGCTTTATGATGATTTTCATCTTTGAAGATGGGTTTCATTGCATAGATGAAGCACTGCAGATGACCAAAGCTGTGGTATTCATGATGCCTAAAGAACTGGTTGCATGGTTACATCCAAATTGGAGTACGCTGATGCGCCATGTGCTCGAATGTTATAATGTGGTCACAGAGGAGGGTGAATAAGATCCTAGAAACATCAACATCCCTGAGTCTGAAGGACAGCATAAAGTCGAGGGACCTAAGGCAGAGATCGTCAATATATCAAAGCCTTTAAAGACCAAGCAAGTGAATATTGGATCAGAAGCGCAACCAAAGTTTGTGAAAATAGGTGACTATTGGGATGAAGATACATTTGATAAATTCGTGGAACTGTTGTGCGAATATAAAGGCTTGTTTCCCACCAAGTTCTATAATCTAAAAGGGATAGTAGGGGATCTGGGTGTCATGAAGATTACTTTAAGGAAAGATGTGAAGCTAGTAAAGTAGCGCCCCTACCGATTAAATCCCAAATATAAAGAAAAGGTGCACTGGGAATTAGATAAGATGTTGGAAGTTAGGATCATTAAACCTGTGGAGGAGTCAGACTAGGTGAGTCCCATGGTGGTTCAAGAAAATAAGTAGTAGGATAAGTAGACTTGAGGAATTTGAATGACGTTTGTGTCTATGATCCATTCCCTATGCCATTTACAAACGAGGTACTGGAGAATGTTGGAGGTCATGAAGCTTATTCATTCATAGATGGATTCTTTGGGTACCATAAGATCAAGATCGCGTCGGAGGATCAGAGCAAGACCACCTTCGCAACTGAGTGGGGTTGTTTTCAATAAACAGTGATGCCTTTTGGACTCAATAATGCGTTCGCAATATTTTTGCGCGTAGTAACTGCGGCCTTCAAGGAATTTATGCAAAAATTCTTGGAGGTCTACTTTGATGACTAGATAGTGTTCGAATTGGTAAAGTGCCATGTTGCTAGTCTGCACTTCATGCTGGATACCTGTTGAAGAAATCAGATCGCCTTGAACCTAAAGAAGTGCATATTCCATGTACCGTATGGGATACTCTTCGTTCTTGTGGTTTGCAAGTAGGGATTGATGGTAGACACTACCAAGATTGCAGACATCATCAATTTGGATGCCTCAAAGAATGTTAATCAATTGGGTGCAACATTGGGCCATACCAGATATTACAAGAAGTTCATCAAGGCATATGCGTAAATAAATGTGCTGATGGAAAGACTGTTGAAAAAGGATGCAACATTTTGTTGTGACGAGGATTTTTAGAAAAGTTTGGATGTTTTGAAGGAGAAAATGGTTACCGCATGCATTTTAGTATTCTCGGATTGGAAGAAGGAGTTTCATGTTCATGTAGATGTGTCCTGTATTGTGCTAGGTGCAGTACTGACCCAACCATGTGAAGGAGATATTGACTACCCTATCAAATTTGCAAGTAGGAAGTTGTCGAAGGCAGAAAAGAACTACCCAACCACATAGCGCGAAGAGATAGCGATGGTCTATGTACTGCAGAAATTTCAGCACTATCTGTTAGGAGCGCACTTCAAGATCTATACAAACCATTCTGCTCTAAAATATTTTTTCAAAAAGCCTATGTTGGGCCGGGGGGAGATTTTCAGGTGGTTGTTGTTGTTCCAAGAATATGATTTTGAGGTAATTGTGAAGCTAGGATGCCTGAATGTTGGTCTTGATCACCTCTCACAGATTAAGACTAGTGATGATCCTACAAGTTTGGAGGAAGGATTCCCTGATGCACATCTCTTCATTGTTCATGTCGTAGATGATCATTTCATAGATATAATTCAATTTTTGTCTACATGTTTAGCCCTAAAAGGATATTCAACACAACAGAAGAAATAAATGGTGATCAGCATGGCTGACTTTTCTGTGATTGTCAGACAGTTATAAAAATTGTCTCTGATGAAATATTGCACACATATGTCCCGGAGAATGAATGATGAAGAATTTTGGTAGAAGCACATGGAGAAATAGCCGAGGGACATTACGTAGGGAGAGCGACTACACAAAAATCCTATGCACAGGACTTAGGTGGCTTACTATGCATAAGGACTCTAAGGCCTATTGTAGTGTGTGCAATGTTTGTCAAAGAATGGGGAGCCCATCGCGAAGAGATGAATTTCCCCGAATCCACAAGTGATGTTGCAGGTGTTTTACAAATGGGCAATAGACTTTGTGGGTCCAATACAGCCACCAGGGAAAAATACGGGGGCTAGATGCATTATCACCATGATTGAATACTTGACCAGGTGGGTAGAGGAATGTCCTATGAAAGACTCTAGCGCAGCTACAACTGCAAAGTTTATCTTTGAATACATCTTGTCTCGATTCGGCTGCCCTACAATTTTAATGAGTGATATGGGTATGCACTTCTTAAATGAAACAATTGTTGTGCTACTTGAGGAATTCAAGGTATATCCTCAAAAGAGCATGCCTTATCACCCTCAAGCGAATGGCATGGTGGAAGCCTTCAATAAAATTCTTGAGAGTTCCTTGACAAATATTTTCAACGCGAAGCTGAATGGCTGGGATGTGTGCATACCAACGGTCCTTTGGGCATATAGGACTACTTGTAAGAAACTAACAAGACAAACCTAGTTCATTTTAGTGTATGGGAAGGAAGTTTGGAATACATTGTACCTAGTTTGCATATTGCAATAGTTACATACATGGCCGATCGTGATACTGTGGACAAGCAACTCGTGCAGCTCGTAGAACTAGAAGAGGATCAGTTCTTGGCAAGATTTCATCAACAGGTGCAGAAGGACCGTGAAAAGACATGGCATGATCACCATATCAAATAGCACACCTTCAAGAATGAAGATTTGGTATTTCTATATGGAAGTAAGTTTACAAAGTTCCCTAGCAAATTTCAAATGCATTGGCTAGGACCCTATATTGTTAAGGAAATTATAGATGGTGGCGCAGTTCAGCTCGCAAAGCTGAATGGTGAATTATTTTCGGGAAAGGTCAATGGAATTTGCTTGAAGTTGTATAGGGGTGATCTCGCCCCTGATCAATGACTATATGATTATGGGATAGTATTAGCACTCTAGGTAGCTAAAAGGAGGTACGAGACTTTAAACTACACTGCTCGAGAGTTAGAAAGGAACAATGAAGGGGTTGTGTGACAGGTCAAAGGATGGCACCGAAGAGAGTTGCACCGAAGGATAGGTGGGTGCAACCCATATAGCATGGCCAAAAAGTGATCATTGGCCACACTGTAGTTTATTGGATGAAGAATTTTCTGTTGAAAGGAGCGTGGGGTGAGCATGTAAGATGCAGATCTTTGGAAATCTTCTGCTAAATGTGCATTAATGACCAAGAATTGGAGGGAATGGTTGGATTTGAATTCAAATTGGTCTATAAATACGGCATACCACTCCGCATTCTAACACTTTGCTTCCTAAGAGTTTGCCTTAAGAATTTTCACCTTGATTTTCTCCAAGAGCAGTGCTATATGTCTAAGCCAGATTGGGAAGCACTATTTTCACAACCAGAGTTAGAAAATGTGTCTGAATTCTTTCAAAAGAGTTTCATTAAGAATATGACTGCAACTTGCCTAGAGAAAGAGCCAACCCTAGCTGAGGCAGCAGCAGCTGAACCTATGGCTATCGGATTGCCTACTACCATGCCTAGGTCGCCTAGGCCTAAACCATCCACATCTATCAAGCAGAAGAAGCCTCAGCAGTGCTAGTGTAGAAATCACCTAGGAAAAATCCCACAAAAATCTGCCAAAAGGGAAAAATAGACAACTCCAAACAACCGACAGAGCCAATGGATCTAGATGAGGAAGAACTTCGCAGAGGGGGAATAGAGGAGCTTGATGCAGAAGAGGTTGAACATATAACTCGGCTTCCAAAATACATACCACCTAGAAAATCCACAACGAAGGTGCCCAAAGATCTGGATGTTGCGAATTTCATGGTCTCTACACCTTTACTACTGGAGAATATGGTGTTTGAGGGTCCATTGTTGGGTTGGATACCAAATCTAAAAATGGAGAACTGGGACCTTGGGGACCATGAGAAATTTCCACAATTAGTGCCACACAAGTACCTCAAAAAGGTCTATTATGAGGGTTTGGGAATTACACGCCTTGAACCAATGAAATGGGTGGCTAGAGTCAAGGACGTGGATCTTCAACATGTTGTGGGTGTCGCACTTCAGCCGTACCATCCTCAACACAGTTTGTGTTCACCAATCGCTGACACTAGTTCACGATGGGTGTCTCTAGCTGGGAGAGTCCATACGAATTACAACCATGTTGATATATTGGATCACTGTGTTTCCATCCCAAGGAATGGACTGTATAAATTTCACTATAGATCACTTGATAATGCAATGTAACTAAAGCAAAATACTTGATCTAATTCTACTATCAAACTTTGCGGAAGCTTAATCAATTTGAGCAAGATCAATCGGAACACATATAACAGAGGAAGAAATCACACACATGAAACACAAAAGAATACTTTGGGGAAAGCCTCAGCTAAAAACCTCAATCCCTGTATTATCATACAAGTGGAAATATGTCCGGATTACACAAAGCTTTAGCTCAAAAGCTACCCAACTCTCAGTACAATCCCTCTGCTGCTCATAGACAGTCAAAGGCTTCTCACAAACCTTCTCCTCTACCCTCCAAGCCTCCTATTTCATTGCGTAGTTTCTCCTGGGGTCCAATGCTACCACTTGTGTGAATTCACCTCTCACACTACTCACTAAAATCAGAAGTAACTACGCAATCCTGAAGGAGATAATTCCTTCTGCATGGATGAGTTTCCTATATAGGAAAAATCCTCCAACTGATAGTACATTGTCCCTTCCTCTAATCTCAACTGGGTCTCTAACTGAACTGACATGCATGAGTTATTTATAGGAGAATATTCAGTTATCTGAAGTGCAACAGTTACATGCATGCATGCATTAACTAACTGAACTCACAATTAATTCCACAAACTGTTGGAACTAATCTAATTGTACTTAACTTGGTTAACTGATCTAACTAATTACAACTCAAATTACAACTCATCCTTATCTCTTTAACTGATGGATAAATTCCTCAATCAATGGAGAAACTGTTGCATGTCTTCACATAGACTTCATGTTTGGTTTTCTCCAACTAATTAACTCAAGATGAATTAATTAATTATTTTACAAACAGTTGCTAAGATCAAATTCGAATTTTACTTCTCAATTTTAGTTCAGGGACTAACTAAAATTGGAATCTATCCCGAAATGCTATTTATAGCAATGCTATTTTTAGCACTTCCATTTTTCATTCCTTGTTGCTATGTCCAACACTGGTACTCGAGCCGCTATTTATAGCAATGCTATTTTTAGCATTTCTATTTTTATCATTTCTTGTTGCTATTTCCAACACTCCCTCTCAACAAGAAAGTCATTTAACTCGAACCCGATCTTGAACCTTTGGAATGTTCTGCATGCAACACTTCTCCCAAGTGTTATTGCTCTAGCAACTCTAGAAACAAAAAAATCTCCCAATCACCTCTTTGTTGGGCTAGAAACATCCTCTGATACTGAAGCTTCCTCTGCCGCTGACAAGTGCTCCCTCTGTGACCTCTGAGCTGTTGCAACACTCCATGCATCTTGCACCATTGTACACCTCTCTATGCCATCCTACACTGGTGCAACACTCCTGTGCCTCTCACATTGTTGCAGTCTGCTAGCTCTGCACTGTCTTGGGATTCATGCACTGTAGCTCTCTCTACCACTCCATCTGCATCTGTCTCTACCAACTCAACCAGTCCTGCTACTCCTCATCGGGGCTCTGGTAGCAAGGTCTAATCAAAGAGGTTGGGTACCTCAATGATCCTACCCCTATTCCAGCCTTCTTGGGACTGTCACTCCACATCGCCCCACCTCCTACCTGGAGGTATGGATGCATGTGCTCCCTCTTCCCACTTAGCTCGAAATTTCCCCCTACTGGAGGTCTCTACATGAGTGGATGCCTCCACTCGATCTCCTCTCGGCTTCTGCAGTTGTGGCTTCTCCACAACCTCCTGAAGCTGCTTCACCAATTGTGGCTCCTCCACAATTGTCTGAGACTTCTTCTGGCATTGAATGTTGAGAGGTAATGTACTCTCCCTCTCAACCACTAAGTCTCCAATAGTTGCCTTGCTCCTCAAGGCTTTGCATGCATCTTTAACCTCAAGAGCATACAGGTTCTTGAATCGTGAACCGATCTACTTCACCTATCTCATGGTGACATGTCTAAGGAAAACCTTTCCCTTACTGAAGACTATGTCATAGCCTTTGTCTTCTAGCAGTGCGATCGATACCAAGTTTTTCTTCAGTCCTAGCACATAATTCACATCATTCAAGGTAATGCAAGCTCCATGCTCCCTCTGGAAAACAAATGTGCCTACTCCTAAGACACTATACTTTTCATCATTACCCATCACTATGAGTATCTGGAGATCTTCTCCTCCAAGATACTGAACAAACTCTTATCGTCGGTCATGTGGAAAGAAGCTCCACTATCAAGAAACCAACCACATCCCACCATGGATGAGACCATGCATGCAAAGAGGGTGAAATCGAACTCAAACTGTGAGGCCAATGCCTCACCTTCAGATCCTTCCTTGGATCCCATCTTGGATTTCTTCAATGGACAATTTGTTGCAAAATGGCCCACCTCATGACAATGAAAGCATCGCACTTTCAGTTTGTCAAACTTCTTCCCACCATGGGAAGAACTCAATTTGGGATGAGAAACCTTCTCCTTCCCTTTCTTTGCCTTACTCGATAAGGCACAATTTTCTTCATCCTCCTTGGATGAAGAACCATCTCGGGTGCTTCTTCTTATCTCCTCCTGCATCAGATCCGAGCAAAGTCATTCCCAATCTGGAAATTTCTCTCTTCCATTTACTGAGTCTTGTTAGCTATACCAACTCTTAGGAAGACCAAGGAGAGCTAGACTCACCATGTCATCATCAGCTATCGTGATCCCTACACTTCCAAGCTCATCCCTGTAGGTGGTGAGCTTGTTCAGATATGTAGAGATCGTGTCGCCTTTTTCACACTTGATTTTCCAAAGCTTGTCTTTCAGCACTAGCTTCCTCTAATCGTTGTTGTTCTGATATAGATCTTTCAATGCTTTCCACATCGAAAATGGTGTCTCCTTCCCATGGAGGCTCAAGACAATGTGGTCTTGAACTCCCTCCAAGAGGATTCTCCTTGCTCTAGCCACACATTTCTTCCATTCCGCCAATTATGTAGCATCAGCTGCTGCTGGCTTGAGGACTTCTTAATAAATTAAGTCCTTTAGACCGTTATCCTCTAATACTACTTCCATGTGATCCTTCCAGGCTATATAATTTGAGTTGCCATCAAGGGCATACTCAAGTCTTAAACCGTTGAACGCCATTGGTGAAATTGAGATGTGATAAGAACTCGATTTCTAGATTTAGGAACCTCAAACTTTGAAATTCTCTCTTCTTGTATACTGTTCTTCGCTTTGATCACCTTTGCTCTGATACCATGTAGAAATTTCACCGTACATCACCTGATAATGCAATGTAACTAAAGCAAAATACTTGATCTACTTCTACTATCAAACTTTGCAGAAGCTTAATCAATTTGAGCAAGATCAATTAGAACACATATAATAGAGAAGAAGAAATCATACACATGAAACACAAAAGAATACTCTGGGGAAAGCCTCAGTTAAAAACCCTGATCTCTGTATTATCATACAAGTGGAAATATGTCTGGATTACACAAAGCTTTAGCTCAAAAGCTACCTAGATCTCAGTACAATCCCTTTGTTGCTCATAGACAGTCAAAGGCTTCTCACAAACCTTCTCCTCTGCCCTCCAAGCCTCTTATTTCCTTGCGCAGTTTCTCCTGGGGTCCAATGTTGCCACTTGTGTGAATTCACCTCTCACACTGCTCACTAAACTCAGAAGTAACTGCGCAATCCTGAAGGAGATAATTCCTTCTGCATGGATGAGTTTCCTATATAGGAAAAATCCTCCAACTAATAGTACATTGTCCCTTCCTCTGATCTCAACTGGGTCTCTGACTGAACTGACATGCATGATTTATTTATGAGAGAATATTCAGTTATCTAAAGTGCAGTAGTTACATGCATGCATGCATTAACTAACTGAACTCACAATTAATTCCACAAATTGTTGGAACTAATCTAACTGGACTTAACTCAGTTAACTGAGCCAACTAATTACAACTCATCCTTGTCTCTTTAACTGATGGATAAATTCCTCAATCAATGGAGAAACGGTTGCATGTCTTCAAATAGACTTCATGTTTGGTTTTCTCCAACTAATTAACTCAAGATGAATTAATTAATTATTTTACAAACAGCTGTTAAGGTCAAATTCGAATTTTACTTCTCGATTTTAGTTCAAGGACTAACTAAAATTGGAATCTATCCCGAAATTCTATTTATAGCAATGCTATTATTAGCACTTCCATTTTTCATTCCTTGTTGCTATGTCCAACACTGGTACCTGAACTGTTATTTATAGCAATGATGTTTTTAGAATTTCTATTTTTAGCATTTCTTGTTGTTATTTCCAACATGGACCCTATGGAGGCTTTCATAGGAAAGTCGCAGGAAAATAAGTTGGTGGACCAGATGAAGGAAGAATTTTGTCTAGTCAAGAAGTCGTGTGGAGACTCTATCCAATCCACATCAAATGGTGTGGTGCAGTTTGTTGCATGGATCTTGACAAAAATATTATGAGAAAGTGCCACGTCAATGAAGTACATGTGCCCATTGTTTCATTGGCTATGCAGTGCATGCAAGGGGTCCAGTATAACTAGGCTCAATACTTGTGTAAGGAGTTTTTTGAGGACTACAGGGAGGCCCAGGACAAGGGAAAGGCATTTCACTATACATGGTTGTTGTTTCTAATTGATTTAGTAGCTTGGGGGATGCCCGAGGAAAGTCAATTTCCTCAGCAGGATTCAGACCTATCGGAGGCATCGAAGTTTGTTGCGTTGTGGACTACTAAAGACCCCGCATGCATCATGGAGACCAAAATGTTTAGTATTGTTCAAGATGGAACTCTGAATGGTGATTATCCAGTGACCAAGGTTATCACCTACTTTGCACGCGCAGTTCACCAACATTGCAGACTTCAAGGTAGATTTCCATAATCTGCATATTTGAACGAAGAAGGATGCCCGGGGCATATGGCATAAGTTACCTTACTTTGTTTCCAAAGAAGATATCGTAGGGGTCATTAGCAAGTAGTCAAGTGAATGGCTCACCATGGAATATTTTAGGGGCTAATATTTGTAAGTGGGCTAATTTTCTACTATTTTCCCAAAAAAAAGATTCGCCAATTTTCATTTTTTCTAAAAATGATTCGCCCAAATTTTATAGTATAAAATTATTTTAGATTAAAATTCACCAAAATTATATAGATATTGTCTATAAAACCATTATAAATTTGAATTTTCTACAAATATATAAACAAACATTTTATAATTTGCATATGTGTTTTGGAGAATTTTGTATCTACGAATAAATACTAATTCCCTAGATAAGTAGTTGTATCTAGAACAATAGTTTAAAGTGTTTTAGAATTTTCCTGTAAGCAATAGATAAGATGAGAATATAGAAGACCTACTTGTAGTTCCTCTTTCCTCTCATCTCCCTTGTATAGATCATGTCGCTCCTTCCCACACTTAATTTGCTTGATAAGTACCATGTAAGCACAATAGAAAACAAAGAACCGATCAAAGCACATGATCTATTGAATATAAGTGAAAGGAATCAGATATAATTCACACATATAAGCATTATGAAACAATACAAACATATGGGAAAAAGGTTCAAACACTTTATTAGATAGAAGAAGGAATTACAACCATTGGTGTCTGATTCAAAGCCATTCCTCCAGCTTAGATCCCATCCACATCACATCAAAAGCATGACAAACTTGTAGCATTACAATACTTGCTTCAAAGCCAAATATCATAGCAGCATTATCTCCTTACAATTCAACATAATCCAGCCCCTGATCACTTAGATGAATGGTCAATTTATAGGAAGATGAAGGAGGTTTTGTCATAAATGGTGGCATTGAATGGCCTTCCATACATATAATTAGTTCCATGGAGGAAGGGATGAGAGGATAGGATGCACCTTAACCCATTCCTCATCCATTTTCGAGCTCATAGGAGTTGATAAGTGAGGGAACCTTCTAGATGACTCCAAAAGATAAGAATATTCCCCAAACCCTATGTGAATTTCGTTCATTCTCGCCTAGTGCAGGTGAAAGGAAGCCTAAGTGCTCTACAGAGCACCCTGGCAGTGGACTCAACTTCTTTGCAGCGCACCTTTACAAGGGCTTACCTACACTAATCCCTCTAGAGGCTATTTCTGAATGTCTTCAAGTCATGAAACTATTTGGGAAGGAGGAATTCAAAGGGGTGACTTGTTTAGGGCATGAAGCAACTAAAATTAAGGTTTGATGAGCCCTAAAACATTGATCTAGATGTTGGGATTTGATGTGCCCAAATGGATCTGTGACATCTGCCCCTTAAAGCATGAAGTCAGAAAAAATTCCAATGTCAAATGAAATGCTTTACGATGTGATGAGGAGGTATCAAAGTGGAAGGTGACCTGCATCAATTACAATACATATATCATGATATTTGATTTTACATGAATTGTTGAGGGAAGGCATACCCATGCTCAACTTATAAACTTTCATTACATGTACATAAACAGTAATCTATAGATATAGACCCATGATCGGAATGACCATCAATGTAAAGCCATTGTACATATGATTTAGTACTCCTGAAATCGCAGCCTAGATGGATGAAACTAGATCCGGGGTCTTCTATCTCGTTCAATCTTCTCTCTAGTACGAGTCTAACCATGTGAATATGTGATCTGAAGTTGAACATGGGAAGACACCATCTGATTACCAGCCAATGATGTAAGTCGTTAACAGATGCGAGAGAAATCACTGATAATGATAATGATCCTCAAGGTACTGCAGTACATTCTGCATGGTGTGAATGGATGATTTTATGTTGAACACCATACAAAGTCTTTTGGTCGAAGGCCATTGATGTATGTCTATTGCTGGAAGCAAGAAACCTTTCATTGATGTATGCAAGCTTCAAGGTACTGAATGGGTGCTTCTAAGTCAACTTCTTGGATAATGAGTTGATGTCGACAAGAAGATACTCGTCGCAAGAGGGCCTTGGTGTATCCCACATCAACAACATGAAATGAGTTTAGTGATTTTGGAGATGGAATTTGACTGACGACACAAGGTTCAGGAATGGAGGTCATGAAAATGAAGGTTTATGGTATTGCAAAGGATGAATTTTGACTAGATGACTTCTCTTGAACATGTTGGCGACACTGAAATTAATTGGTAGCATTGACCCAAAACAAATTGATGGATGGTATGATAGACCAACGGTGTGATAACCATCAAGCTAATAACCCAACCTAAATAGTCACGGTGATGGAGTGAAAGTGTCATGTTCAAGAGCGTCCTTCTACCATAAAGTGGTTTTCCCCTTTTCCCATTTTCCCCAACCATTGCTGACCAGTACCTCTTTATTTTTATCAAGCTTGAGGAGGATAATATATGCTTGTAGTATAATTTCATCCTCCGTGTGAATCCATTGCTATTTAATGTTTTAATGAATCTAGCGAAGGTGAAACTCGGTCTTGTCTAGATGGACAAGTTTGTTTCTATTTTATGTTTTAACGAGTTTAACGACAAACATAACTCGGTCCTTTTCATGGTTAGAGAGTTTGAAAAGGGACAAAAAGAAAACTCCACAAGTTCTTTTTCATAAATTAATCTCTCAAGCCCGAAAAAGCGTAAAATAATACAGGAGAGATATCGTTTACAATCCGTTAACGAGTTGGAAAGGAGAAGCACTCAGCAACCTTTTCATATTTGGAGAGTCTAAAAAGAGCTTAAAGAGGACTCCAAGGGGGTTCATTTTTCGTTTTTAACAGAGCTCAAAAAAGAGATAAAAGTGTGCTCTGTGGTCAAAGGTACAATTTACAATCGAGCACGTTGAATTCTGTAAGTCAGTTGCAAAACCTACTCAAAACAACACCAAATGGATTAAAAATATTTGTTTCATAGGAAAAAATAGGTAAATACTAATGTTTACTCGATTAATGAACACGAAATAAACATAAAACAAGTTTTTATCATGACATTTTACCATTTGGAACTTACCATTCAGTTTTGTGCTCTGAGCTTAGCTTTTACCTCGATCTTCACCAGATGATTGTGAGAGATTCTGCGGACCATTTCTTGAGCCGTTCAGACCAGGTGGGAACTAAACCTCTCTACTTTCTTTTCAAGTCATTATTTTGTCATTTCATGCAAGTTTTAGGGTTTTTTGGGGCCCCTGGGGTTTCATTTTTTTTTCCTTTGGATCACCGCAGGCTTTCACATCAAAAACTACGTTGAAGAGCACCCAGATAGAAGCTTGCATGCTCTGCAGTGCACTATCTCTATGCCCTGGCTGCGTTGGGTGAGTTTCCCAAGTTTGTTTTAGCTCTTTTCTCCAAAATTTGTCCTATTTTTTTCATGGAAAGGATCCTACTTAAGCTTATGATTGTGTTTCAGGCTTTCATTGGATCATAATTTCAATTACATGGCGAGAAAGGGAGCATGAAGAACAAGACATGGTTGCCCTAAACAATCCAGGTACAGTTGAGGCCCTCAAAAACTACGGGTTACTCAAATACTTCAAGTTGTCTACAATGAGGCAACAAATAGAACTACTACAGCTCCTTGTTCGTGCATGGGATCCGACAAATCAAACTTTTCACATTAGGGACAAGATGGTCCCTATTACCATTGATGATATTTACTTTCTTACCGGATTGTCGAGGCGTGGTACCCCTGTCTCACTTTTTGGATTTTCCCATGGAGGTGAATCGGTGAGAGATTATATTAGACAGTGTTGACGGCTAGGTACACAACCTAGCAAGGATGGGAAAATAAATGTCATGGATGTAGGTGATTTGCCTTTAAGAATGATCCTCTTCACAATCGCAAAATTGGCTGGCAGTGTGACACTACATCTAGTGAGAAGATCTTATATGTAGTATGCACTGGAGTGTCTAGAGCCAAAAGTTTTCAACTGGTGCGAGGCTGTTCTTTTTTTACTGTAAGAACAACTGACTAAGGTAAAAAGCGGTAAGATGAAGAATTTTTTCTATGGTGTGGCTAGTCCTAGAGATCCACGTATGCAAAGGTGGGTCAAATTGATGGCTCGACATACAGGTCAGTCAACAATCATTTTCTCCACTGCATTTTTCAGTTAGCTTGAGCGACAACACCTTGTCATCAAGGAGCATCCATATTCAGGGATGGATTTCCGTGGAGATCCAGATTTGATTCTACCAGTTGGAGCACAATGGGGTGCTATGGGTAAGTTGTTTGACCAAAGTGTTTTTTGATTTTTCAAGTTTCTACATGTTTTTTGTGTTTTTTAAATCTTTCCAAGACTAAACTAAAATTTCTCTTATGCATGCAGATGTGGGTGTTGTTCGACCTGTGGGAGACCAATAGGTTAAAGGTGGGCCAGCGCGGAGAAACATTAGGAGAGCAATTCTCCAGGACTTGGATTTGGCCGAGACCTTAGCAGAGTTACAAGATCACATAGAGGGATTAACCCTTGGTATTCTGGATGTCCAAATCGAGGAGTTACCTATGAGGCTACATTGCCACACTATTTGTGTTCCTAGCCGTTGGGCGAGGCTTTTGCGCATGATAGCACAGGTTGTGACCTATTACCATGAGCACCACTAGATCTACTTAGGGTGTTTTGCATGCTTTTGAGTTGTTTTTTGGGTCAGATGACCAAACATGTCTTGGACACAAGTTTTGTAAAAACTTTTAAAACACCTATCTATTTTACTTTCAGAGTTTTCTATGGTTATATGCAACTTATGATGTGAATTGAAAATATTACTTTTACATGCATCGCAAATCTCTATTTAACACATAATTCACTAGAGAATCAGTTAATGTGTTAAGATTTCTGGAAATATGTTGATATTGAATGTATTCAAAATGTCCTTCCAAAATACGTACTCTAAGGAACATGCGAAAAATTGTTGGATTTCGGACAGTATAAATGTTTGTTAGTTGTAGTACAACGAATTGCAAGTCCAGCCTAATGATGATTCGACGAATGCCAAGTGAAATGGCATTAGAGAGTAGTTCAATCAATGTGCTATACTCAACGATGTTTTTCATCGATCGACCAACACAAATCCCTTGGAAACTCACTAACTCGCCAATTGGAGCGAAAATAGCCCATGTTGCAGAAGACAAATTTTGCATACTACAACTAGCACCAACAACATAACCAACAAAAGGTTCCAAAGACTCTGACATCTGTAACAAATGCAAAGTGGATTACTAACTAGATAAAAATCTCTAAAAGATACACACACGCACATGCACTGAAAGCATATATACAGTGAATTTTACTACACTTAATCAAGCATAGTTACATTTGAGGTACAGCCCATTTTGGAGCTGCAACAATGGAATCCCATCATAATCTACTAACTCGTAGGCACCTTTTTTTAGAAAACTTTTGACAACATAAGGACCCATCCACATTGGTTCGAATTTCCCTGCTCCAAGTTTATCAGCATCTTGATCGTAAATCAAGACCAGGTCTCCTTCTAAAAAGATACGAGGTGTTAGTGTCAGTATCTTCATCCCTCCGTCAGAGATCAAATCCTCTTGTTGCATTGCATATTAGGTGTCCCGCCCAGTCAACTGCATTCCATTAGGTGCATGGATCATCTGACGGTAGTGGCTTCTCCTAAAGTTTCCCTCATGTCATTTACTTGCTAGCTCATGTTTATTCATCAAAAATTGTATACGGTCACCTTTTTGTCTTAAAGATTGCAAAAGTCTTTTCTAGGGTTTTATTGTCATTTAGGTCTAGGGTTTCATTAGGGTTTCATCAAAAAGGGTTTCAAAAAGTCCAATAATAACCAGCAGGCACATGAGGAGGTTCCAGCATCAATAAATTTCATAATCAAGTGTTCAGAGATGTGTTTTTCCTCAAAACTCTGTTTTGAGGAAAAACAGGGTATCTTTAGATTTTATTGTACAAATTCATGTAATTTTATTTCCTTCATATGTAAATCACTTCATCTATAACCCTGGTCACTTTCCTAGCCTCAGTAGCTCCAATCCCCTGCAAAGCAAACAAAACATAAGTCATTCAGTTCATCACAAGCTTAAATAAAGTGAGAAAACTCAAAAACAGAGTTAAAAAATAAAGTCAAATTCCAAACATTATGAAAATGGGCATTTGTGAAATAAAAATTAAAGGCTCCATGTATATAAGTTATTTCTTCAGGCATGGGCAGGCGGTTTTACTGCTGGCTTTCTCAGGTGTCGGTTGAAAGTTTTTTACCATTTTCCGGATCTCTAGGGTTTTACAATGGTTATTGCTAGTGAGTCGGTGGAACTTGACCCTTCACCGGAGGATGTGCTTACAGTGTGGGGGAAGGATTTAACCGAGCAGAACATTAGAGAGCTGGTTGAAAAGCTCGAAGGGAATGGAGCTGGTGCGGTTTTGACGGCTGGTACTAGGGCTGCAGATTTTGCAAAGGGGCTGTTGGAGGAAAGATGGGATTTATCGAGCATTTTAGGCGTTGATGGCAGGAGAAAGGAGAAGGAGCCCTCACTGCCAGTTTTGAGCTCGTGGAGAGACAAATGTTTCGCTGGGCCGTCTGGTAAGTTATCATCTCCAGCCAAGATCTTTTGTCCTTCCGGAGGATTAGAAGACATAATTAATTCAGTCCAAAACAGAGGGGTGTGGAGATCGGTAGGTGGTTTAAACGTCACAGGGAAGGAGGTCGGGAGTGGAGTTCCTCCATCCGCTGCAAGAAAGGGGCTTTTTCCAGAGAACCCTCCTTTGGGAATCGGTGAGTCGGCAGGATTGCTACCCGGAGAAGGCGGTCAAGCTTCACAAGGAACGGTTCCGACTTCACCGGCAGTAGGGTCGGTGCATGGAAAGGTCTTTCCGGAGTTTGAAAGGGTAGGCAGCCCAGTTGAGGGTTTGGTCGATACCCCACCATCGGATGAGGATGTGCAGGTTACCAGGCCGGTTTTCGGGTCTCAAAGGGACGACCTACATGCCCCAGAGCCCGGGGACCAGAATGGATTCTCGGAGGTGACAAGGGCTGGGGAGAAAAGAAAGAAAGCAAAGCCCTTAAAGACTAAGACTTTCTCAGAACTTGTTCTTGATATGGATATGCATGTGGATGGCGTCCTTGAGATCGCAGAAGTTACTCTGGTGGGCAGAATCAGGGGGCGGCCCGTCTCCGGCAAAGATCTTAGACAATGGGCATCGAGTCAGTGGGCAAATTCCCCAGCGGCCTCATGCAAGATAAACTCTCTGGTCAAAGGTTGGTTTATGGCCCGTTTCAGCAGTAAAGAGGCCATGGAATGGGTTGAAGGGAAAATTTGGGAATTTGGGAACAGACCGGTTTTCTTTAAGAGATGGACGCCGCTTTTTGATGCAGCAAAAGAGAAGGTTGATGAGTTTCCCGTCTGGGTAAGGGCGCCGAGTCTCCCTCCATATCTCTGGGCGGACTCTGTTTTCAAGTCTATTGGAAACTTATTGGGAACATATCTGGACGCAGATAGATCGTATCTTGAAACTTTTGAAATGGGGGTGGCGAGGATCCTGGTGAGGTTAAACCCCAAGGAGGGAGTGGCAAAATCCATCACTCTGCGATATAGGGATTACGTGGTTGAGCAACCTTTGGATTATGAACTTCTCCCGTTTCGTTGTCATCGCTGCCATGAATATGGGCACCTAGCAAGGGATTGCCCGCTGGGTAGGAGGAAGAGGAGGACCTATAGAGATGAAAAGGATAGGGAAAGGAGCAGCAGGCGGGTCGGGAGCGAGCAGGAGAAGGTCATTCCAGATGGAAAGCCTGTGGAGGAGCAATTGCAGCAACCTATGGAAGGGGAGCTCAAGGACGACGGAGATGCGAGGATCTTGACTGAGGATCAACCAACTTTGGACCCCCCTCCTTCGGCTCCGGTCGCGGTCACTGCGGAAGATCATCCGGGTATCCTTTCCCCTCATCATACCTCTGTCTCTTGTTCTGAATCTGTTGAAGGGGGGGTTTCTAAGCTAGAAACTGTTAAGTCTGATATGCAAAATATTGAAAATATCACGTCTGATCTTCCATCCTTAAATCTGAACTGTGAGGACTTCCCCCCTTTGGGTTCCGGTGTTGGAACCTCTTCTGGTGGCTGTCAATATAATCTTAGATCTCATAGTAAAAAACCGGGGTGCTCGAAGGAGCTTTTGGATCCCGTTGGGGGTTTGGGCACTGAAATTCCAAAATCCTGCCCAAAAAAGGGCAGAGGAAGAAAATCCATGTTTTCAAAATCTCAAGCAAAAGCCGTTTGTGATGTAGCAGATGGGAAACAGATGACAATTCCCGGGGCGCTTAGAGCAGCAAAACCCCCAGAGTCTGTTATTAAATGATCTGTCTTTCATGGAACTGCAGGGGGTTAGCTAGTAAACCCAAAAAACTAGCTATTAAAGACCTTATTGCTCGAAATAATCTGGACATGGTCTTTCTTCAAGAAACTCTGGGAAAAGGTTCGGATGTTGAGTCCTCCTTGGGCTCTCTTTTTCCAGGTTGGGTATTCATAGCTGCCGATGCTAGTGGACACTCAGGAGGACTAGCATTGGGCTTTAAAATGGGAAGACTGAAGGTTTTAAGCTCCTGGGGGTTACCAAATGTGCTGGGGGTGGAGGTGGTATCCCCTGATTTCGATATTCCTCTGCTGTTTGTAAATGTCTATGGTCCCTGTCAGGGTCGGGTCTCTTTCTGGAACAACCTTCTCGAAAAAGACTTGTTAAAAGACAAAAATCTTATCATTGGGGGAGACCTAAATTTCTCGATGGGAATTGCTGAAGCCTGGGGGCCTCTTGCAAGGGAGGACCCTTTGACTGACTTTTTCTCAAATATCCTTCTCACTCATCATCTGATTGATGTAAACATTATTAAAGCAAAGCCTACTTGGAGAAATAGAAGAACGGGGGAGGACAGAATTGCGAAAAGACTTGATCGTTTCCTTATAAATGAAAGATTGGCCTCTGGTATTCCTCTGTTCCGTCAATGGGTGGGTGATGGGGGAAACTCAGACCACTTTCCTATCTTTCTGGAGTTCTCCAAGCCTCCCTCAAAACCTGCGGCGCCTTTCAAATTCAATGCTTCTTGGCTTCAGGAGGAATCTTACATCAAGCTCTTTAATGAGACCTGGAGACATACAAGCCCGGAGCATTCGGTGAATAAAGCTGGCCGTTTCTTGGAGAATCTCAAAAGACTAAAAAAAGCAACTATTGAATGGGCAGCAGCGAAGAGGAAAGAACAAGTGGAAGATTTAGTGAGTATTGATGAGGCACTGGGGGCTCTTGAA
The DNA here is from genome assembly GCA_031772625.1 of Pinus tabuliformis. NCBI lineage: Eukaryota > Viridiplantae > Streptophyta > Pinopsida > Pinales > Pinaceae > Pinus > Pinus tabuliformis. The sequence goes on from CM062819.1 coordinate 1,250,333,231, forward strand.
GATCCTGCAAACGATTCTTATTCATCTCAGGAGTCGAAAGAAAGAATTCTGGCTCTGGAAAAGAGAAGGGTGAAGATCCTTTTGGATAGAGAAGAGGAGTGGAGATTAAAAAGTAGGGCTATTTGGTTAAAAGCAGGGGATGAAAATACTAAATTCTTCCATAACTTTGCAAAAGGGAGGAGGAATGCAAACACTATATGGAAGCTAAGGGATGCTGAAGGCAGGGAGGCTTCATCCTTTGAGGACCTGTCCTCTATGGGGAAATCTCATTTTCAATCTCTTTTCTCGGATCCGGGGGACATCATTTTGCCCGAAATTATTAGAACTACTCAGGCTTTCCCTCGCTTTGTGGATGAGGAAGAAGCGGATGAACTCTTCAGAGAAGTGACAAAGGAAGAAGTAGAACATGTAATAAAGTCTATGCCTAAAGACAAAAGTCCAGGACCCGATGGATGGACCATAGAACTTTTTGCACATTTCTTTGAATCCATTGGGGCTGAGCTTACTGAAGTAGTTGAAGAATCTAGAGTTAAAGGGGAAATCTATGGTCCTTTCAATGCAACCTTCATTGCACTTATCCCTAAAAAAGAAGACCCTGGCTCTTTTGAAGATTTTAGGCCTATCTCTTTGTGCAATACAATTTACAAGATTATTGCAAAGATCATTGCTGTCCGTTTGAAACCCATTTTATCTGGCTGTATTTCAAAGGAACAATTTGGGTTCTTGGATGGGAGACAAATTCATGAAGCTATAGGGGTAGCTCAAGAAACCATTCACAGCTTAAGGCAAGCAAAAAAGAAGGGGGCAGTGCTTAAAATAGACCTATCAAAAGCATATGACAGGGTTAGTTGGATGTATTTAAAGTTATTGCTGACACATTTAGGGTTCCAGGTGGGCTTCATAAACTGGATTATGGGTTGTGTCACAAATGTAAACTTTGCTGTCCTGATTAATGGAGCTGCCTCACAATTCTTTAGAAGCCAAAGAGGCCTGCGCCAAGGATGCCCTCTTTCTCCTCTACTCTTTCTTCTTGCTGCGGAAGGTTTGAGCAGGCTGATGGCAAAGGCAAAACAATCAGGTTTGATAAAAGGTTTGGAAGTTGCTGTCAACATGTTTATTACTCACCTGCTCTTTGTTGATGATATTCTTCTCTTTACAAATGGGAACTTAAATGAAATTGTAGAGATTAAGCGCATTCTTGATCTGTTCCTAAAGGCTACAGGCCTCCAAATAAACGAGAGGAAGTCACAACTAATTGTTGAAGGCTTCAATAGACAAGAGGAGAATATGATAGCAGGCCAGCTGCCTTTTGACATTTGTAATATGGAGCAGCCTTTCAAATATCTGGGGTTTTGGTTAAAACCTTCTTCTTATAGAAAGCAAGACTGGAATTGGCTAATCGCGAAGATTGAACAAAAAATTTCTTATTGGAGCTTTAAGTGGCTTTCAAGGGCGGGAAGGCTGACTTTGGTAAACGTTGTTCTCCAGGCTATTCCGGTATTCTGGGCTGCTTTGACGTGGATTCCAAAAGGAACTCTTCACAAAATCAAGCAGATTTGTAGTAGATTCTTATGGTCAGGATCAAAGGAAGATTCCGTGCTCCCTTGGGTGGCATGGGACAAGATAGCCAGACCAAAGGACTGGGGTGGTTGGGGCTTGAAAAGTCCCATAAATTTCAGTCAGGCTTTAGCTGCAAAATTGGGATGGAGGGTTATCACTATGGAAAACCTCTGGACAAAGGTGGTAAGGCGAAAGTACATTGATCCCACTCCAATGGAAGATTGGATTAGAATGCCAAATAAAAAAGGAAGGAACTGCTCTGTTATTTGGAAAGCCACTATGGAGGCTTTCAAGGTTATAGAACAAGGGCTAGCTTGGAGGGTGGGAAATGGAGAAAATGTTAGGATTGGAAGGGATCCTTGGGTTGGGTGTAGTGAACGTTTTGCTCTTTCCCCTGGTATGCTAAATCACCTGGATGATATTGGTATTAGGAACTTAAGGCAGATTGCAAATTTGGAGCAGTATTCCATCTGGGGTCAGATTTGGAGGTCTGAGGTCGAGCTTGGAATCGATCCTGCTTGGAGTGTGGTATGGCAGGCTTTCATCCAAGAACTTAAAAGATCAAACGTAAGAATCTCGGACAGATCAGATGCTCTGGTCTGGGCTCATGCGGAGACAGGTTCTTATTCGCCGAAGGCAGGCTATAGTTTACTGATGAAGAATAAAGGTTGGAACCCGCCAGTCTGGTGGTCAAAACCTTTATTTAAGCTAAAGTGTCCTAAAAAAGCAAGAATTTTCTTCTGGTGTGCCTTAAAATATAAGATCCCTACATGGGATGTACTGCAAGCTCGCTACAAACAAGGACCTGGTAGATGCCCTTTGTGCTTCAATGAGTCTGAATCCATCTCGCATCTGTTCATTTTTTGCCCCTTCACAAAACAGGTGTGGGTTGAAGTGGAAAGATTGATAAATGTAAAAATCAGATGGGAAGGCGACTGTCTGACTACAGCATGGGAAGACTGGTGGAATCATTTTCAAGAGAGAAATTTAAGGAATTTACCTCCCATCATATGCTGGGGTATCTGGATAGCTAGGAACCGAAGCATCTTCGGTGAGCAGCGGACTCCGGGGACAGCTATTGCCATACAAAGCAGTGCTATTCTAGAAAGCATTCCTGTGAAGGAGGCTTCTTCAAATGCTCCCCTGCGAAAGGAACCAGACATCAGAGAAGGGATCCCGTGGGCTTTCTTTGACGGGGCTGCTCAAGATGACTACACGGGGGCCGGCTTGTGCATCCACCTTAGTGGTTCACATTCTCTCAAAGCTTCGGTGGGAATTGGAAGGGGGACAAATAATTTTGCTGAACTTACTGCCCTAAAACTGCTCCTTTGTTGGCTTGTTCACAAACATATCCTCACAGTTCAGATTTTCGGTGATTCGCTGAATGTTATAAATTGGGTATTGGGGAAGCATAGATGTCAGAACTACTTGTTGTTGCCTCTACTTGAAGAGATCCAATCCTTAAAACAGCAGTTTAATGTCTTCTCAATTGCTCACATTTACAGGGAATTCAATGAAGAAGCGGATAGATTTTCTAAAGAAGGCTTGCGGCAGGCTGTGGGCGCTTGGAGGATAACAGAACAGGAACATGATCAGATCCGTGTGTCGGATCAAGCCCCAAATTTATAAATCCTAGGCTCTGGTTTTTACTTTCCTGTTTTAGCGGATAGAACATGATGACTTCGTTTCATACTGTTTTTATACTCTTATATGTGGGTTTTGTTTTTATATGCTCTGGTTTAATAGAGCGAACTATATCCTGATCCCCTTTTGATGCTTTGATCCTGGGTTGTTTTCCATATATATGGAGGCCCAGGAAGCAATGCGGTTTGCTCCCTGAGAGCTCATGCAAAGAAGAAATGGTTGTAAAAGCCGGCTTCAGCAGATGTTTTATTAGAGCCCTGTAGGGGCGCTAATGATCCTACTAGAGGAGTCTCGGCTCCTAAACAGACAGTTTATGCAGAATGTTAACTCAAAAGTATTGTAACTTTTTTATATCTTATAAGAAAGTTCGTTTTTTCCTTGGAAAAAAAAAAAGTTATTTCTTCAAATTGAAAAGCTCAATTGCACTCAAAGACAAAGTTGGAAGCAAAGCAAAGCCTTGTTTTAGAGCAAGCAAGAGAAATCGGTGAAAAATTGCCCCAAGACAGAGACGCAGCACACATAGCAGGCACGGCGCATTGGGCTGTGATTTCCAGTGTTAAACTGAACAGGCACGGTGCATACACAGGGCACGCCGCGTTGGGTTTGAGGCATGGCGCATAGATCCAGCAAGCCCGAAATCTTCAACAACTCATTCCAAATTGCCCAAAACGCTTGGATCTTCATTTGTGCAAGTAGGTTGAGCCTTTATCACTGCTAGTGAAACAATTTTTTATGCAATTTATGGTGGTTGTCTAAAAAGAAATCAAACCCTATCTCTTGAAATCTCTCAAAGGAAACTGTTGCCTAGGGTTTGAACTATTGTTTTGGCTTCCAAGTCAATCTTGTTATTCCCTCACCTTTCCACTCCCTCACTCATTTTCCCTGATTCCCCTATTCCATAAATTCACACATTCCTAAAACATCATTTATTCCTACCCCAATTTCCATTTCCCAAAATCCCAAATACAAATTTCCAAACCCTAGTCCTATACCAAAAACTCCCAAATTACTCTCTAATTCCCTGTTCCCTTAACTAAACCCTGTCCCAATAGTCCCTGAATCCCTCATTTTTCCCTCCCTCTACAATCCCTCATAACACTTTTCCCTTGGTGGCAGAAGTCAAAAAAACATCATAAATCACCTACTTCTCATCAAGACAACTCATCCACCTAGCAGAGATGGAATCTGATCCCTCGTATGCTTATGAAGAGGAGACACATAGTGACTCACCTACAGAGGTACATGCACCCAGGAGGCCTCATAGAGGTGGCAAACATATTCGAGAAGAACCAACCACTCTTGCTGAGTTACAGGCCTGCCCTCTTGCCATCACTTGTTTCCAACACCAGTCCTACTATGAATTTTGTGAGATGGTTGCTAGAATTCAGTTTCATCATGAGTTGGCCCGTTTGTTTGTGCTTCATTTACATGATGGTCAAGCCACTCTAGCTGGTGTCACATTCACTTTAACACCAGAATCTATTTCACTAGCAACTGGTATTCCTAACATTGGAGAGCAATGGAACAAGAGGCAGCAAATTGACAAGAAGCATTATGAACCATACATCAAGCCCAGTTATTTGAGACAACTCAGCAGAGTTTTTCCTTTTCGGTACCTCAAAGATTCTTATGCTCCTTTGATGAAATTGATAATGAAGTATTTCAGCTGTGAGGGCCGGTTTTCCCATTTATATGCTTATCATATCAGGTTGCTAATGCATTTTACCAGGGTGAGGATGATGAACCTCCCCTACTTCATGTGCCGAAACATTGAGAAGATGACCACCCTAGTACAACACAAGACTCCTCAGCAGCAGTTCAACAGTATATATCATTTTGCTCTCATTAAAATTGTGGTCATCCATCAGCTTGGCTTACAGGGCATCACTTGGGAGGACTTCATTTCTCGTGAGTTTTTCACAGCTCCTCAGGGACCTTCAAAGACTTTACATGAGATAGGTGGACCTTCATATCAGCATGAGGGTCATGAGACACAGACCGCTAGTATGCCAGTGTTTATCACTTATTAGAAGGGCACTAGACGATTGTTCGCAGTAGCTAAGCGAGTATTATCTCCACCCAGGGTGGAAGGCATCTCGCTTCCGTCATCAGCACAATAGGTTCAGGACAAATGCAAGAGGCCATTACGGGATGAAGGACCATCAGGTGAGTGGGAGACTAATTTCATTCTCATTGAGGGTGATGATACCGATGTGGGCCCGCAAAGCACAAATCTCAAAGAAATCATCCAAGAGCAGCAGGCAGACATCAATGCCTTGTCCCTCAATTTGGAGAGGGATAAATGGACAATAAATTACCTGGAGCAAAGAAATAAGCAGCTTGAAGATCAGCAAGTGATTATGGAGTTGCAAAACATTCGGGAGAATCGCCAAGTTGCCCAAAGGAGGGGGGTGGAGCTCACTTCACTTGAGCAAGAGGTTAATGCCGATCGGGAGTCATGGCTTGAAAGAGCCAATATCCACTTGGAGAGGAGGTTAGAAAAGGCCATCAATGAGAAGAATATGTTGAGAAACATGGCATATCATTATTTGTCAAGGAATATGGTGTGCCAAGCTAGAATTAGGAGCTTAAAGGCAAAATTGAAGAAGGCATCAAAGAGGTGAAGGGAGCATGAAGGACTTCAGATATTGGCTGAGGCTTCCTTGGCCCAACATAGTTCTTGATGGAGAAGAATCAGCCCAAATTTCAAAAAAATTGGGGCACTTTTTGCATTTTTGAAAATTTTGGCACAAAGAACAAGATTTTCTGCCCTATGCGCCGCGCCACGTGGCGCTCGCTTTTTATAGGAGCCTCTAAATGACAAAAACTTAGCATTTTTGGATTTGGCATGGAAAAGTATGCTTTCCTACCAATGACCAAGAAATTTGGACAGATTTTAAGCTCTCAAAAAGGTCAAAAACACTCAAAAAATGACCTCACTACCCCTATTTTGACACACAGGAAGCAGTGTTGGAAGAACTAAATTTTGGAGGGTCAAATGGCAGCCAAATTGAAAAATTCCACTTGGGTTGGAAAGTAGACAGGTAGACCTTTCCAATAAGGACACTTGGAGTGAATTTGGACACCAGGAAGGCCTTCAAAAGTGGCTTAAAACAGGCACTACGCATAGAGAATCAGGCGTGGCGCATAGAGGAAATTTGGCCCAGTTTGACCAGGAATGCTCTATTTTTCCCCTGTCTTTTGCCAGTTTGACTTTTTCACATGCTTAGTGTCAAATTTGTGATGTAATTTAATATACATTGATGGATCATGATGTAAATATGTCAAATTTTCACTTATGGAGGTAGATTCATCTATTAAAAAGTTGTTTGAAACTGAATGAATTAGTTCCCTTGTTTCTAGAGGCATGCTGTTTTGTTGCCTAATTTCTAGTTCTCAATTTAGAATTAGTTGAAAAAACTCCTAAACATGTGAGCTCGACCCCTAGAGGCTAGGATGAGTATGGTTTGTATATATTATGTTGTTTTTCAGTCATTAGCATGGTTGGACTCTTGAGAAAGCAAAGAGCTTCATTGTACACTCATATTAGCATTTTGGCTAAGGAATTGAGACTAGGGTTTGCAACACTCTTTGGGATCCCTGTGGCATTTTGTTTTGGTATAGTGCTTTCTTCTGTATTTTTTTATGTGTTATGTGTGACATTATCTATCTTTTTTCTTCCTAACTAAATCAAACAAGAGTGTAAGTAGAATCCATTGAAATTGCAGTGCTCTACTTGAGGTTTGCTTTAGTTTCTTAATGTTTTCAACTGTTTGGAGAGGATCCATGGCTAATCTTACCTTATTCAACTCCTCACCTATCTAATCCCTCCACCTCATTCAATTTGAAGTGCCAAAATCAGTTTCCTACCTTTCCCCATTGAGATCTCTATAAAACTAAGCCTCATTCCCCACACCTAAAATCTTCTTTTCTATTTGAGCCAGCAAAAACATCATTTTATTCAATCAAACTCTTTTTCACACATACCTAGCCTAAGATCAGTAGTTATATCAGCCATCTCAAGCCTTTAGTGATCATATTTTGCTGAGATTGACCCGGAGAGAGCCCTCTCCTGACCTGGTAGGGCTAGCTACCAAGTTAAGCGTGGTTTGATGTTGGCCCTGGATCCTACCTTTCTCAGCCTGAGGTAAATCTGGGCCCTAACACGAGGCTTGACATTTCTATCATATTGTGCCTTAATACGTTTCTTATGCACTTCGTTAGCCAATGCGGCATCACGACAGGTTTCATCCAGATGGATTAATTCCAAGAAATGCGCTTTTTCTTCAGAAGTGTCAAGTAACAGGTTAATCGTGAGTTTGAGTGATGAAATTTCGCATTGTATCGATAAGATTGCTTCCAAACCATACACCAACTGAAAGGCTGTGAATCTAGTTGCATTTATCACCGAGGTTTGATATGCCCACAAGGCAGAGTACAGGATTAAGTGCCAGTTTCGCTTATGAACCCCTATCATTCTCTGCAACATTCGCTTCAAGACTTTGTTGATGGCCTCAACTTGTCCATTCACTTGCGGGTAATAAGAGGTATAACTATCATGTGACAGTCTTAAATTAGCAGTCAACTCAGCCATCATGTGATTGAAAAAATGTGACCCATGATTTGTAACTATGGCTTGTGGTCCACCAAATTGGGCAACCACATGGTTAAAAAATAAAAGAGCAACTATTTCGCCACTTTTGTTCAATGTTGGCATTGCCTCAGCCCATTTGGTAAAATAGTCAATGAAAACTATAATATACCCATGCCCCCTAGCCAAGGTGGGGTTACATGTCTTAAAGTCAATGCCCCATTTAGCGAATGGGCCAATAGCAACAACTGGATGCAATGGTGCAGGTGGTAATCTAGTTTTTCGGTCATATATATGGCATGCGTGATGGCTTCTGACAGCAATAATACAATCTTTAAATATATTTGGCTAGAAGTAAAGAGCACAAGGAATTCTCTGTGCGGTTGCATATCTAGATAAGTGTCCACCACAGGCACCTGAATGGCAATCATTAAATGCTTTCTTAGCTTCCTTGTGGGTGAGGCACCTCCGTAAAACCGTATCGATACCATGACGAAAAAGAGTGTCGCCAATGATCAAATAATCTTTGGCTTGGTAGCGAATACGTCATTGCTGCGAGCAAGAGGTATCAGGCCAGAAAGTTTAGGTCTGGAGATAGATCAGTATATCTCCATACCATGCACCAGATGATGAAATTAGAAATAGAAACTCATCCAAAATTGATGGTTCATATGTTGAATCAATGGAGGTTGAGGGAAGGTCACATAGTAACTCATCAAAAACTAGAGATTTCTTTGATTTGGACTTGATGAATTCCAAATCAAATTCCTATAAAATAACTATCCATTTTGAGTATTTCCCCCTAGCAATTGATGTGACAAAATGTATGTCATCGGGTCGCAATCTGAAATGACAGTTGTTTTCCGTAACAGGATGTAATGGCAAAATCTTTGAACAGCTTGCACAGTTGCCAAAGCTAGTTTTTCAACATAAGAGTACTTACTTTTTGTATCGTTGAGATTACGGCTCAAGTAATAAATCAGATGTTCAATCCCATTTTCTTCTTGGACTAAAGCCATGCCAATGGTTGTATCTACAATGGCGAGATACAGGTAATAGTCATTTTGGTAATTTGGAGAATAGATTAATCAAGGTATCTTTAAGAGCGTCAAAGGAAGCTTGTGCAACCTGATCCCAATGAAAGGGTATCTCCTTTTTCAAAAGACGTGTAAAACCTTTAGCCATTTCAGCATAATTAGGAATGAACCTCCTCAAAACATTTGCTTTCCCTTGGAGTCTCTATAACTGTAAAATATTTGAAGGTGGAGGCAAATCCAGAATTGCTTGAACCTTTAATGGATCGATCCGAATCCCCTCTCTAGACACTACAAATCTGAGCAAGTGACCAGAACCAACACAAAACACACATTTGTGCAGATTGAGTTGTATCTTGTAGTGTCGGCACCATAAAAATATTGCTCTCAAATGTTGCAGGTGATCAGTCTGCTTTCGTGAATGAGCAGGTAAATCATCAAGGTAAGGTTGAACAATGTGCTTGATGTCATGGAAGGAATAATTCATTGCCCTCTGAAATGTGGCCCCGACATTTTTCAAACTAAATGGGAGTTTCCTATAGGCAAATGTTCCCCATGGACAAATAAAAGTTGTTTTAGATTGATCTTGTGGGCGATATTGATTTGATTGTAGCCATAAAATCCATCCATAAATGAGAATATTTCGCATCCAGCAAATTCATCAATAATCTGGTCGATAAAAGGAGTAGGATAATTGTCCTTTGGACATGCCTGATTTACATCCCTATAATCGACGCACACTCGAATTGTCCCTTGTTTCTTCATGACAGGAATAAGGTTGGAAACCCAGTCAGTAAGAGGTATAGGGTAAATGAAACCAGCCTGCAAAAGTTTTTCAACTTCTGCTTTAATTGCAACCGCTTTCTTTGGATGAATAGGACAAAGCCATTGTCGAACTGGCTTGACATCAGGGTACATTTTTGATTTCATGTTCAACAATACTAGAGTCAATTCCCAGCATCTCCTCGTAAGACCATGCAAAGATATCTCTAAATTCATGAAAGAGAGTATGGTAATTCTCGAGTTCCGATGGAGAACAAGATTTTCCGACATGAATGTTCTCTACAATATTAGGCTTGGTTAAAATATTAATAGAAATCATTTCTTCAATATTTGACAGGTTTTGCTTAGATTCTACTGTGTCTATGAAAATTGAATTTGAAAGGATATCAATGACTGAAGGGTGGTTTAGTTCATTTGAATAATATTCGATGTCATCTGGAAGACGAGAACGATGATGATAATCTTCCCATGGTTCTTCTCCTATCATCATTGATTGGATGATTCCTTCATCCGTAGAATGTATACGTGAAAAAGGATCCGAAGAAGTACCATATTCTAACAAATGGTCTACACATACAATTGTTGAGTGCAGTTTTGGGTTTGCTGCACAAGCCCGAGAAATTGATTTCTATGCTAATTCAATGGGGCTTAATGACATCACTTCAATATTACTATCAAGTTCAACCTTGTTGGTAATCCTTCTTAAATCAGATGAGGTGGATGAAATCATGTTGCAAGTCTCTACTCTTGCTACTTCCGTCAAATGAGATGGTGGCGGTAGTGTAAAAGTACCCATTAGGGAAGGAACTTTAAAGAGAACTACTCCAACACTTTGAAGTGATAGTGGGGGTCCATGTACCAATGGAATGCTTCCCGTAGCCTGTGAACTATTGGAAAAGAAGGCTAGTTGATCAATGACTATGATTCCACCCTTAAAAGGGAATGAAATAGTACAAAAGTAGGTGGAAACCACAGTAGCCATAGCATATACCCATGGCCTTCCCAGTAAAATGTTGTAATCGAGGGGTCCGTCAACTACCTCAACTTCAACAGCAACTGTTTTCCCCCCTAGTTCAATTTGCAGGTTACTTAAAATCCCACAAGGAGTATATGTTCTTCCATCAAAGGCTTTTAACATGGTTGGTGATCATGACAATGGCGGTGAACCAAGTGTTTTCCAGCAACTCATTGACATAATGCAAGTATATTCCCCCTCATCAATAATAGTTTGGTGAACATTCTTATTGAGGGCTTTTAATTGAATTAGGAAAGCTAAGTACGCCAGTAACTGTGGTGTATATCCCACATAGTTAAAAACCACAAGATTAGAATCCATAGGATCTACTCCGCCAATTGCTGATAGTAAAGCCTGCTTTTGGGAGGGACAGTTTTGTAACACCTCGAGTGTCGACATAGCAGAAGGTGATTGAGTAAGATCTTCCACTATGTTATAGTTCTAAGCTGCTCGAACCCGAGGGTTAAATGTTGATTTATGCACAACTCCCTTTGGTGGTTTTATTGTCAATTTTGGTACAATAGGTGGAATATTTTCAGATGAAGTCGAAGTCGAAGGATTAGGTTGATCAGTGGCCTGACAATTCGATGATGATGGTGGATTTCCATAATCTTTGTTTCTTGTTGACACCAAAGCTTCGTTTTGTGGCTTTGTGATGGATAACATGAGTGTTGGCATTATGATACAGGTGTTGCCTGTAGAAATTTGGAATAATATGACACTTATTCAGAGCGATTATCCCAATTATACACTATTGCAGAATACATGCATAATACATAACCTCCTCTACGTTGATCATCAATTTAGCAGCATTAAAAACAATGAAACATCAATCGCATGCACACATTAACACAGTATGTAACCCGGGGAAAGCATACAGCTGAAAACCCCACACTATCTGTATATTATAATGATTGAGAACATGTAACAATACATAGTACAATACTCCTCACAAGTACTCAGTACTATCTCCACCTGTTACACACAAAACTAGCTCAGATCTGAACAAGTCACAGGTTCAAATCTCCATCACTGCTTTGCCTGCCTCCACTTGACAATGCCAAGTGAAAATCACGTGAGCACAAGCTACAATTGCCTTGATATTGGCCCACACTGCGCAATCCTCATTGGCGTAACTCAATCCCATGCATGTGCAAAATCTCATGCACAACTGATAGTCACAACTCACCCTTTCACTTACCTTTAACACCTGTCTCTGTTGAACTATCCATGCACTGAGTTAACTGATGTATTCTTTAGTTGCTTTATGAGTTAATAATTAGTGAATTAATTAATATTTAATTCACACAACTCATCACTAGTATATTCTTTAGTTAGACTAAATACAACTAGTTCAACTAAGTCAAACTGAACACAACTCCAGATCCAACTCCACAGAACTCACATGCATGAGTTCTAACTGAAGTCCTCCATGCAATAGCTCAACTAACACATAAGAAAGCATGTGATTCCTTCTATCAGCTGCATGTGCCACATCCGTAGCTTGAACTGAAGTGCTCCAAGAGAATAAGATAATGTTTATAGTCCAAATATTACTAAGGGCTAATAATATTTCACTATTTCTATTTTTAGCCTGGCAGTCTAAAAATAGACTCTGATCACTCCGCTGTGAACCAAAAATAGAAGTCCATATATTTTTCCCAACATGACCAATCATCCATAAATACCATCCTGCAACTCATAGACCATGATCCATATGTCTAAAAATAGACTTTGTGCCAAAAATAGTCTGCGGACCAACTTAGTGAAGGTGACTCCTTTCCACTAAGCTCCATCATCTTGTTGCATTTTCAACACTCCCTCTCAACAAGATATGGATTATCTGCAACCCCTATCCTGCAACTCTGGAATGTTCTGCATGCAACACATTTGCCCGGTCCACTTGCTCCAACAACACTTGGAACAAAAACACTCCCAACTGACCACTCTGTTGGGCTAGGAACATACTCTGATGTTGAAGCTCTACCTGCTACTGACAAGTGCTCCCTCTCTGACATCTACGCTACTGCAACATCTCCATGCATCTCGCACCATTGCACACTTCTCTGTGCCACCTAGCACTGTGTAAAACACTTGTGCCTCTCGCATTCCTGCTGCCTACTAGCTATGCGCTGCCCTGGGATTCCCTACACTATCGCTCTCTTTGCTGCTCCATCCGCATCTGTCTCTACCCAATCAGTCAGTTCCTGCTACTCCACATCGGGGCTCCCGTAGCAAGGTCTCATCCAAGAGGTTGGGTACCTCAAGGATCCTGCCCCTCCTCCTTGGGACGATCAATCCACATCACCCCACCTCCTACGCGGAGGTATGGCTGCATGTGATCCCTCAGCCCACCTGGCTTGAAGTTTCCCCCTACTGGAGGTCTCTGCATGAGTAGATGTCTCTACTCGATCTCCTCTCAGTTTCCCTTGTTGTGGCTGCTCCACAACCTCCTGAAGCTGCTAGACCAACCGTGGCTCCTCCACAATCGTCTGAGACTTCTTCTGGCTCTGCATGTTGAGTGGTAATATACCCTCCCTCTCAACCACCAAGTCTCCATCAGTTGCCTTGCTGCTCAAGGCTTTGCATGCATCTACATGCAACTGATAAAGGTTCCTGACTCAAACCCCTATCTTCCGGGTTTCTCCAGTTGTCTTGCTGCGCAGGAAAGCCTTTCCCTCGCTGAAGACAACATCATATCCCTTGTCTTCTAACATCGCCACAGAGATAAGATTCTTCTTCAATCCTGGAACATGCATCACTTCCTTCAATCTGAAGGGTTTACCAGACTCTCTCTCAAAGGAAATGGTACTGATACCAGTCGCACTGTATCTACCGTCATTGCTCATCTCAATGTGCACTCCAAGATCTTTCTCATCCAGATCAGAAAACAAATCTCGATCTCCTATCATGTGAGAAGACACACCACTATCCAAGAACCATACCGATCCCATTACCCTTGATACCAAGCATGCAATCAATGAAAAATCAAGCTCAAACTGCGAGGCTAAGGCCTCTCCTGCTGTAGATCCAACAGCTTGCTTATTTTTCTTCTTCTGCGGACAATATGTGGCATCTCCATTCTCAGCTTTGATGTTTCTGAGTTTATCCTTGAGCGCCATTCCACCAGCTCAAAACTCAACCGCTTCTGATCTAAAATTCGTGAGAACAAAGTATTTCTTGTACAGAGATTGATTGTATGGGCATTCACCAGATATCTCACCTTCCAAAAGAAGGATGAATCCAGAAGCTACCTGGCCTGATTACAGACTCTGCCTAAAGAAATAAAATGTAAACACTTTCTGAATAATAGATCTGATGATCAATCCTCGCTTTGATATCCTATAGAACTTTTTCTACAAATCAACTAGCTCTGATACCATGTAGAAATTTTGAATAATATGACACTTATTCATAGAGATTATCCTGATTATACACTATTGTGGAATGCATGCATAATACATAACCTCCTCTACGTTGATCATCAATTTTGCGGAATTAAAAACAATGAAACATCAATCGCATGCACACATTAACACAGTATGTAACCCGGGGAAAGCATACAGCTGAAAACCCCACACTATCTGTATATTATAATGATTTAGAACATGTAACAATACATAGTACAATACTCCTCACAAGTACTCAGTACTATCTCCACCTGTTACACACAAAACCAGCTCAGATCCGAACAAGTCACAGCTTCAAATCTCCACTGCCGCTTTGCCTACCTCCATTGCACAATGCCAAGTGAAAATCACATGAGCACAAGCTACAATTACCTTGATATTGGCCCACACTGCACAGTCCTCATTGGCATAACTCAATCCCATGCATGTGCAAAATCTCATGCACAACTGATAGTCACAACTCACCCTTTCACTTACCTCTAACACCTGTCTCTGTTGAACTGTCCATGCACTGAGTTAATTGATGTATTCTTTAGTTGCTTTATGAGTTAATAATTAGTGAATTAATTAATATTTAATTCACACAACTCATCACTAGTATATTCTTTAGTTAGACTAAATACAACTAGTTCAACTAAGTCAAACTGAACACAACTCCATCAACTCTGCATCCAACTCCACAAAACTCACATGCATGAGTTCTAACTGAAGTCCTCCATGCAATAGCTCAACTAACACATAAGAAACCACATGATTCCTTCTGTCAGCTGCATATGCCACATCTGTAGCTTGAACTGAAGTGCTCCAAGAGAATAAGATAATGTTTATAGTCCAAATATTACTAAGGGCTAATAATATTTGACTATTTCTATTTTTAGCCTGGTAGTCTAAAAATAGACTCTGATCACTCCGCTGTGAACCAAAAATAGAAGTCCATCTATTTTTCCCAACATGACCAATCATCCATAAACAGCATCCTGCAACTCATAGACCATGATCCATATGTCTAAAAATAGACATAGTCTAAAAATAGACTTTGCGCCAAAAATAGCCTGCGGACCAACTTAGTGAAGGCGACTCCTTTCCACTAAGCTCCATCATCTTGTTGCATTTTCAACATTTCCCTTGATGGCAACTCACTCAGATGAAATATCACAATACAACAAGTTAACAGCAAAGAATTATAGATAAGACTACATAGAATGAAGAAAGAGTAGTATATGCAGGTTCACCTTGACTAAGCTATGTATACACACAGGTTCACTGACCACAAGTAGCGTATACATACACATGTACTTTCAGAAAAGGAAAAGCGTGTATACCTTGGAAAACTAAGTTTTTGGTCCGAGGTATTTGGTCCATGGTATTTTGATCCATGGTATTGGGCCAAGGTATCTGGTCCAATGTATTGACCCTAGGTATTTGATCCAAGGTATTGGTCCTAAGTGGTTTTGGTCCATGGTATTAAGAAAGGCCTAAAACTATAAAAGGAGGAAAAGAGCATTAGGCCAAGTGTGCAAGTATCGAATATCTGATGAAGTGTGAGATCTAGGATGCAAGTTATTGGCTTATGGTATTGTGCTTGATCTGAACCAAGGATGAACCTTGGTGGTTGATGAAGGATAAGATCTAATGATGGATCAGAATCTTAAGGCTTGAAATGAATTATCATTATGTGGTTTGATCATGTATAGTCTAGATCTGAATACTGACGCATGTGTTATTTTATAAATATTATGATCTGGGTATAACTGAAGTCTGGAATAGCTGCAGAAATATGAATTAATATTTGCAGATGTATATGTTGGTTGGCTTTGAGAAAAGCGCGTATACACGTAGGTTCGACATATGGAAGTAGTGTATACCTTATAAAGTATGTTTCGGTTGTTTCTATTTGCTATTGTAGAGTTCTGGTTCTCGTTACTGTATTCTGGTGACAGTATTCAAAATGATCAGATTGACTATGATTTAACTATGGGTTGTCAAGGTGATTGATTTATTCGGTTGTGGTTGATTCAGAAAGTGATGATTGAGTCTCAGTGATTCGTTGATGCAGATTTATTTGATGATTGAGTTGCAGTTATGATGTTGTTGATGGATCCAGTCTGAAAATTTATGGAACGTGGTCCTTGGAGGAAGAAAGAAGGTCGTTGCCTTCTGTAGGTCGTTGCCTACGTAGTAGTAAACATATCGGCTAGTACAAGAGTTAAGGGGGTTGTAGCTCCCTTCCAGTAGAATATGGAGAACAAGAGAAGGTTGTAACCTTCTGCAGGTAGAAGCCTGCGTACTGGTATAAGTCTGCACCAGTACAAGATTGTAAACAGATTTTCTTATTATTAAAAGAAGATAAAGATGACAATAGCAGGTGGTTTTCACCCACATTGGGTTTCCACCTTATATCTTGGTGTTCATGTGTGTTGCTTATGTGTGATGCTTTATTCTACTTTTACTACACTATCTAATAAATCTCTAATATACTGGTTCAAGTTCAATGCATGATAAATTGGGTAAATCAAAAGTTCTTTGCATATACGCTGGTTGCTTTAAGTATAGTCGCGTATACACGCTAATTCACTTAGCTGAAGTAGCGTATACAAATCTATTTGGAAAATGAAATTATTGATCTGATAATACTGATTCACCCCCCTCTTAGTATTATTTCCAACAATGAGTACTTGGGATGTGGAAGCATGGTCTATTGCAACCAAATGTGTCTCTGAGTTTGGAAATGGATCGGTCAACATTGCCGATGTGTTTGAAGTCCTTAAAAGTTTAGAGATCTCGGGGTGGTGTGGACAATCTCTCATAAAATGCTCCTCATTACAAATTAGACATGGATAACAAGGTTTCCTTGCTGAAGTAGAGGAATCAGATGATTTCTCTGGAGGGAAATTATCTTGTTTCTTTTTGTTTCTCCCCTTTTTCTTGCCTCCTAGTTGCTTTTGATTCTTGCATTTGTCAGCTGACACAGCATTAATTTCAGAAGCAAGATTATTTTCTGATTCATTGGAAGTTTGATTGGTAATGGAAATAGTTTGACCATATGGTCTTCCTACCATTTGCATGCTCGAAGAACTAATCACACCATCGTCGGCATTAGAGTCCTTACTCGATTGTGGAGGAGGAACTTTGAAAGCTGGTCAGGGTGCATTGGGAATTTTGTCGTAGAGCATGCTAGATTGTGTGTAAATCAAATCCAAGTATTGGGCACGAGCAATTACTTGCTCTTCTATGACAACTACACCTTTTTCCACATCCTCGGTGATTGGTGGCAACAATAATTTTATGAACCACTCAGCTAAAAGCTGATCAGGAACATATGTCTTAACCATTCGACGACGACGCCGCCACTCATGAATATGATCTTATATATGGGTAGCAGTAGTCTATTTAAAGTTGGTTAGGAGTTCTGTTCCAGTCTCGTATCTGATAGGTAACTCAAAGTGTGTCAGAAATGTAGTGGCTAAAGTTGTAAAGTTGTCAAAAGAAGCTCTTGGTAACTCGATGTACCATTTAGTAGCCAGACTAATAAGTGTTCTTTGGAAAAGATGGATTCTAACTGAATCATCATTTAAGGAGTTTGATGAACACCACAAATGAAAGGTCATGACATGATTTGATGGGTCTTCTCTGAGATTTTTGTTAAATTTCAGAATGTCAGATGGTAACTTATGCAGAATTATCAGCCACCAAGGTGCATATAAGATTGGATCATTAGTGAGCCGATTTAAATATGGTAATTCTAAAGTTGCTACAAATGGAAACTGTCGATTCAAGTCAGGTTGAGCATACCCAGGATATGATGGAATTTCCTGAGCAATAGGTCTTTGCATACCAACATAGGGCATCTACATTTGGTAACCTTGGTAAGGTTGTTGTTGAACAAACCCAGCATAAGGTGGTTGTTGATAACCAGGTTGAATTTGTAGTTATCCATAACTTGTAAAGCCTTGTTGACCAAGACCTTGGTAAGCTTGATATTGACCAAACCCAGGTTGAGCCTGTTGGGCAAGTCCAAATTGGGGTTGGAATTGCTGGAATTGGGGTTGTTGAAATTGAGGCTGCCACGATTGTTGAATCAACTATTGTTGTTGTTGGTGCAACTATTGTTTATTTAATGGTTATTGTTTCCCAACAATGAAAGGTTGGCTAGGTTGTGAATAAACTATACCAGTGTAAGCTTGGGTTAGTCCAGATAAGGTATACTAACTTGAGGTTGTTGTTGAATCCTAGAAACAAGTGGTTGTTGTACAACAACTTGAGAAACTTGAACTTCTTGACCTGAAACTTGTGGTTACGAGATAGAAGGACCAATTTGTACCGGTTGAGATACAACAGCTTGAACTTATGATTGTGGTACAGTAGTAACAACAGGAGTGGTAGGAATAGCTAACACAGTTTGCATTGGTTGTGTTGGATACACAAGCCTTAGTTGAACTAGCATTGTTGGTTTCCATTGACAAACTCTAATTCCAGATTGACCTAAATACTACGGGATATTACCATATGATGGTCCTCCGGAATAAGGAGGATATGGTGAATAATCATATTGCTCTCCATATGGTGGCAATCCAGTATTTAATGGATACATAGGTCTTTGTTGACCAGATTGACCAGCTTGATACTGATATGCAGGATCAAACTATTGAGTTCCTGTTAGAGAAGAACCAGGTAGAATTCTAGTTGAGGACATGGGTGATGACCATGGTGTAGAAGAAACCCCTGAGTGGGTTCCAGATAAATATTGGTAACCAACCGGAATGGACAATTCACCATATAGGTGCAACTCAGGTGTGTTAGAAAACATCGAAGAGGTTGCAACAGAAGATTCTTTTGCAGCTGCATCAGATGATATAGTCTGGGATGTTGACGGTTGTTCAGCCATAGTTAATTGACCCAAAAGTTGTCCTAAAGAATCGACGGGTACTTGAAAATAAGCAGGATCAAATGGAGTGGTAAAATGAGGAGTATGAGGGTAAAGATAGAGCCCAGCTCCAAAGTGGAATGGGGTTCCAGGTGTAGAATCTTTGTTATATACCTAGGGGGGATAATATGGGGTACCAAGGGAGGTACCCAAGGTAATAATGTAATAATGGGATGGGCCATAGTAATAAATAAGGTGATTAACCCATATCATGTAAGGGACCACAAGTAGTTAGTAATAATGTAATGGGCCCATGGTATTAGTTTGATGGTATGAGGGAACCATGGTAATGACCCATGGTATTGTATGTATGAGGCCTATATATAGTCTAGAGACTAGACATGAAAGGATTTCAAGGAATAATGTCAAGGATTATTGTATGAACAGGCATATGGCTTGTGGAGTGTTCTCCTTCCTTCAAGAGTCAATGTATGGTGTTGCCCTATCTTAAGGGTTTGATCAATAAAGAAGCATTTCTATCTATTCAGATCTTGTTATTTATTGGATTATTTCTTTTATCATATATTTATGGGTTAGATTTATAACAAGTGGTATCAGAGCACTTTCTTGGGCAAAAAGGTGGAGACTTTTTTTTATTTTTGCAAGATTTTGGGGGCGGTGAGTTTACAGATCAGATCTGTATGTTTTGGTGTAAGATCTACAAAATATAATTGTATATCTAGATTCTATGTGAAAAAATACCCGATTTCAAAAAAAAATCCGGTCGAATCGGAGTCCGAATGAAGGAGATATCGCTGATTTAAAAATCAGTGGGGTTGCAAACAATTTTTCGGGGCAGAAAATTTGCAGCGCAGATCTGGATGCCTTGGTGCAAGATATGAAAAATATAATCATAGATATAGATTCTTTCTGAAAAAATACTCAATTACAAAAAAAAAATCAGTCGAATCGGAGTCCGGATGAGGGAGATATCGCTGATTTAAAATCAGCGTTTTTTCAGAAATTTTGGTGACGGCAGGAGAGTATCAGCGTAGATCTGAAACTCTAGTGCCTGGATTAGGATTTCTATCATATGGGTAGATGCATAGTGGTTGTTCCATTTCCAAAAAAAGGTCATAATAGGGATTCTGAGCAATATTGATGGAATTGTGACCATGTCAAATTTTCGCCAATTTTTTTGTGATGGCAAGCCCAGATCAGAATTTGAGGGACTTGTATAAATTTGATGGCTCTCATACAGCCAAATAGATAGCACGAATGGAGAAATTTTTTAGATTGCATTACATCATGGATGATGAGACTCAGCTGAGTGTGGGAAAATTGTACTTAGACAATGAAAGAAGGCAATGGTGGCAAGGGCATCAACGTTGCTATCGAAGGCCCTTGACTTGGGACACATTCACAAAAGCTCTTATGGACCAATTTGACCGTAAAGCTAATCTTGTGGATAAGCTCACACAGACAGACACACAACCTAGCAAAGATTTTATTCTTATAGGAAAGAAGGAAACTAAGGAACCTAAAGGGTTATTTTTTGCTGGTATCTCCTTATTGCAGGTTCATGGATTGATTCAAAAGGAGAAAATAATTGTGTCTATAAATCCGAGTTGCAAGCAAAATCTCATAAATGTCTACTTGGAAAAAAAAATTGCAAATTCCAGCAAAACACATTGAAAACACACAAGTGGATGATGAGGATGTTCAACTGTACAAGGATTTGAAGATTTCTATGGATAAGTATGTGTTGCATGGTGATTTTTATGCTTCAGACATGGATAACATGGATGTTGTTTTGGGAATACCCTTGGATGGAATCAATGGGTATTGTCAATATTAATGTACAGAAGAAATTCCTGAAGCTCTGGTATAAAAAGAAGAAAATTACATTACAGGATATTTCCATTAATAAATAGGTAGAGTCCAAGGAGGCTGAAGCAGAAGATGTTCCAGGGTCTGACATATTAGATGATGAGCCAGTGATGATAGACAATCAAACACAAATAGAGGCTGAAGAAGAAAAGGTTACAAGTGCTGATACATCAGAGGAGGGCTCAGTGGTTGAAGTAATATTGAAAGATAAGACACCACAGTAGGCACCACAACATGCACCAAATAACAGTCAGGCTCCCGTAAGGGGTGGATTAAAGAAAAAGTCATCATGGATTAAAACTTCAACATATCATCACCCCACAAGACAACCATCAAGATGGCAACCAATTAGCCACACGGACAATAACCCCCGCAGGACAGATAGAGAGGAGCGAAGATCCACCTACTACACATCAACACAAAAGAGCTACCACGGTCAACTTCCATCTCAAGCGAGCGAGGCACCAGCGAGACCGAGAGTTCACCTTTCTCTTGGATGGCTAGATGCACGTGCATGGTACCAGTGGACTACTCTTTTGAGTAGATCTTATTATTTGTGTTCTTCCCATGTTTCGGGGACGAAACATGCTAAGGGGGGTGAAATCTTATATACCTAGGGGGGATAATATGGGGTACCAAGGGAGGTACCCAAGGTAATAATGTAATAATGGGATGGGCCATATTAATAAATAAGGTGGTTAACCCATATCATGTAAGGGACCACAAGTAGTTAGTAATAATGTAATGGGCCCATGGTATTAGTTTGATGGTATGAGGGAACCATGGTAATGACCCATGGTATTGTATGTATGAGGCCTATATAGAGCTAGAGACTCCACATGGAGGGATGTCAAGGAATAATGTCAAGGATTATTGTGTGAATAGGCATATGGCTTGTGGAGTGTTCTCCTTCCTTCGCATATGGCTTGTGGAGTGTTCTCCTTCCTTCAAAAGTGAATGTATGGTATTGCCCTACCTTAAGGGTTTGATCAATAAAGAAGCATTTCTATTTATTCAGATCTTGTTATTTATTGGGTTATTTCTGTTATCATATATTTCTGGGTTAGATCTATAACAATCTTCTTACAATTCTTCCTCTATAGCAATTAAACCCGGTGGAAGAACTTCACCATCTGGTCCGTAAAAGATTTTTGGTGTTGATAAAGTTGAAGTTTTAGTAGTTACTAATGTCTGAGGGGTAACCAGTTGAATGTCTTCCAGTAAAGTAACAACTTATGAATGTTCAAATTTGAAGTCAAAATGTTCGGGTAAATGAACAACAGTTTCAAAAAGAGGTTCCTAAACAACTTCAGGTTCAGATGTACCTTCTGTTTGAACTGGGATAGGTTCTCTATTAATTTTTGGTTGAATTGACTCAAGTTCAGAAGTAATTTCTTGTTGAGCAACTTCAAGTTGAGGATCAACTTGTTGTTGAACAACCTCGGTTACTGTTTCACTAGGATCAATACTAATGCCCTCAAGTAATTGTGAAACTTCTTCTTCAGAAACAGATGTACCATAAATGGTTGGAGTAATTGGAGTCTCAGTACTTACCGAAATAGATGATTCAGGTAATCTAGATAAAGGACTAGGAGTTCTTGATGTACTGGACTCAGTTAAGAGAGACTGCCTTGACCAAATAGGTGTAGCTTCGGGCGGCAAAGATTGTTTGCTTGCTGTTCTCCGTGAACAATGGAGTAAGGGTTGATGTTCCTCCATGATTGGTGATTAATTTTATTATCAAAAAAGAAATTAAAAAAAGGGTATACTAGGCAAAAAGTTTACCAAGCAACTGTGAACTGCAGAATACCTCCTAGCAAACCAAGAAGTATGGGCAAACAATCTCCCTGAATGTTGTGTAGGGTGTATCACAGTTTACAAGGCAACCGACTCGGTTACTTAAGGATGGATAGCAACCTAAAGTTGTCCTCCCATATACCCGAAGGTACGTGGAGGCCCAGTCTGTATAAGCGTTGTCTAATGCAAAACCTCACAGTGAGAGCATTCCCATATACTTTACATACTGTAACACCGCCATATATACCCGAAGGTACGTGGACGAGCTACGATATACTCATGTACGTGGAATGAGGTATCACACCCAGGATGTATTGCAGACAAGTTAGCGACAGCTGCTTTGTTTTATGACGCTGCAACACATCTCTAGCCTAGAACCACTAAATGTTCTCATTAATGACAATGCTCCATTAGGTAAATTGATGTTAATTTTAAGTTGATCTTGCTTAGGAGTTTTCCTTTCAAGTTCACCACATGATGTATTCTGAAATTGCTAGGAATGCAACTATCATGATAAGCATTCTTTCCGTGCAATTTAACGATGAAAATCCTAGCTACTTAGGGATAAAGCAATCAGATTTCTTTCGATCAAAGAGCAAAGAGCGCAATCTAAATGCAATTTACCTACACTATTCCTATGAACACACACAAACTTTTTCAATGCAACATGCATGTATTTAATTTCGATTTCCTTAATGTGAATATGAACAAAAGGAAATATGCACATACAATCGATCAATCTTTCATAAGAAGAAAAACTTTTACGACAATTCTAATTCAAAGGAAGAGAAGACTTTACAACACTTCCTTTTGAATGAAGATTAATCAATTAAATCCTAACTTTGACTAATGTTCAATAATGACAAAGAAAAAATTAAGAAACATTAATCAATCCAATCAAAGTTGGGCTAGACTAGGAGATAAAAACTCATTTTCTAAAACATAACATTCATTGATCAATTAGCAAACAAACAAACTGAGAAAAGTTGGCAAAAACACTTTCCAAAGGTGTGAAATTGATCCTAAGAGGATCAGCACAGCCCAGAGTGGGAGATAGTGCAATTCATAGCACAGTCCCTAAGCCAGGGGTGATCTACAATGCACTATGTCCCTCACAAGCTTGCGTTGGTGACAGTGAGCCATTTCAAGAGGCAATTTGACACAGTTTTGACCAATTTTTCAATGTAAAGAGCTGAATTACAATCTATGAACACAAATAAGGTCTACAAGGATGTCTTAGGAGGTGGATAAGCTACTAGGAAAGAGGATTCTTCCCCAGTATGGTCACCAATTTGTTTTGGAGAATTTGGTATCTACAGATAAATATTAATTCCCTAGATAAGTAGTTGTATCTAGAACAACAGTTTAAAGTGTTTTAGACTTTTCCTATAAGCAATAGATAAGATGAGAAGATAGAAGACCTACTTGTAGTTACGCTTTCCTCTCATCTCCCTTGTATCAATCCTGTCGCTCCTTCCCGTACTTAATCCACTTGAAAAGTACCCTGTAAACACAATAGAAAACAAAGAACCGATCAAAGCACACGATGTATTGAATATAAGTGAAAGGAATTAGATACAATTCACACATATAAGCATAATGAAACAATACAAACATATGGGAAAAAGGTTCAAACACTTTATTAGATAGAAGAAGGAAATACAACCATTGGTGTCTGATTCAAAGCGATTCCTCCAGCTTGGATCCCATCCACATCACATCAAAAGCATGACAAACTTGTAGCATTACAATACTTGCTTCAAAGCCAAATATCATAGCAGCATTATCTCCTTACAATTCAACATAATCCAGCCCCTGATCACTTAGATGAATGGTCAATTTATAGGAAGATGAAGGAGGTTTTGTCATAAATGGTGGCATTGAATGGCCTTCCATACTTAGAATTAGTTTCATGGAGGAAGGGATGATAGGATAGGATGCACCTTAACTCATTCCTCATCCATTTTCGAGCTCATAGGAGTTGATAAGTGAGGGAACCTTCTAGATTACTCCAAAAGATAAAAATATTCCCCAAACCCTATGTGAATTTCACTCATTCTCGCCCAGCGCAGGTGAAAGGAAGCCTAAGTGCTCTACAAAGCACCCTGGCAGTGGACTCAACTGTAGATTTTAACCCTGTATAGAAATTACCTGCATACGAATTCTAAAACACATAAAATAAAAATGCAAGAGCATAACACATAAAACACATATACACAGAGATTTTCCCCTGGATCCAAAAACTGGGACTACCAGCTTGATTTTTCATTATGTTCCTTTCAATGTTACAATACATATTTATACATGCCGAAGCATCCAATACCATGGACCGAAAAACCATCGCGTTCAAAACCATGGACCGAAAACCATCGCGTCCAAAAAACATGTGCGAAAATCATGCACAAAACCATAGGTGGGTCCGCCCAACCTAACATAGGGTCCAAAACCAAAATTTTCTGGGGTCCTGCCCCAGACCCCATAAAGTGGGGTTACAGGTACACCTCAAACCCCCTGTGACCCCCCCCCCCTTCTAACCCCCATTTAACTACGTGGGCTAGTTGTGGAAAGAATATAACACAACCCAACATTCTCCCACTTGTTATTTTCTTTCCACAGGGGGCCATAAGAGAGCTTAGTCATTTTTCCAGCCTTGAAATGCCCATTGTCTCTCTACACCAAGAGAACTTCTCAGAGCTCACAGATTTTGTCAATACATCTACAGTATTCTTCAAAGTGTCCACCTTTACTAGCAACACCTTTTTGTCTTCTATCATATCCCTCACAAAGTGATACTGAACATCAATGTGCTTTGTCTTTGAATGATATGCAGGGTTCTTTGCCAAGAAAATTGCAATTTGGCTGTCATAGTCAATCCTTATAGCTCCCTATACTAACCCCATACTTGAACACAATCTCTGCAACCAAACTGTTTCCTTGCTTGCATGAGTGGCTGCCATGTATTCTGCCTCTGTAGTTGATAGCGCCACTGCAGATTGTTTCTTACTCATCCAACTAACTGCACCTCTAAATAGGTTAAACACATACCCACTTGTAGATCTTCTCTGATCAAGATCTCCAGCCCAGTCTGCATCAACAAAGCCACGAATATCCAACACTCTGTCCAATCCTGGTCTTCCTTGGTAGCACAAACCATAATCATTAGTGCCACGCAAATACCTGAAAACCCGTTTCACTGTTGTCCAGTGCTCCTTCCCTGGTTTTGACATAAACCTGCTACTCCCACTGCATGTGCAATGTCTGGTCTAGTACAGACCATTGCATACATCAGGCTACTGACTGCACTTGCATATGGAACACGGGACATGTCCTCTTCCTCTTCTTGTGTCTTGGGACACTATTCAGCAGATAACCTCACACCTACCGGAATAGGAACCTTCACTGGTTTACTATCTTGCATATTAAACCTCTGCAATATTGTCTATTGTCTCGACATACTTCCTCTGGTTTAACCAAAGCTTCCTCTTTGCCCGATCTCTTTTAATTTCCATGCCCAAAATATAGTTTGCAGCGCCAAGATATTTCATGTCGAATTTGGAGGACAATTGGGTCTTCAAATCCTGGATAATTTCTTTGTCATTTCCAACCAGCAACATATCATCCACATATAAGATCAGATAAATAACATGGTCACCAATTAATTTAAAATACACAAAATGATCTGCTTTGCTTCTAGTGAAGCCAAGTCCCCGTATAAATGTATCAAATTTCTGATACCACATCCTTGGTGACTGTTTTAACCCATACAGAGACTTCTTTAACTTGCATACCAGTTCTTTCTTACCCTTCACCACAAAGCCTTCAGGTTGCTTCATGTAGATTTCCTCTTCCAAATCCCCGTAAAGAAATGTTGTCTTCACATCCATCTATTCTGTTAGGTTCCTATACCAATAGGTGTCATATTTCATGATTGACAGTGGAAATGCCAAATATGTCATCTTTTCATGCTGCAAAGGTTCCATATTTCCAAGAAAATCAAAAATAAAAAATAAAAAAATGAAAAGAGGGTATGCCCTAAAAGAAAAATCAAAGGGCAAGAAAAAGAATGAATTGGCCAAGAGAAAAATAAAAGAAAATGAACCCCAATCAAAAGGCCAGGAAAGTGTGCTAGCTCAAATGCCACTACTATTCCATTTCTAAAGAATCTCACAGTTAAGGGAAGGCCAAACAGCTTAATCTTGCCCTCTATAGGTTTAAATTTCTTGTTTTAGACATAGAGAATAAAGATCTGTCCAAACTGTTTAATCTTGGCAGATTACTAGATAGGTAGAGAAACAAGGGTGCTCAACTGCTTAATCTGAGCCCCTGGAAGAAATAAGGATAGATTTAGATAGGAGGATAGCCAAAAGAAAAGAAGAAAAACAGGGTTTGCTAGTCTATGTGCACCCATCCAAAAAGAAGAAAAAATGCTAGGCAAGTAGGCTGGGTAGTCAGTTTTGAGGTTGCAGAATGAAGACTTGTGATAAATTTTGTGTCTCAAAGTGTTGAATTTACTAATATCACAAGTGCAAAGCAGTTTTCCTTGGAGCAGCTCAAGCGAGGCATGACTAACTTCCCCTTCATCCTTTCCCCAAATCATTTACTAATTTCCCCCAGAGATATTAAGATCTGCTTAATATCACTGCATTACTCATCGTATTCCATAAACATTTCATATCTCTTGTATAAATCCTTTCCCCCTTTAAAGCCTAAGTTTTCTATACTTAGCACTTTCTTCGCAAAATTCATATTAATTTCTAACTTTATTATATAAATCCCTCTTTATTTTCCCTCCCCGTATTAAAAATATAGTAAAAATCCCATATATATACATATCCCCGCCTTTGGTTGAAATATAACCATAAGTATTGCTCTTCAGGAATTACTAAGTTTATTTGAAACTTAGTAAGAACCCTCCTCCGATGCATTTTGGCCTCCTCCGATCTGATATTGCACCACTTGCCCCCCCTCCGATGCGATATTGCTCCATTTCACTTCCTCCGACGCGATATCGCAAGTCGCAATCGCAATATTCACATGCCTCTGTTTTCGTTTCCCCAATGAAGTCCACCGATACGATATCGCTATCGCATCACCGCATTATCACAATCGCTTTATCGCTTATCGCATCATCGCAACCATTTAAGCCTTCCTCCCATTTCATCCCCCGATAGCGATATCGCTGCATCACCTATCACATATATTCCTGACCCATTGCCCCCCGCCAATGTGATATTGTGATTTCTCCTCAGTCGTCCGATCTGCCTATGCATGATCCAACGGCCTGCATTCATCCATTTCCTTTTTATCCAAAAGTGATCACTCCCGCCCTTTAAAATCATGTTTCTCCCGCTTATAGTCACTTTTTCCCATTTGAGGGGTAAAAAGGCTTTTTCTTCATATTTTCATTCGGCGCCCGCGCGCGCTCCAATTGCAAAGGAAGCAGATCGTTTTTTCATCCATTTTGATCACCCTGAGGCAGAATAGCTCTGGACAGCGAGCTTGCGGCCTCAGCCAAGTTACCATTGTACAGTCCTCCGCCATTTTGCAGTCCTCCTCCTTTTTGGGTAATATTTTGATGCCAGCGCCGAAAGACTTCCCAGCACACAGAAAAGTAACAACAGGACATAGTAGCAGTTCTAGTTTTGCCATTCAGTGATAAAGCAAGGGCGATTTAGCAGAGTTAAAGAGTATCAGTTCAGCGGGAAAGTGTAGCAGTGAAGAATTAAAAGAATATTAGTGGAAGAGTTAAAGCCACATCAAAGGAACATTAAAGAGGATCCAATAAGTCAAAGAGTATCAGTACAGAGTTAAAGCTATTAAAATCTAAATCAGATCAGTGTTAATGAAAATCTGAGCCAACTCAGAGGAGCAGATGAGAATTCAAGGCATAGTTATTGCAGACAGTCGGCACAAAGCTCCCAAGGACGCCCATAAGCTCAAATTTGAAGGATCTGCCTCCAGCGCAGCATAAACTAGATATTTTCACTTTGCTTGCAATTTAAGTTAGGTTAATCTCAGATATTTTCTCAGATCTTTATCAGATCTTGTTTGTACATATTCTATCTTATAAGTACCTCCCCAAACGATGTATTAAGGGTTCGTTGGTTGGTTGGTTGGTTGTTGGTTGATAAAAGTCATTCTGGACTTGCGCTGTAAATTTTGAGAACTTTCTGAACAAAGATTGCTGGAATGCTTTGCTTATGAACTGGCTGGTTGTGGATTTGATGGCAGAAGAACATATTATAGAATTCTCGTGTTATCTCATGGATCAATAAGTGTTTCCAACTCTTGTGTTATTATTTCTGTGTTTTATATCATCCAAGTATCATAGTCTAAATTGCAGAAAAGAAGAATAGCCCAGAATTTACTTCGTTGTACTCTGTGCTCAATTTTTGTGATTTCTATATGTTTTCTTCAGCACTAGCATAGGCAAGAATCCTTTATTGCTCTTGTCTCCCTGGTTCTTGCACTCTGAATGCTGTTTAGGAATTCTTAATTGCTCCTAGATAATATTCACTCATTTTCCCTCTGTTAGCATAATGAAAGATTCCTAATTGCCTTTCATTCCCTGACCTCATTTCATCCTAATTCCAGCTTGAAGATTGTTCCATGTTTAGCTATCCTGCTCTGTAGTCCCCTCTTTTCCAAAGAAATCACACCCAGCAGCCCATAATCATTGACTCCATTGCCCAATGGTCTAAACTTCTCACATTCTGCATGCCACCTCTGTTTGAAAAACACCATCCATCCAACCAAACTTAAAACAAAACTCTGCACTTCATAACTAGCCTAAAATCTCACCAAAACAAAGCTAAATCATAAAGAGAGAGCCCTCTCTGGATGCAGGTAGGCTAGGACCTGCATCTAAAAGATTGGTTTGTGGTTACCTCGGCCGTATTCCCTTAGGAGTCAAAGGTAACAACCTGAGTGATAACATATTCTACCTCAAAATCAAAAGCAGTAGCAACAGATAAAAGTAATCTAATAGAAGTCACCTTGGCAACAGGAGAAACAATATCACCAAAATAAATTCTCACCTGGGAATAACCTTTTGCTACCAACCAATCTTTGTATTTCTCCACTTTTCCTTCTACATTTGTCTTCTTTTTGAACACCCATTTGCTGCCAATGGGTTTTCTTCCAGCCGGCAACTCCACCAGATCCCAAGCCTCATTTTTGTGCAAAGATGCCATTTCATCAACCATGGCCTCTTTCAAGAGTTTTCCATCCTCTAAATCCACTGCTTCCTTCACAGTTCTAGGATCATCATCAGTAACAAACAAAGAAAAATTTGAACAGAAAGCAGATGGACTATACCTTTCTGGCTGCCTTCTTTCTCGAACTGATATTCTCACAGCCGGAGTTTGTGGCTTTTCATCTTCTGATTCCTCCTCTGCTGTAGAGTCTGATTCTTCCTCCTTTAGCTCAAACTCTATCTTCTCAGGTTCCTTTGGTTGGACTTCATGTTTAATAACATCTCTCACCTCTCTAAACACCACATCTTGGTTGTACACAACCTTCCTTGTTACTGGGTTCCAAAGCTTATAACCCTGTAAACCATCCTTATACCCAATAAAGATGCACTTTTCAGATTTACTGTCCAACTTGGTTCGTTTATCCTTTGGAACATGTACATATGCATCACATCCAAATACCCTCAGATGTGAAAGAGAGGGTTTCTTACCAGTCCATACTTCTTGTGGAGTCTTATCCTCCAAAGCTGATGAAGGCGACCTGTTGACCAGGTAACATGAAGTATCCACCGCCTCTGCCCATAATTCATGTCCTAACCCGGCACCACTGAGCATGCTTCTTGCCATTTCCATCAACGTCTTGTTCATTCTTTCTGCAACTCCATTTTGCTGAGGTGTATATGGAGTAGTCTTCTTCCATGCTATACCACACTTCTTACAGAATTCTTCAAATTCCTTGCTGCAAAACTCTCCACCATTATCTGTCCTCGGTACCTTTATCTTCTTCTCTGTCTGATTTTCCACGAGAGCCTTAAATTCCTTAAACCTGTTAAAGGCTTCAGATTTCTTCTTAAGGAAATATATCCATGTATTCCTTGAGAAGTCATCTATAAATGATACATAGTACATAGACTTACCCAGTGATGGAAACTTCACAGGTCCAAACACATCACTGTGCACAAGTTCTAATATCTGTTTCACCCTCTTACTACCAGAGGGGAAACTCACCCGATTCTACTTCCTATATACACAATTTTCATAGAAATCAAAATCCAGAGAGCTATTACTCATACCTTCTACCATACCTTTACCATGAAGTATTCGAAGACCCTTCTCTCCAATATGTCCAAGCCTTTGATGCCACAACATGGTCTTCGCTCCAAAGAACACTAGATTTTCTGCTCCTCTTTCAGGAACCACGAAACTGTTGCACCCATCAACAATAGTGCTACCTTGCAACTTGTACATAGTTCCAATCCGAACTCCCTGCATCAATACCAATGCTCCCCAAACCATCTTGCAGGTATCCTTCTCGAACACTATTTTTACACCTGCATCATCCAACTTGCTTACAGAAATCAGATTTCTGGCCAATGCAAGAATATGCAGAACATCCAGAAGTGTTCTAACCCTTCCACCTTGCAACTTCAATTTTACTTTTCCGCAACCAACGATTCTAGCCTTCTTGTCATCCCCCAAGAAGACATCACCACCATCGTATTTCTCATACTCACAGAACCACTCTCTATGGGGAGTGAAGTGAAAGGATGCACCTGAGTCAATCAACTATGCCTCATGATCTACATGTGTACTTGAAGAAGCTAAGTACACATCCCCACCTTTATCTGAGGTGGTTTTTGCCTCTGCAAAAGGAGCCTCATCAAATCCCTTTCCTTTGTCAAGAGCTTTAGATTTATAGTCCCTTTTGTAGTGGCCTTCCTTTCCGCATTTCCAGCACACCACCTTTACAGGCTTTCCTGGAGATTTAGATCTCCCTCTAGATTTAGATCCCCCACTCGATGACTTATTTTTGTTTTTGTTCTGGGACCGTCCTCGTATAGGCAAGGCATCACCATTCTGGCTTTCCATATTTTTCCATCTCATCTCCTCCATCAGCAAGGCTGAGACTATTTCATCAAACTGCAAGGCAGTTGCATTGCTACCTATTGCAATAACCAGACTATCCCATGAATCTGGTAGAGAACACAACAAACTAATGCACTTATCTTCATCTAAAATTTTAATATCAACAGATGCTAACTGACTTACCACAATATTAAATGCATTCAGATTCTCTATCACTGAGTCTCCATATTTCATCCTTAGGTTATATAGCTTTTTCCGCAGCAACAGTTTATTCACCAGAGACTTAGATTGGTACAAAGTCCCTAACTTGTCCCACAAAGCCTTCGCCGTAGCTTCCCCTGATACATTCAGCAATACTGAATCTGAGACACACAATTGTATTGTGCTCTTTGCCTTCCGATCCAACTTCTTCTATTCTTCATCGGATACTCCCGTTGTTTTAGTACCCGGATCTACTGTGATCCACTGATCTTTATCCACCATCAGATCCTCCATCTTGAGTTTCCACAACTCAAAACTCTGACCATTAAATTTCTCGATCTCTATCTTTCCACTGCTTGCCATCTTCTTCACCAACAGAATCGATCTCACAGATCTCCCACTAAACAAGGTCTACCACAGGCCCAAGCAAAACCCCTCAACAACAAAGGCGTCCCCTTGAAGCCAAAACAGCTCTGATACCAAATGTAGGTTTTAACCCCGTACAGAAATTACCTGCATACGAATTCTAAAACACATAAAATAAAAATGCGAGAGCATAACACATAAAACACATATACACAGATATTTTCCCTGGATCCCAAAACCGGGACTACCAGCTTGATTTTTCATTATGTTCCTTTCAATGTTACAATACATATTTATGCATGCCAAAGCATCCAATACCATGGACCAAAAAACCATCGCTTCCAAAACCATGGACCGAAAACCATCGCGTCCAAAAAAACATGTGTGAAAATCATGCACAAAACCATAGGTGGGTCCGCCCAACCTAACATAGGGTCCAAAGCTAAAATTTTCCAGGGTGCTGCCCTGGACCCCATAAACTGGGGTTATGGCTACACCTCAAACCCCCTGTGACCCCCCCCCCCTCTAACCCCCAGTTAACTATGTGGGCTAGTCGTGGAAAGAATATAACACAACCCAACATCAACTGCTTTGTAGCGCACCTTTACAAGGGCTTACCTACGTTGGTCCCTCTAGAGGCTATTTCTGGATGTCTTCAAGTCATGAAACTATTTGGGAAGGAGGAATTTAAAGGGGTGACTTGTTTAGAGCATGAAGCAACTGAAATTAGGGTTTGATGAGCCCTAAAACACTTATCTGGATGTTGGGATTTGATGTGCCCAAATGGATTTGTAACAATATGGACGAGTAGTGAGATTCGCCAAGGTTTCTAAAATTTAAGATAAATATTTATCTTTAAAATTATTCCTATGGCTCACCCCTTTGGATGCTGACACAAGTACCAGCATGGTTGTTGAAGGGTCAGCAGCACAAACCATGGCAGCAAAAAAAAGAAGGAGGCTCAGAAAGCTGCTAGAGAAAAGGCTGTGCAGGAGAAAGCAGTTGTGGCAAGGGAAGCTGTTGAAGTAGCGGCCAAGGAAAGAGAAGCTAAGCAAGCCAAAAATATGATTGAGGTTGAAGAGTTAGACCCCGAAAAAATGCAGGAGGAGGAAGAGACCAAGGCAGAAAAATAAGGGGGCACGGAATTGGGATCCCCCTTCGTTATCAAAAAGCGGAAGAAGAGGACTACCATAGGGCAGCGTAAGAAGCAAAAGTCTGACAAAACAACAGGCGCGATGGCTTTGGTACTAACAGATTCAAACTTAGATGAAATCAGTGATGTGGCCTGCGACATGACCTCAGAGCTTTGGGGCCACTTTGAGGTAAAGTACTTGCAAGCATTGGGAAAGGTTCAGCAAGACCTGTGTGAGTTGCAGGTCCAAACAGGTAGGGTACAAGCAAGCATGGGACGAGCGAGCGGGAAGCAAGTGAGCCTGAGTCAAGAGAGAAAGTCAGTTCTAGATACATAGATGACTATGGATCTCCACGCCATTCAATTACCAGAAGGATCCTTGTGCACTGAGACAGAGGAAGAAAGGGCCCAACTAATGCATATGAAGAACTTGAGCTTGAATCTCATAGTGCTCTCCATCTAGACCTTGCATGAACTACACCAAGGGGTGTCTGATGAATTGAGGGTTCGGGAGAAACGTACACTACTAATAATCAGTGAATTCAAGACAAAAAGTCATCAGATTTTCGAGGAGAAGGTGCAAGTGCTTAAAGAAAAAGAGGAGATCACAACGTAGAGTCAACAGTTGGAAGTCGTCCTTGTACAGGCATTTAGTGAGCTTCCAGAGCTCAAGATCCCGACAGAAGCAGCCTTGACGGAAAATATTCAGAAACTAGTCATTGTAGTGAAGGTGTCCAAGGATGAAATCAAATGAGTCTAGTTCAATCTAGAGCTACAGATATCAGAATTACAACTTAAACTGTAACCCACGACTCCTCCAGAAGTTCGAGAGCAGCGCCAAGCTGATATCAAAGCAAGCATGGAATCCTTGTAAGGTGTAGTCAAGGGCTGCATTGATCTATTTCAGCAAGTTATAGAACTACAGACCTTGCTATAGGAGGATCCCACTCTGCAAAAGATTGCCACAAACATCAGGGATAAGTAGAGGCAATTCGAAAAAATCAGGTCAACAGCATGGACCTTAGCACTAGTGAAAAGGTTCACCAAATTGCAGGAAGGCAAGTTAATTCAAAGCGAGATCGACGAGCTGCACCACAAGGAAACGATCATCTCTTCAAGGACGCAACCATGTGAAGATGAGGCCATCTAGTTGACTCTGTTTGTGTAGAGTAAGATCAAAGGGATGAAACAGACTCAAAGGACCATGGGCCTTGTAGTTAAAGGCACAACTACTAAAAACTTGGTCGAAGAAGTGCAGCAAGATTCCATGCAGGGAACCATGAATTTGCAAGTTTTGAAGATCGAGTTTAGTGAGTTGTAGAAGAATATCAAGGTGCCGCTAGTAGACTGACTTGAGGATGAGTCACCAAATTTTGTTGGGGGATTATTGGGATAGGGTCCCCTAGGTAAATTTTGTCATTAACTTTTGTATATTTGTAAATTCTCTGCGTTTTGAGGGAGCAAAGTATGAAGGTAATAGGAGTCATGTTAAATTATGGTATGTTCTATGCTTAGAGAAATTTACTTCAACTCTTCTTATTAGCCCAATGTCAATTCTTAGTATATCAATCACATTAACATATAATTAAAACATTGATAGAACATAAATAAAATCGACATAAGGCAAGCCAAGACAAGAGACACAAGATGTGGCGGCTAGCTTGGGACAAACCCCAATGCGGGGAAACCCTTTGATCAATTCTTCTATATTCTTCAATAATTTAGCACAGAGAGAGAGAGAGATAGTATAATATCATAAATTTGTGATTTATAACAGCAGCAACATAAATCAAATCAGCAAGGTCAAATCTGGTCAAACATCTCACCAATGACCTTAAGATATCCTAGGAGAACTCGGCCTCCAACAGTAAGTATGTGCAGCCCAAAACAGTCAAAAAAATATGGTCAAATCAGAAATGAATGCTACAGCAAACTACAGCCAACCCTAACTAGTCAATGCTAGCCCAAATCAGCACTCCAAAAGTCAACACAACACTTCGTCTAGTCTAGGAGAGGCTGCCCATGCAAATCCAAAGTCAAAGAAGGTAAGACACTGGTCAAAGCAGGCATAAATCACCCCAAACAAGATCGTTGTACCTTCCTATGTCCTCGCTGCCCTATTTGCATCCTCAAAATGATGCCCTAACTGCACCCTCTTTTCCCACGTGTGAGAGAGTCTTCTTTCTCCTTCATATACCCAAGAGACAAGGACAGAGAAGAGATGTGAGGATGAGAGTTAGTGAAATGATACACAATGTCTCCTCCTTTTATATGCAACTTTGAGGTTAGTTGGGGATGTGAAACACAACTTAACTTGTTGGCTGACCTTGACAAATTGTTAAGAAATAAAAATAAATTCATATCTCCATGAATACATGTCAAAATCATATGATCGTTAGATCAATCCTGCACCTCCCAATGAGAGGAATCCAAGACAAATATCAGCTGCCATAAATAATATGACCCACGTGGATTTTGGCCCTAGTTTCCAATTTTAACACTCCCTCTCAACTAGGGAGAATTCCATCTGCAAATCCATCTGTCTAGCAGTACTATCTCTACCATCAAATGAACTGCCCTACACTGCTTGGCTCTGCTCTGCTAAACTATGAAGAAGAATAAATGATCAAGAATGTATCATACCATTCTCTACTGACCCGAAGTCAGTCCCATATAAAAGAGAGTGTCACATACCACTCTTACTGATCCAAAATTAGTTCCAAATAAAGAGATTACATCATACCACTCTTACTGATCCTAGATTAGTTCCAAAATAGAGTGAGTTATATCACTCTTACTGATCCCAGATCAGTTCCAAAATAAAGTGTGTTATATCACTCTTACTAACTCGAATTCAGTTCCAATTGATCCCAGATCAATTTCATCCTAGCATAGGGTGTACGGTAGATACACGATGCATCCATCGGTACTATTATGATCCCTACCCTCATTTCCCTACTCATTGGCCAGATGAGAGGTAATTCCCATGAGGCCCAGACTGCATGGGTAGAATTTCTTGGTGGGAGAAGGATGAACCACTCATCCTTCCTACATGTCGCCATGGGGTATCATAGGGGAAGGTTGAACCATTCACCCTGTACATAGTGCACCACTAGGGGAGGGTGAATCACCCTATGGTCGCTCGTCACTCCAAGAAGTACCCCAAGCCCCCCAGATCTCCTAGAGCTCAATGTATGCATCATATAGGACCCTCATAAGAGGGTCTCTCAATAACTGCTAGTCGTTATTGGAAAGTCAAGAATTTTACCTTTCCCAAGGGCTTCATTAGAATGTCGGCGACCTACTCATTTGTCCCAATATGATGGAGGCTTATTGCTCCTCGTTGTACCATATCCTAGATAAAGCGGTACCTGATATCAATGTGTTTGGAGCGATCATGAAATACAAGATTCTCTAGTAAACGAATCCCACTCTGGTTGTCACATAGGATCATGGTAGTACCCAATGTATGACCAAACAGATCACTAAAGAGCTTCCGCAACCAGAGAGCTTCACAGGAAGCCATACTCGTAGTAATGTACTCAGCCTCAGCGGTGCTCAAAGCCACCCACTTCTGTTTCCTGCTCATTTGGTACATTGAAGCAGAACCCAAAGAGAAACAGAACCCGGAAGTGCTCTTTCGGTCCACCACACTGCCTTCCCAATCAGCATCGAAATAACCATGCAACCTCACATCGTTAGTAGTGTATCTCAACCCATGAGGGATTGTGCCCTGAAGATATCTCAGAATATTCTTAGCACCAATCCAATGTGAGTGATGAGGCTCATCCATATATTGGCTCAATGTGTTGACTGCAAAACATATATGCAGATGGGAGTTCACCAAGAACATCAATGCTCCTATGAGTTGATGATACTCAGAAGCATTTCCCAAAGCAAGCCCGACAGCACTATTGCATAACTTGTTGAAGTTAAGCTCCATCGGGGTAGTCATGGGCTTACAGTCCACCATAGCAAATCTCTCCAATATCTTCACCATGTATTTTCTTAGAGATAGGAAAATCTATCTTGGCTTCTGCTAGACCTCCATCCCTAGGAAATATTGCATCAGTCCTAGGTCCTTCATCTGAAATTCAGAAGCCAACTCCCTCTTACATTTGTGAATGAGAGAGTCTGCACTTGTTAGAAAGAGTTCCTCAACATACAACACTAGTATGAGAGCTTATCATCTTCAACCTTAAAGTAAAGGTTCAGATCGGCTTCACTCCTAGTGAATCCCAACTTCATCAAATAGCTATCGATCCTCTCATACCAAGCTCAAGGTGCTTGCTTCAGCCCATAGAGAGCTTTCTTCAACCTGCATACGTGAGATTCCTGATTATGAATCTCAAACCCCTTGGGTTGTTCCACATAGACTTCCTCTTTAATCGAACCATGCAAGAATGCACTCTTGACATCCATTTGATGTAGGTTCCATCCTTGTGAAGTAAAAAGGGCTATGATCGAGTGGATGGAGGTGTATCAGGAAATAGGTGAAAATATCTCATCATAATCTACACCTTCCTTTTGAGATAAGCCTTGAGAAACAAAGAGAGACTTATACTTTTCAGCACTCCCATTGGCTCCATGCTTGATTTTGTAAAGCCACTTAGAGGTGACAATTATTTTTTCCTGGGATCTAGGTACCACATCCTAGACATCATTCTTCATGATGGAATCATATTCTTCATTCATAGCATCCTTCAATACTTGATTCTTCACGGCTTCTTTGAATGATGAAGGCTGATTTTGAATGATGGTGCTCATAATGGTCAAGTATCCCTGATACCTGGTCGACTTCTTACTTTCACAGAAAGTCCCTCTAGGTGCAATATGTCTCTCAGAATCTTCAAGAGTACCCTAAGCCATGAGGGCCTCTTACTAGAAGAAGAAGGCTCTTGTGGAGGGGGATCAATAGGATCCATAGGTTCTTCCACATCGGGCATTGTCTCATCTTCCTTCTCATCCGGCTTCCTCATGTCAACTTCTTTATCTTTCCTAAGAATAGGAAGATTGTCTACCTTGCTAAGAGCCATATCTTCGTCAAAGGTGACATCATGACTTATTGTGACTTCCCTTTGACCAACCACATAAATTCTATAGCCCTTAGAAGTTTCGTTATAGCCCACAAAGATTCCCTTCTTACCAGATGCACCCAATTTGCTTCTTTTCTCTTTCAGCACATGAAAATATACGGGACTTCCAAAAATTATAAAATGAGAGACATTAGGTTTCTTACCAATGAACATTTCTTCAGGAGTCTTGGAATCCAATGCTTGATGAGGGCACCGGTTTGAACATATACGGTGGTATTCACAGCTTCAGCCTATAGAAACTTTATAAGCCTTTGATCATGGAGCATGGCACAAACAACTTCCACATGTTAGGATATTCCGACACATAGGAAATAGTTAAGTACAACTTGGTCTAGTGTATAGTTAGGTAAGGTTTGTTTCTTTACTATCTACATTTATAACTTACAATCAGATGGTCACGATATGTTTTAGACATGAAGTGATCTAACGATTCATTCTCTCCTCGGTATTACCGATGCTTGATCTATGGCTTAACACCTGATTGGTCCATGATCTCTATTTAAAGAGCATGGAGGGTCATTTGTAGGGTAACCATTCATGAGAGAAGATTATGTAAATTTTCATTCTTTTATTAATAAATTTCCTGAAGTGGTCGTGTTGGCTCAGGCCGTGGACTGTTTCCCTCTTTGAGGGTTTTAACCACGTCAAGAATACTGGTGTATTGATATGTGATTTGTTTGTGAGCAGTGTCTTTTAGTGTTCTATCTAAGGAACTTACCCTGTAAATTCCTACATGGTATTGGAGCTATTTGAGGGCCACATCCATTGGTGATCTAAATCGGAAGTCGGTACAACTGCATTCGACTGTCGATTCCTAGATCTACTGTTTCTAACTGCTTTCGAGTCGAGAGGACTGCTCTATTTTGTTAGGAGAATATGTTCCAGTAAGGAACCCATTTTGTTTCACGCGAAAAGGTTTCTGGTAGTCCTAGCTATGTCATTTTTAAGATCTGGAGGTATACAGTCTTTTTTGCAGTTTTAGCTATTCATCTCTCTATTAATTTCGGTTTATTTAGCTCTTAGTTTTTTTATTACTAGATATATACCTTTCATTTCTGCGTATGCTCTTTTCCTTGCAACTCTGTGTGATCTGGGAAAATCAAAAACAGAAAGGAAGGATTTTTCTAATGCATATGCTCTTTTCCGCCGCGCCTTAGTGTGATCTCGGAAAATCAGAAACATTGAGGAAAATATTTAGTTTCTGGCAAAAGCTAACTTGAAGCCATAATGTTTGGTATTTTTTTGCATGTCCATGTTGGGTTGTGTGGTTTTTTGTTTTGTAGGAAAAATGAGCTTTTTCAAGTAAGCACGCACCCCAAAGCTTTAGTGACTAAAAAAAAAAAAAAACCCTTCCTCTTTTCCAAAAATTACTAACCTTTTAAACTAGCTCACTTGGTCCAAAGTTACTTTATGAGAATAGAGGTCTTGGGTTCAAGTCTTTCTTTTTGTTGAGTTACTTTTTCAAAAAGTACATGTAACTTATGTTTTAAAGTTACTTTATGTAAAAGTGTTCTCACTCATTAAAAAAGTGAGTCACTTATAATACTAAAGTCTCTTTATATTTTATTTAAGTTACAATTTAGTGGGTAGCTCATAAAGTACCATTGTAAAAATGACTCACTTATTTATAAAAGTGAGTCACATAATAAAAAAAAATTTAAGTGAGCTAATTAGATTAAGTTTGGAAGGGGGGGGGGGGGGGTGGTTGGGGGTTTAAATACAACATTATCAATCATTTCCACACATTTATGCACTTCGTCAACATCTTGAACAGCTTTTCTTCAAAAAGCCATAACTTCTTCATCCAGAAACCGTTTTCAGAGTCGTTTTTTTTAATTAGCCTAATTTTTCGAGATCTTTCCATTGGAATACTTAGTTTCAGCATATATAGCTTTAGTTTATGTTAAAATGGAAATTCCATGCCAAGTTATTCTTGATAGCACCAACTATTTCCAATGGTGGTCCTACATTGTGTATTTACTTAGAAGTAATGGTCTTTACAGAATAGCCTCAGGCAAAGAAACTAAACCTAAAGATGAAGATAAGGTAGCCAAATGGGAAAATAGACAAGATCAATCACATGGGTTGATAGGGATCTCTATTTCTCTAGACCATAGATTCCATATCGCAGAACTTGATACCCCTAATGAAGCAATGAAACAGCTCACTAATGTTTTTGGAATTAAAAATGAAATTAGAGCCCATCAATTTGAAAATGAGTTGCTTACGTTGGACCCCAATAATTTTTCTTCCATTGAAGATTTTTTGTCCAAGTTCAAGACCCTTAGACTTCTCTTGGAAGGTGTTCAGGTTAAAAAAGAATATGGTAGCCTTATCTATTCCATTCTTACTAATTTCAGACCAGCCTACTCTATGTTTGTTTCCACCTTCCATTCTACTAGAGAAGCATTTATTTCTCAAGGACAAGACTACAAGTCCCCCTCTTTTGATGCCTTTTGTGATTCTTTAATAAGAGAACAAGAAAAACTCTTACATCTTGGTCTTCTTAATCTTGGAAACTCTTCTAAGAAATCCTTAGCCACCCAGTAGCAACCAAATTCAAAGAATCCTAAGAAGCAATATCCTAAAAAGAATGGTCCTAAACCAAACAAGGGTCGTACGCAATTTCAGTCTCAAAATGAAAAATCATTTCAAAAAAAATGATAAGGCAAATAAAAACAAAGGAAAGAAGACTGATAAACATTGAAACTTTTTTAATCGAGATGGCCACTTAGAATCCAAATGCTTTAAGAGGAATCAGCAATGAAGAAGCATAACATCCATTTGGAGCACTCTTCAACTTCAACTTCATGTTCAGGAATAGAACTTTCTGCATGTGGTTGTCAAGCATCGTGGTCTGGTCATGAACTAAATGTATCTTCTTCTTCTCATTCTCATGAGTGGCTCATTGATTCTGGAGCTTCTTATCACATGGCCAAAAACAAAGCCATGTTTTCTTCTTTAAATGATTGTAACACCAAAAATATATATCTTGGTGATGATAGATCTCTTAATGTTGTAGGGACTAGAATTATTCATCTAGACAATGGTCAATTTAATGATGTATTATGTGTTCCAACCTTATCCTGCAACCTTTTATCTGTATATCAAATAAATCATTTAGGTGAAGGTAAAATCATTGAATTTTCACCTCACGGTGTTGTAATTAAGGACCTATGAGATCCTAGACAGATTTTAGCTACTGGCATTACTGATGATTCTACAAGGTTGTATAAGTTTAACAACTTTGGGTCATCAACACTTCCCTCGTATTTTTTTCTCATAATGATGAAGTGAGAAAACTTTGGCATGAGCGATTTGGTCACTTAAGCTATCGCTCCCTTCAAAATCTATGTAAATAAAATATGGTGACAGGTCTTCCTATGGTATCTTGTAGAGATGGTGTTTTTTTCGGATGTCTACTCGGAAAACATCATCAGGATAGTAGTGATCCCAACCTTATAAACCATGTGAAGTCCAACCTTAAAAACAAGTTTGAAATGACAGACTTAGGACACTTGCATTATTTTCTTGGTCTTCAAGTCTTGCAATCCAAGGAAGGTATTTCCTTTTCCCAGTGAAAGTATGCCTGTGATCTTCTACACCACTTTCACATGGAAGACTGTAAGCCAGCCCCATCTCCCTTTCAGTCTAGAGCCAAACTTTCAGTCACTTGTACTTCCCCTAAAGTTGATGCTACCTTATACAGTCAGCTTGTAGGAAAAATTTTGTATCTGACCCATACTCGTCCTGACCTTTCCTTTTTTGTTGGCCTTATTGCTCAGTTTATGCAAAACCCACATGAAATTCATTGGAAAGCAACTAAAATAATACTTCGTTATGTTCGAGGTATAGTTCAGTTTGGGATTCATTATAGTGCACAAGCATCTCCTCTATTGGTTGGTGACCCTGATGATTAGAAGTCTACTGCAGGTTATGTCTTCACTCTTGGTTCTGGACCTATTACATGGGATTGCAAGAAACAAAGTGTCATTTTTATTTCTTCGGCAGAAGCAGAGTATCATGGCACCATAGAAGCTAGTAAGGAAGCCTTGTGGCTTCGTTAGATCCTATCAGAGTTTGGCTTTCAGCAACAACATCCGACTACACTTTGGTGTGATAATCAAAGTGCCATTCAACTATGCAAAGATCTAGTCCAACATCAACGCAGAAAACACATTGAACTACACATGCACTTCATCAGAAAGCTCATTCATGAACATGTTCTTGAAATACAATATTGTTCAACCAAAGATCAAGTTGTAGACATCTTGACAAAGGCTCTCACAGAGGCGAAGTTTACTAAACTTCGATTTATGGTTGGAGTTTAGGAAGTTGTCACTAAGGGGGGATAGGCTCTAATGCCTCCTTCCTTCTCCTATTGTGTCATATTTGTACATCCTTCAATCCTATCCCAAGTTGTTCTTAAGGGGGGATGTTAGGATATTCCGACATATAGGAAATAGTTAAGTATAACTTGATCTAGTATAGAGTTAGGTAAAGTGTGTTTCTTTACTATGTACATTTGTAACTTACAATCCGGCGGTCACTATATGTTCTAGACATGAAGTGATCTGATGGTTCATTCTCTCCTTGGTATTATCAACACTTTATCGGTATTACCGACACTTGATCATGCTCTATTTTGAACTCAGGCATCCCTATCACCATTTGTCTCACATCAGGTAGAGCCTTGTAATGAAGGTGGGCAAACCTCCAGTGCTATAGTTCAGACTGAAGAGATGTGTCGCACAACATGACTCCCAATGGACTTCCTCCAACTTGATATAAAGAGTCAACTCGAAACCCAAGAGTGAAAGCATATTAGGAATTATTTTTCCACACACGTAGCTTGCCATCGATGAAGCCCACCTTGTATTATTTGTCTTCCATTACCGAAATGGACATCAGGTTCTTCTTGAGATCAGGTACATATAGGACTTCTTGCAAATGACCCTGATTTAATTGAAGAGTAACATTACCTACACCCTTTACGGGATAGGTGGAATTGTCTCCAAGAATAATCTTCATTTTTTACTCCTTCTCTATCAAATTAGAGAGAGCTTCCTTGTAACTAGTGAATTGCCTTGAGGCACCACTATCAATAAGCCAATTGCCTAAAGGGTCCAGAGGATAGGTAATGGAGAGGGCTAATATAAGATAATATTCATCTTTCTTATTGTTAAAAACATTTGATTCATACTTGGAGTTCCTTGCTTTCTTGGAGGGTTGACCACTTCCTTGATTTTTGGCATTCCTCTTTCCTTTGTCAATGAACCTGCCATTCCTTTGATTGTGGTTGGAGTTGCCCCAAGAGTGATTTTGATCATTGTCATGAGATGTGTCCTTCCTATTTGGACACTCCCTCGCATAGTGGAAAAAATTATTGCAAGCAAAGCATCTTCCCTTCCTTCCACCCTTCGATCTGGCCTTTCCTTTGAATTTAGACCCAGAATTATTTCTCCTTTAGGCTTCAGAGGAGAAAGCAATAGGGTTTCCTTTGCTTGAAGGAATTTCTTGCTCAACCATCCTTGTCTCTTCTTGAATGCATCTTTCCATCAATTCCTCAAATCCTGGAATTCGGTCATTGTTGATAAGAGTGGTTCTAGATACATACCATTCGGATGGGAGCCCTCCAAGAGTAGTGATAGTTAGTTCCCAGTCTATCGTAGATCTCCTTGGAGGTGTTCATCTCGGAAACGTAGGCCACCAAATGCTTGTCAATAGAGTCCCAGATGATCTTCTTTGATTTGACTTCACCCTTAGTGTACTTGTTCCTTGTAGTAGCTGGTGCATTTGATGGAGGCCCTGTAATTCTGCCTCTCCCATAGTCCAACACTTCCTTCTCTTCAAATGTCAAATCAAGAGACATCTTCCATCCATGATAGTTAGACTTCTCACGGAGCTTGTCTTTGGCGGGGAAGTGTGATGAGGAACCCATGAAGCCTTTTGAATTTTTCCAACTGTGTTCGGTGATTTCTCTTGCTCTTGCTTGGGCTTTGTCTTCACCTCACCTCTGATACCATGTTAAATTATGGTATGTTCTATGCTTAGAAAAATTTACTTCAATTCTTCTTATTAGCCCAATGTCAATTCTCAGTATAGAAATCACATTAACATATAAGTAAAATGTTGATAGAAAATAAATAAAATTGATAGAAGACAAGCCAACACAAG
The DNA here is from genome assembly GCA_031772625.1 of Pinus tabuliformis. NCBI lineage: Eukaryota > Viridiplantae > Streptophyta > Pinopsida > Pinales > Pinaceae > Pinus > Pinus tabuliformis. The sequence continues at coordinate 1,250,377,850 of CM062819.1, forward strand.
AGACATGAGATGTGGTGGCTAGACAGGGACAAAACCCAATGCGGGGAAACCCTTTGATCAATTCTTTTATATTCTTCAATAATTCGGCAAAGAGAGAGAGATAGTTCAATATCACAAATCTGTTATTTATAATAGTAGCAGCATAAATCAAATTAGCGAGGTCAAAGTTGGTCAAACATCTCACCAATGACCTTAAGATATCCTAGGAGAACTCGGCCTCCAACAGCAAGTATGTGTAGCCCAAAACAATCAAAGAAATATGGTCAAATCAACAATGAATGCTACAACAAAATACAGCCAGTCCTAACCATTCAACATTGTCCCAAATCAACTCTCCAAAATTCAACACAACACTTTGTCTAGCCTAGGAGAGGTTGCCAATGTAAAGTCGTAGTCAAAGAAGCTAAGCTGCTAGTCAAAGTAGACCTAAATCACCCCAAACAAGATCGTTGTACCTTCCTGCATCCTCACTTCCCTAGTTGCATCCTCACAATTATTCCCTAATTGCATCCTCTTTTCCCATGTGTGAGAGAGTCTTCTTTCTCCTTCATATACCCAAGAGACAAGGAGAGAGAAGAGATGTGAGGATGAGAGTGAGTGAAATGAGACACAATGTCTCCTCCTTTTATATGCAACATTGAGGTTAGTTGGGGGTGTGTAACACAACTTAACTTTCTAGCCGACCTTGACAAATTGTCAAGAAATACAAATGAGTTCATATCTCCATGAATACATGTCGAAGTCAGATGATCGTTAGATCAATCCGACACCTCTCAACGAGAGGAATCCAAGAAAACTGCCATAAATAAGATGACCCACATGGAGTTTGGCCCTAGTTGCCAATTTTAACAAGTCAAAAGGGGCTTTAGTCCCTTAGTTTGTTAGAAGATAGGGATTTTGTGACATGCCCATGGTCTGTGGACCATGGTATTGTAAAAGAGAAAGATATATAAAGGAGTCATAGTGAGTCTAGGAGATCAATCATAATAGAAGATCATTGTATGGGCAAGTATTCTAAGGAAGGGAAGTATGTTCCTGTACTTAGGTGAAGGGGAAGGTTCCTACAGCTAAGTGTGCAGATACCTTGGTAAGTCCGCAGGTTGAGTGTGTAGGCCCCTGTAGCTGAGTGCACGAGGAAGAAGAGTTTGTAATGGAAAAGAATACATCTAATAAAGACTATTTTGAGCTATACTTGTGTATTTGTGCATCTATCTTAACTTATGAAATTTCTATATATTCTCTCTATCATTATGAATTTATATGAAGTAATTCTTAATTGATGTGTGAAAGTAGTAGATCTGCTTATTTACTTATTGTCATGAATGTTTAAAGCATTTCATGAAGGTTTAGATTATGTTTCTGTGAGTTACTGCACTTATCTATAGTTTAAGGGTTAGGGTTCACGAAGACTGAAAGAAGCCCTAGAAGCTGTAGGAACCCATCACACTGACCTATGGATGCAGAAACCTGGTTCTGTCATCCCTCAATGCTGCTTTGGGTGAGACTGCAGCCTGCGCTACGTGGGTTGTTGCCAAAAGGGCCAGCAATTAGGGTTTTGTTCGTTGGTGCAGCTAACTTTGAACCTAGAGAGTGTTGTTTCACTCATATTGTTCAATGATCATTTTTTTTAACTTGGTTAGCTTGTAGAAGTATTGTTTTAAGTTTTTGATTGCATTTCGCAGGTGTTGCATGCATCACCTAGTTTTTGTAGTAACGGTTCATTGCGGTGACTCTCTCCACATGCTTCATTTTCCTTCAGTTTGATTTATTCATGCACTTGTTTCACTCACATGCATAATCATTCACTTAGATCTGCACCCATAATTTCACTATCCTTTAGATCTGCTTGATTTCTCACTCCCCTTAGGCAGATCTAGGCTTCCTTGGCTGGGATCTCATTTTCCAAGCATGCACTATGCATTTTTAGAGCTCAAGGCCTCGACCTTGGCTTCTGGAATTGTGTAGATCTTTGCCAAGCTTGGCTCCAACTACGCATTGCACAGTTCCAGGAGCCATCCCCAAGACTTGGTCACTATGACTGCACAATGTGCAATCTCTCTTGGCTTGTGCCTAGACTGAACTACGCATTGCGTAGTTCTAGTCAGCAAGACCTTCCCCTGACTGTTGGGACTGCATAATGCGTAGTTCTAGCTGGCATCCAGTCACCTCTATAATCCATTATTGCGAAATCCCTCCCAACATTTGCCTAGTTTGTTGCTTGGTCTGATTCTTGAAGTGCTTTTGGTTTCAATCTAACATTTGCATTCCATGAGTGTCCTCTTTGTCTCCAAGTACATCATTTTTTGAGAAACTCTCTAGAATTTATAGGTAACATGGCTTCGAAGAGAGATGCATCAAAGGATACTATTGAGAGTAGCACTGGGGAAGCAGTTGAACAGGTCTCATTGAATTTTCTAGTTTATGCAAACACTCAGTTGCTCATTGAGAATGGCATGAAGTTAACATGGCAAGGAAATCAAGCATACTTTGCAGGGGACTTCAAGGAATACTTAGAGGATAGGAAGGTTTACATCAATATCCATCGTCAGGCTTACACAAGGTTGCATGCAGGTACCCCTCCTTCCCATGTACGGACATCATCCATTGAATTGTCTCACACATAGATCCAGAGACTATGACATTGAGCAGTGCCAGTGGGATAGGGATTTCCACCTTCAGGACAGAGAACTATCAACAGATGTATTATTTACCTTAGCCAGTGAACCACATGGACAAATTTTTCCATGACACCCATAGCTTTGTGAACACTACAGATATTTTAAATCACTAAGTGAAAGAGTCATCAAAGTTTAGAATGACACCCAATCATGTTTACAATACAAAGTCTCTCAGTAAGGACTACAAGTTCTTGATCATATTTGTCTCCTGATTATACGGTCAAGAGAGCATGGAGACCTTTCCTAAAAGCTGGGTGGTTATGTTGGATCAGTTGGTGAGTGATGGAAGGCCATTCAACTCATCATATTTTCTCGCTCTTTAGGTTAAATTCCATGTGACTAACACCCGGAATCCACCCAAGGATGAGCAAGAAAGATTCTACATGTTCACATATTTACTTAATGCAATCTATAACTAGCATCAAATTTCTTGGCATGAGATGAACATGGACACTGAAAGAGACTATCTTCAACATTTATTGCAAGTCGCTTTCCAACTGTAACTACTAAGGAGTTATGGTGAGGCTGACTAACCATATCATCATCATGTTGTACAAGTTAATCTTTGAGCAGGATCCACCTTGCATGTGCCAAGAGGCGAGAGAGGAAATACTTGACATTGCAAATTGGTATGCCTCACCTGGTGGCACCTTCATTAGGATGTTTGGCAGAGAGAAGCCTCTGCATGTTCTACCAAGGTATGCCACAGACATGTTGGTCTTGCAAGAGGTCTCATACCACATCTCCACAAGGTTATCAGTAGGGCTACATAGGAGGAAGAAGGCACCATGGTCTATTGTTCTTTTGTGGATTGGATTGTAAGAAATTAAGACCTTGAAGGATGCAGATGTCGAAGCTAAGGAAATAGTGAAGTTCAAGTTCAACACCAAAGACTTTAATCCATATGATCCCCACAGTATTTTCAAGAACCATTATGTGAAGGTGTACTATCCATGGATCCACAAGACATTTCATTAGGAAGAGGAGAACCCTTGGAGGTATTGTTACAATGACTCCAAGCCTAATGAACCAGTCAGTTTAGCCATAGCATGGAAATTTTCTCTGCAGGCACCAGTAATGCAGGGAGACACAACAACAATAGCAATAATCAGCAAACCAGCGCAAGACAAGGGTAGGAGGAATATCATTGAGAACCTAGAGGCTAATAAAATCTACGATGAAAGAAAATCCTATCACTAAGAAATAAGCTTTGGCAATGCAGGCAAAGAGGGAGTAGTTGCTAAGGAGAGTAGAGCAAAGGAAGAGAGAAAAGAAAAGCTTGGAGGAAGTAGAATGAAAGTTGCAAGAAATGGAGAAGAAGTGAAAGGAAGAGCAAGAGTTGAGAAGGAGTGAGATGGAAGAAAAGTAGAAATAGTAGGAAGTAGAAAGGAAAGGCATGATGACAGAGCAAACAATGCCCATACAGGTTGAGGAGCCAGAACAGTCAGTTGTTGAAGAAGAGAGTAAGCAGATGCAGGATCTGGAGCTTGCACAACAGATTGAGAAACTGATTGAAGTGATGGACATGGAGTTAGGACAGGAGCTCAAGATCAATAAACTAACCCCATGCCAAGAGCACCTGAGGTCACCTCTCAGTCTCCACCTCCTCCAGTGTCAGAGCCAGTTCCAAGCGAGCAAGGAAAGGTTTTTCTCCTTGATGATGATCTGGTGATGGATGTGTACAATATATCATTTGACGAGTTGCAGGAGAAGATTATATAGGTGCAGATAAATCATTTCCCGGATGGTCACGCATCACCTGCATTCATGAAGGAAAGGGTGATAGTGTCAGATGTTAGAAAACATCCAATTTTCATGACCGAGTCCACTTTGGCTTATGCAGGAACCACGAGCTCAAGTGTTAAGTTCTTGTTAGTCAAGAATGAACAGAAGGAAAATAAATTGCAAGCAACCAGGCAAGAGGTAGAACAATCCAGAGAGCAGAGTGCAGGTTTCGCAATGGCAGAGATGAGGGAAGTCATTCTTGTTTAAGTATCAACACTTTAGACTACCATGCATAAGCACTATGATAGATTCAGCACTATGCATAAGGCGGCTATCCATTTTCCTGGCTTACAACAGCGAAGCAAAAGGTTTGTCCAAAATCTCAAGGACATACATGCTACGATCCCCCATGTGAAAGAGTGGAAAATGTGGTACAAAGGGGGTCCCGCTTTACTTGCCAAAGATGATGAAGTTGCAGGCAGAGCTAGATAAAGCAAAGGTCCAGATGTTGATCCAAAACTATGAGGAACTCGCCTCGTTAATCAGCAGCATACAGGCTTCATGTGCATGATTGTGTAAGAGTTTTATGTCATGGTAAGAATGCATAGGATCCTATTAATCAATTCCCTCATTGAATCTAAGCACAAGAACCAAGTCTAGCTAGACATCAATAGGTACATGGAGTAGCTAAGGTGAGAAGCCACCAGCGATGACTTGGAGTTGAGCACACAAAAAATGCAAAAGTACATTGGTGGTCCTGTTATGGTCAATACCATGTTGCACATGCTTCAAGATGAGTTAGACAAAGGTTCCATGACCATATTCTTAGAAGCTTTGGAGGTAAGATTTCTCTATCAGAAAGACACCATCAAGCAGTTTGGGGACATGATTGCATAGTACCAAGTTTGGCATCAATATATGACCGAGAAGCATCAAGTGGAGGCAGTCAAGTTGGTATTTCCCCAAACTTCTTATTCATAGTGTTTTACCTTGTTAGGTTGTCACTAGCCTATTTTGGCTCAAATGGGTACATGTAGAAAATGTATATTATTTGTAAATATGTTGTAAGTGAAATTCCAAGTGTCATTGGTGGAATATGAACAGCTACTATGTAATGTAATGAGTTATTTGTAAAGACGTTTAAGAGTCATGAGGGTATTCAATGAGTCAAAAAGGAGAATGTCAACGATCACCCCACCCTTTGTTATAAATAGAACCTCATAACTCATAGAACAGGATTTTGGGAGCCAATATTTTGACTAGGCTTAAGCTTAGAGAAGGCTTGGGAGTATTGTGACGAGCCTTGGCTTCTCCATAGCATAGAAAAAGTATACTCCTTTGGAGGAGCAAGTGTTCTTAACTGTAATGTTCGACTATTGGGTCTAGTGGTTGTCAATGGTGTATGTATGGATGGAACTTTCACTTATAATAATAATAAAATATCCATAATGCTTTCATGCATATGTTGTTATTGTAGTTGCACTATTCTGGTTGCTTTTGCAATGTATGTTATTTAACTTACACATTTTCTTATGAACTACTTTTTATGTAATTGTATGAATCTTGTTGAATGCATGTTGTTGGATTAACCTATCACTTTGGTTTGTGGACTATTCCGTATTTTAGCTTGTGATGTCATTCCGCTCATTTGTTACTTTCAGGCTGCATACTATTACAGGCTTCTAACGGGGACACTTATTTTTCCCCTCCGTGTGTCAGAACCCCCATGCCTCTCACTTGACTCACTGCAATGTCACACACTTGATTCCACCCAAAGTCATCATACTTATCTCTACGCGCTATCGTGGTCAAGGCACTACATTACCACCCAGTACTAGGACTCCTACTCCAAACAGTCTGAGGTCTAGTTTGGACTTCTTACCAGGGATATCCCCTGGAATGTTGTCGTGTCTAGCACTGTCAACACTACCTTATGAATAATTTACTTAAAAGAGTATGTTGATATTGAATGATTTTTTCATGCAGAGATTTGTCTCCTCTTGACTAGTATAGGATCTAGTGAAACATAAGTGATTGATTATATGATTGTTTTTAAACTAATTTATTCGTTGTTGTAGTAATAATATATTGAAATAATTGTATGCCTAAGAAACTAACATATTGTGTTTGAATATTGTGTTTGAGTATGAATGCAGAATTGTAAATAAAGTGGTCTTGTATATGGCATGGGATGTAAGTCCATCATGAAAGTTGAAATATCACCACCTACAAATAGCCAAACATTATGAAAAGAGTCTCATGATTTTGAGATCGATTTTTTTAGGAAGCAATTTTGGAAAATAATTTTTTTCATTGAAATTTTTGTGAGTATCATGTAAATTGAATGTTGTGATATAGGTGAAATAATGTATCTTTCCAATAAGGATGCATAAAGGTTATGAAACAAAGAGCCCAGGAATGAGGACATTATAGCAACATTGAAACCTTATAACAAGTAAATTATGTTAGAGAAAGTAGGTGGGATGCCATGACTGTAAGACTCTAATAGCACCTTCATTATCTCCATGAAGGAAAAACCTTAGTCAGATATATTTCTTGAGGAAGGAGATTTCCTGGACATCAAAATGGTGAGCCATTACTAAGGAGAGGAGACTTGTTAGATACTCACTAAGTTGGGAGTGTGAAGGGGTGTGTTTAATGAAAGTAGTGAGCTAAAATTATTATTTGTGGAAGCATTGTGAATCAAGGATAATTATACATATAAGATTTACATTGAAATTTCATTTGCTAAAATACGTGTTAACTTGTAAATAGTGAGATTTCTTGTGGAAAACATTTCAATATTGTATATGGAAATGGTCATAACACATATTTTATGTTGGTTTGTTAATGTAGATACCAAATGGAACATTGTATGTATAAAAATGGAAATTATGTGAATAAAATTCCATCTCCAAAGTAGCAGAAAGGATGAAGGACATGAATAAGATGTTGATATGCAAGAGAAAGGATGTTGGTATAATTGCAAGGGAGAAATCCATATATTTTTCTAGTAAGAAATTTTTATGCTCATGATTATGTCTACACATGTAGACTATATTACAACCTAACTTACACCTAATGGGAAATCTGAGAAATGGGTTTGAGTCTCTTACACAGAAGCATAAGATGCCTGCCATCAGATCCCTTGAATCAATCAGAGGCAGGGAGGTCATATTTCAGGAGATCAGAGATTACATTGAACAAATCAAGCAGGTAACAGAATAGGAAGGCTTGGAAGTGACCAAAGGTGTTATTCAGCGGTATGTCTTTGCACCAGTCAAAGCGCACATGAATATTTCATGGTTATGGAATAATGTCTAGTTCATAGCATGGCACACTTATATCACAAATGAACTACATGAAGAAGCACATGATTTATCCATTTGATGAGTTCTTTATTTTAATAGTTTTGTCTTATTAGGCCACTATCCCATGTGTAAATTGTCTTATGTAATAAATGTGATGTAATGAATTCCAAGGGACGTGAGTGTAATATGAATGGCCACATATTGGAATGTAATGAGTCATATTAGAATATGAATGGTTATAGAAGTAAAAAAGACATGATAAGATCAAGAGACATGGTATTTGTTATAAATAACTCCTCATAACTCAAGCAAGGGGATTTTTGGGAGGCTTAGACTTGGCTTCTATTGTACTACATAGGAGATAGATTATTCTTTGAAGAATCTAGTTGTGGCCTCATGTTCCACTATTGGATATAGTGATTCAGTAATGTAATAGTGTACTTGGGATCTCTCACTTATTATTAGAAGCTCAATGAGCCAGCATTCCTTCATACATGTATCGTGTATATAGTTGGACTATTTTAGTTATGTGTATGGTATATGTTTCTTTATTTACATGCTAGGTTAATGAACTATTTCATTGCTTAGTTATGGTTGTTATTGAATGGATGTTGTTACGCTTTAACAATTGTTGTTTATCATGTGGACTAATCTACAGGTACTCAACAAGTCTCTCTTTTATTCCTGGGTCCCCCTTTAGGATAGTACTATTACTTTTCTAACAGTGGCTCGTTTCCCTCATACACCTTACATTGAGTGTCTCACAAATCTCACATTCTTGTTGCCCCAAAGAGGCGTTGTATTCTCTTATGTCCTATTGTAACCAAGGCACTTCTTGGAAAACCATTTCAATGGTGGTCGGGCCATATGATCGAATGGGACTCCTACACGAAACAGTGTGAGGTCTACTTGGGACTTCACATTGAGGAGATCCCCTTACAATGTTGGAAAATCCAGCACCGTCAAAATTTTTGGTGCTAGAAGGAGGGATAGATGACAAGTTGATCTTGTGAAGTCTATTTGAATATTTTACCTTTAATGGGTTCATCCCAAATCATAATCCCGAGGTGTTTTACACAGGCTTTAGATATTTCAATCCCCGTGGACTTTTTACATAACTAGTCACAATTTAAATTTGATGGAAAGGTTACAGCCACCGTTCTTGGGTATGTTGTTGAAGTTGTTCTTTTTTTCTTCGTGAATGGTTTTGATTCAGAAAAAATCATTGCACGATTGTTTACCCTTACATTGGATGGTTTTGTGAAGCAATGGTGATATTCTTTACCCATCGCTTCTATCACATCTTTCAATCACTTGGTTAAAAAGGTTTATCGAGTTTTTAATAAATATGAACATTAGGATGTTACTAAGGAAATTGATCAACTAAGAATGGGATTGAATGAATCTCTTGAGAATTTTTTTGATCGGTTCCTTCATATTTGTTATCAGTTTCCAGATGAGAATGTGTGATCCGAATTGGATCCATGAAAATTATCAGAGTTCTATGACTGTATCAAATTACGATAGACTTCAAAAAATTGTGAACAAAGAGCTATCAGGAAGGACCTCTGGACAGTGGCAGTTTGTAGCCAGCAAGGAACGACGAGGACCTCAGTCAAAGTGCGCTGACCGAGGCCCATGGAGACCACGTAGGATGCAAACTAGCAGTAAGGAAGTCCAGATCGGAAAACGGAAGTTGTTTCTGATGCGTGATTAGCACTAATGGGAAAAACCCCTCGAAATGGAAAGGCCCCGAGCGCTTGGTCACAAGGGAAGCCAAAAACCGTGGGAAAAGCGCTAAAGCGAAAGGTGGGTCCCACACTCCAAAACCGATGGAGTATCGGAGGTGTGTTGGGTGGTAAGCGGAATTGTCAGAGGAGACCCAGTGATGCCATACAGTGAACGACACATCTCCAGCGGATGAGAGAGAAAACCACCTCTCATCATGGGCTAACATTTGAGCAAGTCAACCACGTGATAAGAGAGAACACCATAGGATCTATTGGCTCCAGATCTAATGGCAGAGATTGTGCCCGATGAGAAACTAGATCTGGAGGGAGAATCAAGCTACGACATATAAAAGTGTAAAGTCTGATTTGACCGTTGAGTTGGCGAATGAATCATTTCACAATGTAACTGAAATACCGAACCATTTGAGGAAGAGCTGGCGCAGTTCATGAGAGGACAAGTGGCCACTTCCCTGTGAGACATTACACAGTGGCAATGACGCAGAGGTAGGGAACTCCGAGCGAACAACAGTAGGCGATCTGAAGGGGTGGAAGAGGAAGAAAACAGTCATGAGAAAAATTGGCTTTAAGCCATGAATAGACAAAAAATAGAACAAGAAAGGGGAACAGTGAAAAGAAAGAAGGAGACAGTGAAGCAAGAAGCAGAAAACAAAGAGCCGAGCTGACCTACAGAGTTAAGGCAGCATCGAGCAGACAGAACCAGGCTTGAGAGGTTCAAGCGATCCCTGTGAGGATATTTGTCGGGAACCGAGTACTAGATTGGACTCATCGCATTAAGACCAGTGAGGTCGAGACTCGGTAAGGAAGAGTCTGTGCACTCTAGTGGCTTGGGGAATCCAAGAACCAACCTACTAAGCATTATCTGTTTTAGGAGACTCAAATTGAGCTGCTCACTATAAAACCTCTGCTTTAAAGACATAATAAAAAGAAGGCCACCACTGAAAGCTGGACCGGAGACGTAGCCCAGGAGGATTGGGTGAACTCCTTATTAATTTTTTGTGTTCTTGTATTTTCTTACTGTGTTTCTCTTACTGTTTTCCATTTTCCAGTGTCTGTGTATTTTTCAATCTGATCGATCTATTGCCTAAGATAACATAGACACACACCAACACATGAGTCTGTAATACCTTCATTCATTAATTAATTAACTGAGATCACTCACGAGTGATTTTCAGATCAAGTGGTATCAGAGCTTTAGGCTGTTAAGGTTAGACAAGCTTGTGTTGGATTTAGCTGTTGAATGCTAACTAGATCAAAGCTCAAATTAGGAGAAGGAGAGTTGGTCGAAACTAATCCTAAAATTGGGAGAGTCTATCCTCAGAAGACAATGTCAGAGGAAGGTTCTATGGGGCCAGACCCTCAATTCATAGATAGTTTCCTAGCCATAAAGTCCATGGTAGAGGAAATGTATAGGGACTTTAGAAAACACAAGGATGAAGATTCATTAGGCTCCAAACAAGATCAAGGAGAAGAAGAACCTCACTTCCATGACCACTCAAAAGGCAAAGGGAAAGAAGAAAGTTTTCTCACACCTCCTAATAGCCCTAAACATAAAAAGAAGGCATCTTTGATTAAACTAGATGTTAAATTTGATTTACCTATATATGATGGAGAGTTGAATGCAGAAAAGCTGGACAATTGGATTAGACAAATTGATGTTTATTGTAGAGTGCAGAGTATCGATTCAGACAAGATCAAGATTCAGCTGGCAAGCCTACGCCTTGGAGGCACTGCCTTGGTTTGGTGGGAAGGCAGTACCCAAGCGGACCTGAAGAGACATGGTAAGACTATCTCTAGCTGGAGTGAATTTGTTTCTACAATCAAAAAGTGGTTCTATCCATTGGCCTACATGCAGCAAGCCATGATGAGCTGGCAAACTCTTCGACAGTTGAAAGGGAAAAGTGTGGAAGGATACACTCAAGAATTTAGAAAGAGAGTATTAATTCTAGGAATCTCATTAGACTCACCTGAGACTCTGTTGAAGTACATCGGTGGTCTACACAGCTACATGAGGCACACTATCCTCATGTTTAATCCCACTAGTATAGATGAGGTATCTGCTCAAGCTACTCATCTAGAAGCTAGAGGAAAGAAGTCCAGAAGTTGGGGGATCATCCCAACCCACTGCAAGCAAGAATAAGGAGAAAAGAAAGAAGAAATGAAAGAAAGGAAGGCTAACACTGCACAGAAAAGCAAGGCTTCATGCACTCACTGTAGAAAGGATGGGCATGATGATGAGCACTCTTGGATTCTGCATCCGGAGCTAAGACCTAAGAAGTTCGAGGGTAAGAAGAAGAAGACTGCTGCAACTATTCAGAAAGATTTGGGGTCAAACTCAGGAGATGAAACAACCATTGCAACCACAGGTATAAGAGGTAAGAATTCTGAAGCATCTACTAGTAATTCTGCACAATCTACTATTGATGAAGAAAATGAGAGAAAAATACATGAGCTTTTCCATATTCGAGTTATTTCCAAACATAAAAGATTGATACTTTGTTTAATAGTGGCTCACAAGTAAATTTAATTTCTAAAGCAATTGTAAAGAAGTTGGGATTAGTAACTACACCTCACAAGAAACCATACCCATTAAGATTATTGAATGATAAAGCACAACTACAAGTGACTAGACAATGCAAACTCAAGTTTTCTTTTGGGTCAGCATTTGTAGATGAGGTTGAGTTAGACATAAGTCCTTTGGATATATGTGGAATTGTTTTAGGAAGTCCTTACTTGTATGATAGAAAAGTTATTTTCTATAGATCCGAGAACAAGTATCTACTTGTTAAAGATGGAATTGTGTACTTTGTAAGAGCTCATAAGCTCAAGAATAATTATACTCTCATAAACTCAAGGCAGATGAAACGAATGATAAATTCATGCAAACAATTCTTACTGATGGTTGTAAAGGAAAAGAAACTTGATAAAACCAATGTATTTGAGGGTTGTAATGCTAAACAGCAAGCTGATTTAGAAAAGGTTGTTTCAGAGTATGATATCTTGTTTCAAGAACCTAAAGGTCTGCCACCCAAAAAGGAAATAGTGCATGATATTATTTTGCAGCAAGATGCTCCATTGCCTAACATTGGAATGTACAGGTTGTCCACTTTAGAGAACACAGAAATCAAGAAGCAGGTGCAGGAGTTGCTCGAAAAAGGGTTCATCAGACCTAGCACATCACCATGTGGGTCACCAATCATTTTGGTGAGAAAGAAAGATGGCTCGTGGAGAATGTGCATTGATTACCGAGCACTGAATAATATAACAATAAAAAATCGTTATCCCCTTCCTCGCATAGATGATCTTTTAGATCAATTGAAAGAAGTTGTTTATTTTTCCAAGTTAGACTTGCATAGTGGATACCATCAGGTCAGAGTTGCAGAACAAGATGCATGGAAGACTGCTTTCAAAACAAAGCAGGGATTGTATGAGTGGCTAGTTATGCCTTTTGGCTTAACTAATGCTCCTGCTACTTTCATGAGATTAATGAATGATGTACTCAGACCTTTTCTTGATGATTTTGTTATTGTGTATCTGGATGACATTATGATATTTAGCAAAACATGAGAATAACACTTAAAGCATGTTAAGCAGACACTAGATGATTTGAAAAGAGAAAAACTTCATGTTAAACTCTCAAAATGTGAATGTGGCAAAACATCTTTGAATTATTTGGGACATATAGTAGGGGGTGGTGAATTGCAGATAGATCCCTCTAAGGTGGTAGTCATTGTAAACTGGACTAAACCCAAATCTGCTACAGAAGTTAGGAGCTTCTTAGGAGCATCACACTATTGGAGAAAGTTCATTTCTAGCTTCTCCTTAATTGTAGCTCCCTTACATGCTTTAACAGGATTGAACAAGGTGTTTAGTGGGGAGGCAAACAGCAGAAAGCCTTCAACACCTTGAAAGAAAAGATTAGTACAGCACCTATACTAGCACTGCCTGATCATCAAAGACCATTTGAGATCCAAACAGATGCCAGTGACTATGCCATGGGAGCAGTGTTGACACAACACGGTAAACCCTATGTTATCATTCTGAGACATTTAATTCTGTAGTAGTTAACTATCCTACATATGATAAAGAACTGTATGCGTTAGTACAGAGTGTGAAAAGGTGGAAACATTACTTAATGGGAAAAGAGACAGTAATACATACTGATCATCAACCACTTCAATATCTACACACCCAAACTAAGTTGCAGCAATCAAGTCACTATAGATGTATGGGTTTTCTACAATAGTTTCATTTAGTCATCAGATATAAAAAGAGCATACATAATAAAGTTGCAAATATGTTATCTAGACCCATTATAAATGCATCTACTATACTTAAGCATAGTTATGTGTTACATGAGAGCTGCATTGAATAATATGCTCAAGATATAGACTTTAAAGATGTATATGCAACTTTAAGTAAGGGAAAATGAGTAGAAGAATTGGATTATCATGTAAAGGACTAACTCCTATATCATTGTGGGAAGCTATGCATTCCACAAACTGAAAGAGTAAAGATAATTCGAGAAGCACGCACTTCTCTAATATCAGGTCATTTTTGGGTAAGTAAAACAATTGCACAGCTGCAAATATTTTGTTATTGGCCAAAAATGAACGAGATAGTTTCTAGATATGTAAGAGGGTGTACTATGTGTGCTAAAAGCAAACCTAGCAACAGAAAACTAGGCTTGTACACTCCATTACCAGTTCCTTCTCACCCTTGGGAAAGTGTTTCCATGGATTTTGTTGGAGGACTGCCTAAATCTAGGAAAGGTCATGATTATCTATATGTTTTTGTGGATAGGTGCAGCAAAATGTGTATTTTGATACCTTGTAATAAACAGATTACAGCTGAACAAACTGCAAAACTGTTCTTTCAACATGTATGGGTTCATTTTGGATTACCCACTTCCATTGTATCTGATCGAGACACTCGATTTTTGGGGAATTTTTGGTCAACTCTGTGGGAACTGATGGACACCAAACTGAAGAAAAGCACAGGTTTCCATCCACAAATCGATGGCCAGACAGAAGTTGTCAAAAAGACAGTGATCCAGTTGCTCAGGGGATATTGCAGCAAGCATCCTGAGCTTTGGGATGAACATTTATGTTATGTGCAGCATGCTTACAACAGAGCAAAACATTCTTCTACACAGAGATCTCCTTTTGAGACCTATTTTGGTTTCACACCAAGGTCTCCTTTGGATTTTGTCTTTGGTAAAGACACCACAGTTGAGGGACACAGTGATGTGGACAAGGCAACTAGGTTCATTGAACAAATCCAAGAGATCCACCAAGTAGTACAGGAACATCTGGAAAAGAGCCAAGCCAAATACAAGGCAAGGCATGACAAGCATTGGGTGGAGCATGGTTTCCAAGTTGGTGACCAAGTCTGGCTTTATATCAGTAAGGACAAGATGCAAGGTGAAGGTAAAAAGCTAAAGCCTATCAGGTATGTGTTATCACTCAGGTTGTCCTTAAGCTCCTAAAGGATACGGCCGAGGTAACCACAAACCAATCTTTGGATTGCAAGTCCTAGCCTACCTGCAATCAGAGAGGGCTCTCTCTTTATAATTTAGCTTTGTTGATGATAATTTTAGGCTAGTTATTGAGTTCAAGGGGTTTTGTTTAAGTTTTGGTGGGATGATTGATGCTTTCAAGTAGAGAGGTAGGTATAGTATGAAAGTTTTAAAACCATTGGGCGTGGAGTCAAGGAGAAGGACTGCTGGTGTGTTTTCTTGGTCACAAGAGGGGAATATGGGGCAAGCTAGCTGCACATGAAACAATGATTCAAGCTAAAGGATTGAATGAGGGCTAAGGAATGAGAGGCAGTTAAGAATCTCTCGTTCAGCTTAACAGAGGGAAGGTGAATGAGCTCTATCTAGGAGCAGTAAAGAATCCCTAGATAACTGTCAAACATGGGTGAATTGGAGAAATATGAGCCAAAGGGAATTCATATTTATTACCAGTTCGGATGAAAACATAACGAAACAGCAGAAATTTAGCATAGAGTGCAGTTAAACAAATTCTAAGCTAATCTTTCTTTCTGCTATTTAGATGGAATATCAATGGAAAACAAAGGTAGGAAACACTTATTGAGTCATGTTGCAGCACAAGAATTCCGTATTCATCCTTCAACCATTAAACACACAGCAAACAATCATTCCTCCAAGCTTTTCAGCAGTCTTTAATTAAGTAAAACATCAAGTATACAGAGCGAGTCTCTCATGGAGCAATACAACCAACTAACCCTTTAAACAGTGAATTAGGGTGGTTTATATAGAGAAAAATATCCAAAAATATCTATTACAGCGGACCTAAAGCAGGTCTGAGGGAAACGAGTTTTTTAACCTAATCTTGTCCTGAAATTAATGCAAGGAAATATCTTCGAGCTGCGCTGGAGGCAGCTGCATCAAAATGAGTTAATGTGGTGTCCTTATGGCTCTATGCTGTTCATTTAGCCATAACTGTGCTTTGGGTTCTGATCCTGGCTCTTGAGTGGCTTTGATTGTGCATTAACTGTGATTTGAGAGTCTTGATGGGCTATCACCGCTTTCTTTGACTTTGTTGGAGGCCATTCAATGTTCACCTGCTTTGGGAAATAAAGATTTCCATTAAAAACATTTAATTGATACTCTTTGCCGCTTCTTTGATGTGCTTTGGCACTGAATGTGTGCCTTTTCTCACCACTGATACTCTTTAAACTATCCCATCAACCTTTTATGGCTGATGTTCAGCCCTCTGTTGCTTTGAGAACTGTTTTGCCCCTTTTCTGAATCCTGCGTGGAGAAATTGCTGTCAATTTTGCGAATTTCGGGCCTGCTGGTAGCCGAGCAATAGGAGGCTTTCCATTTTAGCCTATTTTCCTTAGCGATGCGCGATTAGCACTTAGCGCGCGCATCAAAAACTGCCTCGGTTTTTCATTACGGGCATCCGTTGCTGCAGATTTCGCGCTTCGCGCCTATTTTGGCGATGACGTCAGCATTGGGTCCCAGTACGGCGGTGACGTGGCAAGGTGACGTCAGAAGTACGGCAGGGTGATGTGGCGGTACGGTATGGGTGAGGACGTGGCAGTGACACGGTGGCAGGAGGCCGATGCAGGATGATGACGTCATGATGACGTGGGGGGGTGGAAGGCGATATCCGATTTTCCCCGCACCACCTTTCGGCACAGGCGGTAATGGGGGAGGGGCCTCCGAACACACCGAGAGGCTGACACGTGGTGGGGGTACGACGGGGAAACCGCCCATCCCCCGGACGTTAACCTCCGGCAGATCGGGGCGCAGGAATAACCGCCCACCGTTGATCTGGGGCACGCACAATCTGACGGCTAGCGGGGTAGATGAGGTAGCGGGAGGTTAGGGACGGGACCCGCCCGACATATTTTAATTAAAAACGCGCCGAGGGGGTCAAAAACCTTGGTTAATGTGGGTCGCGAGTTAATTTTAATGTTTAACCAAAACTATTGAACATTTAGACATTAGGGAAATGACTGCGGAGGTAGAATTATAAGGTTTTAAGGATAAAGGGGTGGGTATAGGTTATTAGCCTAACCAGAGGTTAGACCAATCCCAGGGTTATGACACGGATGGGTTCATAATAGTAGTCCCAGATGGACTATTATTTCCCTAAACTATATTATATGACTATAGTGCCATAGGATGGGATATTTAATGTATTTTTTGGGATTTTATATAGTTTTTTGTAGAAGTAGGGAAGGGAAAATTTAGTTAGGGAGCTATATAATAGGATTAGAAGTTAATATGAGTTTGTGAAATGGAAATGTAAGGGGAATGATGCCAAGTTTATGATCTGAAACTTAGACATAAGATTTAAATGGGATATGGAGAAATGATTTTACACAAGAAATGTGGCTTCTTTTCATTTGAGAAAGCCAAAAACTGACTTGATATTTTACAAAAATGAAGTGATAACAGGACTTGTTGGGCAGATCCCAAAGTCCTCAAGGAGTGTTAGCAAGAAACTTTGAGGGGGAGGGTGAAAGGGAGTTAGACATGCTACCAGAATTCTGCCATTAGACAACTATTTCGACCTTTCTGTGATTGATGAGACAATTTCTGATTGATAATACAAAATGTGATCCAAACTTTGCTTCTGCAACCTCAAACTACCTACCCAGCCTAATACACCTAACATTTTTTCTTCCTTTGAATGGGTGCTCTTAGACTTGCAGACCCTGATTATCCTCTTTTCTTTTAACTGCCCCCTTATCTAAATCTACCCTTATTGCATCCAGGGGCTCAGATTAAGCTATCGAGCACCCTTGATTCTCTACCTATCTACAAATCTGCCAAGATTAAGCTGTTTGGGTAGATATTCATTCTCTATATTCTACAAAAAGAAATTGAAACCTAGGGAAGCCAAGATTAGGCTGTTTGGACTTTCCCTTAACTGAGAAATCTTTCAAAAATGGAACTTTTGCAGTATGGAAAAGATGAACATTTTTGGCACTTCCACTGTCAATCATGAAATATGAACACCTGTTGCAACAGGAGGCTAACAGTATGGACCTTTCAAGATACTTGAGAAAATTGGTGAGAATGCTTTTCACCTTGATCTACCAGCTTACATGCACATCTACTCAGTCGTGAATGCAAATTACTTGAGATTGTTTGAACCTTCAATAATTGAGGATCCCAAAGAGCAGAGTTAATTGCCTTCTATTGATGACCTGTTACCTGAATATCTTAATGAATTGCAAGAAGACACAGTTCTGGACAAGAAGGTGAGGACGACGTGTAGGGGAGATGTTGAGTACCTCAGAGTTGGGCTCAAGGGTTCAAAGCCGAGCAGTGCAAAGTGGATAGAGATTGGACAAGTGATACAATTGTACCCTCACTTAGTCGATGCTTGAAAACTAAATTTTGGTGGTCCAAAAGCTTTTTCAGTAAGGTCGTGATCCGAATTGGATCCATGAAAATTATCAGATTTTTATGACTATATCAAATTGTGACAGACTTCAAAAACTTGTGAACAAAGAGCTATCAGGAAGGACCTCTGGAAAGTGGCAGTTTGTAGCCAGTAAGGAACGATGAGAACCTCCGTCAAAGCGTGATGACCGAGGCCCATGGAGACCACGCAGGATGCAAACTAGCAATTAGGAAGTCCGATTGGAAAACGGAGGCTGATTCTGATGTGCGATTAGCGCTAATGGGAAAAACCCCTCGAAATGGAAAGGCCTCAAGTGCTTAGTCACAAGAGAAGCTGAAAATCGTGGGAAAAGCACTAAAGGGAAAGGCGGGTCCCGCACTCCAAAACTGGTGGAATATTGGAGGCGTGTTAGGTGGTAAGCGGAATTATCAGGAGACCCAGCGATGCCATACAGCGAACGATGTGTGTCCGACAAATGAGAGAGAAAACTGCCTCTCATCGTGGGCTAATGTCCGAGCAAGTCAACCCCACAATAAGATCGAGCACCGTAGGATCTGGGGGAAACAGATCTAACAACGGATATTGCACCCGATGAGAAACTGGATCTGGAGGGAGAATTAAGCTACGGCATATAAAATTCTGATGTCCGATTTGACCACTGAGTTGGCGGATGAATCATTTCACAATGTAACCAAAATACCAAACCGTTTGGGGAAGAGCTGGAGCAGTTCGTGAGAGGACAAGTGGCCACTTCCCTGTGAGATATTACATAAGGGCGATGACACAGAGGCAGGGAACTCCAAGCAAATAGTAGCAGGTGATCTAAGGGGTAGAAGAGGAAGTAAACAATCATGAGACAAATTGGCTTTAAGCCATGAACAGACAAAAAACAGAACAAGAGAGGGGAACAGTGAAAAGGAAGAAGGAGACAGTGAAGCAAGAAGCAGAAAACAGAGAGTCGAGCTGACCTACAGAGTTAAGGCAGCATCGAGTAGATAGAACCAGGCTTGAGAGGTTCAAGCGATCCCTGTGAGGATATCTGTCAGGAACCGAGTACCAGATTGGACTCATCCCATTAAGACCAGTGAGGTCGAGACTTGGTAAGGAAGAGTCTATGCACTCTAGTGGCTTGGGGAATCCAAGAACCACCCTACTAAGCATTATCTGTTTCAGGAGACTCAAATTGAGCTCCTCATTGTAAAAACTCTGCTTTAAAGACACAATAAAAAGAAGGCCACCACTGAAAGTTGGACCGGAGACGTAGCCCAGGAGGATTGGGTGAACTCCTTATTAATTTGTTGTGTTCTTGTATTTGCTTACTGTGTTTCTCTTACTATTTTCCATTTTCTAGTGTTTGTGTATTTTGCAATCTGATCGATCCGTTGCCTAAGATAACATAGACACACACCAACACATGAGTCTGTAATACCTTCATTCATTAATTAATTAACTGAGATCACTCACGAGTGATTTTCATATCAATGTGGGATGGTAGTTTTTGGATGAGAAGTTTCAATTCTTAGTTTGGATGTTATTGGTGTGAAATTTCTTAGAATGTGTACCAAAAACACTTCAATTAGGTCACTAGGTGACAAGTGACACTAACAATAATTTGTGGCTGCTGACGATTCAGATCTACAATAAAAAGTGGAAAAGCTGCAAAAAAAATAGCAAATACAATCCAAAACAGCAAACAACAATATAGATATCCAATGCAATAGACCAAATGGAAAGACTTTAAGATGAATAAATTATCTTTTTGATAACACCTGATGAAGGAGATCTACAAAAGTTTTTGCAAATCCCCCTCTGTGGGATAGGTCCTTTGATATCCTTAATGCTTCAGTAGTCAATCTTCTCTCTAAATGTGTGAAAACCCCAAAACAAAGTGGAGAAATCCAATGGGAGTTCAAAATAAAAGAGACGATAATGGTGACGATGGTAATGATCATGGTGGAAAATGAATGGAAAACCCTCTTATTTATAACAAAGTATTGAGTTAACCTCGAAATTGGAGAATAATAAAAATAATATTGACCAAATCAAGATCTAACCACTAGGAATACTTTATTATATTTATTGGAGAGGGAAAATATATTTAAAATGGTTAAATATATTTATCTAGAAATAATTAACAAATAAAATGATTTATTAATTATTTCGCGAGGATTAAGAATGGTGTGAAATTGAAATAAGAATTAAATAGTGATTTAACAATTATTCCAATAATGGAAATAAGGAATAATAAATAAATATTGAATTAAGGCTTCTATGATCCATATCAAGTCTTTGAGACATGTTTTCAGCGATAATCATATCAAAATTCATTTGTCAACGCGTTTCGAACTAGCAAGTGTGGTTCATCATGAGGACAAGATGAAGAATTAGATCATGGCAAGAAGTTAAATAGAGAGACTAATCGTTCCAACGGCTAGAAATAAACGGCAACTTTTGAATGGACCAATAGTTAGGGGAAACTTTATTAATTAATTAGTTTATATATATATATATATATTCTTATAATTTAGTAAATAATTATTTTATATATGTTTTTATATAAACGTATTTATTTATATATATGATGTTTAATTAAATAAAAACTAAAATATATATATATATTAGTAAAATTTATTTTTTTTAAATATAAATAGTGATTTATTTAATTATTCCTAGTGGATTTAGACAAACGCAACAAGCAATAATTATTTAAACAATGATTTAATAATTATTCCTAAAGAAAATTAAATAAATAATTATTTATCTAATTATTCTCATGGGTTTTTTTAATTTTAATCAAAAAACAATTTAATAAAAGTGTTTACTAAATTATTTTCCACAGTGAAAGTGATTTTACTATGGTAAAATTAACCCTACATGGTGTATTTCGATCCACCTAGTTAGAAATGGCTAGGTGATCATTTTTTGGTGATAACATATTGCCCCCCAACATATGAGTGTTAGGAGAAAATTGTATGACTGAAATACGGTGTAGGCTACACTCCCACGAGACACCAAAGGGGAGTCAAAGAGAGAGAGAGGGAGAACAAAAGAAATGCAAGGATGGACAAAAAATAGATTGGGTGAGACCTACTAAACTGATATAATTCTCCTTTTACATGGGAGTACATGATTTCAAATGAGGTCAGGGAGGCATACCCATACCCACCAAGATAAATGCGTACAAATTATAATGATCAGCCCAACAATGTGGGACTGAGCTACAAAGTACATGATACATGATATACTGGCATCAATGGGGCATAAAATAATACAATGGATCCCATATACATAATGCGCCTAGAAAAACATAGGCCAATACTGAATACAATAACATCTGAGTACATGAGACATAATGCCCCTCAAGCTGACATAGTGATTGGAGATCACAACCAAAGAAGATCTATTGAATAGGAAAGGGCTTTAAAGATTTGAATGGATCATCTAAAAGATACATGTGTGTTGTGGGTGGTACAAGTGGTAGAAACCAAACCCATCACATCTATGGAACTGCATCTAAGGCTGGATCAACATCTATGGTCATATGGGCTTGTGGGGTGCTACCTAAAGGTCCACCCCCTCATGAGGTCTAGAACATCTCACATGCACCTAGGAATTACTAGGACAATCGTCTAGATCACTGAACCGTCAATTGCATGAATCTCAATCATGCAATAAGGAGTTGGTGTCTAGCATGTGAGAAACAACCAAGTCAAAGGGAAATGATGATTCCCTTTGCTTGATCTGAGGCACTGAACAAAGATGGAAATTGGAACCAAAGTACATCGCCCTCTAGACTACTCTTCTGGAATAAATGTGTTGAGGTTGACAGAAGAGGGCCCGCTAGATTTAAGGCAATAAGGAATCCTTAACAAAGGCAAGAGGAATCATAGTAGAGTGATCGATGGACTCAAACTAGAGATGATGATGGAAGGAAACAAGATGGGTGGTTGACTGACGACTTCCCTTGTCAAGGAATAATAAGGATGTTGACCTAGTAGCAACTGACTTGATTCTGGAGGGGATGGTTAATGAATTAAACATGGATTCGGAAAATATGGATCAGTAGAGCTAGAGGCCAAACACAAATAAAATGGGATGGATGTGACATGACGATGTATGGAAAACTATAACTAGACCCAATCGAAATCGGAACAGACTCCATATATACAATGACGACTCATCACATATTCTCTAGACAAGGTTTAGTTGATAATGATGCCACATGGGGGAGGCACAGAGGGGACCATGAAAACATGAGTAAATGATGGTTACTCATTATCAAAATTGACACGTAAGACAAATAGTAGAAAGATAAATTGGTACCAGAGTACGAGTAGCTCAAGTGAAGAAATTTGATTTTAATAAGCGGCAAAGTGAGACTTCATGGAAAAAATGACTTCTTGGTGAAGTGCCAAATTACCGAAAAAAAGGGAGGCCCATTATAGAACTCGGTGAGAGATTTATAATGTTGCTAATGGTTCATCAAACAAAGCTACGGTTTGGTCAAAATGGGCAATGGAAAAACTGGGGTTTTTCCTATAAAATGGATTTTTTTCCCCCAAATCCAATTCATTTGCATATTCATTTGTCAAGAATTTGGAAAGGAGGATAAGGTCTTAAACCTTGTGGAGATCATAGTGGACAAACCAACCATTGGAATCAGGATCTGCAAGTTGGAGGTAGGTGGCCTAACCCTACTCATCATTTTTGGTAGATTAGACTTTCAAATTTGGGCTTCAATTCACTGTGGAGGACCCCTGCTCATCCTCACAGTCACAATTCATTTTTAGGGGCCTATTTTACATTCTGGAACATAGAAATTGGGCCCACAAGTGTGTCCAGTGTAGTTTTGAGGGAAAAATCTATGTTCTGGGCTAAGAGGATGGGCATGATTGGTGGTTTGTTGTGAGCTAAAGCTAAGTACTACACATGCATTCCTTTGACTCTAGAATGACAAAACATAATGGTATTTTGCAGGTATGGAAGAGATGAAGGTGTCATGGCAAGAATGTGATTTGGAGTCCCTCCGTGCTAAGATTCAGGGGAATCAAGCAGTGAGAGGGGTATTGGCACGATATGGCATGTTGAAGTTCATAGAGAACCCTATGATGAGGGATGGTGAGCCCTTGCTGTCGAGGATTGTGAGTTACTGGGATCAAGATTAGGAGTCCTTTATAGTACAGGGGCACAAGATCAAGATCATAATCCAAGACATAGATTTTCTGATAGGATTTCCCCCCTTGGGGGTGGTAGGGGAGATATATCCAATGTTTCCTTGTGGGAGGCACATAAGTGAGTTTTTTTATTGTCATTATGTACTAGGAAGTCATACAAAGGGCACGACTATCCAGATCAGTGACCTAGAGAGGATTGAGACATGAGCTACAGTTGTAGTAGTGTTGCAGATATTGGTTAGTCATGCATTCCACCATATCACTAGGGGGTAGATGATGTTAGTGGAGAGTGTGTTGGTAAGGACCTACTATGGGTGGGACCAAATGATGTTTTCCTCATAGAAACGACACAATTAAAACTATGTATATGTAGTACCAATGATAATTGTTTGTTTGGGACAATATTATTCTCACTCTTCTTTGAGAAAATCCCCACTATTTGACCTCATGTACGAATCTGTGATAGGATCCCATTGGAGCCTAGCATGCATCGTTGGGGGAAGATACTGCAACGAGGGGAGGAGGGGGATTTAAATGAGTGTTTTGACCTGATTTTTTTACTCATTAGGACCAAATGCCACTACACATAGATGACTATCCATATAGTGGCATGAACTATCAGGGGGATCCAAACTTACCACTTCTGTTGGGATGAGCATGGGGTCCATATGGTAAGTGAAAGTTATATTTGATGTAGTTATAGTTTAAGAAATATTTTCATATGGTACTGATTTCTACACTTTGTGGTATGCATATATAGCACTGGTGAGGCCGGCAAGATACATGGGACGAGTCGCAGCACCTAGGGTTATAGCTCAATGTGGGGCGACATCACAACAGAGATCAGGTAGTGATTCTCTACTGGAGGATCTATGACAAAAATTTGACGTGTTACTGACCAGGGTGATAGAGCGTGGGTGGCATGAGCTAGAAGATTAGTATATAGATGAGTGTATGGGTCTTCCCTCAAAGCGGCGAGGATTCACGCAATGTATTTCTATGGCTAGTCAGATATTACGAAACCTACAGGCTGGTGGGATGGAGTCATTGGCTGGAGATCCTCCAGATGATAGTGATTAGGCATAGGGACATGTGGGTCCCCATTTTTGTCGTATGATAACATGTGAATGACCATGTCGAATGTATTTAGAGTAGTGGACTCAAAACACTATGTGGCGATACATATTTATGATTATGTATATTTTGTGTGACGGTTGTCGTTTTCCATTTATTTATAGATATCTTCTTGTATATGCTTGTGATAAATGTCAATCTAGAATGTTATTTGCAATGGTATTTACATAGTAATTTTGGGCTTTAGGAACATGATTGAATGAAATGGATTCAAATTCCCGTGCCAAAATCTTAACTCGTATATATTTTATAAATAGGATAGGATTATGCACATGATAAACGTCATTCAATTGCATGACAAGTAGCAAGGAATAAATAAAAACATGAAGGTGAAGGATGAGATGATCAATGGTATCAGCTAACAAAACTATCACATTGTCATATTCAGCCTAGTGATCGGTGACAAATCCAATGCAAACATTGTTAGAGTGGACTAACAAATGCAAGGGGGTGAAAATGGCCCAAGCTGCCAAGGCTAGATTCCTGGTGAAGCGACTTGCACCGTCGGCATAATCAATATAAGGTGTGGATGATGGATCCAATGAAAGATGAAAGAAGACAATGTATAATATGGTGGGGGATGCAAACTACCTAAATGTAAGAAGAAAGAAAGAGATACATGTTGAACCTCAAAATTACCTTCCCCTTGACATTTGTTCTCACCCTTTTCTCTTGATTTCTCACAAGACTACAGATCCAATCAATGACAAATGCTAGAATTTGTCTTAGGAAAGCATTAAAATGATCACCATATTATATTTTCATGTTCTTGCTATTTTAATAGATTTTTGCAAATTAGCTACAGAACGCAGCCTATTCTGTAGCTAACTGTGGGTTCCATAGCTACTCTCATGGTTTGGCAGGTTACAGGTGTCAAATGAAGAACTGGGCCACATGGGCATCCCCAGAATCATCTCCTCATGGATTCTATCCTACTCACTTGGTCCAGATCGACAAAAAAGCATGCCTAAAGTCATGGTCAAAGATGGAGTCAAATACGTTATCTAGTAGCAGTAGGACTCTTGATTTTCTCTTTCATAGCTAATCAAGAGTCTAACAGTTCTATTGAAGAGTTAATGCAGATTAAGCCACTTGTTTTAACAGTCTCATTATAATTCGAATTAAGCCACTTGTAGCATGTCTTCTTATAAACAGTCATGATAGATTTGGATCAAGCCACCTGTAACAAGATTTTCTCTTAGACAGTTATGTTGTTTTTCTATAAATATCGGTTAAATGAGACTTAGAAGTAGTTAGAAGCTAGAAGGGATTACAGGATTTTGTTTAAAACTCTGCTCAGACTTCGTTTTGTTGATAATACAAACTCTGTTTTGTCAATGGTGTTTTAAAAGTGCATCTTTAATTAGCTATTATCCAGCCACATCAGTTGCAGAGGACCCCTACACTGAAGGAGGTTTTTCACTTGTTGTTTTCATTTTAATTTCTATTACTCTATTCTCTACAAGTTTGTTTTCTCTAGTTTTTGTTTCATTTCAGTTTGTAACCAATAGTGTAAGGATAAAAATCACAATTGTGCAAGTCTTATTCTTCTGAGATATTGTATGAGAAATGACTGAATGAAAAATGAAGTAATGAGAATACACAGTTGCTTAGCTTCTTACTATTTTGATTACTCATTTTCTTAGCATAGAACTGTCAATTAGTTGTATTAATAGATGTTCTCAAAACCATTTTGAAATAATGACAATTCTAACTTGATTGGTTGAATATCTAATTCAAGCAGTGATTGAGCTTACTCAGCACATTGTTAGTTTTACAAACTGTCATATTTTCTTTTATGTTTTCAGGTCATTACTTAGTTGCATCACTTGACATTCCAAAAAATCATTTCAAGGAGATTGATTCTATCATGTTCCAAAATTGAATGGTTGAATGGCTAAATGAATGCAATTATTGAATTACCTTCTACATCAGTATTACTTTTGGTTTTAAGAATTAGATCCATGGATTAGGACTAAATGGTAGATAATATAGATGCTTTGTTTCTCTTATTAGGTCTTAACTAGTTAAAAATGATTCTTGGTCCATTTTTATAAGATTAGACTAACTTAGGAACCTATCCTTCCTTTAAAAACTCATTAGATCTGTTGTTTCTTAGGAAACCAATTTCCTAGCTGTGGAGAAATTGTGCCTAAGACATTAATGATTTATTATGTTTGTCACTTATATCTCTGTTGAATCACTATTTGAAGAATTTGAAAGACTTGACCTTAAACCCCAATATTTAGATGACATAAAAAGCCTCAAAATGCCATGTGATGCTGAATATGAATGTGATGTGAAGAATATGTAAAGAAATTAAAGACAATATGATGTGATTAATAGGAACTATTCTTTATAATTTAGAGGAAACATATAGAAAGAGGTTTTTAAATATGGGAGCGCCCTTTAAGGAACTTAACTTCATTTACATAGGTAAATAAAGACCTACAGCTTCATTACCATATTTAAAGAGATGAATAAATAGAATGACACATAGTGGAGAAATAACAAAATCATACTCAACATGTATGGAAACTCCTGGTTCTTTTATTAATCATCAGTTTATCGAGTACAAAAATAGTACAGCCTTTCCTTCTAACAAAGTCCAACCCTTTTTTCATAACTTTTCATATTTTCATACATTTGTGGGATAGTTTGTAAGTGTCAAAACTGTCGAACTGCTTATCTAACTATCTTAAAGTAAAAGTCATTTTAAAATGTTACATTAGATGGTAAAAGACACCTCTTTCTCAGAAAATAAGATAACAGAAATTAAACTATGATCGCTAATTGTTGATCACTGTTTGAATCTGAGATTTTAGCGGGTGTACCCTTCACTTGTTCTATCATCCATTCCTTGCACTTTCTCCATAGTGGCACATTTGATTTAGGTGCTTCTTCTAGTTTATCAAGTGCTATTCTGAATGTTGTAATCCTACTATAAGTAGGCTTATCTGTAAACAAAGTTTGCACCATCCACAAAAGTTTAAAATCTTTATGAAGATAGTTTATAATAGTGGCTCCTTTTAGTACTGTTGTCTTTTCATGAGTATTGTCAATCTTGCTCTTTGTTTCAACCAACAAAGTTTCATATGTTTTCCATGGTAGCAGATTTCCCTGTAAATCCCAACAAGAGGGAAGCCCAGCTCTCACTCTTTTATCAAACAGTATGCTAAACTTAGAGA
Source organism: Pinus tabuliformis (assembly GCA_031772625.1). Taxonomy (NCBI): domain Eukaryota; kingdom Viridiplantae; phylum Streptophyta; class Pinopsida; order Pinales; family Pinaceae; genus Pinus; species Pinus tabuliformis. The sequence goes on from CM062819.1 coordinate 1,250,405,699, forward strand.
CAGCTTCCTTCATCTCCTTTAACTTCTTTTCAGCAGTATTCCTGTAGATATTTCTAACAATCATTTTATTGAAATCAATTACACATAGTGTCCTGTATGGAAGATCATGCTCTTTAAGCTCTGAAGTAGACTTGGAATTGATAAAATCTATCATTCTTTTAGCAAATTTTGATCTGTCCAGATCTTTCTGCTTGTCCTTCATAACTTCACCTTCCATATCTCTGACCAGTGCTTTTTCATCAGACATAATGACAAGGAACTCCCAGATGTTCCTGATAATCTCTATGATTTCATCCCATAAAATCTCCCTAGCTTGAATTAAGGACATATTACCCTTCAGTTTTTCTTTCAGTCTTTTCACCTCTTCTTTAGTCCTTAATAGATCTTCTTAGTACTTCTTTGCATTCTCCTTTTCTTTCCTTGCTTCTTCTTCACTCAAATTTAACAATTTTCCGGTCGTTTCTAACTCCCTTTGTACTTTCTTGGTATCATGTTTAGCCATTTTCAACTCTGTTGTCAGCTGCAATACCTGTGTTGTTGGATCTTCTGCATTTGTTGGCATGACTATTGTACAAACATGAGAATTCACTTGTTGTTGCATTTTATCCAAAGATTCCTTCAATAAAGAAATTTCTTCAGTTTTCTGCAATAAATCCTGTAATAGCTTCTCTTTTTCATTCTCTACTTCAGCTATCCCTATGGCAATGGGATGTTATCCTGTAGGCAGATGTAACTTTTTCTTCAAAACTCAAATCTCTGCCCCCTGGGTGACCTATAAACCTTTATTTTCCATCTTCTCTGTTTTCTGGTCTACTCTCATGTACATATGTTGAATACCCATTCTCCATCCTCGTCTTGGAAATAACCTGGTGAGGGTCATAGGGCCACTCAACCACTTGTAAAAGACACATATCATTATATAGCCTCTCAACCTCTTAAGAAGCTTGTCTAGTGTTCACAATGAAAGGACCTATTGCTCTAGGCAACTTAAACAAATAACCTTTTTTCATGGGAACAAAATGGACTTGATCCACATTCAAACCCTGTCTGATAAATTCCAGGGCAAAGAGCCTCATTGGCACAAATTTGGGCAATCTGTATGGTTTAACTGAGGCTCCATAAAGCCTAATCTCTACATGATCCTCAAAAACATACCAGTCACCACACCTCACATCTTTACTCAACTGAAGGAATTCCTGAGCTTTGGGAAGGAAAGTTGGAGGTAAGGTTCCATTCAAGATCTTGTAAACCACCAGAAGAAATAAAGAGGTGAACTCAAACAATCCACTATCCCCTGGATCACCTCTGACCAAGTCTGTCCAAAATACCATTGATTGTTTTCTCTTGTTCGGATCAACAACATTTAATTCCAACCCTGAGAAGTGCTCAACGTTGTGGTATAAAAACAAATAAGTAATGACTGAAGGAAACTTAAAAGATCCAGTAAGAGGTAGAGTCATGAACTGAGTATTGATGACATTTACCCAAAAAGATGGAATATCTAGCACAACCTTTGGCTTCATCATTAAGGAAAATAATCCCAACACCATTTTATCAATTTGTCTGGAATCTTCTTTCCCCAAAATATTTGAAATTACTTGTAAGATTGGTCTTATATCAACTGCAAAAATATCTAAAGAGAACAAATTATCATCTAGAAAGAATTGTCCTAACTTAGGAGCTAATAATGAGGTGATATGAGATAATTCTTGGGGTGACAAGCTATCATAATAGGAGACCAAGGATTCCTCAGTAAAGGTAGTATATGTTCCTGACACGGGGTAATTCAATGCTTAGTGAATTTACTGAGTGGTTACTTGGAAAACATTTTCTCCAGAATAATTCATTACGAAGCACTTCTTAGGGTACATGGATGACGCTAGCCATTGGATGAATTCAGGAAGCAAGTGAGTCTTAGGGATGAAGGCTGATAAAACACCTGACCTAACCATTTCCATGGATATAGAGGACTTTTTCTGGTTCAGAATGACTTCTTGATATAATGGTAAATGCTTAATTGTACAGAGGGTATCGGAAATACCATGTTCGACATCCATTAATTGGGTATGAATGATTGAGGAATAACTTACCTGCTTGGCCATGGCATCTGGTGGGTGACAATTTCTAACTTGGAATACAGTTGTCGAAGACAATTGCTAACTTGGAATATTGAATTAAAAGGAAGCTACTATGTTTTACAAGCGAATGATTAATACAAAGTTGTCTTTTTCACTTTGATTATATACAATAACTAAATGGGGGGAAAAATATGCAATAAATACTGTGAAATAAATGTTGCGCATTAATGGAGTGGTGGATGAGGTGACCGGGTACGATGAGTGATGTGGGCGATGTTATCACTCAGAAATTTCTCTAGAAGTTATTAGAAGAAAGAAAATGACCAAGGTAACCACAAACCAACTTTGGAGCATAGGATCTAGCCAACCTAGGCTCAAAGAGGGCTCTCTCTATATGATTTAGCTTTGTTTTATGGGATTTCAGGCTAGTTATGAATGTTCAGGGGGTTTTTTATTTGTATTCAAGATTGGATGGCGGGATCCTTGAAACAGATGGATAGAATGATGTCTTCAGACCATTGGGCTATGGAGTCAACAAAAGGGAAATAGAACTGGATCAACTCACTAAAGGGAATGTTCAAAGGGCAAGCTAGCATAGTAAAGTGCAGGTCTTTGGAACAGGGGGGTGAAATGTTTTTAATCAGGGTGAGAGAGAAATTAAGGGTTCTCAGACTAAGTTATAAATGAGGAATGGAGGGTAATCAAAAGTAAAGGGAAATTAAGAATCCTTTGATCTGGATTAACAAAAAACAACCTAAACTAAGGAGCAATTAATAATTCCTTAACTTAGATATTAGTAGAAAACATTTATATGCATAACTGTTAAAATAGAGTGTAATTAAACAAACTTTGATATATTGTTCCATTTATAGCATTCAGATTCAGAAATACATTAAAGATTGTGGAAAAACTTTAAGAAAGATAACGATAACATAAGAAAATACTTGTCTGCACTTCGCTCAACACATGAATCCTATGAAATATATTGTCTTTATTCATCAATCCAGCTTGTTGGCTCAATCAATGATACAATAGCTTTACAGTCTTTTTGATCAAAATTCTATAGAAATGTCTAAGAATCCACCCTACATACTTCGAATTGTGAAGTATTTATACAAAAATTATTACAAAATATCTCAAACTAACTTGAGATTTAATCTAGGAAATAAAAATATCTTCTTGCAAGAAGATAGAGACAGCTATTGAACTACTTTCATGTTGTCCCATTTATTTTGGTATTGTTGGCCTTTATGGTTTGATTTTAGCCCTTTGTGCTGCTTTGTTGTTTGATCTTTCATGCTGGAAGCTTCATTTACTTTTGGCTTTCATCTGATACACTTTGACACTGATACTCTTTGACTCTGCTGATCTATCTTTATCTTTTCACTTGGTTGTTTTACTTTCTCCTTTTTACTGCATTTTTCTTATAGTAAATCAATCAATTTTTCCCACATTTCAGCATCAGGTAATTGGATCTTCAACATCCTTCTGTATATTTCATCTGCCTCGGTGTACTTGGAAAAAATAGGCTTATTGATAAACAAGTGTTTTACCTCATGCTGGAGGTAAAACAAGTTTTCAAACGTTTGGTATAGTACTTTGCCTGTTGGAAATGCCTTCATTGAAGATGTACTAGCCTGTTCTTTTGCTAGCTCTTTGAGTTTGTTGTTGTAATCTTGTTGTGTCATGAGCTTGTCATTTATGACTAAGGGACTGGGTAACCCTTTCTCTCTCAAAATTTGAAACTTAGCCATAAATCTATCAATGGCCACCTACATATTCTGATATTTGTCCTCCAAGTTTAACATCAAGTTTCTCTTGGAAAGGACCTTCCTCACTTCCAAAATTGTTTTTGTTCTATCTTCTATATCCAATTTTTGAAGCTCATATCTATTTTTACTGTTAAGGAATTGGATGATTCTAGTGGCATCTTCGGGCATCTCTCCCAATTCCTCTTTTACCTTTTGGATGGCTTCTGTAACCATATTTATTAAATCTATCTGCTTAAAAATTACTTGAATAGATGGCAAAATATCATTGACAGAGTCAATGATATTGGCCCATAGTAGTTCCTTAGCTTGTCCAAGAGGTTCTTTGAGTGTTAGGTCCTTTTCCATGGCTTTTATTCTCTCATTCATTCTAGTAGCCTTCTGCACTTCTTCCTTGTGCATGATTTTGGCAAGCTTGTAATCAGTTTCCAAGTTTGTCACCTTTTCTTTTAGCTTATTAGTTTATGTAGCCTGTATGGACATTTCCTCCATATCTCTAACCAATTTTTCTGCCTCTTCCCCTAATGTACTTACTGCTGATGTAGGCTGTGTGAAAACCTATTCTGTTGTGGCCATAGGAGTTGTTGGAGCCAACGAGGCTGCCAATGTAGAAGGAACAGTTGTTGAGACTATTGGGATGGCATTCACTGAGGTTGTGGCAACATCAGTCTGCTTCAATTGGATTAAAGTTTCAAATTCCTTCTCTATTTCCCTTAACTGATCATTTAATTTCAGGACTAGGTCCATCAATTCGTCATGTCTAGTCTGAATCTCCAATACTTCCTGTGTCTAGGGAAGCTGCAACTAAGGTATCTTCAATTGTTTTTTAAGTGCTACAATGTCATCATTCTTTTTTTTAATTAGTTGCTCAGTGGCTTTGATGTCTTTGGGATCATGTCCCAATTCAATCACTAAGTCTTCCAAAGACTTAATTCTAGTGTCTTTGGCCTATGAGGAGGCCTTCTCTAACTGATATTGAGCTAAGATATTGGTCAATGAATTCTGCAATTGATGGGCAGCTATGGCTTTACCTGTAAGGGTGGAGTAAATCATCTCTCCAGCCTGTTTGTGAAATTCAATTTGGTCAATGGGATGAATATCCCTTGCCAATACCTAAAAATCAATCTTTTTATAATCTGCTAATGTCCTTAGTTGTTGTACAGTTAGTTTTACAAAGGACATTTGCATATTTCCCTCCTTGATGTCAAAAGCTAACATCAATTTATTTTGGTTTGTAGGTGTAAGCTTGAGATACTGAGCATCAGATTGTGCCTTTAGTTTCTCATTTCTCATTTTAATTTCTTTAAACCTATCTTTAATGTCCTTGTCTTTATCAGCAGGCCTACTGAATGAGGAGACTTCTACACTGAGCTGCCTTTCCAACATTTGAGTCTATGATGTGGATGGCTCCTGAGTTTCTCCAGATGGAGTTATGCCTTTACTTTTGTCTAGCTCAGTATCAATTACTTGTGTTGAGTCCTATGTGTCTTCCTGTTCTGAAACAGGATTGAGCCTTGGTCTCTTGCTCTGACTAGCCTCATACTGCACATTGGATGTGTCCATACCTCAGCTGGAGGCTTCCTCTCTTCTCCTTTTAGGATTCTTTTCCTCATTCTAAGGAGTCTGCATAATAGGAGGGGTGCTCATGGTTCTTTCTTGTTGTTCAGGTACCTGCAGAAACGAGCTTTCATCAAGTTGTCTTTCTAAATCAATCAAGGCATTCTCAACATCTACCTTTGTGCTATCACTGTCTACAAGAGTGTTCTCCAACCACTCAGATTGATTTGCGTATCTTTCAATCTTTGGTATGGGATGATGAATGTAAGGCCCTAATTTGACCTTTTTTCTAAGTCTGGTCATAAGCCCTTGAGGGTCATATCTCCATATGAAATTGTTTGGAAATTTCATTTGTTGCAGAATCAAATCTACCTCCTGCCTTGCTTCTCTAGAGTTGCAAATCAAAGGGCCTAACTGGTTTTTGACTCTGAATTGAGTTCTTTTCTTGGCTAATAAAAAATTGACTTCATTAGAGTTCATTATTTGCCTATAGTATTCTAGAGCAAATAACCTCATGGGGAGGTATTTGGGAAGTTTGTATGGGGCAATCTGGCACCCATAGATTCTTATCTCAGTGTGGTTATGTTAAAGGTACCAATCTCCCACTTTACTTTGCTTGGACAAGTGGAGGACTCTTTTGATATCTTGACTTATTCTGGGTGGAGGGCTTCCTGTCAACATGGTCATGACTAGATGGACAAAAGAATCAATGAAATCTGTATAAGTATATGGTGAGGAATACTTGTGGAAAAGTGGTGTCCAAAATATGACAGACCTGGGATGGGTTGGTATCAAGCTTCTAGAGGGTGAAAGGGAACCTATCTAACTGATAATACAAAAACATATGATATAATATAGATGAGTATTTAAATACTCTCTCATTGTGCATTCTGGTAAACTGTTCATGCATCCTCTCAGCTATGAACTGGGCATAATTGTATATAGTAGAAGGAGGCTTCCCTAGGGTGAAAATGGACATGAAGGCCAAGATAAGCTCATCAACAAATTCATCAGTGGTGCAGCCCAAAATAAATGATATCATAGTCACAATGTGCTTTCCCCTTTCAGAGAAAATGGCAGAAACATATGGAGGGGCATCTTTGGGTATGTGCTTGTCTTCAATAATGAAATTTTGAAACAATTGAGCCAGTTTTGATGGACTCAACTTGGTGTACTGGTCTAACAAATATCAAATTGAGAGCAGGGTTAGGTTTGGACCTGGTTAGATCTGTAACATCTCATTGATTGATTCAGCTGTGATGGTAAATAGAACTTTCTGGTCAGGGGAAATTATAGCTCTCTGGCTGGGAATGTAACAGGCATGGCACATATGGACAATTTCAGGGAAAACATGTACCTGGGGAAATTGGTATTTGGGAAAATTGGATTCCCAAATACCAATGTCATCAGAATGGTTCAGATATATGTCCCTACTCAAACAATGAAGTTTGAGCAAGACCTCATATGCACTGGTATCTCTGATTTGGAAATCCCTGTCCACCAGGGGAAGGTGGTCTAGGTCCAGATGGGGAGTTGTGATAGGTCTGACATCCATGGCGACAGGGGCAGCCATAATTTAGTTCTTGTGGATTTGAATTTGGTAGTGTAGGGTTGTATCAGAGGTTTTGACAGAAATTGGTAGTTTTGAGAAGGGTTTGGGCAACAGACTTTCAAATTTGAAGTAATTTTAATTAATTTTACTTAATTAAAACACTTTACAGGCTGAAAATTTTTCAAATTTGAAAGGGTGAGTGGTAATTCATGGTGAAATACCTAGAAATGGGTGAATTATCTTCAAATTTGGAGTTCACGGCAGCTGCAGAAGTTTGAATGGCTCTGGTACAGACTAAGAGGTTGATTGGGGTCTTTGTAGCTTCTTCAGGAGTGAATTTGGAGTTCAATTGGTGAATTCAGCATTTGCAGGAATCACACTGGTTCGCAGAGGTTCACAAAGAAAACGAGTGAAAAAGGTGAAAAAAGGGCTTCTCAGCCTTTTTATGGAGCAACGGTCATTTTTTGGCGAGTAATTTATGAATGAACAGTGGGTGGTTTATTGGGTTGAGCGGGGAGGCGGTTTCCCAAGCCATCGCACCGCTTTTGTGGAGGCAGTATTGAGGAGGGGTCACCTAATCTACTCCAGTGATCGACATGTAGCAGTCAGGGGGTCGGGGAAAACCACTTTATCGACCAGGTAAAGGTCGGTCGTCGAGTGTAGCCGATATGGATATGGACCGTCAGATGCGGGCGATGGTGATTGGATGGTAGTCGGGTGAAGAAGGTGCACAGGTGATAACAACATGGGTTTCGGGGGGGCCTAGGGTTTTAATCCTTGGCAGTTTGGGATTAATTCAAAGCTAATGAGGGGATTAATTGATCGAGCGGGGTTTAATGATGGGATTAACCCAACATTACTAAAAATTGGTAACTTAAGCAAATTTTGTCGGGGGCATGAAGTAGGGGGTCAACTATAGTTTATAATTAAACTAAGGGTTGGAATATTTATTTAGGGGATTTATTTAATATACGGGAAAAGGTATATCAGGGAATTTATATAATTAAGTTAGAAATTAATATGAAATGAGCAGAGTGAGCATACCCTTAGCATAAATGTAAAATATGCGCATTTTATTTCATACATTTGATACTTAGGATAAAGTACTTTTGTGGGTTTTTTGAGTGAAATAGGATTTACATGGGGTTTATTTACTTTTCCTAGGCAAATGAAGTTTAACCTTAGGAAAAGGGGTTTTATTAGGGTTAAGGGAAATGAATTTTATGAAGGGAATTCTAACACTTGATGTCTATAAGTCATTAAGCCGAGGGTCTGGTCCCACCAAAAGTCAGAGAAATGCTCTAAGCCTCTTTGACTTGAAGGATTTAAAGTATTAGAACATATTTGTGGATAGGAAATTAGTAAGGGGAAAAATGAATGAGGGGAGTTAATCATATTAACTTGCAAACCTTTGTTTTTTGCTTCCATGATTGATCATACATATTGAAATATGTGTCTAAGCATGGGGCATGTGTTTTAATCCAATCAACTTTATACTTCAGCAACCTTTCTTCTACTTACCCATTTACTTATCCTAACATTTTTTATTCATTTATTTGGGTGCCTTTAGACTAGCAAGCCCTTATCATCCATTTTTCTTTTGAAAAGTAATCTATCTAATTCTAACCTTATATCATCCAAGGGCTCAGATTAAACTAATGAGCTCCTTTATTTTCTCTACCTATCTAATGATCTGCAAAGATTAAACTGTTTGGTCATATTTTATTCTCTAACTATAAACATAAAATTCAAAGCATGAAATAACCAAGATTAAATAGTTTGATTACCATGGATTGTGGCATGAATAAAAAGCTGCACACAATCATTATTATGCATAAAAGTAAATAGTAGTGGCATTTAGACTTGCACACTTTCATGGTCTCTTTTTGTTTTTGGGGTTCATATATTTTCATTTTTTGACCTTCTCTTATTCTTTTTGTCCTTTGATATTTCTTTTAGGACATACCCTCTTTACATTTTTTAATTTTTTAATATGGAAAACATTTGTAGAAAGCAAAGGTATGTACAATATTACAAGGCTTAACCTTAGTCATTCAAAATTATGACTCCTATTGGTATAGGAACCTAACAGGCGATTAACGAATGAAGGTGGCGGAAGACGTGGAGTGGGCGACGTGGAGCGGAATGGTTTGGATGGCCCACCACGGGGGTAAGGAATGTACAGGGACTTTATTAGAGTTGAACCCCGCAGTAATCTTAGGCCGTAGATCACAGTCAACCATGCCAATGTCACGGTCAACTACGGGGGTTGAGCCTGAATTAATTTTCATGTTCGTTGCTTGCCCGCAGCACACCTCAACATGCTTATCAAGTTATCACTTGATTGCACCTCATGAACCTACACGAACTTTAGTAAATGGGTCGGGCCCATTTACATTGTTGATTTTCTTTTTTAAAGAAACAAAATAATACTCTGGTGTGTTATCACCTGGATTGAACCTCAGGCTGAAGGAAGGCAATGCTAGGGTAACCACAAACCACACTTAGCCAAGTAGCTAGCCCTACTAGGCCAGGAGAGGGCTCTCTCCATAAGGATCTTAGCCGATATGACTGGATCAAGAAATTATATTAGGCTAGGTATAGTAGCACAATGTTTGATTTGATTTTGAATGGTTTTTGCTGGATCAGGAGGAGCCGGACAGTTTGGGCAAGGAAATTAGGTGAACATTGCAGGGTGTTCGATGGAGCAAGGTAGGCACAAGGCTCAGCACTCTAGGGTTTGATGGGTGAGGTGATTCAAGATAGGTGAGGGGCTAGAAAAATCATGTGAACAACATGGATTCTTCCTAAACTAAAGAAAACATAGATTGTGAAACGTCTACCCAAAACAGAGAATAGAAGTTATGGGTTTTGCCTTTCACATTTAGAGAATGAAATGATGAAATGGAATCAATAATACATTTTACACATGAAAACATAAGAAAAAATGAAATGAACATCATACCACATGGATCCCAAAGAAATAGTTGCAACTTTTCATTAATCTCCTGCTAAAACTAATACAAAATGATGTCTACTCAAAGCATAAGCATCCAGTTGAGTCCAACCAGTAAAATGACTGAGAAAATACATAATATAGGCCAACAACCAACTCATCCTAGGCATCAAGGGTCGAATCCATGAGTGGAGGAGCAGTTGCAAGAAAGGTTGAACTGATAGCTAAAGTGTAGGGTGGTCAAAGTGACTCATCCCTCACTCTAGCAAACTGATTCATCACATGCCACATAGGCCATATAACTGATGTATCTACCCTGGGTAAAAGTAAAAACATGATAATTACATCATCTAGATCAATTACATAGGTAAAAATTTAATTTTCCATAGATAAAAGTCAACCTGGAATGAAACAGTGAAAATTGTGGAAAACTGTCAAACGCGCAGTGACCCTGGTCAAACGCGCAACCTCTTATTCAAGATGACTTTTGACCGCCTTTCGGATGTCCAAATCTAGCCCAGGATAGCTCATTGGAAATCTTATCTTGTCTATTTTCCAGAACTACCCTTTTTTTTCAAAATGGGCTTCATTTAACCCTCTAAAATTGCAATCTCCCAATATTGCTCAAACGCGCAGTGACCAAGCCAAAAAAGAGGCTGAAAGGTGATTTTTTGGTAGTTTTTTACCCTTTTGGCTGACCATTTTTGCTCCAAATTCTTAGAAAAAGTACAGGGTGCATGTCCTCATCATTTTGAATCCAAAAATACTGACCATTTTCTCATTGGATGCTCCAAGCAAAAGCGCAGCGTCTAAGGTGTTGTGCATTTAACCATGCTAACTATGCCAAAATTTCTTCAAAAAACACAACAAAACACATCTTGCTAAAATTGTTAAAAAATGGCCAAAATTGGTGGGCTGATAGATGGCTATATGTTTGAGGCATGGAGTTATGCCTCAGCAAGGATATCCAACCTCTTTTTCTCCTCTTTCTTGGTCATAGCCTCAATTTTTACATGAGCTCTTTTGAGCTTGGCTCTTACAATTTTGTCTCTCATAGCATAGTGCTTTGCCATCCTTCTTTGAATATCATTTTCCTTCTTGGCCTTGCCTAGGAGGTTCTCCAAATGATCATTTACCTTCTCAAGCCAATATTCTTGGCTTTCATTTACCATCTTGGAAAATTTCTCATTCAAGGTGAGCTGATTGGCCATTTCTTCCTCCCTTTTCCTTTCCTGCTCCAAGGCTCGTTTTAGGCCTCTAGTCCTTGGCCTTATTCTTGGCACCTATTCATCAAGTGGCTCACCATACTATCCATATGCATCATCAAGTAAAGCCTTTTCCTTTTCATCCTCTCTCTTTGCCTTTCTGAGCTGAATCTCCATGAGCTCATTTTTTACTTCAAACTGCCTATTTTCCTGCTCATAGTAGGAAATGATCCATTTGGCCCTTTCCAAGTTGACCTCGAGCTCTCCTATGAGTGCATTCTTCTCCTTTATGACAATAGTTGTGCTTTTACTGTCATCATGTTCATCTGACTCAACTAACTTAAACTCAAGCTCTATCTCACGAAGGTTTTCCTCTTGCTACTGGACCTTTGCCTCTACAACGTTTTCCTTACCCTTTTGTACCTTCTTTGTAAATGAAGAAGGCAAGGCCCCTCCCATAATCAGTGGGGAAAACACTTGCCTATGCCCTCTTTGATAGGTATGTGCTAAGGTACCTAAACCAACCCTTTTAGGCTTGCTACTCTCACCATGTTCAGTATGCTCTTGCTCAGTTCCTTTATCTCTACCAGATGAATGAATAGGCTAATGAAATGGTGATGACGGAGGTGATGGTGTAGTTGAATCATGAGATGAAGATGAATGATGTATAGGCTGAGGTGGAGGAATGGAGGTGTGTGGATGAGAGGATGAAGGGGCTTCTTGTCCATGCTAAATAGGTGGGACTGTGAAAATCTCATTGGATATGAAAGTGTCCCATGCAATGTTAAGCTGATCAAGGCGGTGTAGGACTATCATCTTGATGAGAGAATGGTGAAATATGCTATGCATTTGATGATCACGATCTTTCCTTTGGGCAATGTATGACATCTTATCAATATCCCGGTAAAGATAGTAGGGAATATTGAGCATTTTGACTCTTGTAAAATGCATGAGTAACCAAATATGATAGGAATGGAGCCTAGAAAACCTGCCCTCACATGTGAAGTACTTCATGATGATTTTCATCATAGGAACATATATGTCTAGGAGGTAAGAGATTGGTTCAATTTTTGCCATATCCTGAAACTCCATTGAATCAATCCATTCTTTTTTTTTACGAAAATGGAATTGAAGCAAAAAATTTATCAATTGATAGTTAGGGGATACATACGTATTCTCAACATCACGGATCGACTCCCATCATTTGTATTGAACCAATATCTATTCATGCAAATAATATCCTCTAATCGATAACTAGGCCAAAGAAAACGTTTAAGTGGCTGGGTTTAAGATATGGCTCATAGTAGCAGTAATCCAAATCTACCTGTTTAAACCATTTTCCCTCAACATATGGGATCCCAGTAGCAGCTAATATGATAGCAGAAGATATGGTGAAGGTTACATCGGCAAGGGTTGCTTGGTTGTCATGGAGGTTGATGATGAACTGTCTGGTCAATTCAGAATGATGTTGTGTCCTTTCCACCTTCTCACAAATCTCAAAACAGCCCATATGTTTGAATCTTGTGATAGTGATGGGAGATGCCATGAGTTCTCTGGTGTTTGTTGGCTCATATCAAATAATTTTTCCTCCTTTCTTATATTTCCTCCTCTATTGTGTTTCTTCCTCACTCTGACTTTGGTGTTCTTCTTCTGCCATGTATTAAAACCCTAGGGAAATGGTAGAATGGACTATGGTTATGGGAAATTTGGAATGATGTGAGGAGAGATGATGAGGAGGAGATGGGGATGTGTGGAATGAGGGAGGTGATAGGGGATAGATGTTAAGTGAAGGGGGAATAGTGATGAAAGCTAGGACATGTGATTTGAGATGGTGGGAATGTATGACTAGGGTTTGATCTTAGGAATAACAACAAACAAATTAAACCCTATGTAGGTGAATAATGGAGGGAAGGAGTGATTAAATTTTCCACCAACATGATTTGCTAAAGTATATGATGACCAACTTGGAAACTTGGTGGCAATGGAGGGTTTCTAGCACGTTTTAGCTCTTTCCATGCAAACGCGCAACAACCTGGTCAAACGCGTAGCGACATCTACAAGAGTGCAACGCCATTGTAAATAACACTGGGATCTCTGGAAAATGTGCAGCGACCTTTACAGGAGCGCAACGACCAGGCTAAACGTGCAACGGCCTTGCTGAACACGTCCTCTTGCTCTGTTTTGCCCAACTTCACCTTAAAATCGCCAATTTTCTTTTACTAAGGAGTTGTGAGAGTGCTAGAGTTAAAATGAGGCTTTCATGAGTGTCTTGAGAGGATTTATACTTGAATTGACTTTAATTTATGAGTTTGCATACCCACTTTCTAAAGTTCTTTGTCATTTTTCAAATTCTCACTTTAATGCCTTTTTGACTTTCTGACCTTTTTTTTGCTCTTAACAGGTGGATGATGCTTTGATTGAATTGATTTCTTCAATGGTTTCATTTTCTTGTAGCAAGGAAAAATTCTTGGGGTAGCTGGGAACACTTATTTCATGAAATGACTTGAATTACATCAAAAAAGAAAAATATAAATCAACTAAAATACTATGTTTTCATCTCCAAAACATGTTTTTTGAGATGAAAATCACATTAGTGAAAATGAGAACTTTATACAATAACCATAACTTCACTACTTGTTTATTGGTATTCCTCATATTTTTCTACCCTTTATTTACATGTGAAACTATGCCTTTGACCTTGCAGTGAACCCTAAGACCTAATGGAAATACCTTGGAAATGAACCCTAAAACCTAATGTAAAGACAACTACCTTGACACCTATAGTAACATATTTGAAACCTCAACTGAATACAACATGGCAATGGGTCAACAAATGTACCTCATGAGGGAAGATTTGATTTTCAGAGAAGAAGACAACCATCAGTGGACCATTTTGACATGACCTAGTGGAATGATCCAAAAAAATTTAGTATGAGACTCCTAGAATGAAAATGCAAAGAGCAGATTTGATCCCTAACGGAAGTATGTAGATACTGACACTAACAAGGTGTTTAGATCTTTTTTATTTTTTCATAAATTCATACATAATATTTGACTGATTTTTTTTATATTTTTTTTTGTAATATTATTAAGAAACTTCAAATGACAATGGACGCTACAACAAGATCCATGTAAATCTCTCATAGATCATATATTCTTAGACATCAAAGAACAAAAGCCCCCAAACAAACATAAAAATACAAAACAATGAAGTAAGAGAAAAGTTAACTAAGAACATATAGTGCACCACACTTCATCAGTCTACAAACCTCAGTTGATAATTCATGCAAGCAATTTAGGACACTAAATTGAATAAACATTTTGGTGCCATTGTCAGGGAAGTGTAATTAGGTAACCTTATCTCTTACATTCAAAAAAAAAAATGATATGCATAGAGAAAGAAACTCTAAGGGTAGATTTATAGCTAGAGGCAGGAGTTCAATTCCTACAACACCACCTATTCCACCAAGACTAAGAAGAGATACACCTCCATCTCAAGCTCATATTCCTAGCCATAGACCTCTTGAAGTTCTAAGGTCATAAATTCAATCAAGAGGATATCCTACTTCATCTACTGAGGCAGTCCTAGAGGAGGAAAATATTGGATCTCCAATAGAAGGAGTAGCCTTTTTCACCTCCACAGGGGAACATATTTTAGTTGAAGAATTAAGAATACCTAGTGGAGAAGAAGAAGTAGAACCTCTCTTCCACATACCATTAATAGAGGAACTAGAGGAAGAGCAATTAACCTTGCAGGTTGAATCTTATATTGACTCTGAAGAAACTATAATGGCAGAAGAAGGAGAGGATGGAGAATTCTCACTATTTGGAGGAGGAGGAGGTAGAGGAAGAGGTAGAGGAAATAGGGAAGTTGATAATTCTTTTGGATTCCCTATAGTTGATGAAGAAACAGATGCCACAATGAAAAATATCTCACCTTCTGTCCTCCCAAATTTTCATGGATTAAAAAGTGAAGACCCTGAAACCTTCTTATTTGAATTTGAAGTCTTGTGCAG
Source organism: Pinus tabuliformis (assembly GCA_031772625.1). Lineage (NCBI taxonomy): Eukaryota > Viridiplantae > Streptophyta > Pinopsida > Pinales > Pinaceae > Pinus > Pinus tabuliformis. The sequence continues at coordinate 1,250,420,832 of CM062819.1, forward strand.
AACTTATGATTATTTACAAGACTCTCAAAAACTCAAATTGTTCCCTTCAACATTGAAAGGAGCTGCTTTAAAATGGTTCATGGGATTGGTCACTCAGTCCATTAGAACATGGAATGACATGAAGAAAGTGTTTTTGGACAGGTATTTGGATTATTGCATGCCTATCAATCACAAGGATGAAGTGTTCAAAATGATGCAAAGAGAGGATGAAAATTTAGAGGATTTAATTGAGAGATTCAACTATAACTTAAAAAGAGAAAAAATGGATAACTTAGATCAAGATACTTTAAAAGCTCTTTTATTAAAAGCCATTAGAGATGAGTGGATAGATATCCTTAACATGATGGGGAAGGGAGATATCTCTCAACTCCCATTAAGCGCCATTGGATAATTATGTGTTCATCTCTCAAGAGGAAAATCCAAAAGTGGGAAAGGTCCAAGAGATCCTTCTCTTCTTAGGGTGAATAAATCTGCAACTAGATCAGTGAGTAGGGTAGAAATTGGAAACATGTTTGATGAATTTAAAATAGATATTCTAGGGAGCCTTAGTGAACAGATAGACAACCTTAAGTTACAAGACAAGCAGAAAACTGAGACTAATGCTCTGTCTATTTTCTATCCCAAATGCAAAAAGAAGCACGCTTTAAGAGAATGCCCTTTAGATTTAAAAGTCATAGAGACTTGTGTGATTTGTTCAAAAAATGATGAGATCAAAAGTTGTCCTTCAATCCCTCGTATTAAGGCTGTTTTTCAAGAGGAAACAATTTCAAATCCAACAAAGTCTCTTTTCTTTGTCTCTAGAAGACCTTGGCAAGGGCAACAAAATCAGGGTTTTAACAACCAAATGTATATACAACCCCCTCCAAATTGGAATTCTTGGCAACAACCTTGTTCTCAATCTCAATCTCAAACTCAACCTTGGGCTCAAGGAATGCAGAATCCTTATGGAAGATTCTCTCCATACTATCAATATCCTCCATCATATCCAAACTATCCTCCCCAACAAATTCCTCAGTAAAATCAACAGCCCCAACTTCAAAACCAAAACCCTCAACTTTCACTGCCATTTCCACAAAGACCAAATCAGTTACCTACCCAACCATTACCTAACCCCAATAACAAAAATCCTTAGAATACCTATATGGTTGAAGGACAGCAATTTCCAACTTACATGATCACTACATTAGATCTCAATGATGTCCAATTGAGATCTGGTAGGATATTAGAAAAGAAAAAACCTTATGTGGTTATTCAAGAACAAGACAATTCTGAGGAAGATTCTCTACAGAAAAATAAAAGTTTTGAAGGAACATCTCCTCAAAACCAGAATACTGAAAATGAAAAACAAAAAGAACCAATAAACTCAACTCCTATCATAGAGCAACAACCAGTATCCACTTCTACACCTCCTTTTCCAGAAAGATTACAAGTTTATAGAGGGGTAGAAAAGCATATTATGTTGCCTAATTATGATTTTCTAGATGAATTGAAAAATGTCTGTATCAAAATCCCTTTGTTACAAGCCATTAAGGAGATTCCAATTCTAGCTAAAACAATAAAAGAGTTGAGCATGAAGAAACCAGGAAGAAAAACAAAAGAAGTAAAAAGAATTCAGCTAGCAGGAAAAATAGCAGACATAATGATGGGAAAAATTGCCATACAAAAATATGTAGATCCAGGAAGTCCAGTTGTAAAAACACATATCAATGGAGTTGAAATCCCAAATACACTGATTGACTTAGGAGTAGGAATAAACATCCTGAGCAAACAAACCATGGAACATCTCAAACTTCCCAATCTTCTTTAAACACCTGCATTACTGCGATTGGCAGATGGATCTGTAATCAAACCAGATGGTGTGTTAGAAGATATTTCAGTATCCTTAGAATCTTGGGAGTACCCTGTTGATTTTATGATCCTAACCCCAAAGAGAAATCTAGGAGGACATCCACTTATATTAGGAAGACCTTGGCTAGCTACAGCTGATGCTTTCATTAGCTGTAGATCTGGTGATATGTATATCTCTAATGGTAATTCAACTAAGAAATTCACTTTATATCCTCCAGCAAGAACAATCACAGAGATAGATGACAAAGAATGGATTGATGATGAAAATGATATTCAGCCTCTCTTTACTATTTCAACCATTAGTGAAGATAGTCAAATCTTAAATACAATGGAAAATTTTGAATCATCTCCAGAATATGAACATGATTAGTTTCAAGAAAAATCTAATATTGAATATTTTTCATCTAGGCAGATGTCTCTTTATTCTATGGAAGAATTTGGTAGCTCTATAGTTGAAATATTTCCAGGGAAAACATTGAACATAAACAATAACTTGGAAAAATTATAACATGAAAACCTAATCAAAACTTTACAACAATATTCTTCTGCATATGCATGGGAATACACTAACATGAAAGGAATTAGTCCTAAGACTTGTATACATCAAATCTACATTGAGGAAAATTGTAAACCTATCAGATAACCTCAAAGAAGGATGAATCCAAATCTTCAGGAAATTGTGAAAGAAGAGTTGCAAAAATTGTTGAATGTGAATTTTATTTACCTAATTTCAGATAGCGAGTGGGTTTCTCCTCTAGTGATTGTGCCTAAAAAGAATGGTAAATGGAGGGTATGTATTGATTATCGAGAATTGAATAAAGCTACCCTGAAATATCATTTTCCTTTGCCCTTTATAGATCAAGTGTTAGATACATTAGCAGGTAAGAAGTACTTCTCATTCTTGGATGGTTTTAGTGGTTACAATCAGATTCAGGTAGCACCTGAAGATCAAGATAAAACCACATTCACCTGCCCATGGGGAACTTATGCCTACCAAGTACTCCCTTTTGGATTATGCAATGCACCTGCAACATTCCAAAGAGCAGTACTAGGAATTTTTTCTGATCTGATACATGATTGTGTAGAGGTATATATGGATGACTTTACAGTTTATGGGAATACATTTGAGGAAGCATTAGAAAATTTGGAAAAAGTTCTTAAAAGATGTAAGGAAGCAAACCTTTCACTAAGCCATGAAAATTTTTTTATGATGTTTATAGAAGGGATTGTTTTAGGACATCACATTTCAGGAGATGGAATTAAGGTTGATAAATCTAAAGTTGAAGTCATCTCTAAATTATCAATTCCAAGTTGTCAAAAGGATGTTAGAAGTTTTCTAGGATTCATAGGATATTATAGAAGGTTTATAGAAAATTTCACTAAACTAGCATCACCACTCTTCAAATTGCTCACTAAAGATTGTGAATTCAATTGGAATCCTGATTTCCAATTGGAATTTGAGACCTTGAAAGCAAAAATTTCTGAGGCACCCATCTTAAGAGGTCCAAATTGGAAACTACCTTTTCATATTTCAAAAGATGTTTCAGATACAACTCTGGGAGCTATATTAGGAAAAAAATATTTGATCCCTTATGCCATCTACTACACAAGCAAGAATTTGACTCCCACTGAGTTAAATTGCACTATAACTGAAAAGGAATTATTAGTTGTTGTTCATGCTATCAACAAATTCAGACATTATATAACAGGCTATGAAACCTTTGTTCATACAGATCACTCTACAATTATATACTTAATGAATAAACCGATTACTAATGGCAGAGTTACAAGATGGTTATTACTCTTGCAAGAGTTCAACATCACTGTTTTAGATAGACCTGGAAAACAAAATACAGTTGCTGATTTCTTGTCTAGAATTCAAAATATCAAAGATAACACTCGAGTTGAAGATAAATTTACTGATGAATATCTTTTTGCAGTAACTACTCGAACCCCTTGGTTTGAAAATATTGCTAATTACTTAGTCACAGCAAAATTACCTTCACATATGTTTCCTAAGGAGAAAATAAAAATAATTCAAACAAGTGCAAATTACTCATGGATTACTAATGAATTGTATAAAACAAGTCCAGATCTCATGATCAGAAGATGTGTTCGAGAAGATGAAATGCCTGAAATTCTTAAGGCATGCCATGATGAACCTTGTGGTGGACACTTTGCTAACAAGAGGACAGCCTATAAAATCCTTCATTTAGGATATTATTAGCTATCCATCTTCAAGGATGCCAAAGAGTATGTCAAAAGGTGTGACAGTTGTCAAAGGGTAGGGAAACCTGCTCCTTCAGATGAAATGCCACTACAAACTCAGGTACTCATTGAACCTTTTGAAAAATGGGCCTTGGATTTTGTTGGACCAATTAATCCTCCATCTAAAAAAAAGAAGTATATTTTGGCATGCACTGATTATTTTACCAAATGGGTAGAAGCTAAAGCATTACCTTTTGCTAATGAGAAATCTGTAGTTAATTTTCTTTTTGAGGACATCTTCACTTGTTTTGGTGTTCCAAGAGAAATAGTGGCAGATCAAGGATCTTAATTTACATCTAAAATGGTGGAAATACTTGTGGAAGAATACAAGATAAAACATAGGAAGTCTACTCCTTACCATCCACATTCAAACGGTGATTGAAGGAATTCCCACTAAGACTGTACAACTACACAGAAGAGATTGGGAAAAAAGGTTTCCTGAAGCCTTATGGGCCTATAGAACTACATGGAGGAACACAACAAGACATACTCCCTATGAGCTTGTTTATGGGAAGCAAGTCATGTTCCCTATGGAGTTTCAAATCAGAACCTTCAAGATGGCAGTCCAATTGGGACTGGATTTATCAGAAGAATAGAAACATAGATTGGAGCAACTCAATGAGCTTGATGAAATCAGGCAAGATGTAGTTCAAAGAACCAGTTTAGTCCAACAGAGAAGGGCTAAATGGCATGATAATTATATCAAGGAGAAGAAGTTTCAAGCAGGAGATTGGGCACTTTTGTTCGATTCAAAATTCAAAGATTTTCAAAGGAAGTTTCAGACTCATTGGCTTGGGCCATATGAGATTGAAGAAGTCTTTAATAATGGAGCAATGAGAATAAAGACAATAGATGAGAAAAAGGTACCTCTTCTTGTAAATGGTCATCAGTTAAAGATTTATCATAAGCTAATTTCAAAGGAGGATTTTGTCAGAATTTTCCAAGATAACACTGAGATGAAGTTGGTGAAGAAGAATTCTTCTTCTCCACTAACTTAGTTTTATTGTATATATATATATATATATATATATATATATATATATATTATAATTATGAAAACCAATTGTTCATTGGCTTACTTATATAGGAAATACAGGGTGAAAATCAGAGATTTCTAACATCCTATATTTCCTATTTTCTTTCTATAATAAGTAGTGACATAAAGCTACATTCATTTGCAGTGCCTAATCTGCAAATTCATTTCATTTCATTTCATATAACTTCACTTTCATTTCCTTTCACTGTTATATTCCATTTTCCTTTCATTACACTCCATTTTATTTTATTTCACATCCATGTTCCATAGCCATGTTCTGCAGCTAATTCCATTCCGTAGCCAATCTGATTCTACATCCATATCTAATTCCACAGTGTTGTTCCAAATAAATGTTGATTGCAGGGAATTGAAGAATCTTTTTTTTTAAGACTGATATGATAAGAATGGTATATGTGGATCAACATCAAAGAAAAACAACAAACAAAAAGGTTAAGTTCCAAGAGGTAAAAGTGCAAAAAATTATTTTAAAATAGTAAGGTTAGAATGTAGAGTATGTATAATATGGGCATTCATATGTTTCCATGAAAAATCATCATTTGATTTGATTGCAATCTCTAGCGTACTGCATATCCACCACACTATCCATCTTCCATCACATAACAATCCATAATTAACTCTCTCATTGTTTTTAATGGTCATGAATACGACGTGACATACTTGTCCACGTCTCTCCAAAACCGTTACCATCTACTTATTTCATGCAAACCTGCAGTTCTTTTCACCATACTCACAGTCAATCCATTTCATTTACCAAGAAGGGTAATTTTGAAGGTCAAGGAATTTTGCGAAGAAGAAGGCATGGGACTCATTGTCAAGTTAGAACTGGTAGGAGCAAAGTATATGGAAGGATACCCACAGCTCAAGGAAATGTTGCAGAAAGCTGGATGGCTCGAATTCATCAAAAAATTTGATGGTTTTCACAAAGAGATCACAAAATATTTTGCTAGATCTTTTGATGGTACAGAGGTAGAAATTGGAGATATTAAGTTTGTAGTAATAGAGTCATTCATAACAAAGGCTACATAACTTCCAAGACATGGTGAAAGATGGTTCAAAAACAAGGAATTCCACAGCGAATCATGGAAAGTAATCCTCAGGAACCCAGGTATGGATGTCTCTATTTTTAGAAAAGGAATTCCCATTTCAGCTCTTAAAAATAAATGGAGGAGTATGCTTTTGTATTACAAAAATTTATCACCTGCGAGGGGAGATTCGGGTGCATGTATGTCTACCATATACGTTTATTGATGAATTTCCTAGAAAATGGAGAAATCAATAGTCCTTTCTTCCTACTAAATAGTTTAAGGAGGATGGCCTCAAATGTGCAAAAGAAAATAGAGTTCATAGACACAACCATGTACCATCATGGGTTTATAAAGATACTGACTGAGTTTCATTTAAAAGGTATAGGAGATACCTGGGAGGATTTCCTCATTAGAAATCATTTTCAAGAAGCACCAGAGTCACCCAAAGAAGATAATCTTAGAAAAAGTAGAAGAAAGAATATTGGTATAACCATTAAAGACAGACCTGAGTCTTCATCAGTGTTACACAATAATTTGTCACTATCCTCATCTCAGCGCCTCTACTATGTCTTGTATCAAATAAACATGTCCATATCTTCCCACTTATGCAAAAAGATTAAAGAGTGCTCTCTGATGCTGAAGACGGACCCTTTTTCCCTAAGTTTCTGCATCGTCGCTAGTAAGCCATTAAAATGTGCGACGATCCCTTGTCATGAACAGTCTCGTCATGACACCATCGGAGGTGTACATGTGTTTCCCGCGACAGTCGGATTTTAGGACTCAATGCAAGGCTCCCAACTATTTACTGCGACAATTGGTTTGAATGCATTGCCTCCTTGTGATGTCATCGGTGAGCCTTAATTCATGACCTGCAATGATCCAGATTTGGCGAATTTGTTCAAACAATCGGCCTTTTGGGTGTTTCTAGAGCTGATTGTTTATTCATTTTTGGTCGTCTTTCCTCCTCTGGGATCGTGGTTCCACCTCTTGTGCAACCTCCCTTGAGGATAAGCTCCCTCTCCCTCATTTCATGGAGACTCCTTCTCCTATAAAATCACTCACCATTGTTATGATCTGCTAGTTCTCTAGTGTTGGAATTAGTGCTTCCTGGTTCTTTTGAGTTTAGTTTGAGACTAAGTAGATAGCTTTGATGTGAGTGTGGCAGGTGTGGGATTGCTAATAGTTTGATAAGAGGTTATGGAGTATCTTAGCTTTGCATGAGGGCTTCATAGAGAGAGAGATCTATTTTCCTATTGGGAGACCCATTCTTAAGAGTAAATGCTTGAAGGAACATACCAACTGGACCCTTCGAGAAGACTTGCGATGTCAAGGCATGGTTGTAAGTTTTCTCTTGTTTCATTTTTAATACAAGAAGTGACAATTTCTTATATCTTGTGTATAATCTACTTGATAGCTTGTGACTCCTTGACTTTACAAGTAAGTAGATCATTATTGTTCTCGATCATATGCTTTGTTGTTTTCTTGTGGTGCTTCAGGTTGATAACTCATTGAGGAGAAAGAAACAAAAGCTAGAGTAGCGTAACGAGAACTTCATCAACCACCGGTTTGAGGTAGGTCTCCAATGATGATTGTTTAAGGGAATCGATTGTTGTTTTGTTTTTGTTGTGACTAGACCCACTCTAGGGCTAGAGGGGTGGCCTTTGTCCACACAGGGAACACTTTCCTACTTCACAAGTTGGTGACTCCACTGGGGACTGTCCTTTGTATGTTTTCTTCTTGTTTACTTTTGATTTGTCTTTTGTTTTAGTGTCTCTTGGATTTTGGGGGTTTGCACCTTCAGTTTTTTATTACCTGGGTTTATCTGGGAAGTCTCCTTACTGTATGGAAGAGTAGCCTAGAATTTGTTTGGGAGTTTTCACTTGTTTTTCTTTGTTTTTAAACTCGTCACTGGACAAAGCTTGACAGCTACGACGACGTCGCCCTATCCTCATTTTGTAAAATTGTGCATCGTTGATCCCCTATTGTATAATGGCGACTATTCCTAAAATTGGACCATCGCAAAAGATAGGTGTACTCCAACGACGACGTCACTCTGTTGTTGTCTTTACCCTTGCGACGATTGGCTTATCATCACAAGTTGCTGGTTAGAGATCCATGACGATTCCTGTTAAAGTTGTTTTTACAACTTTGCCTCCTGAAACCATCAGTCTTGCTTATCCCCTGCTGCTTTTCTCTCTCCCATCAGCTTGTCTTTGTTGCTTTGGCTAAGGCTTACTCCTTGTTGGCTTCATTTGAGTGAATCTTGTCTCTTTATACCTGTGACCTAGCTCTTTCAAGTTTTTTGAACCATTTTTCTGAGTTGCTTGTCTATCATCCACAACCGTCTTATTGATTTGCTTGAAGCTTTTGCTACTTGTTTTGCTGGTCGATTTTTGGTGTCGATTCTTGAAACAATTTCTTATGATTGATTCGGTTTCTTCACTACCAAGCATAGATTACAATTGTTTGGATTGATCAATTTACACTCGCTTGTTTGTCTCTTTAAACTCAAACACAAAAAAAAAAAAAAAAAATCAAAATCAAAAGATTGCATTCATTTAGTATACGAAAGTGAAAGTACATTTGCATTTCAAATATTCATGTTTGAGAAATTGGAAAGCAAACTTTAAATCTATCATTAATAGTATCGATGCACTGTAGGATTGGTGTGTTAATGCATTGTGTTTCTTAGCGCTTGAATTTGCTTGTCTTGGTTTGGGAATGAACTTTCTACCTTTCTTTTAGTAGGTGTTCATCGAAATGAATGATGCTTTACTCATTCTAGTTGCATCCTAGGGTTTTTGATATACATACGGTAGGGCCTAAAAACTGAAACCTAATTCAACGATCAACTCTAAAATTAATTGAATGAACTTAACAATGCATTGGAACTTAACGCACATTATTTAGAGGTCTAGGCTAGAGACGTGCTCCGGCATCGTTAAACCTAGTCACTATTGCTTCACTTGAGGTTGGTTGATTCCTCCTTCTGTGACTCAATAGCTACTTAGTACGGACTTGTGCTCCCCATACTGTTGAGTATATATCGAGAGACCCCACTAGGTTATCATACTACATCCATAGGAAGTCGTGTATGCCGCCTTAGGAACTATAATGCACCGAACACAGCATTCGGGAAGATTGACTGCCGTACGGAAAGTCCTTGGTCATTTCTCTTTTATTTGATCACCAAGGTGTATATGCAGTTTTATGGTTTCTCTGGTAAACCTTTTGCCTAGTTCTTTGGAGTAGTCACTTTCATTCCTTTTTGACTCCCTAAAAGAAAAGGATCATCTGAGCACTTATCCTTTCAGGCTCATTAAATATTTGAAGGTGACTAGAGTCATCTTTTGTCCTTTTCTCGACTCTTTAAAAATGAAAAGATCAAGTTTTCTTCCTGTGCCATAAAATTTATTCGACCACGTTCACATTTTCCTTGTTAAATCTTGACTGCGTAGGATTGTTTTCCCTACTCATTTATTTTTTCCTAGAACTTTTGAATTAAATCATCCTGGCGGAATCACCAATCCCGTCTCCCGTACCAAGTGACCAAGGCTCTGCATCTTTTGTCGCTTCTAAGGTACTGGTTGTCAGTGACACCCTTCTTGTTATTCCGAGTATTCAACCATTTAGCTCTCATGCCCCGGGAGACAAGTTCTACGATATTCATTAGAAACCCATCTGGGAACCTTCCGAAGAAGATTTCCCCGTTACTCCTTCTGGTGTTTCGGTCCCGATGTCTTCTTCTGACATGGATGAGATGAACCCTGTCTCTGGTGAAGAGACCTTTATGGCAAGTGGTGAAATTCCTATACCTATGGAAACTTCACCCTTCCATATCACCCCTCTTGGTATCACATTGCCTTTACGCTACCATGATTTCGCTAATATCATGAGTTCCAGATCTCCCCTTACGAGTTCTATGTGGTCTCATACTGTCACATTGACATCAGAACATTTTACACCCCAGATTCACAATGTGACTATCACATCTGTCCCAACTATTCCTACTGTTTGTGTGGCTTCTTCAGCTCCCGCTGTTAGTGTCGTCATTGTATCTTCAGTGGTGACCACTGTTGCCAGACCTTCAGTTGGTCCTGCTAGTGGTGGTCCTTTAGCATCGGCATCTGGAGTTGTTAATCCCACCAATTGGGTTCCACCTTCTTCTGGTTCCATTCCAATAGGGTGGGCGTATGACCAGTACATGCATGCTCTTTAGAATCCAAATCCGCAGAATCCGTTTCATTACTATGATTCTCGAGGGGCTCATATTTATCACACTAGATCCATCCCATCTCAACCTACAGTTGAAGTTTCAGTTTCGTTATCTGTTGCTTGGGGCCGTACTGGTTATCATGGTGGCCAAGCACAACCTTCGACTTTTCAAGGTCCGCACTATCAAGGTCAGTCGTCTTACGAGCAGCCGTATTACGGACAACCTTATCCAGGGCAACTTGTTGGCCTACAAGGACAACCCTTACAGGGGCAACCTTCGGCCTTCACTGGTTCCTCTTTTACTTACTTCGGGCAGCCTTCTAGTCAACCAAGACAACCTTACATCCAACAAGGCCCATCTGGTGCCTAGAAAGTTCACCCCTCTAGGCAAATAGGTCAGCCTCAAATCCAGCAAGGCCAACCTATTGTCCAGCCTGGTCCACCCTCTGGACAAGTAGACCAACCTCAAATCCAGCAAGGCCAACCTATTATTCAGCTAGCTCAACCATCTAGTCAGTCAGGCTAGCCTTCAGTTCTACAAGGTCAACCCATTACCCAAAAAGCTCAACCTTCTGGGAAAATGGGTCAACCTTAGTCTCAACCAAGCCAGCCTTCTAGCTAGATGGGTCAGCCTTAGTTCTCAAAAGGACATCCATCTGGTCCCGCTCAACCTAGCACTCAAACACTCATTGTTTCTCAAGCTCCACTCGGTTTCTAGACCCAGTCTGGACTCTAGACCCAATCCGGTCTCCAAACTCAAGTTGGCTTTCAAACCCAACCTGCTTATCAAATGTAGCCTGGACCCCAGGCACAGTTTGGAGCTCAGCCACCATATGGTTTTCAAAACCTTCAATGGCCTCAAGGGCAACCTCAAACTGCCCCATATCAAAATTATCAACAGCCACTGATTAATCCTCATCAGAATTTTCAATAGCCGTATATTGCTCCTGTTGGTCAGATTGGTAATCAATGGGCCACTGGTGGTCAAAACCAGGGTCAACCAACCGGTTACACTTATAATCCCTATGGGAAAAACCCTTACAGACAAAACCCTTACGGGAAAAATCTGTTTGGGAAAAATCAATGGGGGCAACTGGGGGCTGGATGGAACTCTAATGTTGTTTCTTATCCAAGACCTCAGATGTCCTTCAATCCTCAATTACCTTTCTTAGCGACTTTGGAACTGCTAGACATGTCCAAACTAACAAATGATCCCATTCTTCATAATCCGTATTGGCCACCGGTTCCAACTAAGATTCCCGGTGATTGTCCCAAATTCGATAGTAAATCTAGAGAAGATCCTCAAGCTCATGTCATGACCTATCACCTATGGTGTTCATCTAATTCCTGGCTTGACAATTCTATCCGGCTCCATCTGTTCCAATGGACTCCTACTGGCTTTGTCGCGAAATGGTATATTGAGCTAGCTTGTGGAACTTTCCAGGACTTTAACTCACTTGCTATGGCATTTATAACTCATTTTCAGTTGCCGATTTGTTATGAAACGGGCACACACCTCCTGAAATCTTTGAAACAGGACACAGCCATGCATATCTCCAATCATATCCATGAATGGAGGAGGTTTCGTCATCTAATTAAGTTCTAGATCCCTGATCAGCTTCTGACTGACTAGTTTACAACCTCGTTCGTCAGTCCGATTGCCCGGGATATTGCTATGGGGGCATGTGTTACTGAAGAGAAAACTATTGCACATGCTCAGTATCTTGACTTTGTTTACTCCTAGTCTAGTATGCTATATGATTATTTTCCTGATGCTCCACGACCTGGAACTTCCAAAGCTCCGTCAACACCATCTGTTGATGGTGTCATTGGTTCCGTTAGTTCATCCTCCAAAAAGTCTTCCGTGAACCCTGCGAAGCAAAAGTCTACTACTCCAACTGAAAATGCTTCTCAGGTCCCACCCCATCCTGGTAAAACTTCTGAAGTTAATGTCGTCCAGTCCACCGTGACAGAAAAAACTTCAAAAGCTAAAAATAAAGGTAAAGGGAAGAATAAAACCGATCAACTGAAGCAGGATCCTGCTAAGCCTCCAGCCGAGGAAGGTGCCAAACGCAAACCTAAGTACCCTTGCCTCATTTGTGATGAGGATCACTATACTAAAGACTATCCTAGATGGTCTGAGGTTAGTCGTTTGCTTAAAGGTGCCCTTGGGACTCCTATTGTGCTCAAAGAGCCTTTTCCCTCGCAACAAACTCAAATGGTGGCTGATCAACCTCAATCTTCTTCCACTTTCGGCTCTCAAGTCTTCATGGCTGGGACGATTCCCATCCATATTAGTACTCGGTCAAAAGAATATCCTCCACCCACCGGGAAGGAAACTGAAGTCCCCTCCAGTGTTCCTTCGTCCAGTACTGGTCCCCTCCATATCGAGCGACCTAGTACCGAGACAGTCATTCAACCTCCTCCCAAAGGAGTACTTCGGAAGTCTTCCTACAACCCTAATGCTCGTGTTGCACAACACTATAGCATTGTTGAGGACCTAGCCCAAGCTCCTTCGACTATGTCTGCATTGGAAGTCCTCCAAAGTTGTCCCTCCGAGAGGAAGTCTCTGCTATCAGTGATTGGTGGCATTGACCCAACTGACTCAAATTTGATCACTTTTGATCTGGATAATCATGTACTGAGACTGCCTCATCAGATCACCTTCCTCATTCAGGTCATCATTAACTCTAAGAATATTCACCGCACTGTTATTGATGAGGGCGCTTCCACTTCCATCATGTCCGTTGCTTGTTGGAAGGCTATTGGTTCCCCGACCCTGAGTCAATCTCCGAATACCTTGGAAGCCTTCGATGGAAGATATTCCCGTCCTTTTGGTATCCTCCCACGTTTTCCCATTACTCTGTAAGGAAAGATGATTGAAGTTGAGGTCGAAATTGTCGATGCAAATTTAACTTACAACCTCCTCTTAGGACGAAGCTAGACATATGCCATGCGAGCTATGGCTTCATCTCTATTTCATGTCGTTCGTTTTCCCCATCAAGGGAAAATTGTCACGGTTGACCAATTATCCTTCCTCGCTTCTTCTTCTTCTGATGGCAACGGGCCTTTTGTGGAGCGTATCGTTGTTCCATATGAGAGTGCGGGTGTGGGACTTTTTAAAGACCCTACCCTTATGGGTGTTTTTTCACTCCCACCTCCCAACATCACTCCCATCAATATGATTTATGTCTGTTCTAATCCGTGGGTCCTTCCTCTTGTTGATCAAGTAGAATCTTGGGGCGATGTCATGCCATTGAGTCCTGCCGAGCTCAACTATGTCGAAATTGTTTCTGCATCGGCTTCATCTTCTGAGCTTGCTCCCTCAAGCAGGGCTCTCGACACGTATGTACTATGCCCTTGGCTCAGAGATAGTGCTTCTTCAAATCCGTTATGGGAAATCTTCCCTTCTGATGAAGTGAACATCGAGACTATGTCTTTTGAGGAACCTCCTTGGTTTGATCATCACCATCACTCCTCATTTCTCCCTAGCCACGGGGCTATGATTACTTGTCTTGAGCAGTTTGCTTCCTATGTCCCCTCCCAACCCCTTTAGACACCTATTCAAATCCATGAAGTTTTCTCTGAAGGAAATATGGGGAACATTATGCAAACCATGCCTATCAACATCTCTATAAAACCGGGGATTGTCAAGAATATTCACATTCGAGTAACCTATACTCCAGAGGAGATTCAACTTTATACTGATCTTTTTAGAGAATTTCATGACATTTTTGCTTGGTCGTATGAAGAGATGCCTGGAATTGATCCTAGTATCATGGTGCATAAAATACCTATGTATCCAAGTGCCAAACCTATTCCATAGTGTTTATGCCCCGTGCAGCCCCAGAAGGCTGCAACTATTAAAGGAGAAGTTGAAAAACTTCTTAAAGCTGGGTCTATTTACCCTATCTCGCTCACTGATTGGGTCTATAATATTGTCCCCATCACTAAAAAGCAGGGCACTATTAGGGTTTGCATTGATTACCGCGACATTAATCATGCCTATCCCAAAGATAATTATCCTATGCCTTTCATTGACCAGCTCATTGATGATTGTGCTGGAAGTGAGATTTATTCATTTATGGATGGCTTTTCTGGTTACAACCAGATCAATATATCACCTGCGGATCAACACAAAACTGCCTTCATCTACCCGTGGGATACCTTTGCCTATAAGAAACTCCCTTTTGGTCATAAAAATGTCGGTGCTACCTTCCAACGCGCAATGTCCTATGCGTTTCATAATATTCGTCACATTGTCCAGCCTTACCTAGATGACCTCCCGGCTCACTCAGCAAAGTGCCATGACCATCCAAAGCTTCTTCGTGAAATATTTCTTCGTTGTGGACACTACCGTATCCGTCTTAATCCACATAAATGTGTCTTCTACGTTGAATCTGGCAGACTTATTGGGTTTGTCATCTCTAAGGAGGGCATCCGGCTGGATCCGCTCAAAGTTGAAGCCATTCTGAATCTTCCTCCCCCTGCTTCTTTGCAACAGTTGTATAGTTTGCAGGGAAAATCTAATTTCTTACATCGTTTTATTCCAAATTACGCTGAAATTTCTAAAGGCTATACGCGGTTATTAAAGCAGGATACCTCCTTTGTTTGGGATGCAGTTGCACAAGAGTCATTTGAGCAACTCAAGGCACTCCTTGTTTCTGCTCCTTTGTTACGTCCGCCTGATTATCACCGTGACTATACTCTTTATCTGGCCGCCGCCGATAGCACCATCGGCATGGTTTTGGTTCAAGACAATGATGTTGGTGCTGAGCATGTTGTCTATTATCTTAGTCGTAATTTACTTGACACAGGAACTCGATATGCTTATGTCGAGAAACTTACGTTGGCAGCCGTTCATGCCATCCAACGTTTCCGTAATTATATCTTACTGTGTACAACGACAATGATTTCTGACTACAACCCGATGACGTACATCTTGTCACGTCAGTTGCTAGGGGGAAAATACTCAAAATGTATTTTCATCCTTCAAGAATTTGATTTGGAGTTTACTATGGCCAAGTCTAAGAAATACCTCATTTTCGCTAAATTTCTCTGCTCGCTACCATCTGCCACTGCATCCTCTCAGTTAGAGGACCATATTCCAAACGAGTCTCTGTTCTTGATTAGCACCCTCGATCCCTGGTACGGGGATATTATTGTCTACCTTCAGACATCCTCCTTTCATCTTGATTTGTCCAAGGATGCTCGGAAATGTATTTGCCATCATTCTCAACCTTCTCACATTATCGGGGACACCCTATACCATCTCGGCGTTAACTCTGTTCTCCACCGTTGTTTGATGTTCAAGGAAGCCAAACGAGTCTTGAATGACTGCCACTCTAGTGCCTGTGGTGGTCATATGTCTGGTTATGCTA